>OX422223.1:259008935-260208935 GCA_949130495.1 Sambucus nigra | reverse complement strand
TAATTAATCAGTTAAATTTACGATTAGTATTATACTTGCAATACGCTAGGGTTGGGGGATTGTATTCCCGTCCTATTTTTCTCATCAGATAGTTTAAAGTTTCAAATCATTCTTCATCAGTATTTTAGGTAATTTAGTATAATTGCACCTTTTCATAATTTCATACTAGCATCTAGTGTAGTCATTCCACAAACCAAATCATTTTTCCTTTTCCTTTTTAGAGTTGAGGTTAGGATTCATTCATCTGTCCAACGTCGTCACAACTCTGTTGTCCTATTTCCCTGTGGATTCGATACCCAGACTCGCCACTATACTCCGCAAGAGTGTAGTTAAAGTTTAGTTTTTTTTTTTTGTAATATGTTTGGAAACCAATAACAACGATTAGCGTATTTACACGGATGCTCGGTTTTCACCTCGATCAAAAGGCATGGTGGAGGAAGCCATAATTCTCAAGGCAAATCGGAGTATTGCCCAAGCATATCCCCATGTATCCAATATATTTCCTCATATAAAGGACAGGGAGTCATGGACTATGAGAATAACGGAGCTCCAATGCAATCGAAACACACTTTTGAGGATGTCGGATATCCGTCGATGGTCGAGTAAGGATCTCACCCTTCAAATAAATTACATACCGTCAATGGTTGCAATTATCTGGAACTGTCGAGGGGCAAACAAACCACTCTTTAAACATAATTTTAATGAAATAATGAATATTTACACCCTTGATATTGTGGTTGTTATTGAGACACATATCCCTATCACTAATATGATGGATTTTTTAAACAATAGGGGCGTCATTAAGCATGAAGTTTAGAAACCAGTTGACCAGTATGGAGGCATCTAGGTCATGTGGAATCCAAACACTATCAAGCTGCAAAAGTTATCCATTTCACGCCAAGCTATACATGTCATAGTAACAAATAATTATCACGATGAATGACTCTTCTCCGCGATTTATGCCAGCCCCCTCCCACGTCCTAGGAAACATCTTTGGGGTAACCTTACCAATATTACGGAATGCGTGGATGTTCTTTGGCTGGTTGTTGGAGATTTTAACGATCACATTGATGATTCAGATAAGAAATCCTATACAAAAAAATTATCTCCATAAAGTGTTTTAGATTTCTTGAGAATATTAATAAATGCAACATCTTTCACCTTGGGTGTAACGGGCCTAGACTCACATGGACGAACATCCGCGAAGGTTTTGCTAACATTATGGTCCGGTTGTGCAAATCACTTGCGAACAATGGGTGGCGACTAAAGTTTCCGAATGCTTTCGTTGAGAATTTGTCGAGGACTGCTTCAGACCATTGCCCTATGAACCTTTTAGATTTCTTGCATGTTGGTTCGATAGAAAATATTTTGAAGACATTAGAAAAAATAATTGGAATAACCATTACAATCTAGAAAATAATTTACAGGAATGTACCAACATTATTAAGGATTGGAACAAAGAAGTTTTTGGCAACATTAAAAAAAAACATTATGCGATGCTCAATGGTATACAAACAACCCAATAAAATGTTTACTCCCATAACCTCGACATTCTTAAAAAAAACGTTCGCAGTGATTTTAATCGTATATTATTACATGAGGAAATGTTTTAGCGTCAGAAATCTAGAATAAAATGGATAAATGAGGGAGATAGTAGCACAAATTTTTTTCATACAACTACAATAATTAGGAGGAAACGAAACCGCATTGACTGCCTCTATATTGATGGTGTTTGGACGGACGCTACCAATATTATATCCAAACACATAAATGCCCACTTTATTGATCTCTTCTAAGCTCATACGACATTATTAGTCATATGTGTGATGATCCTAATTATAAATTCGGGGCTAGGGACAACCAAATGCTCACCTCCCCTCTCGTCTTAGAGGAGGTGCATGTTGCTACGTTTGACATGAAGGCCCTTAAAGCCCCAGGCCCCGAGGGGATTCACCCATGTTTTAGCACTACTTTTGGTGTAGTATAAAAGATAATACATATAGTTTCATTAACCAATGTCTTACCCAATATAATTTCCCTTCAAAATTAAATAACAGTTATGTGACTCTCATCCCCCAAATTGATAATTCGGAGACTATTAATCAATTCCGTCTTATCACGTTGTGTAATGTTTTCCATAAAATCATTGTAAAAGTGAAAGTTAATCGATTAAGCCCTATTATGTGTCAGATTATAAGCCCTTTTCAAGCTAGATTCCTTCCGAAAAGACAAACCTCGGACAACATCATTATTACTCAAGAAATCATCCACACCCTTATGAATAAAAAAAGGTAAATTATGAGGCATTATTCTTAAGGTTGACCTTAAAAAAAGTCTATTGACAAAATTAGTTGGGACTTCCTTCAGAATGTTCTAAATTGGTTTAATGTGGAGAGCGATTTTGTTAGACTTATAATGAGTTGAGATAAAAATACCTCCACCGCTATCCTTTGGAATTGTACCCCTTTGCTAGTTTCATGCCCAAAAGAAGCCTCAGAAAAGGCGATTTTCTCTCCCCTTACCTCTTTGTGATGTGGATGGAGTATCTTTCGGCTAGCATTTTGAATAATGGAGAGGAATTAAAACCTCGCACCATGGCCCTTGCATATCCCATATTTTTTTTACGGATGACCATGTCCTATTTTCTAACATGACAAATAGCTCTCGTGAAGCCATCCTGGACACTCTTGAAGAATTTTGCCACTTCTCGGGTCAAAAAATAAATTACGCTAAATCTAAAATCATCGTATCCCCAAATGTTAATAGGGGTTGGAAACCAAACTCCTATCTTTTGCGGGCTGGGCTACTCTTATCCGAGCTGTCCCATCGAAGATACCCACTTATAATATGCTAACTATGATCTTCCTTAAAAGGACATGTGAAACCTTAGACCGTCTTAACCGTAATTTTCTTTGGGGAGGAAATGAAAATAATAAAAAAATCATCTTATTAGTTGGGATAAAGTGTGTCTTCCTAAAGATAGGGGAGGTTTTGGAATAAGAAGTACTATGAATAATAATAATAAAGCGACTATAACCAAGTGGGGTTGGAATATCATGAATAATGGGAACTCCCTTTGGGCTAATGTTATCACTAAGAAGTACAAAATGGAACCTAATCCTAGGCTATGGAAATATAAAACTAAGGCTTCTCATATTTGGTGTAGCTTCTACAAGAATATTGAGGTTTTTATTAAGAACACCAAATGGAAATGTTGGAAATGGTTATAAAATTAACATCATGAAAGATTGGTGGCGTGGTGAGGCTTCCCTTGTCCTCATTAACGATAGTGGAACTTGGGACCATAATAAAACCCGACAAAGGTTCAAGGACCCAATTGTGGGGGAAATCATAAACACCTACCTTCCTTGTAAGGGGGGCTTATTGGCAACTAAATAATAAAGGTAAATTCTCGATTCACTCATGCTATAACACTATTTCCAAGGAAGTAAACTCAAATCCACCTTGGATATTTTGGAGGAAATTATGGAAGTTGAATCTCCCACCCAAATTGAAACACTTTGTGTGGACACTTTTACATGGAAAATTTCTCACTAATGCTCATAGGGAAAGAAGGGGTCTAACCATGGATAACGTATGCCCTAGATGTTCAAATGTAGAAGATTTAAACCATCTCTTCAAATATTGCCTTTTCACTACTCAAGTGTGGAAAATTTTTAGCCCCTACATTAGGCATAACGAAGGTACATATATTGACTTTAACTCTTGGTTGATTACTAATATATGGAACAATGCGGATAGTAAGTGGTATGTCACTTTTATTTATTCTCTTTGATGCATTTAGAAGACCCGAAATAAACTCGTTTTTGAAAATAAAAGCATGATTCCTTCCTTAACTAATATTCTTATTTATAATCTCATCTTTTGAAGCCCAAAGTAAGAATATTAAACCAAAAGCAGCATGCTAAACTACACTTATTAATACTCTCTTTTTTAGAACAGGGGGATATGTTATCCACACGGATGGAAGTTTTGATGCTAATAGCGATATGGGAGCCTTTGGAGGTTTAGTGCAGGATGAGGAATGTGGATGGATCATGGGATTCACAGGACCACTTCAAGGAACCGCGAGCCCACTAAGTGCCGAGCTTGAAGGCATCTTCCATAGATTAAATGTTACCCTTAGGGAAAAGTGGAAGGATGTTTTCTCAATACCGATTGTCTTGAAGTCGTCAACCTTATGAAATGGAGAAACAACCGAAACCACCTTTTATCAAACATCATATAAGATTGTCGGGAGCTAATTAAGGCCACAAAAGCCAAGGTTATCCACATTCACCATGATGCAATCATTCAAGCGGATTGCTTGGCTAAAATCACGAAAGATGTGAATGATCTCTATGTAGAATATGAACGCACTCCAGAACAACTCCTTGTAATAATTAAACGTGCAGAGAGGGACAACCTGTGGTCTTGGGCCCCGAGTTTGTCTCCCCCACCTCTTTCGTATTTCTATTTTTTTTCTTTCCTGTCTGCAACAAAAAAAAATCTTTAAAAAAAAACTGACCAATGGTTGCTACTCACTTTATTACAATATATATTATAATATTTCATTTACTTTAAAAAAATAACTGACCATTAACTTCCTCTCTCCCTAACCTTTTAGGTCCCAAGTCTCAACCTTCTGTATCTCTTGATTGTCCCATCGGTTACTGCTATGATCAGGTATAAAATCTCTAAAGCCTCCCCAAGCTGCTGATAAGATTAAAAGATGCCCCGTCAAATGATTCACTATCATTTTGCTTATCTACATGCATTACCTTCATTATGGGGCACACGAATAGTTTTTTACACTATCTTAAAATATCTTGCTGAAGCTGAATTTAAAAACCAATCTCCCCCCTTCTCATTCTTATTCTTTATCCCAATTATCAACCTAATGTCTTCAAATAAAATACCATACCAACAACACAAATTCCTCTCCAAAATTACTATTTTCAAAGTTCTCACCCATCCATAATATGGGATCTCGCACTCACAAGACATTTTCTCCAAAATGACAAACCTCCTTTTTCAAAAAATTATCGTCGAATTATCAAAATTCTACATCACGATAGGCGACGTTATCAAGGTTCCCCTCTAAATATATGTTAAAATGTTTTCTCATTGTGGCCCAGATTGACGAAGTTAGAACCACCGACAACCATTTCTATATGGCAGACAATATTTTCAAGACATTTCTAGTCTCTTAAGTGAAATTACTTGGAAGGCAATCCCAATAAATCTGCAAGCTTTGAAAATAACTCGTAAAATAAAACCCAAGTTGGAACAATTGTAAGTTCATCGACACTTCTACTCTTACGACCACACATCGCCCATAAACGATGGTATGGTGCCATCAAAATGGTCTTG
The DNA here is from genome assembly GCA_949130495.1 of Sambucus nigra. NCBI lineage: Eukaryota > Viridiplantae > Streptophyta > Magnoliopsida > Dipsacales > Adoxaceae > Sambucus > Sambucus nigra. Next base: position 260,203,562 of record OX422223.1, on the reverse strand, counting down.
AACATGCTTAACCACAAGGCTGCACCACCGTGGCCACAACCCTGAAGTGATGCAACTTTGGATCGTAGATTGACCGTTTCTGTTATGGGATATTTATAAGGATAACTACATAGATAGGATATTTAGAATCATCGCAGAGTTTTATAATGAGTTCTCATTTGCATAGATTAATGGCGGGAGTTACCATCAAATGATTTTTGTATCCGTTATACAATCCCATATGAGGCACCAAACACCTGTTGTTGATAAGCTCATGATATATTGTAGTAATAATAACTTTTGTATCTTCCTTTTTGACAAATATGATTGTGTGCTTTAGTTCCATGGCATAATTTGATAATTCTTTTTTATTTGAATTCATCATATATAACATTGTTAAAAAATGGTCCATTTGATTAAGTGCCCATTTAAACCTACATATTAAAATATGGGGCCCATATTTTAAAATTTATGGATCAAAATGGGATTTAAATGGTATAACTGATGGGCCATATTTTAGAAATATGGGGCCCATATTTATAAAATGGGTTGAACATAAATACTAACATGCTCCTAAAAAAAACCTAGCAGCACATATTTCAAACCCTCCCTGTTATCTTCCCCTCTCCCTATCGAATGCATTTTTTCCCCTATTTATCCCCTTCGGCAGGTATCATCTCTGGCTGCCCTTTTTCGCCCCTTCAACCGGTATCATCTCACCTCTCTAGCCAGTATTATCGTCCGTGGTTTCCCTCTCTCCACTGGATGAAAATCTATATATTTTTAGACCTAGTCACCTGGTGCATTTTCAAGAGCAAAGTGCTGTAAAGTTGATGCGTTTCTTTTTAAAATCAGTTATTTTATTTGTAAATAATTTTTTGGTTAATTTCCTTTGTTTGCCTTTTATAGATCATTAATCTGAAAAATAACACTGAAATAATATCATCATTTATTAATTAACATTGTATAGAAAATATTCGTCCTTGAATATATTGATTGAATAATACACTTTATATAAATTAATTAAAAAAACTTTTTTTTTCCCGATATGTTAGTGGTTCATTTTTAAGAGCTTTCAGGAATAAGATTGGCACGTAGTAAATTTAAGTAAGAGGAAAAACCATCGAGGGAAAAAACGGGCTGACCCGTCTCGAACTTGGCCCAAAATGATGCTCATCCCATATTCAGCCCGGCCCAAATATAGGCCAGCCCATATTCAACCCGCCCAAAATAGGCCCAGCCCACTATTATGCCAGTGCTAATCATATATATAAGACATTAAGGTATTTAGATTGTAATTGAAGTACAGATGTCATGCATTGAAATTATAGTAGTTCATTTTTTAAAAATTGAACAAATTACATATTTAGTCCCTAAACTATCACTCCAATTTTAAAATGGTCCATAAATTTCATTTTATCTCAATTTAGTCCATAAACTAATTAAGTTGATTTAATTTAATGCGACCATTAAACTTATTCGCTAAACTTAACAAAATGAACTACAAATCTGTCAAGGCCACTAATAATATACTTAGACTCATAAATTAATTCTTAAATGACTATATTCTATTTAATTAAATCCACATCAAGAAATCTATACACACACACGCACAAGTATATCTATATATCCTAAAAACTTAAGATTCGTACTGAACAACAATTGGAAAAAACTCTGAAGTTGAGACGATCATTTTTTGGTCGATCGTTGTCGAAACATCCACAAATCATATTCCTCTAAGATATTGAATCCTTACTTTGGATTCCACTCGAAACTCAAACCAAAGCCTCATAATCCCTACACTTTGCACACATGTCTACAAGTGAATTTTGCATATTTATATGAGACTAAAATGCCCATTTTTTTTAATAAAAAAATCCATATAACAATTTACAAAAATTACAAAGCATGAAGATCGATAAAATGTAGGTTATATTCTTATAGTAGTCACATTAAAATAAATCATTGTATTCATTTATTCTTTATTTATTTTACCGCACAAAAAAGTTCAAAATCTGACTTGGAGATTTTCAAATAATAAATCATTGTATTTCCCTTTCTTCTTGATTTTTATTGGAGCAAAGAGAAATTAAAAATCCAATTTGGTAAAATGTGTTTTTAAAAACACAAATAAGTACTAGCATATGGGGTAAAGATCAAATGAGATATTTGTGTTTCTATTTAAATAATACTTTTAAATGTGGGAGAAATTGTCATCCGCAAATAATTTTATATGCCTTCTTTGAAAATAACGCAGTCTGTAACGAAAATTTATCGTATTCTTCATTGTGGATGGAGAATTGGAGGGAAAAAGAGAAAAAATAAGGTGAGAGAGTTGTGGAGGATTTCTGACTTGGTTAATTGAAGTTTAATGGGTCATCCTCAAAAAGTCTATTATCTATGTTAAACAAAATTGTCGAGTAAGTGGGTTCTTATTTTCGGTGAACAATTTGTTTTAATTCTTACTTTCATTTTGGAGACTTTTTCCATTCAAGTGGGTTTTGGGTTTGTTATACTTTTTTTGTTTCTTTTTTTCCACAAAATGTACTATAATTGATTACAATGTTGTTTATGTTTTTATTGCTAATCTTACTGCAGAAATTTCAAATTCTTGTAAATTCATTTTCTTCCCTTTCATTTCATATGGTGTAATAATTTGATGATTAGATTATGTTGATTTTGGATATAACTATAACATATCATTCTTCATGTGAATACATTGAGATGGATAACTACTATGGACTTTAATGTGCTATGAAAATAAAAAATAGTGACCAAATGTTTGTCGAAGAACTTCCCTATGAGATTTGGAGTGTACACACACACACACACACACATATATATATATATACACACTTAGTTTTGTATATTTTAGCATAGAAATTGTTTTCGATGTAATGTAGATATGATTTGGATAGCACATATTAAAATTTTGCTACATATATTGAATTATTTAAAAAAAAAAGTTCAAGGTAACATACTTACTTGGTGATATGTGGTTTAGAAAGGAAAAAAGGGAGCACGGGTAGTTAATTCCAAATTTAAAAATTAATTTGTTGTTAGTCCCAAGTAATTTTGTAGTTATTGGTTCATCGTGTAATATTATGAGAAAAGTGTTCGTAAATGAAGAGGGGCGTTTGGACGCGTTTATGGGCGGCTACGATACTTACAATAATCTAAAGAATATAGGGAATTAACATTTTACTAAGACTTTGGAAATGAGATTAAACATATAAAATCATAATTATCAAAATGCGTAGGAAAGTTGTAAAATAGTAATTATCACAGTCTCAAAATATGGCAATTTATAAATTCTTATTAACTTTATATGTGACATTAGACTCTAAAAATGGTTGATGAAAATAATTTTTATAGTAATCAGTTTACAAATATAATTGATAAGTTCCCGCGCAACGCGCGGGTTGCATACTAGTCTAAACCTATATATATATACACACACACACACACACACACACACACACACACTAGTCTTTAGCCCCACGCGATGTGCGGTCATTGAATAATTCCTTCAATAAAAGACATGTAATATAATTTTCAATAAATCACACCAGGTTATAAATCGATGAATAGATACTAAAAGAAATAATAAATAAATGAATATTGTTACAATAATTTACCATCTTTAAAACATTGATAATACTGAAATACACCAAAGAGTAAATTTGTATATCAAAGTATTTCCAATTATAGTATATACCTAAAGTTGTCATCACAACACAACGTTGATATTTGTCACGCCCACATGACGACACGTGTACACTCCATAAATATTCATATTAAATTAGGGGTTTATTTGGGAGGTGACAAACTGTTCAAACATAATGGGTTTTGTGTATGTAAGTCTTCGGAGGAAAGAGATTAAGAGTTTCATTGGGGTTTTGAAAGTTTATTCATGAACTGAATGTGTTTTAAGAGACTTATATGACTACTGGAATTCCAAAGAGCTTTCAAACAAACTCTAGATTCTTCGAATTGATCCTGGTGAACTGTATCAGAAGACCTTCAGATAAGAAAAAACATATAAATTCCGCATGGTTCAGGAGTAAAAAAAACTAAAGATTAATATACAATTTTGGAAATGTGACAAAAGGATGATTATATCATTACAATATTGTAAGAGCCGTACTATGGTATATGTTTTGTACATATACACTTACATCAGCTTAATAGCCAAAACCACATTGGCTTGATTCCAGTACGATTTCATCACTACAAGATCTATAAATATTTGATAAATTCACATAAAGTAGACATTTTGTTATCATTTGTACTAGTTTCAATATAACTGTAAAAACTATGATATTAATCCAATCATGAGATTTCTTTTGTGTTAATATGAACATTAATGATAATTCTTTGACACATCTAGGTATCGAAGTATGATAGGGAAAAAGACTATATGCGGCCACGTGTCGCGTGGGTTGCATGCTACTATTACACACACACACACACACACACACTATTATGTAAAAAGAAGACGAATGGAGCTATGTCCCAATATTTTTCTCAAAATTCTCCTCACCGTTGTCACTAATACATATGTTAATTAGTAAAACTACAAAAATGACAACTCATAAAAAAGCACTCCCCATAAAAGACTTACAATTCCTTCCTCGAAATTTCTCATCTGCTTAAGTGATAGAATGTAAGTGTTAAAATTTAATAGGTAAGAAAAGGAGATAATATAAGAAAAAAATATATAAAGAAAGAATAGGTTCGCAAACACAACTAAGATAAAATAATATGCACGAACTTAACATATGCCATTGACATGCTTGACCTTGTGAAATTTTCTCAAGCCAATAATATATTTCCCTACTCTCGTACCCTAGCTACATGATATGTGATGCTTTGTTTAAGGATCAACATCAGTTAATGAATCAATCACCAATTTCAATTCGGGAAATATGCAACGATTTTTTATTTAAAGTACCCCCCCCCCCAAAAAAAATCTCCATACATACTTAAAATGATTTATACATACGTATTCATAAATTTTATTAAACATAACTAAATAATTAGTTAATAGCTTTTACATAGTACAATACATCAACTTTTTAAGGACACGTAAAGCACCAAACATTACGGATCATTCAACCACAAAATAAATGGAGAGAGATAATTGGGGAAAAATAGTAGAGTTAAGAAAAAAACTGTATTATACATTTTCTATTTATAGATGCAAATGAAACAAAATACACCAAAATATTTACTATTTGCAGTGTACCAAAATCTCAAAATAGATAGGAAATTTAGAAAACAATTTTTGATTCTTTTGCTCTCCGTTGCACACAACACACAATCCCATACCCCTACATAAAAATAAACACACCCACGCCATTTGAAAAACTTCAAATGTGAGATGTTGAGAGCCCAGAATAACAGAGGAAATATAATAAGAATATATATATACATATATATATATATATATATATATATATATATGTGTGTGTGTGTGCGCGCGCGCGCGCGCGCGCGCGCGCGTGTTTGTTCAATAGTAAAAACCAAGATGGCTACAATCAAGCCAAATGAAAAAATATGTTACCTCTTCTAGGTATACCTGCATACCAAATGAAAAAAATAAAAGACGATATAAATTGAAATCAAATAGAAAAAAAACTCGTAACATACCCGTAGAAGATGATTACTGAGACCCCAAATCAAATATGAAACTCTTACAGAACATAAAAAAGTGTTAGCTTGAACTAATATAATTAAAAAATATCACAAATAAAATAAATGAAAACTAAAATACAAAATCTATGGCACACCTGATGGCTCAAGAATAAGAGGTGTGATGGGTAGAGTGAGTAAGGAAGGGAGAGGGATGTATGAAATGGGTAGAGACATCTTAAAATGTATAGGTACATGGGAAATGAATGGAGTTGCAAAAAGTATACCTACTCATATTCCAAAACCATTGATCTTATTAGATGGAGAAATCTAAGGAGACAGAGAGATGTCTTCGAGAGAGGAGAGTAAATGCTATCAAAAAGGGTGAAAGGGTTGGTCTTAATTGCAGAGATATTTTCAAGCTGCGTGGAAAACTCACAATTGGAGACAACATTTTTGAATAAAGATATTATATTATAACAATCTCTATGTACTATAAAATCTCTATCTCTATATATTATAAAATCTCTATATACTATAAAATATAAAACAAGGTATTTATGAATATTTAAGACTCCTCCTCATTGAGAGTGTCCACGTGGCACTTTATATTTTATATTTCTATAAAATACTATACAAACAATTTAATAGATGCATTGAACTATTGAATTTTCTCTCTCTCTCTCCTTCAATTTAATCCAACTACGAGACCAAGTCAAAAGCAATTAAGAATGATACATTTCTTTCGTCCCAATATATAAATATTATTTTTAACTGATGCCAATCACCATGGTCATCACCATAGACTTCCCCAAAGACCCAAACCTTCTCCTGAACAAAGGGTTGCACGTATGTTAAATCGCCGCCAAAGTTCTCGACAGGTAATTTCCTTCTTTTCTTTCGTTGATTAATTTGTTAGTTAAGATTAGTAAGGTTTGGAGGTTCCCCACTATTGATAAACCATTTGATTTCTCTCTTTTTTGGGTTATTTCTTTAACACTGTTTTTTATAACCATTAAATTATATAAAAGTAATGTTTTTCTAAAAAAAAAACAGTTTATAATTGTTAAAAGGTTCTTTTATAAACTGTTTTTTTAACTTTTCTATAAAATTATTTTTTTACATAAAACGTTAAAAACATTAAAAAAAAGTTGATATAAAAACGTTCAAAACACTATATTTAGCTGCTTTTTTTATAAACGTTAAAAAATAGTTTATATAAACCACTACTTTTTTTTTAAAAAACGCCGCTTTTAAAAACGTTACAAAACACTGATTTTTTAATTGCTTTTTACAAATGGTCAAAAACATTTTATATGAAAACGTTTTTTATTTATTTAAAAACACTGTTTACTAAAAACATTAAAAACACTCTTTTTAATAAACTTAAAAAAAAAATTATATAAAAACATTTTTTTTTTAAAAAGAGTTTATATAAAAATAATGTTTTTAATTTTTTTTTTTTATAAACGTGAAATGGTTTATTATAAAACTTTTTTAACGTTTTTTTATAAATCAATTTTTTTTATAAACATGTTAAAAAACAGTTTATATAATAACGTTGAAAAATACTGTTTTTTTTAACGTTTTTAACATTTTATATGAAAACTGTTCATATAAAAAGTTGTTTTTAATAGTTGATAAAAACTTTTTTTTAACATTTTTGATGTTTTTTTATAAAAAAAAATTAATTTTATAAAAAACAGTTAAAAAGAGTTTATTAGAAAACCTTTTGATGTTTATAACTGTTGAAAAAAAAGGGTTTTTGTATAAGCAGTTTTTTAACGTATATAAAAAACATTAAAAAAATAGTATTTTTTTAACCTTTTTAAAAAACAGTGGTTTTAACAAAAAGTGTTTTTATATAAACTATAAGAGCTTTTCTCTCTCTCATCTCTCTTATTCTTACTTTCTCTCTTTTTTGGATTATTTTTTTAAACGTTAAAAAAACACTGTTTTTTTATAAACATCAAAAAACAATTTATATAAAATCAATATTTAAAAAAAATCGGTTTATAATCGTTAAACGGTTTTTTTATAAACAATTTTTTTAACTTTTTTTATAAAATTATTTTTTTACGTAAAACATTCAAAAACAGTTGATATAAAAATGTTAAAAACACTATTTTTTATAAATGTTAAAAAACTGTTTATATAAACCACTATTTTTTTAAGGAAAAATCACTGTTTTTAAAAAACGTTACAAAACACTGAATTTTTACCTGTTTTTTATAAACATTCAAAAACAGTTTTATAATTCTCTTTAAAAAAATGTTGTTTTTATATAAACAATTTTTTAATATTTTTTTAAAAGAGTTCTTTTTTTTAAGAACAGTGTTTTTACATAATTTTTTTTAACGTTTATACAAAAAACTGTTAAAAAAACAGTGTTTTTAATATTTTTATATTAAGTGTTTTTGACGTTTTTAATTTATTCATATAAAGAATTGGTTTTATGAAAAAAGTTGAAAACAATTTACAAAAAAACTTTTGACATTCATAAACTATTTTATATAAGATTGTTTTTATATAAAGTTTTTTCAACGTTTATAAAAACAGTTAAAAACAATATTTTTTAATGTTTGTAAAAAAAAGTGCTAAAAAAGTTTATAAAAAAACCTTTGATTTGTAAAACTTTTTGATTTTAAAAAAAAATACTTAATAAAAAAAGTGTATAAAACTTTTTCATTTTATAAAACTTTCTCATTTTATAAAAAAGTGTGAGTAAAAAAAGTTTTACTATTTAAAACAATAAGATATAATGTAAAATTTGTTTTAATACACTAATAAATACTTATACTAATAGGTAAAATAGTCTTTTTGATTGGAAAATGAGTCAACTGACCATCAAACTAGCTAACTAACGTTTTTTGTCGATTTTGAATCCTAAACGAGTAGAATGTAAACAAATGGAATAAAACTCTAAATAACTATTGGACCCCAAATATTAAAAGATCCTTACAAAATTGACAAGGAGCCATAGAATAGACTGTGATTTTGTTTAAGTAGAATGTGTTATGTGAGGATTGAAATAGTGTTTTTCTTAAGATAATTTCGATTGAATCTTTATATAGAAATTGTGAGTTTAATTAGTTAGAAGCATATTATGTGAATTTAGTTAGTTAGAAGCATATGGTGTATGTTGCTCTATTTGAAAGGAAGTGATGTATGCTTCCATGTTTGATAACATTGTTTTTTAAATAAAATATATAATATTTCTTTTTGGATTTTTCTCTTTTTATATTGTGATTGGACAATTATTTTTGTGCTTTGTTATAAGGTTTGCTATTTTTATTTTGACTCATTTTCAGATTGTTGTATACAAATTATAACCTTTATGCTTTATTTTCTTAACACACAAGTTCTAATTGTTTGTCATTTCTGTCTATCATGTCCATGATACTATTCATTATATTTTTCAAAATTTAGGGGTTAAAGTATAATATATGTAAAGTTGATTAAGTGCCTAAGTAAAATATTTTGAAAAATATATATATATATATATATATATATATATATGATAGTAATTATCGTGATTATATATGAGTGTCCATTTTCTCTCCATCTATTATTAATTAATACTTATATAACGTGTCAAATAGACATAAAAATATAATTATGTCTTAAATAAAAAAAAGTATCTCGGTGTTTAGTGTATACTAATCATAGAACTACCATCTCTACTAAAAAATATAAATATGTAATTGATTTGTAATTTTAAAATAGAGGTATGTTCATATGTCCCAAATTTTTTATTCATTTTTTTATCTCATATTAACATTAATTTAAATGTAATGATATATTATTTATGTGACATATATTTTACGAATAAAATTATACCTTAAAAGTAGTAATATGAAATAATGCACTTAAGTCTACTATCTATATAGAGCTCCACGTGGCCGTCTAATAAAACCCAATTAAATTTCCTCTTCTTTTTTCTCTATCTTTCTGGAAACTCTTCGTGGTTATTGTATTATAATAGATTCAACCTCCTCTGTCTCTTTTCCTTCCCCTTCATATGTCCCATTTCGCTCCCTCTATCTTTCCATTTAACTCATCTCTCCACTTTCTCCTTTAAAGACCCCATTTGCCCTATCTTTTTTTCTATCTCATCCTTATATATTAAAACACTCAATGAATCACTCACCTGCTATTCACCAATTTTTTCTACATCGCGCCATCACAATGCCATGAATTTTTGTTATGTATCATTTCTCTCATTGCATTTGGTTAGATTCCTTTCTTTTTGTTATGTATATTTAATCAATTATTATATTTTATCCTGCCGAACTACTAACTTAAAATTTTCTTACTGGAAGCTATGAATAGTGTTGTTTGGGTTTCTTATTATATTTACCTGGGAGTCTCCCCTGTCAGTTTATATATTTGCTTCAAACTATTGTTAGTTTCATTTCTATATTTATAAAATATATTTATGTATTGTTGTTCTTCATATTGTATTGAATTTTCTTTACAGGTAGTAGTGAAAGTTGAACTAACAAGGATGTTAAAATTTGATTAACAGTGGTGATTTTAAAAGATCTTAAGAAAACAAAATTTGGATCATAAGGCATGTATCACAATCACAAGCCTTCAGACTACACCATGTGTATCCGTTTGCATCTCTTATTCACGCTCCTATTACGGGAAAACTCCTTTTCATAAGGTTCCATAGGTCTTTACAAGTGCTCTTTTTCTTATTTTGATTTTCTCTTACCCATCAATAAAATCTTTGGTAAAAAGGTTTGGGTTTTTTCACCTCACGAAAAAAAAATTCTTACCCATTTGTAAAGTATGCAACAGTGCAAATTTATTTTTAACATAGTGTCATTCTAGATGTTTTCTTTGTCATTTAAAAAATTTATGTTCTTAATTTTTCAATGGTTAATTGGCCAACACAAAGTTAATCATGTATGGACATATGGATATTTCCATTAGGTATTCGTTGGGCGTGAACATGTTAACATTTCTAAGATAGTAAATTTGTCAACAATACAGTCCTTTATAATACACACACTCATGACCTAAGACCATCTCCAATGGTCATTTCTATATTTACAATTTTTTATGGTTGAAATAAAAAGATACTCCAATGAGGTTTTCTATGCCTATTTCTTTATGATGTGGCGAGTCAGTGGATCGAAATTTGTAATGAAAATTTTTACATGTAGAAAATTATAATAGATATTTTCATATGACGTGGACAAATATAATTAGACTAACACATTTTATAGAAATACTTTACTACTCACACATTAGATATGAAAACCTTCAGAAATAGTATCATTATAGAAACATTTTTATAAACTTTTTTATTCATATAAAATTAATTGTCAAATCAAATAGAAATTTCTAAAAACAATTTGACACATAGGATAGAAAAACGTGGCTATTGGAGATGGCCTATTGTTAGTTTATATTCGAAAGTATTTCCTCATTTTTACATGGAGTGTTATAAGAATAGGTTATTTCCATTTGTTTATTTCCAAACAAAATATATAAGACAAAAATACATCAACAAGCTTTCAAACATCATATTCTTCCTCTCAAACTTCTAGCACTCAAACCATACCCATATTCTCCTAACTCTTCATAATCAACAATTACCCCCAAATACATCCAAAACTTGTTATGATCATTGATTATTACTCCTAACTCGAGAATACATTGTTTTTTGTATCCATTTTGTTATAATTTACTCCCATTTCAACCATTAAAATTCCATGAGATGTGGGTATGAATATAAAGATGGTTGTGGTCACTCAAACTCTGAAAAATGGAGCCAAAACAAACAAGCAAAGGTATTTTTATTGCTTAACCACGTGTATTTTTTTCGGTGTTTAGGAAAGCTTGAACCTCGAAAATAGCCGAACATAGTAGTTCAGTATCGGGATACCCGAGCTACTTTCTATCACGTGGTTTTCGCGTCGGGACAGTCTTATCTCGATTTGGCCTTTATGGAGGATAACGACTTGTACCCTAGAAGATAATATCCTTGATACAGGCTATTTGAGTGATAGTCAGATGCTCCTAAGAGACGTGAGGGTATGTTGTGACCTCTTAGTGACTTGGAACTATACTTCGCCTCCAATTGTATGTGTTTTATGTCAATACAGTTAGAGAGTGCTTACGAACTAGTATTTCCCTTAGTACGAGTGATACGGGGACTTGATAGCAGAGTATGCCAGCACCATAGATTTTATGTGGGGTGCTGGTAGTATATATATATTATATGAGTGACTAATATATATACATATATACTTAAGTATGGGAACTTTCTACTGTGCATAAAAGTAGTTAAGTAATGAATAAATACTCCAACTTCATTATAAGTGTTTGGGAATTTTGTGACATCACTGGGTTATTTTAAATAACATAAGATATATGAGAGAGCTTAATTTTCAGAAATTTATTATCTTAGCCATAGTATTTATAAGAATGAAATCTTATGGGAAAGTTAAGTTAAAATAAACTTTGGAGAATAATAGTAAGGTAGACGTTCACACTAGATGAGAGGTGAGAATTTCTCAAGAGAGTGTCGCATACTAACAAGGTTGTTTCATTAGCCGGTAAGCATTTTATATACTTGCTAAACTATTTTTAAACTGTTTTACACTCGGGCTCTGACCCGCTTCCTGTTATTTCTTCCCTCTTGTATATATATATATATATATATATATATATATATATATATATATATATATATATACATATTACAAGTGCCTAGCCACAAGGGCGTCATGCTTAGATTCCTTAGAACGGAGTTGCGGCTTATGTGGGAGTTACATGCCATTGCTTAGACGACCTCGTTGTTGACTCTACTCTTATTTTAGTTCTGATTAGTTAGGACATGTGTCGCATGTTTCCCTATTCAGTTGGATTTGTGAGAGATTTATATTCATTTATTTTCAGTATTTGGTACTCTTTGGGATGTAATTCGTGTCAGGATGATTTCATTTGTAGTTTTAAACTTGGTATTGGTTTATCTGAATGGTTAAATTCTTGAGTGTTAATTGCCATCTTTAACATTTATGCGATTCTTGAACTGTTAACTATTGAAAAGGTTTTCATAATGGAATTTAATAAAATAGAAATAAGGTTTAAATTGTTTTGACACTTGGCGTAATCATTTAGGGTGTTTAAATTGGAAATTTTATTTTGCGACAGTGATGCTAAAAATGAACCAACCGTTCACCTTGATTTTAATTTAATAAAGGACTGATCACCCGATATTTAATTAGGCGGGGTGTCACAGATCTTCGGGTCATTTGATCCGTTCAAGAAGGAGTTGTTGAGCATCCAAGGTCGACAACATTCTTGCTCTGTTGTAACGGCACTACCACTTCATTTTTGGCAAGGCCGATCGAGGGAAGGTCGATCATCCCTATCACCTTGGATAACCAAGAGGCCTCCACTTCCCCTTATTCAAACAGGACCCCATTATCCGAGGAGAGTACTGTACTACCCCGTATTTTTATGACCTTTAATTATGGGATTAATTAAAATTAAATTGGGATAAAGTAATTTAATATTAATCCGGATTTTAAATTGAATATTTACTAGCGTGATGAGACTTAGTAATTATTAGTGAGAATTATGTTGAATATTACTTAATGAGTAAAGTAATATATGAGATTGAATTTTTTAAAATTGTCGCGAGTGAATAATACGACAGTTATAGAAATTAAGGCGGGACGCGCGTGTCCGTCGCGTTGGGACTAATTTAATGAAATAAAAAGTAAATTTCCCGTATGGTCATTTTGGGCGCGCCAATGTGTTCGAAAGGGTCAAGATAGTCAGAAAAGTGTACCCGGGAGTTTAGTTTGGGTCTCGGGACGTTTTTAGGCCCAATCGATAACCCGGGAGGGCATTTTGGTAATTTCCAATTTTAGGCCTTAATTAATGACGAAAATCATAAGGCTATATCTATTGTTAGATGTTTTCTTCTAGGGTTAAAACAAACACAACTCGCAGAGGCCATTAGAGGAGAGAGGTCAGGAGCCTTCCTAAGGCTTGAACATCCTAATTGCACCGTTTTCACCACAAACACTGCCGGAGTGTAGATCGGAGGAAGAGGAACTGAGCCACACCATCAAATCCCATAAATTCAGACCTTCATTCTTGAGGCAAGTATCTAACTTGCTGTACTTGAGTTGATAATACATCCATGCTAGTATAGGAGATATAATTTCACGTTCTCATGTAAAAATAATATTGTTTGGGAGATTTATCTTACAATTTTGAGGAGAAACCATATTAAGACAACTATCTTGTTATATGTAGAAGATTAACTATGAAATCGATGCCCGGTAGAGGTTGAAATATGGAACAATTATGAGGATACTGAATATGATGATAAAAATAGGGTTCTTAATGAATTAGCTTGAATTAATCCATTTAATTGATTGCCCTTGATGAATTTGTATTCATTTTACGTTAGAAATCATGTACTTAGGTTAGTACAACTTTTGGTTTGATTGTTCGGGAGTTTGGGACGAATTAATGGAGGATTTAAGGGTGAAAATTGATGAAACCCGTAGGATAAACTTTTGCAGAAACTCATCAATAACTGATCGATCGATCGACTCCTCCTGGAATTTGAATCTTCTTTCCTTTTTAATGTTAATCCAACCCCAATGTATAAGGGCCCTTAAACATAACTTAAATACCATGATGGGACTTGAGAAGGACCAGTAGGGGGTAGGTAAGGTCGGGTAGTATGATTCTTATATAAGATTTAATCGTGGGGCCACAAGGGTATAACATGGGGTGGAGATCGTGTGTATGTTAGATTAGGTCTTGTGAGAGTTAAGGAGGACTTAGACCAGTAGGGTAGAGAGTGTACACCTACTGATTTTATATTTATCAAAATGATACCTTTCGAGAGTTGAGAAGTACTTAAATTTGCAGAAATTGAGAAAATAAAAGAATGAATTGATTATACGTAGGACTCGGGCGCTACGTGCCATATATGGTTTGAATATGTATGGGTCGTGGGTATACCTATCTGAATAATGTAAATATATATATATATAGTATATGAACATCTGTGTTTAATCATACCCGCGCTACTTGCTATCACGGAGGTTTTCGTGCCTGGACAGTCTTATTCTGATGTGATCTTTATGGGGGATATTGACTCATACCCTAGAACATAGGATCCTTAGTACAAGATATCTGAGAATGATAGTCAGACGGTCCTAAGAAATGTGAGGGTATGTGCTGACCTCTTAGTGACTTGGAACTATGCTTCGCCTCCAATATGTGTATTTTGTGTCAATACAGTTCGAGAGTGGATCTAAACTAATATTTCCGTCATTTGTATGAGAGGTACAGGGACTTGATAGCAAAGTGTGCCAGCACTATAGATTTATGTGGGGTTCACTACTAGTATGTATAGTAAAAGTGATAAATATATGTACATGTGATTCATCTACTGTGCTTGTAAGCAGATACAATTGATTAATTATTATTAAATAAATTAAGCAGTTGAGAACTTAAGGCTGTATTGAGATGTACATAGCTGTCTTGGTAAACTCATAAGAAAAAGTTATCATGTATGATAAACTATAGTCATGCGATCACGTGAATTAGAATTGATGAGGGGAGATTGGGTTTAACTAGTTAACTGGGTTAGCTTTATCTAGATTAATTCAATAGTACGTTAGACGTGCACATTAGTTGAGAGGTGAGAATTCTCAAGTGAGTGTCGAGGCACTAACATGTATGTAATATCAACTAGTAAACATTTTATATACTTGCTAAACTATTTTAAAGCTATTTTACACTCGAGCTCTGACCCGTTTCTTGTCATCTCCTCTTTTTCTTGTATATATATATATGTATTACAGGTGCCCAGCTACAGGGGAGTCAGACTTAGATCTTTGGACGGTTGACGTACTGCAGCTAGTGTGGGACTTGTAGGTTCTTGCATTTAGACAACCTCATTCTTGTCATCTCATCTCTTCACTTAGTCATTTTAGAAAGGGCATTTATCGCCCATTTCCAATTTTATTTTGTTCAGAGTGACTTTGTACTCTTTATTTATTTCAGTATTCAGCTTTAATTGAGATTGTTTTAAGTATTACTTTGTCCTTCGATTTGGGATATTTTATTTGGATTGATTAATCTACACTGTTTATTCCACTTGGATGGTTTGGTATTCAATATTATTATCCGTGTTCATAAAAATGGTTTCGTATATTAACTCATAACATTGGGACTTAACCTACAAATTTAAATGTTTTGACACTTAGGTTAATTATTTATTAGGTGATAAATAAAGAAATTTGTTTTCGACAGTGTTGCTAAGAATAAACCAACCGGACACTTTGATTTAATTTAATAAAGGACTGATCACCCGGTATTTAATTAGGCAGAGTGTCACAGGTGGTATCAGAGCATCAGGTTCTAGTGTCCTTTAGGATCTGTACGGCTTATTATGCTTCCAGCTTAGCGTCTTTGATATAGATCCCTATTTTTAGGATTGTTGTATTCTTATTTATGCGATTATGTCTTCAGCTATTTGAGATTTAATAACTATGGGCGGACGAATTCCTTCTCGTTTCAGATGCCTCCAAAACGAGCCCCGAGGGATAAAAATGCCCAACCAGAGCAGCCAGTAGCTCAAGGTCAGAGAACAATGAATGCAACCGAGGTTGCCGCCATAGTTGCTCAGGCTGTGAATGCAATTTTGGCGGTGGTGTAGCAGACCCCACCCCAGGTTCAGGCTGTGGAGCTAGTTCCAACTCAGTTTCCCACTGTATGGGAGAGAGTTAGGGATGCCTTTCAGAAGGCACATCCCCCAGAGTTCTCGGGCAGTTCTGATGTTATCATCGCGAGACAATGGAAGAAAGACATCCAAAGGCATATTCGCATATAAGAGTGTAGATATATTCAGAGGCAGTTACTGGCTTCCTTCAAGCTCCGCCTTACAGTGGTGGGAGTCCACTACCACTTAGGAGGAGAGGGACAGTATGAAGATTCAGAGTTTTTGGGTGCAATTTGACCGCAAATACTTTCCTTCCTTCGTGCAGACTGAGATGAGGTAGAGACTGAATATGACAATGAGGAGGTTATTGTAGAGGAGGAGGCTACCGATCAAATTCAGGCAACTGATGAGCCATCTGCCAATCCAAACCAGGAGGCAACTGAGCAGGAAATTGAGAAGGAGAAGGTCGATAAAATGACTTCTTAGAGTTTTATGTTAGGGAGTGTTACATTTTTTAAATTTCCCATTGATGTTGGGGAAAGCCCAATTTGTAATAATTTTAATAAAATTAATGGTTTGATTTGATCACCATTGTCTCGTTTGATTTTTACAAGTTTTATTTTTAACAAACTCATATATGCATCCAACTGTTCATGCAGTTTAAGATAAGGTTTGCAGCACTAGTTATTGTTTAGAGTGACTTTCAACAAGGACGCAAAAGACTGTTTGTTGTTGGTCATGATGAAGATGGTGATGATGGCGATCTTGACAAGCACATGGGTCCTGATATGTTAGCTTAAGTGAAAGAGGCATATTTGAACCTTTGACTCCTCTTTCTTTGGGCAGTTAAGCCCAATATGTGGTTTTGTTATACAATAAGATCTAATTTGCTTGGACTCGTTAGGTTTGACCTATCACCTTGAGTGAGGACTAACGTGTACACCTCTTATCATGAAGATGTGATCTTGTCCACCAATGGGTTGCAGACAACGCTGCCTTTCATGATATGGTTTTTGCTACCCAGGGTAGCTAAAAAGAGTCACTAAATCTCAAATCCGACTTCGAAAGAAAGTTTTTCGGTATGGATAGGAAAGAGAGACTTTGATGGGAGGTTGGCTGTGATATAATCTGCTCATTCAAGGAAGGAATTTATTTTGCATGCCCATCTAGTGGGCACTAGAGAGGTCGCCAATATCCTTGAGAAAGAGGACAATGACTTAAGGGTTGATCTTTAGAGCCTTAAAAAGCCCATGTCGAGCGAGCAAGTTTGGGAGGGCGCTTCCTTTTTGGAAGAGGAGAACGCCCAGTTGAGGGAGGAGCTAAGGAAGGTTAAAAAGGCTAAGGACCACTCTTTCTCTCAGGGGTAGAAGTGGAATTGCCTAGATGAAGAGTTAGAAACGACCAAAAAGACTTGGGTTAAGAAAATGTCAACTATTAAGAGTTTGGCCAATAAAGTTGCTCGTCTCACATTCCAATTCCACAAATAACCTCGTTGGAGGCTACGATAAGGTTCTTCTAAATATGGTTCCCTAAACAATGATTAAAATATTGGTTACACGCACAATTGTCTTAATGCCCTTGTTGTGGCTTAGATCTCGTAGGATTTTGAGTTGTGGTATTAGTATGACCCAGGTCGCTTGGACCATCAAGATACTCCTTATAAGCTCAATGTGTCGTGGATCCTAATAGATGCCATTTCGGTTGAAATACCTTGGCGATTGACTTCAGACTTAACGGAGATAATAAACTCTACCGACCTCAACACTTGGTTGGCAATGTGAGTATAGGTGGTTCGTCGAGGATCAGCGATATAAGTGCGATCGTTATTCCTTATGCGTTGGATGTTCCACCTGCTGGAGTTGGAAGTTCAACAAATGAGCCATCCTGATTGTGTAATTGATCTGGCCATATTCAACATTTTGTTATAAATCATTTACTTTTTTAATTTCCCTTTAATAACTTAGAGGTATTATTGTAAATTTTTACATTTTTACTTTCCTATATAATGTGTGGTCTTCTGGCTTACCTTTTAGGTGATGTCGTCACATCTAACCTTAGGTTTAGAACGAAAAAGGTAAAAATGCATTTGTTTGTGGGGTCGTTCTCCAGCAAGGATTAATATGATGTAGCTAGTCATGGATGCCTATGGTTTCCCAGTCGGCCTTTCATCGACCATAAGCAATTTTTCATTTTCTTCTATCCGTCAAAACCTTTTGTGCTAGCCGACCTATATCCAGAGTTAATTTTCGATGGATCAATTATTTAGTCTTAAAAGAAGACATTTTTAAAGAAGACGGTTATGATAGGGATAAGTAATACATTAAAGATAATTCATTTAACTAATCGATCTTCTTTAATGAGTAATCAATTGTCTGCCACTTGGAACAAATCATAAGTGCGAGAAGCTTAAAAGAGCTTCTAAAAATACTTTAAAATTGAAATAAATGAAAAAGTTATTTTAAACTAAAAATCTAAAAGTAAAACTTCTTTAAATTGGATACATTCCAAGCTCGGGGAACCTTTCTGCACTCCATTATTTCTAAGTGGTAGGCTCTCATCAAGTCGTCATATATGACTTTGAAGGGTCCTTCCCAATTGGGCTCTGGTTTCTCGTCAAAGTGCTTTTTGGCGATACTCATTTTTTTTTCTTAGCACATAGTCTTCGATCTTGAATCCTATCGATTTGACCATCCTATTGTATTATTTAGCCAATTATTGCCAGCAGGAGGAGATCTTAACTCTTATTGATTCTTTTCTTTCATTGGACAAGTCAAGCTTTGCTCTTATTGATTCGTTATTGAGATCTTAATCGACCAAGGTAGACTTCATGGTCGATAGGCCAGTTTTTAGAAGGATTACTACCTCCGTCCATAGGCCAAAGAAAATGGTGTTTCCCCATTGGGTGTTGTTCGGAATGACCAGAGAACATTATAGACTTAGTTGATCTAAGTGTCTTTTTGCTTTTTTCGATCGATTTTTGATCCTGTTGATGACTATTTTGATGTCATCGAGGACTATCTTGTTAGAAGCTTCTGCCTTCTCGTTGCCTTAAAGGTAGTCCACTGAACTGTAGTAATGCCAGATAGTGTGCTCCTCATAAAAACTTTAAAAGAGGCTGCTCTCGAGCTGAGTCCCGTTATATGTGGTGATAATTCAAGGGATGTTAAACCGAGTTATGATGTTCGTACATATGAACTTGGTCATATGGACATATCATATGTTCACTGAGGGTTCCTCTTCAACTTATTTAGAAAAGTAGTCGGTGCCGACCAACGGGTACTTTTTACTTCCAAAGGTAAGGGGTAACGGGTCGATGATGTCAAGTCCCCACTGGACAATTAGCTAATGATTTTTTAGAGACAGGTCGGTTGGTGCACTAATGGTGAGAAGAGTTGACAGTTCTTGAATTTTTGAACGTAGGAAACTTCATTCTTTTGCATGTATAGTCGTTAGTATCCTTTTTTCATTACCCTAAATGCCAATGATCTACCCCCTATATGGGTCCCACATATCCCCTCACAAAGATAGTAGAGGGTACGTTCGACATCGTCCGGGTATATTTGAGGTAAGGCCCTGAAAATAAGAGTCGAGTTTCTTATCAGCCTCTGAGTGGAAATGAGCAGATTTCACCCGTATCTTATGTGCTTTTGTTGGAAATGTAGACCCCCAATTTTTAAATTTTACTTTAAAGCATAATTTCCTTTTAGATGCGGAATAGAGATGGTTCAACTAAACAACTAAATAAACCAAATTATAAATGCTTCACAAATTAAAACTAAAGTAAACCAAATTTTAATTTTCACAAAATTAAAATTATACTAAAAATCAAATTTGTGAATTTTTACTTTAAACCTAAAAATTCAATTTAATACAAGTCCTAGAAATTTGCCTAACAATAAATATTCAATTTTCAATTTTAGGGCAAACCAAATTTTATCCAATAAAATTAATGACTTGAATTAAATTAACATTTACCCAAATTGAATTTGCACCAAATTAAATATACCAATTTTATCTTTTTACCTAAGAATGCATCTAATGTGATTTACGAAAGATAAAATAAGTAAACAACCACTACGCCGCGATGTACGAGGGAAAACCCACAACGGAAAAAAAACCTCGAACGACCCTAGCCTTAAGTCCACTAAGTATGGTTTTATGATTACAAGACAGATGACTTACAACAACTCGACTTGACTCTGTCCAATCCCCTGACGTGTTTTCTTGTAACTACCTCCGCCTAGTCGATAATCCCGGAGTCCACCGGAATCTTAGAATCCACCAATGATGCCTTTGGAACAGCCGTCAACCCTCACCCAAAGGCTTTCTCCGAGTGGAACGCCGCAGCGTCAAACACGTCTTCTTCTTTGTAGGATGTAGAGGTAAACCCAAACACTCTTCAAACGGTAGAGATAAAATCGGTGCCAAAACTCCAAGCAAAGTATATATGTTAAGGAACTTGGAATAAATAAACTATTGGGTGAAACAAAAGTGTTTTATGATTTTTCTTGGAAAACAAACACTCAAAACTTTAACCTTTTCATTAGGAATTCAAACTCTCTAAAACTCACTCTAGGATATGGAGAAATATGAAAAAGTTACATGGAAAAGGTTGGTTCCCACACTTAATAATTATGTAAAAAAGTAGTGGGGAAAAGGTAGTGGAAACATGGAGAAAATTGAAAAAAACTGCCCAAAAACTGTTCCTGCCAATGTCGTTCGAACGACTTTTCGTGTCGAACGACTTTACTAATGAGGTTCCAGTGCGAAAAAAGCAATCTCATTAGAAGTATCATTCGAACGATCTGACAATCTCATTCGAACGAGATTCCAGTTCGTTCGAATGACAATGGAATCTCGTTTAAACGACATTCTAATTCGTTCGAACGACGTGTCAGAAAAATAAAATATTATTTTTAAGTCCAAAACTTTTTATGAAAAGTTCTAAAAAATATTTTTTGTGTAAAACAATGTCGTTAAAACTATTTTGTAAAAAATATAAATTCACCCAATAAATTTCCAAAGCTCCTATATATATATATAAAATGGATTCATAACTTAAGAGCATCGGAACCAATGTTGTTGACGTAGAAACGAGGCACACTAAACTCAGCATATGATTAAGGTTTAAAATCTTGGCCGCTACATCTTCAACTAACCCGTTATAGGCTTGGATGAATACACTTGTACACTATCCTATGGCTCAAATGTTTTTGTCCAGAATTGAGCCAATACTACATTAAGACTCAATTGGAGACTTGTGTCCTTACAACTTCTTTCCTATCAACTGGCAGGGCATCTTCCATTAGGTACACGCATGATCGTTTCCATCCATCTCGAGGTCCCATTGGTGACCATAACTTACTCTTATTAGGCTGGTCGAGGTATTCCACTTTAACCATCCGTTTCATGTCCCCATTGACGGTTGAAGCAAGTGTGGCTAGTGCATCAACGTGACTATTGTTCCCTCTTGGAAAATGTTGCACTCGTACATGCACAAATTAGGTGACCAACTATTGGGCTTCTGATATGAATCTCACCAACAATTGTGATGAAACCCAATAACAACGATGGCTGAAGAACCCAAGATCGTATAAACGAAGTTTGTTGAGCCTTGACCCGTTACCTAGTAAGATAAGAACCAAGACTACAAAGGATTAAAACGCCACACGAAAAAACCTAAGAATTTCTCACGAATCAAGGTGATAAGTTTGGTTGTTTGAACGCCACAAGATTAACTTGATAAGTTCATAAAGTTTTCTTAGGAACCAAGAGGAACAAAAATACCTCACAATAATATTAGTTTATCTCAAAAAGTGCTTACAAAATTCGTAGCTCCCCTCATTTATACTTGGAACAACCCTCCAAGAATAGGAAATGAAATAAATATAGCATTAAAACAACACAATTGTTGGTGAGATTCATATCAGCTTCCTCAAGGTATGCGACCAAGCACTATTCCCTCACGTTGTATTCTCCTGATATCTTATTTGATACCAGCCTTGCGTCATATAAGACATCAAGGTGATGAACTCCTAAAGAGGGTGCTTTTCTCAATCCTCCTAGCAAGGCTTCGTACTTAGTTTTGCTATTGGAGGCTTCAAATCCCAAATGAGTTGCCTGTTCGAGAACCGTTTTCTCCAGTAATACTAATAATATCCCCATTATTGCCCCTCGAAATTTGAGGTTACATCAACATACATTACCCAATCATCTCCTTATTTGATTGACTGTGGGAAAAAATCTATACTTTCGTTTTTAGTCTCTTGTGGTTTTTTATTATTAAAAAATTCGACGATGAAGTCAGTTATGACTTTCCCTTTGATCGAGGTTCTAGGTTGAACTGAATATCAAACCTCATGAGTTCTAGCGACCACTTAAACATCCGTTCAGATAGGTTAAGCTTCCCGAGCATTTCTTTTAGAGGGAATAAGGTTAGGACAATGATGTTGCGTTACTTGAAGTAGTGCTTTAACTTCTTAGAGGATATCAGAAGTGTGTATGTGAGCTTCTCCAACGACGGGTATCTCTTTTCAGCGTTGAGCAATGTTTTACTCGTGTAATAAATGAGATATTGACCCCAGTTCTTCTCATAAACTAGGACTGAGCTAATACTACTAATGTATACCGTCGAATACAAGTATAAAAGGGCCTTTATTTTCTGGAATGGTCAACAATGGTGGTTTGCTCAGATAATTCTTTATAAGTTCCTTGGTGTATTCATCGTTACATACTTCATTCCTTTCTCTCTTAAGTGCTTATAAGAAAGTTGGGAATTCTCTTAGGACATGAATATGAAGCATCTGAGGGCGGCTAGCATTCCAGTCAACTTTTGTATCTCGCGCACAATTTTATGGTATTGCACCTTCCTTGTGGCTTCAATTTGGTCAGGATTTGTCTGGTTACCTCTTTAACGGGCTAAGTATCCGAGGAACTTTCCCGAATTTACCCTAAAGGAGCACTTTGAGCACTTTGCTGCGTTCAACCTCATTCTATAGTAACGAAGCACTTCAAAAGTTTTTGCCAAGTCTGCAAGGTGATCCCCCTTCCTCCCGCTCATTACAAGCATGTCATCAATATATACCTTTCTAATTTCTCCTGAAACATCTTCATAATGAGTCTATGGTAGGTAACCTCAACATTGTTCAATCTGAACGACATCATCTTGTAGTAATATAGTCTCAGAGTGGTGACGAACGAGGTCTTATTCTGGTCGGGAATGAACAATGGGATTTTGTGGTACCCAGATGTACTTAAATTTTCTCTTAACACATTGTAAGTCCCAAATGGTCTAAAAATATATTCTATGGCGGGCTATAGAGGCTAAGAACCTAAAGATTTTAAATATAAAAAAAATTGTGGTCATTTAAAATTCACAAGTTTTGCTTCAAAGTGCATATCTAAAAGTTGATTGTAGAGGAAAATTATAACACTCCGGTACCTAATTGTTGTCCTGACAGATTTGAAGTCCAAGATGGCCCCAAAATATCTTGTGTGATCGAGTATGGAGGGGAAAAAATTAATAGATTGAAATATCGGGATATAGGTCGTCTATGAAAAATTCACGAGTTTTCCTTCGAAGGGCGTACGTGTAAGTTATGCATACTGTAAAATTATTAAATTTTGGTACCTAGTTATTGTCTTGTTGTATTTTAATTCCTAAAATATCTTTTAAGGGGAGTATGGATGGCATTACCCTAATAGTTTGAACTACCGAGAAATAGGTTATCTTCATATAATTCACGAGTTTTGTGTCGAAGGGCGTACCTCAAAGTCGCGCTTAGCGGAAAATTATAGCATTTTAGTACCTAATTGTCATCCTAATTCATTAGAAACAACAAAATGGTCCACAATATCTTGTATGCTCGATTACATAAGGGAAGCACCCAATAGTCTGAACTACCAGGAAATAGGTCGTCTCTAAAAAAATTCATGAGTTTCATTTCGAAGGTCGTACCCGAAAGTCACGCGTATTGGAAAATTATAATATTTTTATACCCAGTTGTTGTCCTAACGCATTTGAAGTCCCCAAATGGACCAATGATATTTTTATGCAGTAGTAGAGAGGGTAAGAGCCTAATAGTTTGAACTACCAGGAAATAGGCCGTCTTTAAAAAATTCACACGTTTTTCTTCGAAGTGCATACCTAGAAGTCGCGCGTATTGGAAAGTAATTACATCTTGGTACGTAATTGTTATCCCGATGCATTTAAGGTCCCTAAATGATCCCAAAATATCTTATTGGGGATTACGGAGGGCAAAACCCTGATAGTTTGAATTATAGGAAATAGGTTGTGTTTGAAAAATTCACATATTTTGCTTCGAAAGGCATACATGGAAGTCATGCGTAGTGTAAATGATAAAATTTTGGAGCATATTTTTTGTCCTAATACATTCGAAGTCATAAAATGGTCCCAAAATATCATGTTGGGGTGACTATGGAGGGCAAGAACCAAATAGCTTAAAGTACTAAGAAAGAAGTCGTCTTCAAAAAATAGACGAGTTTTACTTCGAAGGGCAAATCCATAAGTCGCGTGTGGTGGTAAATTATAACATTTTTGAACTTCAATTTTCTCTTAACACATTATAAGTTCCAAAATGGTCCAAAAATATATTATATGGGGACTACGTAGGGAAAGAACATAACAGCCTGAATTACAAGGAAATCGGTCGTCTTCAAAAAATTCACAAAATTTTATTACAAAGGGCGTACCTAGAAGTCACGCGTAGTGGTAAATGATAATATTTTAGTTCCTATTTGTTGTCCTAATTAATTTTAGGTCCCAAAATAGTACCAGAATATCATGTTGGGGGGACGCCGGAGGGCAAGAACTTAATAGTTTGAACTATCGAGAAAGAGTTCATCTTTACAAAATTGACAAGTTTTGCTTCGAAGGGTATACCTATAAGTCGTGCGTAGTGGTAAATTATAAAATTTTTGTACTTGATTTTTCTCTTAACACATTATAAGTTCCAAAATGGTCAAAAAATATATTCTATGGGGGACTACCAAGGGCAAGAACCTGAACGTTTGAAATTAAGAGAAATTTTTTGTCTTAAAAAAATTCACGAGTTTTGCTTTGAAGGGCGTAGCTAAAAGTCCCACATAGAGGAAAATGATAAGATTCTGGTATGTAATTATTATCATGATACATTTGAAGTCCAAAAATGGCCCAAAATATCTTGTATGATTAAGTACAAAGGGGATGAACCTAATAGATTGAACTACTGGAAATAGGTCGTCCATAAATAATTTACGAGTTATGCTTCGAAGGGCGTACCTAGAAGTTATGCACAATGTGAAATTTTAATTTTTTTGTCCCTAGTTGTTATCCCGTCGCATTTTATTTCCCAAATTTTGTCCTGGGGGTACAGAGGGTAATACCATAATAGTTTGAACTACCAAAAAATAGGTTTTCTTCACAAAAGTCACGAGTTTTTTTCCTAATGGTGTACCTAAAAGTCGTGTGCAGTGGAAAATTATAACATTTTGGTACCTCATTGTCATCCTGATGCATTGGAAGACAAAAAATGGTCCACAAATATCTTATTTGCTTGATTATGTAAAGGAAGAACCTAATAATCCGAATTATAGGGAAATAAATCATCTTTAAAAAATTCATGGGTTTTGCTTCGAAGGGCATACTTAGAAGTCACGCGTAGTGAAAAATTATAACATTTTGGTACATAATTGTTTCCTAACTCATTTGAAGCCCTAAAATGGATAAAATATATTTTTTTATGCAAGAGTACAGAGGGCAAAAGGCTAAGAGTTTGAACTGCTCGAAAATAAGTTGTCATAAAAAAATTCACATGTTTTTCTTTAAAGGGCATACCTAGAAGTCGTGCGTAGTGGAAAATTATAAAATTTTGGTACATAATTGTTGTCTTGACGCATTTGAGCTACATGAATTTTCAAAAAATATCTTATAGGGGGAGTACGGAGGGAAAAAACTTAACAACTTAAACTATCAAGAAAGCAGTCGTCTTCAAAAAATTCACAAGTTTTGCTCCGAGGGGTGTACCTGGAAGTCGCGCAAAGTGGTAAATTATAACATTTTTCACTTGATTGTTGTCTTGAAATAAAATGTTCCCAAAATACCTTGTATGTGGGATTACGGAGATCAAAAACCTGAAGTTTTGAACTATAGGTAAATTGGTCATCTTAAAAAAATTCACGATTTTTGCTTCGAAGGGCATACCTAAAAGTCACGAGTAGTGGAAAATTATATTATTTTGGTACCTCATTGTTGTCCTGATGAATTTGAAATCCAAAATGGACCAAATATATCTTTTATGTGTAATTATAGAGGGTAAATGCATAAAGGTTTAAATTACAGGGAAATTAGTCATCTTCAAAAAATTCATGAGGTTTCTTTGCAAGGGCGCACCAAAATGTCCCGCATAGTGGTAAATGATAACATTTTGAAGCCTAATGGTTGTCCGAAAGAATTTTAAGTCGCAAAAATTTCTAAAAATATCCTTCAGGGGTACTATTGAGGGCAAGAACCTAATAACTTGAACTACTAGGAAATAGGCCGTCTGCAAAAAATTCACGAGTTTGCTTCGAAGGGCGCACTTAGAAGTCGTGCGCAGTGGTAATTGATATCATTTTGGTTCCTAATTGTTGTCCTACCACATTTGAAGTCCCAAAATTTTCCAAAATTATCTTGTAAGGGGAGTGAGAAGGGCAAGAACTTACTAGTTTGAACTATCGAAAAATAGGTTGTTTTCAAATAATTTATGAGTTTTGCTTCGAAAGGCGTGCTTCGAAATTGCACGTAGTGGGAAATTATAAATTTTTTAAACCAAATTATTCTATTTACACATTTTAAGTCCAAAAATGGCCGAAACATCCCGTAGGGGGACTATAGAGGGCAAAAACCTAAAGCTTTGTAAAATTCACGAGTTTTTCTTTGAAGGGTGTACTAGAAGTCGCACGTAGTTAGAAATTAATAAATTTTGGTACATAATTGTTGTCATGATGCATTTTAATTCCTATATGGTATAAAAATATCTTATAGGGGGAGATTTTATCATTTACCACTACGCATGACTTCTAGGTATGCATTTCGAAGTAAAAGTTGTGAATTTTTTGAAGACGACCTATTTCCATGTTGTTCAAACTATTGGTGCTTAATTGTTGTCTATATGAATTTGAAGTCCTAAAATATGTTGTAGGGGTTGCTACAGAGGGAAAGAACCTAATATTTTGACTTACCGGTAAATAAGTCATCTTTTAAAAAATGGCGATTTTTGCTTCAAAGGTCTTACCTAAAAGTTGCGCGTAGTGGTAAATTATAATTTTTTTTATAATAAACGAAAGGTTTGAACTTCCAAGAAATTAGTGGTCTTAAAAAAATTCACGAGGTTTGCTTCGAAGAGCACACCTAACTGTTGTGCATAGTGGAAAATTATATCATTTTCGAACCTAATTGTTGTCCTAATGAATTTAAATTCCCAAAATTTCCCAAAAATATCTTGCATGCTCGAGTATGGAGGGGAAGAACCTAATAGTATGAACTAATAGGAACTAGGTCATCTTTAAAAATTCATGAGTTTTTCTTCGATAGGGTACCTAAAAGTCACGCACGGTGTAAAATTTTAACATTTTGCTACCAGATCGTTTTCCTCATGCATTTGAAGTCCAAAAATATCTTATAGGTGGATTACGGAGGGAATAACTTAATGGTTTGAACTAGCGAGAAATAAATTGTCTTCACAAAATTCATGAGTTTTTCTTTGAAGGGGGTACCTAGAAGTCGCGCGTAATGGAAAATTATAATATTTTGGTACAAAATTATTGTCTTGATGCACTTGAATTCCCTAAATGTTACAAAAATAACTTATGTGCGTGTGTGTGTGTGTATGGGGGGGGGGGGGGGTATGGATGGCAAAATCCCAACAATTTAAACTACTAGAAAATAAGTCGTCTTAAAAAAATTCATAAGTTTTTCTTCGAAGGGCATACTTGGAAGTCGCGCGTAGTATAAATGATAACATTTTAGTGCCTAATTTTCGTCTTAATGCATTTGAAGACCCAAAATGGTCCATAAATATCTTGTTAGGGGACTATAGAGGGAAATAAACTAATATTTTGAACTGCCGAACAATATGTCATCCTTAAAAAATTGACGAGTTCCACTTCCGAAGGGTATACCTAGAAGTCGCGCATAAAGGTAAATTTAAAATTTTTTGTACTTAATTATTCTCTTGACATAAAATTTTACAAAAATACCTTGTATGGTGGATTACAGAGGGCAAGAAACTAAAGGTTTGAACTATAGAGAAATTAGTCATCTTTAAAAAATTTACGAGTTTTTCTTCGAAGGGCGTACCTAAAAGTAGCACGTAGTGGAAAATTATTTCATTTTGGTACAAAATTGTTGCCTTGATGCATGTGAAGTCTTAAAATGAACCAAATATATCTTGTATGCGTAGTATTGATGGCAAGAACCTAATAGTTTGAACTACCGATAAATAGTCCATCTTCAAAATATTCATAAGTTTAGCTTCGGAGGGTGTACCTAAAAGTCACGCCTAGTGGAAAATTATAACATTTTGGTACCTAATTGTTGTCATGAAACATTTGAATTCCAAAATGCTATAAAAATTGTGTAGGAGGAGTATGAAAGAGCACGATCTTAATTGTTTGAACTACCATAAATAGTTCATCTTCAAGAAATTCACGAGGTTTGCTTCGAAGGGCGCACGTAAAAGTCATGCATAGTGGTAATTGATATCATTTTGGTGCCTAATTATTGCTTTGATACATTTGAAGTCTTAAAATGTCCCAAGAATATCTTTTAGGGGGAGTACGGAGGGAATGAACCTACTAGTTTGAACTATCGAGAAATAGGTTGTCTTCAAATAATTGACGAGTTTTTCTTTGAATGGCTTACTATGAAGTCGTGCGTAGTGGTAAATTATAGAATTTTTCACCTAATTGTTCTCTTTACACATTGAAAGTCCAAAAATGTCCCAAAAATATATTTTAGGGTGACTATAGAGGGAAAGAACTTAAAGGTTTGACCTACAAGGAAATAAATCCTCATAAATTTTTTTGCGAGTTTTGCTTTGAATGGCGTACCTAGAAGTCGCGCGTAGTTGAAAAATATAACCTTTTGGTACATAATTGTTGTCCAGATGCATTTTATGTCCCAAAATGGTTTAAAAATACCTTACAGGGGGAGTATGGAGGGTAATACCCTAATAGTTTGAACTACATGGAAATAGGATGTCTTCACAAAATTCACATGTTTTGCTTCAAAATGCGTACCTAAAAGTCATATGTAGTAGTGAATAATAACATTTTAGTGCCTATTTATTGTTCTGATGAATTTAAAGTCCCAAAATATCTTATAAGGGGATTACGGAGGGAAATAACCTAATATTTTGGATTACTTATCATCTACAAAAATTAATGAGTTTTGTTTCGAATGGCTTATCCAGAAGTCGCGCGTAGTGGTAAATTATAACATTTTATAATAATCTAAAGGTTTGAACTACCGGGAATTGGTGGTCTTCATAAAATTCACGAGTTTTGCTTCAAAGGACGTACCTAAAAGTT
This sequence comes from Sambucus nigra, assembly GCA_949130495.1. Lineage (NCBI taxonomy): Eukaryota > Viridiplantae > Streptophyta > Magnoliopsida > Dipsacales > Adoxaceae > Sambucus > Sambucus nigra. Next base: position 260,173,666 of record OX422223.1, on the reverse strand, counting down.
GCATGTAGTGGAAAATTTTAACATTTTGGCACCTAATTGTTGTCCTGGCACATATGAAGTCCCAAAGTGGCCCAAAAATAGCTTGCATGCTCAAGTATGGAGGGAAAGAACCAAATACTCTGAACTAATGGGAAATAGGTCGTCTTAAAAATATTCACGAGGTTTTCTTCGAAGGGCATACCTAAAAGTCGTGCACAATGTAAAATTATAGCATTTGTTACCTAATTATTGTCTTGAATCATTTGAAGTGATAAAATGGTCGAAAATATCTTATTAGGGGGGAGTATAGAGGGTAATATGTTAATAGTTTAAACTACCAAGAAATAAGTCGTCTTCACTAAATTCACGAGCTTTTCTTCGAAAGGTATACCAAGAAGTCGTGCATAGTGGAGAATTATTAGATCTGGGTACCTAATTGTTGTCCTTATGCATTGGAAGCCACAAACTGGCAAACTATTTTGTATGCTTGATTACGTATGTTCGATTACCTTGGGGAAGAACCTAATAGTCTGAACTACCGAGAAATAGATCGTTTTCAAAAAATTCACGAGTGTCGCATTGAATGGCGTACCTACAAGCCACATGTAGTGGAAAATTATAACATTTTGGTACTAATTATTGTTTTGATGCATTTGATGTCCCAAAATAGACAAAATATACTTTGCATGCGGGAATACGAAGTCCAAGACCTAATAGTTTGAACTACCAAGAAATAGGTTGTCTTAAAACAATTCACAAGTTTTGCTTCGAAGGGCATACCTAGAAGCTGCACGTATTTGAAAACTATAACATTTTGGTACCTAATTGTTGTCCTAGCTCATTTGAAGTCCCTAAATGGTCCAAAATATCTTGTTGAGGGAAGTGCGGAGGGCAAGAACTTAATAGTTTGAACTACCTAGAAATAGGTCATCTTAAAAAAATTCATAAGTTTTGCTTCAGTGGGCGTAACTGGAAGTCACCCGTAGTAATAAATAATAAATTTTGGTGCCTAATTATTGTTCTGTTGCATTTGAAGTCCCAAAATGATCTAGAAATAACTTCTAAGGAGACTATGGAGGGAAATAACATAATAGTTTGAACTACCAGGAAATAGACCATCTTAAAAAAAATGATGAGTCTTACTACAAAGTGCGTAACTAAATGTCGTGCATAGTGGTAAATTATAACATTTTGTACTTAATTATTCCCTTGACATAAAATGGTCCAAAAATATCTTGTATGGGGGGCTACGGAGTACAAGAAACTAATGGTTTGAACTATCGAGGAAATTAGTCATCTTAAAATAATTCTTGAGTTTTTCTCCAATGGGCGTACCTACAAGTCGCACGTAGTGTAAAATTATAACCCTTTGGTACCTAATTATTGTCCTAATTCATGCGAATTCCCAAAATGGACCAAATATATTTTGTATGCATGTGTAAGGAGGGCAAGAACCTATAAGTTTGAGCTATAGAAAATAATGTCGTCTTCAAAAAATTCACAAGTTCTATTTTGAAGGGTGTACCTAGAAGTTGCGCATAGTGAGATATTATAACATTATGGTACCTAATTGGTATCCTAACACATTTGAAGTTCCAAAGTGGTACATAAATATCTTATAGGGGGAGTACCAAGGGCAAGATCCTTATAGTTTGAACTACCAGGAAATAGGTCGTTTTAATAAAAATCATGAGATTCGCTTTGAATGGGATACCTTGATGTCACATGTAGTGGTAATTGATATAATTTTGGAGCCTAACTGTTGTCCTGATGCGTTTGAAGTCATAATATAGTCTAAAAATATCTTGTAGGGGCACTACGGAGGGTAAGAAACCTACTAGTTTGAACTATCGGGAAATAGGTTGTCTTCAAATAATTGACGGGTTTTACTTCTAAGGGCATACTTTGAAGTTGCGTGTAGTGGTAAATTATAACTTTTTTGTACCTAGTTCTTCTTTTGACACATTTTAAGTTCCAGAATGGCCCAAAAATATCTTTTGGGGGGACTATCGAGGGCAAGAACCTAATCATTTAAACTTTTAGGAAATAGGCTGTCTTCAAAAAATTCATAAGTTTTGCTTTGAAACGCGTACCTAGAAGTCATTCGTTGTTGAAAATTATAACATTTTGTACAAAATTGTTGTCCCGATGCATTTGAAGTCCCAAAATGGTCTAAAAATATTTTATAGGAGGAGTACGGAGGGCAAGAACCTGCTAGTTTGAACTATCGAAAAATAGGTTGTCATCAAATAATTGATGGGTTTTGCTTTTAAGGGCGTACTTCGAAGTCGGGCATAGTGGTAAGTTATAACATTTTTTTGCCTAGTTGTTTTCTTTACACATTGTAAGTCCCAAAATGGAAAAAATATCTTTGGGGGGGGGGGGGGGGGGGATACGGAGGGCAAGAACCTAAATCTTTGAACTACCGAAAAATAGGTCGTCTTAAAAAATTCACGAGTTTTGCTTTGAAGGTCGTACCTAGAAGTCACACGTAGTTGAAAACTATAGCATTTTGGTACATAATTATTATACTGACATATTTGAAGTCCCAAAATGGTCAAAAATATCTTATAGGGGGTACGAAGGGCAAGACCCTAGTAGTTTGAACTGTGGGGAAATATATCGTCTTCATAAAATTCCCAAGATTTACTTTGAAGCGCGTACCTAGAAGTCATGCGTAGTGGTAAATGATAACATTTTGGTGCCTATTTGTTGTCATGATGAATTTGAAGTCCCAAAATGGGGCCAAAATATCCGGTGGGGGGACTACAGATTGCAAGAACCTAATACTTTGAACTACCGGTAAACAGGTCATTTTTAAAAAAATAACGAGTTTTGCTTCGAAAAGCTTACCAAGAAGTCAGGTGTAGTGGTAAATTATAAGATTTTTGCAATAACCTAAAGGTTTGAACTATCGAAAATTGGTGGTCTTCAAAATATTCAAACGTTTTGCTTCGAAGAGCGTACCTAAAAGTCTCGCGTGGTGATATTTTGGTGCCTAATTGATGTCTTGATGCATTTGAAGTCCCAAAATGACCCCAAAAGATCTTGTATGCTCAAAGTTAGGGGTGTTCGCGGTTCGGTCCGATTTTGAGGTATTTTTGGGACCAGACTGCATTAATCGGTCCTAGAAAGTTATGGACCGGGACCGGACCGAAATAATCGGTCTCGATCGTATTCGGTTTTCAGGCGGTCCCGTTCGGTCTCGGTCCTATTCGGTCCATAAATAGAGCTAAGCATGGCACATACAAACATTGAAAATTATTGTTACCTTGAATTCAATTGACTGCCTTCAAGCATTATTGCAAAGAACTACCTCCGCTTAGGATAATTTTTTTGGAGCTGGAGTTAAAATTGAAGTCTAAAAATTGAATTATGAACTTGTCTAGTCTCTAAATATTTCTTTTTGTCCATATGACATTTTATGTTATTCAATTACTTTCTTTAGCCCAAATTGATAAAAAAAATCAAATTAGAGAGATGAAACTAAATCTTTTTTTCAAAGAACACAAAACCCAATTCAGTAACCCAAACAAAATTCAATATACTAACTGTTTTAGGCTATTGCCATCTCAAGAGAATTAATTCAATAATTTCTTTATATGACAAAGTTCAAAATAAAGAGATATGAACTATTGTAGGCTACAAACAAAGTTCAATGCAATCTTATTCATCATAAAGAAGTGGTAACAAGAGATCTTTAAAAAACACATATAAATCTGTCAAGAAATAGAAAACACTTAGCTGGTCTGAGATTTGTGATTAATCGTGAGTTGGTTGTCACGCTGCCACCGAATCAAAATCAAATCCGGGTTATGTAATTGGATCCGCAATTAGACCAAAGGGGATGGTGGTTATCTGTTCAAAAATTCAAAAAATTATTTATTGTGCAAAAACGGAGCAATATGAACAACAACAAAATTTCTTTGTTCAAAAACCCAACAAAAACTTAGGAAAAACAGAAACTTACATGGGAATTTTCTGTTGGATCCTTGACTATTGAACAAAACATTGGAGTTTAGGAAGGTGTTGGGGTTAGGCCGAAGATTGTGACATGGGAGGTGATGTTTAGGTCGTAGATCGTAGCAAGGGTGGTGTTTAGGCCGGAGAGAGAGCGAGATAGAGATGTAGAAGAGGTCGGCCATAGAGAGAGAGGGAAGATGAGACGGTTAGGGTTGGATTGTTTTGTTGGGTTAGTCATTGTGGGTAAAAGTGAGCGTGTGTATATTTTGTGGGTAATTTTTTTTGCTGTATATTATGTATAAAAGGGTAGCAGCAACCTAATGTGTGTTTGTGTGTGTGTGTGTGTGTATATAATTGAAGATGTCCGGTCCGGTCCAAACCCTCTTTTTAAGACCTAAGATCGAGACCGGACCAAATAATGCAGTCCTTCATATTTTAAGACCGAATTAAAAATAACTCGCAAAAGTAGGTCCGATCCAGTTCAGTTTTTTTGGTCTGTTCGGTGCACTCGGGTTCGTGCACACCCCACTCACAGTGTAAAATTATAACATCTTTGTACCTGATTGTTGTCTTTATGCATTTGAAGTCCCAAAATGGTCAAAAAATATCTTGTAGGGGGGTACAAAGGTAAATACCTTACTAGTTTAAACTACCGAGAAATAGGTCGTCCTCACAAAATTCACGAGTTTTTCTTCCAAGGGCATACCTAAAAGTCATGCGTAGTGGAAACTTATAACATTTTGGTACTTAATTGTTGTCCTGATGCATGGGAAGCCACAAAATGGTCCAAAAATATCTCGTATGCTCGATTACATATGCTCAATTACGTAGGGGAGGAAGCTTAAAATCTAAATTATCGAGAAATAGGTCGTCTTCAAAAAATTCACGAGAGTTACTTCAAAAGCGTAACTAAACGTTGCGCGTTTTGGAAAATTATTACATTTTGGTACCTAATTGTTGTCCTGATGCATTTGATGTCCCAAAATGGCCTAAAAATATCTTGTATGCTTGAGTACGGAGGGGAAGAACCTAATAGTCTAAACTAAGGGGAAATAAATTGTCTTTTAAAATTTACGAGTTTTGCTTTGAAGTGCGTACCTTGAAGTCGCTCAATGTGTAAAATTATAACATTTTGATACCTAATTGTTGTCCTAACACATTTAAAGTCCTAAAATTGTCCAAAATATCTTGTATTGGGGAGTGAAAAAGGAAATACCTTAATAGTTGAACTACCACGAAATATGTCATCTTCACAAAATTCACGAGTTTTTCCTCAAAGTGCATACTAGAAGTCGCACGTAGTGGAAAATTATAACATTTTTGTACCTAATTGTTGTCCTGATGCATTGCGAGCCACAAAATGGTACAAAAATATCTTGTTTGCTTGATTACCTATGCTCGATTATATAGGGGAAGAACATAAAAGTCTGAACTACCGAGAAATAGACCGTGTTAAAAAAATTCACGATTTTTGCTTCAAAGTGCGTACCTAGAAGGGGTGGCAAAATGAGTCAATGGGTCGTGTTTTCACACGACCTGACCCGACACGATAAGAAACCAATGGAACCGAACACGACAGGACACAATAACGTGTTTTTTTCTTTAACCCGAACACGACATGCTAAAAACACGACATGACACGATAGGTAAATATGATTCGATTGGACACGATTAGACCCGAACCAACACGACACCATTGGACACAATTATACCAGTTAGTGAGGAATTAAAAAATAGTAGGTTTTTTAATGGGTCTAAATGGGGTCAATAGTGGGTCTACATAAGGTATATATCGTGTCGTTAAATGGGTACCTATCGTGTCATTATCGGGTCAATTTTGTGGGAGAAATTGGAAACGAACATGACACGACCTGACGGCGGGTCCAAAAACCTAGACCCGAACACGACCCAACACGAAAGACCGTGTCAATTTCGTGTCAATTTCGTTTTTTATCATGTTGTGTTATCGTTTCGTTCCCAAAATTGCCACCTCTCATGCATAGAAGTCACGTGTAGCGAAAAATATTAATATTTTGGTACCTAATTATTGTCCTGATGCATTTGAAATCCCAAAATATGCCAAATATATTTTGTATGCGGGAATACCTAGGGCAAGAACCTAATAGTTTGAACTACTTGGAAATAGATTGTCTTAAAATAATTCACAAGTTTTGCTTGGACGGGCGTACTAAGAAGTCATGCGTAGTGGAAAATTATTGTATTTTAGTACATAATTGTTGTCCTAATGCATTTAAAGTTCCTAAATGGTCCAAATTATCTCATAGGGGGAGTATAGAGGGCAAAACTCTATTAGTTTGAACTATCGATAATTGGGGCGTCTTAACAAAATTCACAAGTTTTTTATTCGAAGGGCGTACCTGGAAGTCGATCTTAGTGGTAAATGGTAACATTTTTGTGCCTAAGTATTGTCCTGATGCATTTAAAATCCCAAATGGTCCAAAAGTATATTTTAAGGGATCTATAGAAGGTAAGAGCCTAATAGTTTGAACTACCGAGAAATATTTCATCTTAAAAAATAGATGTGTATTACTATGAAGGGCGTACCTAGAATTCGCATGTAGTGTGGTAAAATATAACACTTTTGTACTTAATTGTTCTCTTGACACAAAATGGTCCAAAAATATCTTGCATGGGGGATTACGGAGGGTAAGAACCTAAAGTTTTGAACCACTGTAAATTGGTCGTCTTAAAAAATTCATGAGTTTTGTTCTGAAGGGCATACCTAAAAGTCACATGTATTGGAAAATTATAACATTTTGATACCTAATCATTGTCTTGATGCATAAGATGTCCTAAAATTGACCAAATATATCTTCTACGTGTGAGTACGAATGGCAAGAACCTAATAATTTGAACTACCAAGAAATATGTCGTTTTCAAAAAATTCATAAGTTTTTTTTCTAAAGGGCATACTTAAAAGTCTCGCACAGTTGAAAATTAAAACATTTTGGTATCTAGTTGTTATCCTAACATATCTGAAGTCCCAAAATGGTACAAAATATCTTTTATGGGGAGTACGGAGGGCAAGATCCTAATAGTTTGAACTGCAAATAAATATCTTTACTTACTTGCGTATTTAAAAATGTGACTACCCAACAATATAAACTTATAAATATTCTATACCGGTACACGAACGAATAGAACTAATAGATTTTTTAACTACCCAATTATATGCCAAAGAAAAATATATATTACCTAGATGTCACTTAGGTTACAAAAATTCAATAAATGACCATAGAAATTTTCCAGACTTGTTTTAAACCCATATACCAACCCCAAAATGTATGTACACACATAACCTATAACATCTAAAATTACTACAATTACCATGACCTACCCTTATAGGTTTGTAAAATTATGCTTTAGCCCCTAAAACTTTCAAAAGTGCATGAAAAGGCTCAGTTACTGAAGTCTAAACTACATAGGGACCAGGAACTTAAATCAAACTAAACTCACAAAGCCCTCTGCTGAGTTGGGAGACACATAAGAAGCCACCTAAGCTCTATAGCACATGGAAATACATGTAAAATCATTGATACCCATCACTCTTGAACCAAAACTCCCATTAAATTCATCTGAAGTCCAACTCTTAAACCACCAATTACGTCTCCTACTTTAACCTTATAAAAGCACCTAATTACCACTGTAAAAGCGTACATTTTCACTGCTCAAAATCAAGCACAAAATTAGAAAATTATGGTATTCCAGCATTTTATGTGTTAATCTTAGTTCTTCACCATCCTATAATCATTTTTCACCTTTACATGTTAGAGTTTATGTTGGCTTAGCACTGAATTGGGTTGAACAATAGAATACTCCATTAAAGCTTGATCTTCATTCTTGGATTCTGTGTTCCTGACCTTGAACCAGTTTTAAGTTAGAAAAATTCGAACTCTGGTTCTCATGAGCCTAAGCCACCATTTTTATTTTACGACTTGCAAATTTTCAAAGATGAAATTCTCTCTGTAAACTATAAATTAAGACCTCAAACCAAAACCATTTTATCTTAATTTTAGCCAGAAGCATCACCATGAACATGTTGTGGCTCGAATTTAGGCACAAAACCACCAATCTTAAGTGAAAATGTTGAACTATTTATAGAAACTGGGCACACCACTGCAGCCAACTTCAATCCATAAAACTTATTTTTTTTGAATCCTCATGAAACATTAGAAAATTTGGCTTTTGAATGAAGTAAAATGGTATTCTGTACAACCCATAATATCTGGTCAAATAATTCAAACCCTATAGTCAAGCGGTCTAAGGTAGGGGATGAAATGGTATACACGTGCGCGAGTGAGGTCAGCCAGAGCGAGTATGAAGTTTAACTTCATGCATGTGAGCGCGTGGCCAATCAAAAAATTCTGAAAGGTCTTTAAAAAAAATATTTTATTTTTCTGGTTAGAATGGTATATGACCTCACCTTTTTGGTCAATCAGAAACTATTTTTGTAGAAACCTTAGAAATGAGATTTAAAAATATAAAGGTTATTTTGCACATAAACCCCTGAATTTTTCCATCTTTCAGAATTTAGACCCTAAATATCATATACAGGTTTATAAGTATATAAGGGATAAAAAAGTCTATTTCACCCGATTCCAAATATGCGTATAACCTTGACTAATTAAAACAACTACAATTTTTTAATTTAAACCGTAAAGTTATTTTTATTTTGCAAATACCTTACCTTACTAATTTTTTCACAAAAGGTCTTACTTATTCCATTTTCATTTCAGAAAACCCGGGTCCCTAGCCTTTACAAGATGAATCAATTTAAAAACTAAGCCCCTAAACAAAGTAGGTAACTTTTTTCCTGTAATATTTCACGCAGTTACCTTGATTACGTCAATTGTTCATATCATTATGTGATAACCCAAAAATCTTGTTCTCTTTTATTAACTCATTTTTGCAGTTCACAATAAGTTAAACTTGATTTGATTTAAAAAACCCTATATGTTTTTTGGATCGATGAATTCAGTTTAATCTGTTTTCATCAAACCCTTTTTTTAGCATTCATTATAACCAGGGAAAAAACAACCGTTCTGCCCACGATAGTGTTATTTGGCCTGTAGGACTCAAGGTATTGTGTGCCTACTTTTTGCTTAAGATATGGGTGTCGCTCTTCAGAGTATGGGCTCAACAATGCTACTGTGGTTACTGTTACTTTATCTCAAATTTTATATTTGATGATTATTATTATATATATTGTTATTAACCCTATGCCTCTATATCAAATAATTATCGGTTATATTATTTTAGATCTATCCATAACTTTAGCCCTTATGACTTTATATTTATATTTTTAGTTATATCGTCATACTGCTTTATTTACACTGCTTCCTTCAGATTATTGTTACTTCAAGTTTCACTTCCTTTAAAAATTATATTAAAATATATTCAATTGATTCTGTTAGCACTCCAAAGTTATTTTTTAAATTGTAATAGAATTAGAATTATCTAGTTGGCAATGTTTTGATTATTCTTTCCCCTTTTAAATGGACGACGAGCATGAGGAAGGTGAAATACCCCCAACCCCGTGTACGTACTGTGACAAATGTCCCTATCAGTTATGCACATTTGGAAATCGTTAACAAAGTAGGCAAAACGACATGGATTATATATACTATCACTTATCAAAGAATGTAACTATTATGTGTAATTCCCTTTTATTTTAAACTTCTGTATCGAAAAGGCTTATCGTTGTAATAAATAAGGTGCTTAGGCACCACGCCTTAAATAACGTTCGATTTTCGTAGTAGTTTGTTTTGTATTATGTACCAATATAATATAATGTGGTTACCAATTATGCGTGTGAAAATTTTGGGTTATGATAAGTTGGTGTTAAAGAGAGCGTCAGGTTTTATACTCCTATGCGAAACTTTTATTATTATATATAGTTATTTTAAATTCTGTAACTTCTATATAATGTTGCGACACTAAATTTTTGCCTTGCAGTCATAAACGTCTAGGATATAATCTATCAAAACACCGAGGGTATCACCCAGGAACACTTTAGTCAAATTATAAGAGACGAAGGTTGCAAGAAACTATGAAAACCCGTTTGTGATATAGACTGAGAATGGGATATAGCAACACTCGGAATCAAACACAACCTACTTTCATGTTGACTAATGGGCGAGCAATAAGCAACCAAGAAAGCCCATAGGTTCTTAGAAGCTAACAAATTTTTGTAAGAAGCTACTCACTCAGCCTGGGATTTAGCACCCTAGGAAGAACTTCGCATGACTCCTGCCATACCCCCAATGATTACGGATCAGACGGACCATACCTAGACTTCCCCACATCATCATCAATTTCGAATACCGGAGGCTCGGAGGTACCCTAGGTGGTTTGAGAACATAAGAAGGAAATAGAAAAAAAGGAGAATGTTAATAAATAACAAAACGAAAGAGGGTGTGTTTTCTTTCATCATGTGGTTCGGTGTAGTGGCAAGACGACAATTACGTTATATGTAAAATAGTTAGTACGATAGTTATGCATGTGTGCTTGTAGTAGTTCCTAAATTTTGCCTTGCATAGGCACTCAATGTAATCCACCATAACATGAATAACCAACTAGTTTGTATATATAGAATACTTATTGTTATTTTATTTTCTAGTTATTTATCATATAGGATGGTGAAAACACGAGCCACAAAAGCACTAGGAAGAAGAACAAAACAATAAGAACATGTTTTACTAACTCCTCCTACCATTATTGAAAACGTAATGCAATATTTAAAGGAAGTAATTGCATTAAACCGATTGAAACAAAATATACGACCTGAACCTATTGTAGGTACTGAAATATCTACTGAAGCTTGTAGAATGAATGACCTAAAGGAATTTATTCAACAACGACCCCCAGAGTTCAATGAAAAACACAGAGCACACGCGACAGAACAATGGTTTAGGCATAACCTAATTATACTAAATGGGGTAGGTAAAGTGCCCTAACTTAGGGTAGGATTATCAACTTATCTTTTCAAAGGATAAGCAGATCACTGGTGGCAGTTGGTAGGGCGTATTCAAAATTTCGAGGGATTAACATGAGAGAAATTTTAGGAGATATATTTTAGAAAGTATTTTTCAAAATCAACAACAACAATTGATCAATTAGCGATGGAATTTCTGGGATCCATGACAATAGATGACAATAGCTCAATATGAGGCACAATTTATGAAATTATCCCATTATGTGCGGGAATATGTGAACACGAACATAAAAATGCAAGCACTTCGAGGGAGGACTAAAGGCTAGTACTAAAACCTCCCCTAATCCTTTGCAAATCTAATACTTTGGAAAAATCATAGAAATAGCCATGCTCATTGAACGAAATCCGGTATTGAGTGGGATTTTTATAAATCCATCCCCAATTCCCAAAAATAATTACATCAACCGAAATTCCAATAATCCAGTCAAGAGCCGCCCCTTTTTCAAACCCAAAGATGGTCGTATGTAAAATCAAATACACCATAAAGATGGTAGAACCATTATTTGTTGTCATTAATGCAACGAACTTGGTCATATTAGGCCCCAGTGCTCTAGGTTCTGTAAACCCAACCCTAATAAATCCCAATCAACCTTACCATGTAGAACTTTTAATTTATAGAAGCCCCCTTTTCAGCCTCCCAAATAAATATTCCTAGTCCCAAAGGAAAAGGCTACTTATTCACGACTACGATGATTCATGCATAGTAGGAAACTAGCACAAGGCAATAGGATACAGGGTTGGACTTTTTCAATTTTAACAAATTCAAACTCAAATAATCATGATGTATTTGAAGCTAACATCTCTTTTCAAAATCTTTCAGCACATATGTTAACTGATCTGGATCCTCGCATTCATTTATTTGTACTAACTTTGTGGAATTATTAAAATTAATTCCCTGTTCCTTAGACTACCACTACCTATAGGAATGCCATTTGGTAACGTAGTACTAGTCAATCAAGTTTGTAACAAGTGCTGGATAAAAATCAAAATGGGAGTTCTTACCTTCAATTTGGTAGTACTCGATATCAAGGGATTTGATTTTATCATTAGAATGGACATCCTTTCAACAAATTTCGATCATATTAACTGTCATACAAGAAAGTGACTTTTAAGAAACCTCAAATTGAAATGTTTTACTTTCACGTTTGTATATGACATGTCATCTTATTCTCTGTCAATTTTAGATAAGTATGAGGATGTTTTTCAAAAGAATTATTTGGTATTCCCCTGCTACGAGAAATAGAGTTTGTAATTGACCTTTTAAATAATAGACTTTTCCTATCTCTACACCTCCATATATAAAGGCACCATTAGAATTACGAGATCTCAAAAACCAATTGGATGAATTATTAGCAAAAGAATTAATACGTTTAAGTACATCCCCCTGCGAAGATTTAGTGTTATTCATTAAAACAAAGATGGAACATTTTGTTTGGGCATTGAGCACAACAAATTAAAATCAAGTCACAATTATGAATAAATACCCATTACCTAGAATAGATGATTTGTTTGACCAGTTACAAGGCGCAAATGTTTTTATAAAGATAGATTTAAGGTCTGGATATCATCAATTACGAGTGAGAGAAGAAGACATACCAACGACTGCATTTAGAATTCGACAGAGACATTTTGAATTTTTTTATATCGTTTGGACTAACAAATGCGCCTACCATTCTTATGGATTTAATGCATCAGGTATTTTGACCATTTTTGGATCAATTCGTAATCATATTTATAGATAATATTTTAGTATATTCCAAAACCAAGGAAGATCAGAAGCAATATTTACAAATTGTACTAAAGACTTTATGGTAACACAACCTCTACACAAATAAAAGTAAATGTGATTTTCGAATGAGGGAAGTAAAGTTACGAGGACATGTGATTATGGAGTTTGGAATACAAGTTGATTTAGAAAAAATAACGACAATAGTTTAATGACCGCAACCTTATATTATTACAAAAATTCAAAGTTTTTTAGGACTTGCAGATTATTATAGATGTTCTGTGGAAGGATTCTAAAAAATTGATTACCATTAATGAAGTTAACTCACAAGGATGCACGATTCGAGTGGAAGGATAAATGAAACAAGCATTCCATACCTTGAAAAAAAATTAACTACCACCCATGTACTTGCTATACCCTCTAATGATGTTGGTTATGGAGTCTTTACTGATGCCTCTTTGTAAGGATTAGGGTGTGTACTCATGCAACTAGGAAAAGTAGAATATGGGCCTCGTCAATTAAAGATTCTTGAACGTAACTATCATGTCCAGGATTTAGAACTAGCCGTGATAGTTTTTGCATTAAAAATCTGGAGATGTTATTTATACGGAGAAGAGTTTCAAATATTATGAGATCATAAAAGTCTTAAGTAGATATTTAATCCCAAAGACCTAAATCTTCGGTAACGAATATGGATAGAATTTTTAGAAGATTACAAATTTTGTTCCAATATCACCCCTAAAAAGGCAATGTAGTATTGGATGCACTGTGTCAAAAAACAAGCGGAAGATTAATAAGAATGTTTTCATATGAAGTTATGACTACAATAAAAGAATATAATCTACAGAGGGAAAATCGCAGGAATTCGAATTACTCTTCGAAATATTATTACCTACTTAAATCTTTAGAAAAAGATCCTCGAGAAATAACTAGATGATAATTTCCTTAAAACCCAACAATAAAACGTAGAAAGTGGAAGGGGAAGGAAAGATTGGGCTTATAGCCAGGAGGGAGGACTAAGATTTAAAAGACGAATATGCATACCTTCCAATTTCGCTCTAAAAGAAGAAGTGTTACAAGAGGCACACCACTCCAAGTTCATCATACATCTAGGAAACACGAAGATGTATCACAATCTTAAAATACAATATTGGTGGAAAGGAATGAAGCAGGATGTTAATAAATTTATAGCAATATGTCTAACTTGCTAATAAGTAAAAATTGAACATCAGTGCCCTGGAGGACTGTTACACCCCCTCCTTATCCCATATTGGAAATGGGATCATATTACCACGGACTTCATCAATGGATTACCCACGATATTTCAGGGTTATAACTCAATCTGGGTAATTCGCATCGCTTAACCAAATCTACACATTATTACGAGTTGGACTACTGATTCCTTCTAATAACTTGGTGAGTTGTACATTCGAGAGATCATTAGACTCCATAAAGTACCCTTACCATAGTATCAAATCGTGACTTTTGATTTGTAGGGTATTTTTGTCAAGCCTTACAACATGCGATGGGCACCAAGATACATTTAAGTACCTCTTCCCATCCACAAAGTGATGGATAATCCGAGAGACTAATCGAAACGCTCGAGGAAATGTTAAGGGAATGTGCTCTAGTTTTAGCTTAAAACTAGAGTGGTCATTTGGCACTTATTAAATATTCTTAGAACAACATTTACCAAGCCAGCATCCAGAGTGATCCTTATAAAGAACTTTGTGGGAGACTATGTTGTTCCCCATTATATTGGAATGAATCAGGAGAAAATAATATCTTTGGACCTGAAATAATAGAATAGACAATCGAAAGATACGATTGATTAAAGAAATATTGCAAGAAGTTCAGAATCGATAAAAAAGTTAAGTAGATCATAGGAGGAAACCCTTGGAATTTCAGGTGAAAGATCATGTATTTATGAAAATTTCACCATGAAAAGTAATTATACAATTCAGGAGGAAAGGGAAACTATCCCCGTGATACATTGGACCCTTTGAAATCATAGATCAACTAGGACAAGTAGAGTATTGTTTAGAGCTGCCCGATAAATTATAAAAAATATAAGATATTTTTCATGTATTGCAGTTACGGAAATACATTTGTGATCTTACACAGTGGAAAGGAATATATGTACAATCCAACCACAACTTTGAGGAGAAACTCATCTGGGTATTAGACTCTTAGGACAAGATTCTTCGTTATAAAACCATTCCGATAATCAAGGTTCTATGGAAACATCATGGACCCTAAGAAGCCACATGGGAATCTAACAACGCAATGAAACATCATTATCCTGAACATTTTAAAGGTACTTTTGAGGAATTTTTTTGGGTAGGAAGATTATAACAACCCATACGTTCGGATATACAAGGTTGTCTCTACTTACACGCATATTCGAAAATGTGACTATCCAACGATATAAAGATATAAATATCCTAAACAGGTACATAACCTAATAGAACTAATAGATTTGTTAACTACCCAACTATATACCAAAGGAAAATACAAATTACCTAGATAACCCTTAGGTTACAAATATTCAAACAATGACCCTATAAAATTTCAAAACTTGTTTTAAACCCATAAACCGACCCCAATCCCAAAACTTATTAACATACATAGCATATAACATCTAAAATTACTATAATTATCATAACCTACCCTTACAAGTTTATAAAATTACACTTTAGCCCTTAAAACTTTTAAAAGTACAGGAAAAGGCTTAACTACTCAAGTTTAAACTACTTAGGGATCAAAAACTTAAATCAAACTAAACTCACAAAACCCCCTGCCAAGTTGGGAGATACATAAGAAGACACCTAAGATATATGGCACCCTTAAACAAAAACTCCTATAAAAACCATCTAAACTCACCTCTCTTCTTTTAACCCTATAAAAGCCCCTAATTACCACTATAAAAACGTACCTTTTCAACTCTAACAAAAGCTTAAAAATTAGGAAATTATGGTATTCTAAGATTTTATGCGTTGAACTTAGTTCTCTTGATTTGGTTGAGTTTCTGCACCAACCTAGTATCATTTTTAGAGTTTACATGTTAAAGTTTATTTTGTTTAACATTGAATTGGGTCGAACAATATAAAACTCCATTGAAGCTTGAGCTTTATGGTATTCTAATATTTTAAAGTCAAATGGTCGGAGGTAGAGGACCAAGTGGTATGCACACGTGCGAGTGAGGTCAACTAGAGTGTGTAGGAAGTTTGACTTCGCACGTGCGGGCCCGTAGCCAATAAAAAAAGTCTGAAAGTTTTTTCAAAAATTTTATTTTATTTTTCTGGTAAAAATGGTACATGACATCACCCTATTTGGTCAACCAAAAACCATTTTCGTAGAAATTATAGAAAGGAAATTTAAAATGTAAAGGTTATTTTTCCCATAAACCCCCTGAACTTTTTCAACTTCAGAATTTGGACACTAAATTTCATATATAGGTTAATGGGTATATAAGGTACAAAGAAGTCTCTTTCACCGAATTCTAAATATGCCTATAGCCTTAGCTAATTGAAACAAATATAAATTTTTCCTTTAAACCCTAAAATTATTTTTACTACACAAATACCTTACCATGTTAATTTCTTCAGAAAAAGGTCTTACTTATTTTATTTTGATTTCAGACAACCCCGGTCCCCAACCTTTACAAGACGAATCAATTTAAAAACCAAGCCCCTTAACCAAGTAGGTGATTTCTATTGCAGTATTATTTCACCCAATTACCTTGATTACGTTAATTGTTCATATCACTATGTGATAGCCCCAAAAATCTTATTCTCACTTATGAACTCATTTGTGTAATTCACGATATGTTAAACTTAGTTCGATTTTAAAAATTCCATGTTGTTTTTGGACAGATGATCTGATTTCATTAAACCCTTTTTATAAAATACCTTATAACTAGGGAATAAACTACCGTTCGACCCACAACAATGTTATTTGGCCTATAGGACTCGGGGTATTGAGTGCCTAGTATTTGCTTGTCATATGAATGCCGCTTTTCGGAGTTTGGGCTTAGCAATGTTACTGTGGTTATTGTTACTTTATATAAAATTTTCTATTTGATTATTTTTATTTGTATTGCTATTAACCCTAAGCCTCTATCACAGATAATTATGGGTTATCTTATTTTAAAATCTATCCATAACTTTACCCCTTCTAATTTGATATTTCTATTTTTAGTTATACCATCATACTGATTTATTTACATTGCTTCCTTCAGATTATTGTTACTTCAAGTTTCACTTTCTTTATGAATTATATTCAAATATATTCAATTGATTCTGTTAGCACTCCAAAGTTATTTTATGAATTGTAATAAATTTATAATTATCTATTTGGCAAAGTTTTGCTTATTCTTTCTCCTTTTAGATGGACCCTGAGCATGAGGAAGGCGAAATACACCTCGACCCCGTGTACTTTTTAGCACTGTCACAAATGTCCGTATCAGTTACATACGTTTGGAAAGTCATTAACAAAGCATGCAAAACAATATGGATTTTTTGTACTATCACTTATTGACGGATGTAGTTAGTATGTGTAATTTTCTTTATTTTCAACTTTTGTATCGCGAAGACTTATGGTTGTAATAAATAAGGTTCTTAAGCACCACGCTTTAAAAAAAGTTCAGTTTTAGTAGCAGTTTGTTTTGTATTATATACAAATATAATATAATTTGGTTACCAATTATGCGTGCAGAAAATTTGGGAGGTGACATCGATAGTTCAAGCTAATAGGTCCTTGCTATCTGTAGTTACCCATACATGATATTTTCGAACCATTTTAGGGCTTCCAATGAATCAAGTCATCCATTATGTCCGAAAGCTATATATTTTTCCACTACGCGCGACTTCTAGGCATGCAGTTCAGAGAAAAACTCGTAAATTTTTTGAAGACGACCTATTTCCCAATAGTCCAAACTCTTAGGTTCTAGACCTCCGTAATCACATGTACAAGATATTTTTGGTCTATTTTGGGGTTTTAAATGTGCCAAGAAAATAATTAGGTACACAAATGTTATAAGTTTCACTACGCACAACTTCAAGGTACGTCGTTCGAAGAAAAAAATGAGAATTTTTTAAAGGCGACCTATTTTTCGATAGTCCATACTAATAGGTTCTTGCCTTCCGTAGTCACCCGCACGATATATTTTTGGACCATTTTGGCGCTTCTAACTCTATTTTCGGACCATTTTTAGGCTTCTAATGCATTAGGCCAACAATTAGGTACGAAAATGTTATAATTTTCCACAAAGCACAACTTCTAAGAATGCCGCTCAAAGAAAAAACTCATGAATATTTTTAAGATGACCTATTTCCCGATAGTTCAAACTTTTAGGTTCTTACCCTCTGTGGTCCCCGGTACAAGATATTTTTTAGCCACATTGGGGATTCCAATGCATAAAGAAAACATTTATATAGGGGTGTTCGTGGTCCGGTCCGATCCGGTTTTTAAGATTTTTACGGACCGGACTGATTAAATCGGTCTTAAAAAAAAGGACCAAGACCGGACCGATTGTACCGGTCTTTCGGGCCTAGTCGATCCGTTTTTTTGTAAGTTTGGTCCGATCTAACTTGTCGGTCCTAATCTTATTAAAATAATTATTTTAAAAATTAAAATTTCCTTTAAAAAATGTCCAACCTTTGTAAAGTCCAAAAACATAGTTTTTTTGCTAGTGTTAACAGCAAAATTTAGGTGTGCTAAAAAATCATTATCAAAGTTATGTATATAAATCGGTGGATAAAAAAACATTAGTTAATTACACGAGTATACAAACCAGAGATAATAACATTTATGGATTCCATCATATAACCCAACTTACAACAAATAATTCTAAAATCTTTGTTTCTAGATAGCCAACAATTTAAAATGGGTACCTTGGTGTTGGTGTGATCCATCGGCTTATCCCTCTTTCTCCCTCTTTCTCCTCATCGCCCCTTGCTCCTCTTATTGGAGACCTTGAATCCTTACATGAGCATTGAAAAACAGTTAGTGAAGAGACGATATCCATCACTGAGTGAAGATATCTGTCAGTCTGTGAATGACACTAACAGACAACCCATCTATGACTCCCAAGCCATGATTCATCAATCTCCTTACCTTACACCTGAAAACATATGGGCTGTGAGAGAGATAAGAGAACTTGAGTCTTGAGTGTGTGAGTTGCCCCGTGTGTGTGCAGTGTACTAGTGTTAGTATTAGGTTTTTTTTCTTCAAAATAACGAGCTTGTCCTTCTTTAATTTGGGTGTTATTATTATTATTATTATTATTATTATTATTATTATTATTATTATATATATAATCGGTCCGGGTCGGTCCAGACTAGTTATTTAATGATGTAGACCGAGGGCCGGACTGGCAAGACCGGTTTGCCAAAAAAAAAAATCTAGACCGGACCGATGAAAAAAAAACCCGATAAAAATAGGGCGGTCCGATTCGGTCCACCGGTCCAATCAGTTTTTTGAACACCCCTACATTTATGTAAGGAAATTTTATAATTTCTACTACGCGTGACTTCTAGGTATGCCATTAGAATCAAAACTCGTGAATTGCTTGAAGATGACTGATTTCGCGGTAATCCCAACTACTAGGTTTTTGCCCTCTGTAATCAATCGTAAAAGATATTTTTGGACCATTTTGGGATTCCAATGCATTAAGACAACAATTAGGAATGAAAATGTTATAATTTCTACTATGCACCACTTCTAGGTACGTCGTTCGAAGAAAACTCGTGGATTATTTTGAAGACAACCTATTTCTCGACAGTTCAAAATACTAGGTTCTTATCATCCATAGTCACCTGTACAAGATATTTTCATACCAGTTTGGGGATTCGAATGCACCAAGCCAATAATTAGGTACAAAAATATTATTAGTTTCATTACGCGCAACTTATAGATACACCGTTTGAAGTGAAACTCGTGAATTTTTTGAAGACAACCTATTTCCATGTTGTTAGAACTAATAGGTTCTTGCCCTTAATAGTCACATGTACAAGATATTTTAGGATAATTTGGGCCTTCAATGCGTCAAGCCAACAACTAGGTACGAAAATGTTATAATTTCCCACAACACACAACTTTGAACTACGCCGTTCGAAGAAAAACTCATGAGTTTTTTTAAGAGAACCTATTTCCCGGTAGTTCGAACTATTAGGTTCTTACCCTCCATAGTCTCCCGTACAAAATATTTTTGAACCATTTTTGGTATTCCAATACGTCAAACCAATACTTAGATACAAAAATGTTATAATTTCCACGACGCATGACTTCTAGGTACGCCGTTCGAAGAAAAACTTGTGAATTATTTTGAAGACAACCTTTTTTTTCGGTAGTTCAAACTATTAGGTTCTTGTCATCCATAGTCACCCGTACAAGATATTTTTGAGCCATTATGGGGCTTCCAATGCATTAAGAGAGCAATTAGGTACGAAAATGTTAGAATTTCCACTATGGGCGACTTCTAGGTACGTCGTTAAAAAACTCGTGAATTTTTTTGAAGACGACTTATTTCTTAAAAGTTTAGACAAAGAGGTTCTTACCTCCGTAGTCACCCGTACAAGAATTTTTTCAGACCATTTTAGGGCATACCATGTGTCAAGCCAATAATTAGTTACATGACATGTTATAATTTTCCACAACGCACAACTTCTAGCTACACCTTTATAAATAAAACTTATGAATCTTTTGAAGATGACCTATTTCTCGATAGTTCGACCTATTAAGTTCTTGCCCATCGTAGCCACACATATAAGATATTTTCAGACCATTTTGGCTATTCCAATTCATCAAGCCAATAATTAGGTATGAAAATGTTATAACTTCCACTACACGTGACTTCTAGGTATGCCTTTTAGAGCAAAACTCGTGAATTATTTTAAAAACGAACTATTTATCAGCAGTTCAAACTATTAGGTTCTTATCATCCTCAGTCACCCGTAGAAGATATTTCCTTACCATTTTGGGATTCCAATCATTAACATTGCGAGTATACACCATCTTATAGAAGTAAACAGTATTTAAAGCACAAAGTTTTTGTAAAACAATTTAATAAGCAAAACAAGTTAACTCAAAAGATCCTTCAAACTGTTACAAGGAAACTTTAGCATATGTATAACACAAAAAAAACTTATTGTTAAAACATCTTAATTTTTCTGATTAGTTCGTAATCTACTATATTATTAGTAACATAACACTCCATTCTCACATTGCCCTTATACACATTCCCATAAGTTATTTATTTTACAGTGATCGTGACCTTTTTAGTTATCGATAAGTTGTCCCTCCTCCTGATCCCCTTCCTCAGAACCCTCGGTACTTGTGTGTGATGATGATGTGGTAGCATCGAGAGATGGCAGATCTAGTCTATAGTCGTCGAGATATACCGATGGAGTTATACGCAGTTCTTCTATTGGCGAAACATTCCATGCTAAATGAATCCCCCACTACAGTAAGTCTTCATCCTCAATAAATTTTTGATCTTATTTCATTGGTTGATCATCTCTTAATAACCGACATGTCAATAGGTGATGCTTAATCGTTGGCATTGCAACCGCATGTTCTCGATTGATGTCCCTAATTGGCTTATACCCTTCGTCTTTAAGAGTTTGGCTATATTATTCTTGATCGACACTATCGGTGTTCAAGTAGATGTTATCCCATACATTCATTGATGCAAGATAAATAATTAGCATTGAAAATAATCTAAAGAAGTTACGAAAGCGTAAAATAACTATATTCCTAAATACGTCCTGCATAGGAGTAATAAACCTGGTACTCTTAAGTAAGCTCTGATACCATGTTGTCACGTCCCGAATAATCAGGAGTGATTATGGGTTGGGTTGATTGGTTAAACGGGAAATAAGTTAAATAACAAAAATATAAATAAAAATGACAACAAAAATTCTTAATAATAGTAATATCTTTCAACATTAAGTAAAGTATCGAATCATATTATTCATTACACGTATTCTAAATAAAGGCACTATCTTTTATTACATTCTCCATAAAAGGAAATAAAATCAAAACAAAATTAAAAGTACGATATGTGCCTTGATACAATAATTACATCCATTTATAAGTAGTAGCATAGTAAATTATAATAGTGTCTTCACTGCTGCGACTGATTTTCTATGAATATATAATTGCTAGAGTAACACGAGGTGATACATTAGATTTTTATGGGGTCGGGGAGATGTTGACTTCTATATTGCCTGAGCCCATCGGGAATTCCAAAAACGTGAGCAAAATTACCAAGTAGATAATTCTCATTCTATACAGTTCAAAACATGATTGTTGATGAGTCAGTATAAGAAATTCAATATGAAAGTGGATTCAATGTTAGGATAAGATAACATTTTTTTTCTAGAATGATATAACTAAAAAATCTGGATAGAGCTGGTAATGGTTAAGGATGGTTTCTAAACAAATAACCCATAACTATCCGTTTAGAGGCTCTAGGGTAATAATCACACATACAACGACATCATTCCAATAAAATTAGAGATAAATCAATCCAGATACTGGAGATAAAAGTAATTTTGCTAAGTCAATCACAAGCACTCTATATGGTAGTAATAACTAGGTCCTTAATTATCCAAGTCCTACAAGCCAAATAATACGGTCGTGGGTATAACAAAAGATTATTCCCTGGTCATAATATATGCTATAATAAAACCGGGTAAAACTACATCATATAAAATACTATGATTGCATAATCATCGTAAAAATCCAAATCAAACATATGTAAACAGTTGAACTAGTCAAATATGTTCATAAATGAGAATATGATATACTGATTTATCACATAGTGATATTAACAAAAGGCGTAATCAAAAGCGTTGCGTGAAAATAATACTGATTAAGAAATCACCTACTTGTTGTTTAGGGTTTTCGAAAAAGTTTTGTGGAGTTTGTTCAAATGGAGGTAGTAGTCTGTGTAATTCTGACAAATAGACAATGTATTTATATGTAAGAATTAGGTTCGTGAAATGTTTGAAGTGCGGTAAAAGTTATAGAATTGCGTAGAATTTTAATGTTGGGGTTTAAAATAAAAATAAAGTTTGGTTTTATTACTTGAGGTTCCTTGGCTTTTGAAGATTGATGCTAATAGAATTTTTTATTCCTAATAATGTCAAAAAGTTTTAAAAAATGTTTGGGGTGAAAATACAAAAGTTAAAAAACTTTAGGGGTTTATGAGCAAAAATACTTTTAAATTTTGAAAATTCATTATAGGGGTTATGTCGAATTATCTTTCTGGGTATCCAAATAGGGTGTTATAATAAACCATTTTGACTAGGAAAATAAAACAAATTTTTGGAAATTTTTTCGAAATTTTTTTATTGGTCACACGTTCTCACGTGCAGAGCCAAAATATAAAAGCACCGGATTTGACCCTACTCGCATGTGTTAAACCTATGGAATTTTGACTTTTAGGTTTATAACTTTGACCTTCAATTAAATCAGTACAAAAAACCATTCGAGGTGAATCAAAAGCCATTCTTCCTAATTTTTCACATGGATTTAAAAAATATAACTTTTAAGAGTTGTTAACTGTATCTCCTTCTTCATGAACTGTAAAATTTTAAAATTTGTTGTTGAATATTTGTGGATTTAGAGTGAAATTCAAACCATGACAGTGATATGGTTTTGTTTTTTTGTGAATTTCAAACAAAATGAATTTTGTTTGAAGTTCTAACTCATGGTATACAGAGAGAATTTTGAATTTGAATTTTTAAATTCAAAATTCAAATGAAAAAACTCGAATGTAAGCATACTATACTGAAATTAAACATTATAGTTGAGTTGAAATGAGTCTAAGCATAAGTATTCCCAGCTTGAAACTGGTTCAAGGCTAAGAACATATAATCCACCATTAAAGCTCAAGCTTTTATGGTGTTTTCTGAATTTTGCACCTTGGCTTGGTATTTCTACATTAAAGTTTTCATGTAAAAGCATAATTGAATCCTACATTTGTACATAAACTACTTGGAATTTAAAGAACTAAATTGTAGGCATAAAATGTAAGTATTCCCAAAAATGCCAAAATTTTGGTTTGGATTTTGAGCTATGTTTGTACTGATTCTTCTGCATTAAGAGGGGATTTATATAGGGGAGGTTGTGAAGGTGTTATTGATCGAATTGGGGGTGGCTTTTGGATGATCAAATGAGAAGAATTCTTGAAGAAAGTTTAAGGTATAAAAATGGATAGGTTTACCCTAGGGTACCATTGGCTCCTTTGGTGTTTAGCTTGCATTCTTATCAGTCCATCTGATAAGGAAGATGATAGTTATTTTAGGTTTTAGTCCCTAAAGGTTTTTGGTTAAGTTTAAAGGCCTTTTCCCTTTATTTCCAAACTTTTGGGGTCTTTGTGTAATTTTCAAAACATAGGGTAGTAATATGAGGGGTTGTAACTTTGAAATATAATGAAATCACTTGTAAAGAATTTTTGGAATGTATAGTTCATTTAGATGGTTTATAAGTTAATTGAAAATTTTACGGGGTGTTTTGTAATTATTGAAACTTTAAGTTAACTTTGGAATTTATGTTTTTCTAAGGTTAATGTTGATAATAATACAAAAAAAATTTACTACACTATTTGTATGTTAAGGTAAGATTACTTATTCTTTAAATATATATAGAGATAGTCTGATCTAGATGCGTTTCTCTATACGGGTCTTACATTAAATGATTATGAAACTTAAAATGTTATATGTTGCAAATTTGCTTGACAAAATTATTCTCCCATTAGAACAAAATAAATTCGACAGCAAAT
The DNA here is from genome assembly GCA_949130495.1 of Sambucus nigra. Lineage (NCBI taxonomy): Eukaryota > Viridiplantae > Streptophyta > Magnoliopsida > Dipsacales > Adoxaceae > Sambucus > Sambucus nigra. The sequence continues at coordinate 260,149,192 of OX422223.1, read as the reverse complement.
CAATTTATTGCACTCCAAAAGGGTGACAAACCTATAGGTCCCAAATACTTGACTCCCTAGTAATGTAGGTCAAATAAAATAATGCCCAAATCACTCTCTAGAAGAGGTTATACTTAATGCTCTAGAAGAGGTTAAGAACAAAAGATTCACTTTCTCTAAAATCGCAGAAGAGGTTATTGTCTATGAAAAGATAAAAGTCCCAGAAGTGACTTTAATGCCCCTGAAGTAGGAAGAGGTACCTTATAATATTGAGATATCTATGTTTTATACATACAAGAGAAAAGTGGGATTATCGAAGATGATCATCGATAATATAATTATATATGTTATAGCTACACAAATCAATGGGCAATGATAATGCAAATCCAGGTTCTATAATGGAATGTTGACGAAGAATATACTGGACAAAATGAGAAAATGCCATGATGGCATAATTCGAGTATCTTAATACATGTAGTGTATTTATACCTACAATACAAACCCCATGAGATTTTAAACCTAAAAGTTACAAATGGAAGTTTATGAGAAAGAGAAGTGATAAACTCGCTAAAAGGTGCATGGCCTATGGCACATGTTTCCCGAAGAAACCTAAAAGTCATTATATATGAACATACCATACATTTACGGCCGTAATAATTTTCAGATACCTAACTAGCTTAGTATCTTTTTGAAATATATTATATATGAGACTTATGAATACTATAACTGCTTATATATACGAGACTTAGACAAAGAATACATATACAAATCCTAAAAGGTTTTGCTTTGCCTGAAGAAAAGTCGAAGAGTACGTACTCAATTCGAATAAGACATTCACTTTACATCTTAAAGCAATCCAAAGGGATATAGGTATAACAAATACTTTTATAAGAAAATGTATGGAAACAATTATATATGTCAACGTGTCATTATAAAAATATCCTTAAAAAGGTGTCCTCCTGAAGAGCTCAATTGAAATGTAAAATATCCAAATAAGAAATTTAAAAATGAATGACCTCGGGGGTGACTAGTTATCGTCTCGACCCACCGATCAATCACAATTTATGTTAAACAAATATCGATTAGTTAAATGGATTGAAAAGTCCTGTAATTTTTTAATATATATTAATCACATAATTTTAGTATACCCATGATCTCCAGTCTTATGATATTATATTATCCTTATCATCCTAAATAGTATGACAAATATATATTTGGTTATTGCATGTTAAATTTAGTTCCAAAGTATTATACATGTACGTTATTTGTTTATTGTTATACATGACATAACACTAGACATAATAATTACAGTCAATATCTTTGCAAGAAACAATCACCATTGACTTGCAAAGCATGGGACTAATATCAATCATATTACGTGATATTTTTATATCTAACCATCTGTGTTTAGTTAGTTATATATGCAGGTTATCTATGTGATCGTCACAATGAACAATTAAAGCACTTATGACTACCACTTCCTATTAATCAAATGATGCATGTATAACTCAAATTCAAATAGGCTACATCGAGGGAGATATGAATAACACATATCAATTTTTTTATATACATGAATTATAGAAGAGTTATACAAATGAACTGAAATAAATCAGATAAAAGGATATTTTTTACCCATCTTCACCAAAGTTTTATGAAACTCGAGCTTCAGAAGAAAAATGAGATTGAAGTGGCAACTTATCTGATCTCTTCGCTAAGTCATTGTAAAAAATAACATTCAAAATTTTGTGTATGATATTGATATGTGTCGACTCAATCATCGAAAAATCCCATAAAGTGGTGGAGTATCTAATCAAGGAGAGCATCTTATCAGGGGGAATAACAGAACATGATATTTTGAATATATACGTGTTTTACTCTTTTTCATTCTCTTTGATTTTCTTCTATTGGGGTTTTCCTTATAAGTTTTTAAAGAGGCAACAATCATTGAATGGTAGAAATAGTGTACATCCGGGGGGAGTGTTATAAAATATGTATTTTGTGGATGTCCACTAGTATCCCTTATTATTAAAAGGGTCCCTTGGGATACCATGATTTGTACTATAAATGAGGGTGATACCATTTGTGTAGGAAATATCAATGAAATGAAAATATATATCCCTCTAAATTATCTATGTGTCCCTTTTATTTTATAACATTTTAACATATGAAAGAACGTTTGCACCAAATAACTAGGCATATTTATATAACACTAAAAGGTTTGTTTTGAAAAGTAAGTTTTCATAAATAAAAATTTCCATTTTTAAAATGTTTTAAACCAAGGCCTGCACTAAGTCTAAAATTCAAATCATCAAATACTCAACACCACTCCTTGGTAGAGCTACACATAATTCGAAGGTCAACCTATCCTTGAGAATGTCAAATTCCTACTGACTCCTCTCATGTAACAACCTATATATATTATGATATTAGGGTTTATATGTCCCAGTGCAAGTACCCATTGTCGAGGATTAACTACTTGTTTGCTCAATTACAATGTGCTTCTTTCTTCTTGAAGATTGACTTGTGTTTGAGTTATAACCAGTTGAGGGTACGAGAGGAGGACATAGCTAAGTCTGCCTTTTTGACGAGATATGGTTCGCGAGTTCAGGGTCATTCCATTTGGATTGAATAATGCCCCAATCGTGTTTATGGACTTGATGAACCGAGTATTCCGATCGTATTTGGATCAGTTCATCACTGTTTTCATCGTTGACATGGTCTTGTTGTCGTTATTCATTTCAATGTTAATTTATTATAAATATTTAATTCATATACTTTTCAGTGCAATTTATTATTCAGGTATGCTATTTAGATCATTTAAAAAAGCCTACGTGACTTGGGTGATGTCCCATATCGTAATAAATAATTATGAGATTATTGTGTAATTAATGTTTCTAAAGAATTTAATCATTAAATCTTTTCATAATAACTTTCTTCTTACCTATTTATTTCTAAGTTGATATATTATAAATATTTAATTTATATACTTTCCAGTGCGAATAGTATATTACAATCCATGCCGACGGATAGTAATTTACTATTTATGTATGTTATTTAGACCATTTAAACTTACTATTACTATCTAGGAATTAACAAGGTATTTAATTCATCAACATGGCTTTGATATCATAAAAGAGAGGAACATAATATAATTAAACAAAGCTATGTTATTACAAGCAATATATTACAATAAAAGAAAAAATTAAAAACATACTAAATTTGTCGGAATAGAGGCCAAAACTTATCTAAAAGCTAGAGATAGGGGTGAGCAAAATGAGATTTTAGCGAAAGGGAAAGAAAAGTTATGATGAACAAAGGGTTAGCAATCCCTTAAATAAGATAATAAAGTGATTAGTTTATTCATGCAGTGGACCATAGGTCCCACCATTTTTTGGTATTTAGGTGACTAATTTATCTTCTTTCGTCGGTCGAGTTGGCATTGGGTCCTAATGTCGGGACAATCGGTTATCTGCTTTAGCCGATTGATTGAGAAATGGGTCCCACTAATTTATCAAAGTAGATCTTGATTAAGACTTGTGGGGTTCACCATAAATTATTGAAGATGTTAGACATTACTCATAATTAAAGTAACAAAATTGACTTTTCCATTTTCTAATGAATTGGGATAATTAATCCTTCTTCTTCATAGATCGAGAAATCATGGCGTTAAAATAATCGTCCATGTAGGTTTTGATTGAATAAAGTCAGACAAGAACTGAGTCTTCATATTCTCCATAACTTGAACTATAATTTGTTGTAATCAAAATTCTAGAAAAGATTGCCTTAATATTCGTTTAAGGGATTCAGTTGGGTTTAAACTAATTTGTTTTGAAGGAGGAGCATTTTTTGGAATATGGTGAGAGTAACCTTTTATTTTTCTCTTTTTTAGAGACGTGGTTTTTGCGTTATCCATACAAGGCCACTGTAATACCCTGTATTTTTGCATATTTGAAATTTAATTAATTCAGTTTTAAATTAAACGAGTGATGTAATTTAATTTAATTAAATAATAATGTGTTTATTAAATATTAATCAAGATATAAATCATGATTAATATTAGGTATTGAATTTACTAAGTGGATAGTAAATAATTTATGGAAATTATTACGCGTCATAGCAAGTGATGTTGGCGTAATCAGATTTATCTGAACCGGGAGTCGCATGTAGACTAAATTGAGGTCGAGATACTATATTTGTTTAGAGTGACTCGGATGATGATTTCTAGGTCACGAATGAATTCATAAGGGTCGAAATAGTCAAAATAATATACCGAGGGGTATTATTTGGGTCCTGGGATAATTTTAGACTAAACAGGTACCGTATAAGGATATTTTAGTCATTCGGTAGCCTAGGGTTAATAGAGCTACGAATTTTTAAGGTTTATTATATTATCTGAGAGTTGGGAGAGTCTAGAGTTAAGAGGTTAGAAATCAAAGAGATGCCATTAGAGAAGAAGGAGAAGCCATTCTTGAAGCTTGAGAGAGAGTTCTTAAGAGATTCAAGCTTGTTCTTGCACCACAATCAACCTTGGAGTGAGGATTGGAAGAGAAGACAAACAAAAACATCTTCATCATGAAATCAGATCATAACCATAAGAAGCAAGTGTTTATTGGAAATTTCTTTTGAAGTTATAATACCCATGTAGTGTAGGGTCTTAAAACTTATGATTTAATGAGTTATTCTTGAGGTGTTGATGAATTAAAACTCATGAACTGGGTATGATTGCATGTACAGTGAGTCTATATATGTAACCCATACGATATAGGAGGATTTAAATGGGATAAATCTAGAGAAATTGATAAGAACTCATGAAGAACACAAAATTTAGTTTTTTTTTATGAAAGTTTAATTTGATCTATTCTTGGGTAGAAATCACAAGGTCTTGATGTATTACTTGCATTAGGAATAATCCTAATACATGTGTATAATGTTTGAGAATATTAGATATGAGTTTGGTAAAGAATCATGAAGAATTGAATGAGAAAAATGGTGAAAAACACAACTTTGTAGAAGAAGAAAATGATCTGTTGCATTTCGAATCGATTCGTCCCTGGGGCGAATCGATTCGAAAAGCGAATCGATTTGGCCTCCTGAGCTAATCGATTCAATTTTTGAGAAAATGTGAAATTTCCTTTTTAAGCCTAAAACGCCTATAGTTTTATCGGGGAAACTTTTGGGACTTTATTAAAATATAATGAGGGACTTATTATATTATAGTAGGCCTATGATGGGATTAAGACTTAATCTTACTGTGAGAATCAAGATGGGGATTAAACGGGCTTAAATTATGACATAATTAATTCGAGAGAATGAGAATGATTTACGAGAATTCCGAGTGAACTTGCTTTGTAGACCAGTAGTGTATGATTGAGTTAACTACTAAATTTATATAAAGGGTAATTAGGACCCTTAGATTTTAGAATAATACTCAGATTTATATGATAGTGAGTAAAATTGTAAGACAATAAGTACGACAAGTATTCCAGTGATATATACTACGTACGAAGTATAATGATTAGGTTGTGCATATACCTATTGAATAAATGTTTATTTAGGTTGTGTGCATGCCAATTATATGATTTGTGTTAAATTTTAACATACCCACGCTACTTGCTATCTCAGAGGTTCCCGTGCAACGGGCGATCCCACCTTGACGATTTTAGTGAGGTCTGGATTTGTGCCCAAGAACATAGAGTTTTGGGCCGTTCACTATGTGTCGTGTATTAGTGGGACTGACAGATCATTTGGGTACATTAGGTATGTGCTTAGCGCAAAAGCTTAGAACTATGTTCGCCTCCATTGCTTGTTATTTGATTTTGGGTTCGAGGACACATGCCGAACTAATAGTCCTTATTTTAGTATGAGAGGTATATGGACTGATAGCAGAGTATGTCTATTTTCACGGTGGTCATTTTGAGAGACGACATAATTATGTATTAGTGAAATAAATATATATACTTGTATGAATATTCTACTTACGTGTGTGACAGTAGACATTTAGATAGTATATATATATATATATATATATATATATATATATATATATATATATATATATATATATATATATATATGAATTAAGTAGTGAAAATTTATTAACGGGTTAATTGAGAACATAAGAGAAATGTTAATATCAACACTAATAACGTACGAGAAATGTTAACTATCGGGTAGCGTGCTGTATAGACGGCACGAGGATTTAAATGTGTCGCAAGTGAGTTAGATACTTAAGTCTAGTTAGCATGGATAGTACAACTAGGTGGGCTAAGTAGAAAGCATTAGGCGTGCACTATAGTTGAGAGGTGAGGAAACTCAAGAGAGTGTACGTGAACCTAACATGTGTATCTAATAACTGATTTTAAATTGTGATAAATACTTGCTAAATGTTATCAAAATGGTTTGGATTCTAACCCTTGCTATAAATATGTTCCAAAACCTTTAAGGTGTCTAACCACAGGGACGCCAGACTTGACAATCCATTCCAGGGACGATTAGCTGCAGCACTGTGGAGGCTTGCAGGACTTGATTAGACGCTTCCATCTTTCATTCCTAGTGTAGGGTTTAATTTTAGTTTATCAATTGAGCATGCTGCCCTATTTAGACCTTATTTATTCAGTTATTCAATTCAGACTTATGTTGGGATTCATTTATTTATTGTTGATTTTATTTTGGGATTTGGATTTGTAGCCAATGGTTTATTAGACAAGATTTTAATCTATTTACTCCTTGTGATGGTTTAGACTCTATTAATTGTGTGAATGTTTTAAATTAGTTTTCGATTATAATTATTATTTGTTTAATGAAAGATAAAATTCGACACCGACTTAATAAACTAATAGGTGATTAATAATTAATATGATTTTCGACAGTGATGCTAAGAATGAACTAAATGGGAAACATGCTTAATTTATTAAAGGACTGATCACCCGATATTTAATTGGGCTGGGTGTCACAACCACCGTATGCAAGAATAAATTCTTTCAAGGATAAGAACCCTGAATTGGTTCATTTTGCATTACAAATCCCATTTTCATATCCATGGAATTTTGAATTTAGAAAAATATAAGAGGGTGGAAAACCAATGGGGAGATTATTTTTCCCATGCAGGCTTGGATGAAATTTTGTCCAAGTAAGGAATAGATTTTCCTTACAAATTTTAGTCAGGAAAAATGTCAACATTGGGACCAAATTTGTCCAAATATTGGAACACCCATCCTGGGTATTTATTTTTTAGTGACTCAGAATATAATTTAAAAAATCAAATATGTTTATGGTCAGAATTTTGATACTAAAATGAAATAGTCCAAACATTTACATAATCCCAGTAATTATAGGATACCCCCTTAATTGAGGTTAAATGCCGAGATATATTAGGGTTAATTCCCCATTCCCTTCCAGAGATGAATTTTCTTACAAAAGCTTTGTTGTAAAGAAAGGGAGATTTGGGTTGGTTCTTTTGTTTGTTGGTGTTTGTAATTTTCACATATCCAGTTTCAAGAATTATTGCTTCATAAATTTGTATGTGTTTTCCATTTCGCGTAATAAAATTCTATGAATCGACTTAATTTTCCCCGGATCAACCATCCATTGTTCATCCTCAAGTATCCCTGTTATTATGAACAAAATCGAGACCAGATTTTTGCAACACTACCGTAGTAGTCCTGGAATTTTTAGGTGCGGAAGAAATATTTTTCCCTTTATTTTTCTCTTATTTTGTTCTAAGTCATTCTTAAAAATCTTGTAAAGGAGGATATTAATCCTCATACACCATTATGGCATTTTCGGGTTGATGAGATTTCCCCCGACCACCTCGACAGCAAGAAAAGCCACTCATTGATTTTGTAAAAAAATATGAGTTAGAAAATCAAGAAGAGAATTATTTCCACATTTAATATGTCCGATGTCGAAATCGAATGCGGATAGCCATCTATCAAATATTTATTTCGAACAATATTTTTTACATCATTTTGAAAATTTTATTTTGCTGTACTGCAGTCAATTCTGAGTAAAAAAATTGATTTAATAGATCATCATGTTATTTAAGAATACATTTTACTATAGAAAGAATTTATTTCTTAATACTAGAATATATTTTCTAGAAATCTTTCCATATTCTAAAAATAAATGTATCATTTCTTTATTATTATTTTGAGGATTCTTTGGTTCAAGAATTCCCCCATAATCAAAATTAGAAGCATTTATTTCAACAATTTTAAAACATTTGGGTTTAGCTAAAGAAATAGTTGTTTAATTTTTAATTTAATTTTTTGAACAACTATAGTTTGTTCATTAGTGATGGCGAATGCTTAATCTTTAATCTGGTAATATAATATTTCTGAATCTTGAGTAAGATTTTTATAATAGCCACCGATATAACTGAGGTTGCCAAGAAATCTCTGTAACTACATTTTTTTTTCTTCTTTTAATTCATCAGTATCTTTAGAAGAAAATTTAATACTTCTATCAATTGGAATTGATTTTCCTTCACTAATTTGGTGTCCTAAAAATCTGATATTAGTTTGAAAAAGTTTCATTTTTGGAGCAGAAACTACTAAACCATTATATTTGATTACATCTTTTAGAGGTTTTAAATGTTTTAATGTTGTTTTATTAAACCATAAAAGACAAGTATATCATCTATATAAACAAATGAAATTCGATGTAAGGATTAAAAAACTTGTTCATTATATTTTGAAATTCTGACAGGGCATTCTCTAACCAAAATGCATCACATTCTTTTGGAAATTACCAAAGGGTACCACAAATGAAGTTTTATATTTGTCTTTGGAGGCATATGTGCCAATATCCACATTTTAAATCAAAATTTGAAAATATGACACATAATTTAATTTATAAAGTTATGAGGTATTAAGTAACTAATCCATTGTAAAATGTTATGTAACGGTTTGTAATTAATTACAAGTCTAGGAATACGACATTCCATTTCAGCAGCTTTATTGACATAAAAAGTTGTACAACTCCACAGGGAGTAACTTTTAGATATTGATTTTTTATCCAAAAGATTTTGATTTACTTTTTACGAAGCTTTAGATAATCAGCCTCCATTTAACCGGTATAGCCTTAATTGGAATAAATTTTTCATTAAAATCTTTTCATAAGGAAGGGAAACAATATGTTTCTTCCTATCCCAAAAATCATTTGGAATGTCACTACAAAATTTAGTTATTAATTGGTGTTTAGTAACATTTATTTTTTGTCTAACCATTAGTTGCTATAATTTTTGAAATATAGTTAAATAATATATATATATCTTCTAAATAATTGAGTTTTTTTATGGATGGTTGAGTTATAAACTCAAAAGAAATTTGTTACCCTTTCAAAGTAATTCGAATTCCGAAGGAATATATTTTTTCAATAGGCATAAACAAATACAAGAAAGGAGTACCTACCAAAAATGACTTGTTGAGCCATATTATATATTAATAAAAAGGTAATAGGTAAGCACACAACTTGATTGACACGTAAAATTTATTATGTTAATATTTGATATGCATATCTCTTCCATTAGCATTAGTGAGGGTTTGAGTAATCATTTCAAAGTATTGGGTAGGGATTAGACCTTCTTGTATGCAATTCCTATTTGCACCACTATCAACAATAATGTTTGATAAAGTATATTCATCATAAATAACCAAGGTAATATAAATATACCATGTTTTAGTGGTAACTTGGTTGATAAGATTGAGATATTGTTCTTCTCTTTCATTATTGTTTGAAGCTTCGGGATTTAAGGAATAAATTTCATTATTAAGATCTCTGATCTCCATTTTCCAGTGTTCTAAAAGGTGCGCCTAGGCTTGGGAGAAACGCACCGCCTTAAGCCTTTTACGCCTTATTCTTAGTAAAAGTCTTAAGGCGCACTTTTTATTCTGTAAAACAAAAATGATTTAGTAAAACGTTATCTATCGCCTTTTAAAGATTTTTAAAAAACAATGAGACCAATATCTCGTTCAAAACAATCGAAAGACAAGTGGTATCCTAAACCCCTTTGCCTCTTGTAAAAAAAACCTAACATTACCAACCGACTTTCGACCAAAAGTCTATATGTTTCATTTGAAAGTTGAAAGGTGAAAAATACAATTTTTATATTAAATCATTATGTATTGATTATTGATTATTGATTATTGATTATTGATTATTGAATGATTATTGAATTATGAAAAATACATTTTGTATATTGTCTATTAAATATTGAGAAATACATTTGATATATCGATTATGGAGCATGAATATGAAAAGATAACTACCAAACATACGAATATATTTTAAAAATTCAAGGTACGCATTCCTTAGAATAATAATAGAAAAAGGGAAAACATCTGGGCTTCTAAGGCTTGAGGCTTGACCTCTACATCTCGACCATGCCTCACGCCTTTTAGAACCTTGCCATTTGCATAATATTTTGTTGTATTTTTAGTTACCTTAGCTCGATTTTAAGAATATTAACCTCTTGTTTTAAATTTGATAGATTAGCAGGTTTGGAGTAATCATTTTGTTTAACTTGTTCATTACTTCATTAAGACTGTAATTATTATAATTTTGGTCTCAACTTTTTGTTCTTCTATTTTGGAAAATTCATAACACGTTTCTATTAATTTGATTTTTAAAGTTGTATCTTCAACTTGGTCAAATAAGTCTTTTAAGAATTGTTGTTGACTATTAAGAACATTAATACTTAAGCCATTCATTTCAAGAATCGCTTCTAAATTATGACATTTGTTGTAATTGACCGTATTGGCAATTTCTTTCAAATTCATAATCCGAGGAACTAGTATTATGGAGATCATTGATCTCGTCATTAGAGGATTCTTCTTCTTATTGAGAAGGGTTAGAATTAAGCTTAATTTATTTATTTGTATTTTTATTGTTCATCAATTTCTAGATTACTAATATTTTCTTTTGTCTTACGTGTATTAACATAGTGACCAATTTTTTCGCATTTACAACATTTTGCAGATGATTTATGGGAAGGTTTCTTACGATATTTGTAATATTTTGTTTACCATCATATTAAAATTTCTTATTTTTGTGAGAATATTTTTTTTTCTCTTTTTTAACTTCTTTAAGTTTGTTTTTTTATAATAGGAAGGTATGGGGAAATAATAGGCAAAGTGTTCGCAAAACTCTCATAATTCTTTTTTACTAGTTAAATTATGGAGCTTTAATTATTTTTGAGATCATTACAAAAAGATAATCCTTCCTAGATAAATATATGAATTAGACTTCCATAAGTATGTTCATTATATGGAATCGAGAAGCTGTTTTCTCTAAATTTATTTATAACATTCTTTGCAAAGAAAGTGGGAAAACCATCAATAAATTTAGACTTCCAATGATTTGAATTAGCATCATCAAGATGGACAAATTTTGTAAGGAAAACATTCTTGTACCATCTAAAGTGGCCTAGAGTTAGGCACCTGAGGTTTTATAAGAGTTCACAGTATCTATCATACATGGAGTCCATTTATCCTTCAAAATCATTAATGATTGTACAGGTTAATGTGTAAACAACATCTTACTTAGTCACATCTTTTCGCGAGACTTCATCTTTCACAGTTGTAGTAGAATTAATCATTTATAATTTTTGTGATATTGTGAGATAATTATCCCACCAACCTTTTAAGGCTCCTATAATTCCCCAGGCATTGAACTTAACAATATCTTGGTCTGAACTATCGTATTGTTTACAAATAGTGTTGTACATCATTTGATGTACTGTTTCATAATTTTGATATTGTTATAAACCATCTATATTCCATTCATATATTATTTTTCCATTAAACGATTTATAATTTCTAAGAGAATCTTCTTCGAAAAGAACATCTTGAGTAGTAGGATGAGAATAATAATTCCTATTAATTCCTTGATAGGTAGTTCTATGATTATTATTATCATAGAAGATTTTATTAACTTTAGGATTATGAAATTGAGATATATCTTTTAAACACAAATAAAAAAAATTAACCTCCTTAAGAGAAACCATGGATTTAGTTTCTGACTCAGAATCTTGGTGACTTAATACATTAATATTAAGACCTTTCATTTTTCTATGAGTTTAGTCATAAGTTCCAGTTATGATTTACTAAATTCAATACTTTTATTGATATTGAATTAAGTTACTTCACTCGGTGGCATTTTTTTGCTTTAAATTGGGATTTTTCTCAAATTTTTTAATAATTATGTTTGTATTAGTTTCTATTCGACTTAATTGTTTTCCTATTGTATTTTAGAAATAAATAGTAGTAATTACCTTGTTTATATCTGAGAAGAATATAAGGTGTTCTAAGCATTTCCCTGTTTTGATCTTTTTATCAAATTTTAAAAATACTTTTGCTTCTAATTTAGAGGAATATTTTTAACAGGAATTTTGAGATTGTAATTTTAAAGCATTTGTTGGAGGATGTATGGAAGATAATATTTTATCTTTAGTTTGTGACTACCTGCCTATTTTAATACCGGGTTGCCAATTCTCTACCAAAATAAAACAGAAATCTTAGTATGGTTCATTATCAGCATCACTGTCTCCATAGCGATATAATATAAATAATACGAACAAACCATATAATCATAAAGAGAGAAATAATCACCATGCATGAATAAATAATAATAGTGAACCAAATAAAACATCGGTCACCAAATAAAAAATCCATAGTAACTGAATAAATATAATTGAGTACTGAAATATAAATGTAAAAGTCTGATAGAAAAATAAAAGCCTATCAATTTACGGGCAACATGACCAACTGTAAACTGAAATGACTGACCCAATTTAAACAAAATGGACTGAGGCGTCTAAGCAAAGATATAGCGTCCACAACTACTGCATGGCAAGAATAGATCTATCCCTATTGTCCCGACTGCTATTGATGCACACATGGGCTATAAAAAGGAAAAATAAGAAAAGACAAAAGCGTGCCGGTCAAATCCTGAAGAGTAAAAAATATTTTGCAAGTAGATAATTGTTTTTGTGCACCTAACATATTCATTTTAACATCCTAGTTAAACTACTCGGTCTAACTGGGATATATAACTTCTATTTAAGCCCAATCTCACTAATACTCTCTATTAGCTACGTATAACTACATTCACTAGGTACTCGTTCATAAACAATATTATAGCGACACACTAGTTGTAAATAATTATTCACGTTGTAAACATAATATAATTACACTCGTGCTATAAATAGATATATACACTATATTGTATAAATAAACATATATATCACTCACTATATATGTATAATCGTATCCCAAGAACTTGGACCTCGTGGATACATTCCTCGTGTGTTATCTGGTTCTTGGCATCACGCTTCACCCGAGCCACTGGGTCAAAATCTCACAATCGATCCCAACCGAATACACATACAATGGAGGCAGTCATAGACATTCATCCGTGGGTCGCAACCATACCACATTGCACCTAACCAGACTCGAAACCAACACTTATTGTCACATACGGATAATGACCATGCAATAGTACTATGACCTTGGGAATTAGCCCAACACCTGCTGGTCAATGCCAGGCTGGACTGCCCACGTCACACAACCTCCTACGACAGTACCCCCGAGTAGGAATGTCTAAATAAAATAAGTAGAATGCACACACAAATATATATACACGTCACTATGATACGGATATATAATAGGTATTGAACTCGTACGCATATCCAACTATGCCGAGTCCACCCAATCCCAAAGTTTTAATCAACATTTCGATTAATTATTTAACCAGTCCCTTACCTGAGCACCCTAGTTAATTATTAAATCCCTAAATAATGAACAGAGACACAAAACTATTTTTAGTTAGATCTTTACTCACTTGGATAACCTCCCACATACTCTCTTGATTTCATAAACATCCCCTGAACATTTCCACGATCCAAACTTGATTCAAACCCATAGGTCGTTCGAAAGAAATCCCATCACATTCGAACGAAAACGACATCTCATTTGAACGAGGTCCAAACGAGATTACAATAACCCAAATCCGAAGCTTTTTTTCAGGGGGGATTCATCCCCAAAAATCCAATTTCATTACTAGGTTTCTTCTTACCAAATCAAGAATTGTAACCGAATTATAAATAAGAAAACACGATTATATCCTTGTCCATACAATTCTCACATAGTACACCCCATAAATTCAAGATTCAAGATCTTTTATCAAATTGATTTTTTAAAGATACAATCTTTTTATCTAAGTTCTACATCTTCTTCCTCTAAATCCTAAAATTTTATTTCTAATTACAAGTGTAATAAATCTCAATAGATCATCTGATTAAGATCCTTAATTCCTTACAATTTAAGTTTCAACATCATTTAATCAAGTTTCAATCTTGCATGCTCTAAAGCTTCAAATTCTATTTTAAACTAAGAAAGTAATTAACTACAATAAAACTGTGATATAAAGCAAGTAACTACTTGCCTTGATGGATTAGAATCCGAAGCTCTCTACTTGTTTGATTATGGGTTGAGTCCTCTCTCTTTTCATCTCCAAGTTTCCTCTTCTTTATTCTTTTTTTCTCTTCTCTCTCTCTCTCGGGTAAAATATGAAAGGTGGATTGCCATCCACATTCTCAACCTCTTAAATATCCCCTTAATTAACCTAATCCCGTTTTTCTTCTTAACCCTGAGTATAAAATTACCCTTCAACCCTTATATGTGCCCCGTTATGTCTAAAAATCCCCCCAAACCCAAACATAGCACCCGAATCCATATTCTAAACTATTTCGACCCTTCCCGGATCACCAGTGCACTCGAAATGGTCATCTGAGTCATCCAACTCCAAATATGCTAACTTCTTGTTAACCAGGCCTGACACGTTTGTACTATACGTGTTGTTCATAAATTATGCTGATCTGTCGATATAACACTCTATCAACATATAATAATAAATTATTTCTATCACTTATACATGACATATAATACATAACATAACTATTTACTTATCACACACAAGTAATTAACAACTAAAAATAAATATCAATCCCTATCTCGCTAATTATTATTTAATAAATTCCAATTGTGTTTCGTAATTAAATTAATAATATAAAGCACACCGGAATTAATTAATAATAAAAGTACGTGGTATTACATTCCCCCCCAACAACGAAATTTCATCGTCGAAATTTGAACGTATATGTCACGAAGAGCTTCAGATACTTTTTCCTCATGTTATCTTCATTATCCAACGTCGACTTGGGAACATTGTGGTGTCCTTAATGCACACGCACTAATGGTACCACCTTTGACCGAAGCTTATGCTCGCTATGGTCCAAAATGGCAAAATGTCTCTACTCATATGAGATAGTTAACTGCAAGTTGATCTCCTCTAATGGTATGTGTCAGTAAGCCACCTTTCCCCTGAGAAACCTCTTCAACGATGACACATGGAACACGTCATGAATCCACTGTAAATGCTCTGCCAAGGTGAGCCTATACGCAACTGGCCCAATTCTCTCGATAATAGGAAAATTCCCCACATACCTCGATGCCAATTTCCCCTTCTTTTCGAACTGCATCACTCCCTTTATGGGAGACACCTGTAATAACACCTGATCACCCAGGTCAAACCCTACATTCGCATCAGTGTAAGTCTCATGCCTGGCCTTATCTACCGCATGCGACTCCTGATCAACTCAATATTTACTGATGCCTCCTGAATCAAACCTAACCTAGAGTAGCTTATTGTCTCCACCTCTAACTAACAAGAGAACGGACATTAAGTTCTCTCGTATAAAGCCTCAAACGGTGCCATGCCAATAATGAAAGCCTCAAACAGTGCCATGCCAATAGTGAGCTGGTACGAGTTGTTATACGCAAACTCTATTAAAGGAAAATACTGCTCCTAACTACTCTTAAAGTCCATAATACACATCCTCAGCATATCCTACAACATCTGATTCACCCTCTTCATATGCCCATTGATTTGCGAGTGGTAATTCGTGCTCAAACGCAACTCTGTCCCCATCGTCTCCTGAAAACTCTACCAGAAGTGGTACACAAATATCTTATCCCGATCTGAAATAATGTTGAGAAACACCCCATGCAATCTTATAATCTCAGCTATGAACAACTGTATGTACTGCCCCATCATATAAACCACCTGAACTGGCAAGAAATGGGCTACTTTGATCAACCGAACCACAATGACCCGATGGAATCATGACCCCGCTGTGATGTCTGTACCCATATGATGAAATTTAGTGAAATACTCTACCACTAACACACCGAAATCTTCAATGGTTGTAGAACCTCGGCTGACCTTTGATGATCAACCTTCACCATCTGATAAGTGGTGCCTGGAGACAAAGTCTGTTATGACCCGCTTCATCCTGGCCCACTAATACTGTTGCCTCATATCCTGGTACATCTTGTCCCCTCTGGGATGTATCTAAAACCTTGACCCATGTTCTTCCTGCATAACTGCACCTTTAGGTCCTCATCATCTGGGACAATTAACCTCCCATTGAAGCGTAATCCACCCTCAGAACTGACTGAGTAGTAAGACTTCACTCCGCCTGTTAATAACTATTGAATCCTCTTTGATGATACGTAATATCACCACCTCAAGTTAGTGATCAACTCAAGCTTCTAGAACTGTGTGACCATGGTGGAATAAATCAATAATATAAGAGATATATGATAAGTAGAAGGGATGATAGACAAAGAGAAGATAATATTTAAGTGGTTCAGACTTGGCCTACATTCATATTGCCAATAGTAGTGTTTCTACTATAATATGAGGCTAGAAGACATTAAAGTGTTTATAAGTTGTTTCTCTATATACAGTGGTAATTTAATAGAGTAACAGTAGGGTTTAAAATACTCGATCCCTTGAGAAGATGATTCACTATCCTTTTATAGGGGGTGCGCAATGTCACCCCCTAGCATGCAGTCTTTGTGCATAAGATCGGTGAACCAATGAGAGAGTGATAACTGTATAGTATATGTGCATTAAATGATGAGTGAATATTCCCCTCACGTGGGGTTAATATATTATAACGATTTTGTCCACGTGCTCCATTGATGCCTAGATCACATGTTTCATACGAGTTACTGATGTCGACATTGTGAGGTCTTGATTGGTCGAGACTGATGAGGTAACCTTTCGTGTGGACGAGGTTGAGGGTGATGCCTGTCTCCCAATTGATGTGACTAATCTTGGCCTGATGATGTTGTATGGGTACGACACGTGATAATACTGAGACTTGAGGATGTCATGACCTGAGTATAATAGTAGCTTTCATGAGCAGTAATAGATATTCTCTAATTTGGGTCTCGAAGGCCGAGACTATTTTAATTGTCCCATTATGATGTGGTCCCATATGAGGACAAGTCTGATATAAGTTATGAGGGGGCATGCTGCTGGGTTGAGTCTCATTCAGACGAGATCATACTTATGTATATCAATCACCTCTACACCTTAGTCTTCAATGTTTATGGGAGGCTGAGGTGTAAAGTCACCTGTCATCTAATAAAGTATTGTCCCCTCAAGTTCAAATCACATCTTAGTGATGCAAGTGGACTGGAGAGGTATCAGAGACACCGTTTCATAGTTTTGGAAGAAGTGTTATTTCAATGTCCCCAAGCGGACACCTGTCAACCCATGGGTGGTGTAGCATGCTCCCCATGTAGTGGCGGTATGCTATGCAACCTGGGAGCTCGTGCCCTAATGATTTTACATTAGAAACTTTGCATAACTTGAGTTGGTTTAAATACCAACTTATTCATTTTCTCTCTCCTTCTTCCCCCTTTTTTGTGTCTCTAAGTCCTTTCACAAACCAGAGCTCCTTTCCCTCTCTCTCTCCACTATTCCTCCTTCTCAGGAGAAATATTTACTTTCTTCTTCAAATCTGGCATCCATCCATCTTAGGTAACTTCATTTTCCTTATTTTTTTCCTATATTTCATCATTCATGTTAGTGATTTGTGATTTCTATTTTTTCGGTGTATTTTACATTTTTCGACCACCATTTTTGGCGGTGTTAGGTTAAGATTGGTGGTCCTAGGGCAGTGTTTAGGTTGCTTCAAGCCATTTAGTCAAGATTTTGGAGATAGCTAGGGTTTTTAGGAACTGGTTAAGCTTTCTGGTGATCTTTTTGGTGAAGTTTTCTGGTCAATTTCTTGAGCGTTCTTGAATGGTTTTGATCTGAAAACTGTTAAACTTCTTAGGTTATATCTTTAGGTCAACTGTGGTTGAACACTACTTGTATTTTTCATGTACCGTAGATTGTACGGGTTAGGATAACACTTTTCCTATCTTAGAGAGTGAATACTAAGAGATATTTGTAAGGCCGAGGCCGAGGCTAGAAAGAAAGCCGAAGCCGAGTTAAGACATCCTTTAAACCCTGTCCCTTTTCTATCGTCCGTCCCCTTTTGCTCTTAACTCACACCATTTCAGTCGAGTCTGGAGTTGTGATCACCATTAGTGACTATATGTCTGCTGCATCGTCTCAAATTCCCCAGGGTATAGTCCAAATCATATTCCCAAACCTCCCAATTATCGATATGGGGATAGGGTTGATTCTTTTGAAAAAGCCATGAAAGTCCCCAACTCTCGTCAGGACGAGAGTGAGGCAGCCGAGTCCAACACTTGGTGTCACCCCACAACACCAACCCATTAGACAGATAGCATTGAGCCTAAGGTTTTAGAGATTTCTGATGATGAGCCGAGAGTTAAAGTGGAATTCCATGAGCCACCAATGGCTATTCCCATCTCGACCACAACAAAGGTTGAGTTTGCAAATCGGGACCTATGTGGCTAGGCTCCTGTGGATAAAGACATTACACCAAATACCATAAATGGTCACGGCCCAAACCCGTGACCATATCCAAAATGTGCGTGACCAATTCTAAGACTCAGTGTGGTCATAGATAGTCTTATAGGTGGTCACGACCTTCGACCGTGACTCGCATGGGTCATGGCTGACAACCGTGACCCAACCGTGACCATTATGGCATCAAGTTTACCTCCAAATGTAGTCATGGATGGGGTCACGGATCATAGCCATGACCATAAACATAAATACACACCAATATAGTCACGGCTTAAGACCGTGACCATTCTTGGAAGTGAGTCATGGTTTCGACCGTAACCATGGTCTTATTTCCACATTAATGTGTTAAAAATAAAGGGGTCACATCATTTGGTAATGGCTTAGGTCTGTGACCAGTGTCTTTATACTTAAAAATTACAGAACAATTTTCATTTCCCTAAAAAATTTCCAAACCCTTGGTTTCCATCCCTCTCTCCGACGATTTCGTCTATTTCATTCTCTCAATCTTAAAGGTAATCTCAATCTTCTCTTATTATTTATTTCCAAACCCTTGTTATTTATTTCATTGTGTGTGTGTATTTCTCTCTCTGTGTGTACACATGTGTGTATTTCTCTATGTGTGTATGTGTGTGCATACGTGTGTGTATTTCCAAACCCTTGTTATTTATTTCATTGCGTATGTATTTCTATGTGTATACGTGTGTGTATTTCTTTGTGTGTGTATACATGTGTATTGTGCACGTAGGTGTGTATACATTATCATTGTGTGTATTGTGCGTGTATTCTAGAAAAAAAATACATATATATGACTAATGTTGGTTTAAGTTTCAAACTAGGGCAAATTTTAATTTAATGGATATTGTTGGTTTAAGTTTCAAACTAGGAAAATTTTTAATTAAATAGATATTGTTGGTTTAAGTTTGGGGCTGAAATATAAAAAAATACCTCTCCATTAAAAAAATATCGGACCATTAAAAAAATGCATCTCCATTAAAAAAATACGAAACATAAGGGTTAATTTTAGGGAATATTGGCTTAAATGACAAAAGTAGGTATTCAAAACATAATAAATTAACGTTTGATGATTCATTAGAGCCATTATTTATAGGAATCATGTCCATGCCCTCGTACATAATAACTAGTTAATGATTCATTGGAGCCATTGTTTATAGGAATTATATTCACGCCTTCATTCATTTTTCTCAGGAAAAATGAGTCACGGTAATAATCGATGGCAACAAGAGTATGAAAGGTTGCAATTGGTCCGCACTCGTACCTCTTTCATTAATGATCCTCATAAAGTCGGTACTCCGATTTATTAGTATGGGAATAGGAAGATCAAAAAATTTAACTACCTTGTAAAACGTGGAGTTCATTTCCAGCAAGAGTACTTGTTCGATCGTATTTTATTTTCCCTACCATAATATTGGGATGAAGTTGTACAATATATATATATCATGTACATAATTACAATAGAGTACTGACCTTGCTTATGCTGTTAGAGAAGGTCGAAAAAAAATTCATCCATTATGGATAAAATTACGTACAAAGAGCATTGGCGAAGACTATGATGTATCACGACATATGGACATCACACTCGATCTTGCCAATAGGCTGAAGAGGATGAGATTTCGAGTTCATGTCACTAATATCTATGCATCCATTATAGATACGCTTACTCCTAATTGGCCACGTGCAAAAATCCATAGGTTTTTAAAAATAAATCCAGAATGGATGGAGATCAGACACATTGAACTTTTGTTAAAGTCTTACCATGAACAAGTAGATTATAATATATGGTCAAAAAATATATTTTGTTATTTATATTTTCATATTGAACTTTGAAATTATGCATCTATTATTATAGATACACATTTAAATTTTATTATTTTTATAGATAATGTCGGGGGGTAATGGAAGCAATGCTCCAACCAACAATAACCAACAACCATAAGGAGAATTATCATTACCAATTGGTGATCAATACTCAATTGCACTAATTGTTCACTCCCCTACTCCGAGTTGCAGTAGGAAAGGTACTCCCACTAATCCAACAGACATGCCCAACTCTCCTGAAACTGCCGGTTCAATTAAGAAGAAGCCTTGGGTTCTCTCTTTTGGGAAATAACCCCACGGGGGATAAGAATCTCTTTCAACAGTTTAAAGCCCAGTGTTCGTCCTTAGAAAAAATGAATGTGGAAGTGGGAAGATCTAATAATTAGAACCTCGTAGATAAAGCTATTAAAGATGACATCTACGAGCAACTCAGTAAATGATTTTCATTTTTGCCCAACTCAAAAAATAAGGTGCTTTCTCGGGTTACTGAACAACTCCGAACATATCGAAGAAACCTTAGGCATAAGAATTTCCCTAAGGGAACATCAAGCTCCGATATTTTGGTGCTCAAAGACAAAGTCCCTTCGAAAGTTGAGATGCCAGTCTCTCAATGGAATGATTTTCTGGAGAATGAGGCGAAGGACTCCAAAATGCTGCAAAGGGAGAAAAACAAGCAGAATAGGGCCAAAAAAACTGATGTCCATCGACTTGGGTCGAAATCTTATGAAGATTTAAAGAACGAGTGGATGATCGTTACGAAAGGCAGCTCAGATGAAGGAAAGACACCGAATATGGCCAACTTGTACGTGCATACTAGACGAGACAAAGATAATAAATTCCCTCCTCACTTGGCCAAGACTCTAGAATTAATAGAGTCTATCAGTAGTCAGTCAGATTCAAGCCTGATCGACGATATTGACAGTGATGCCATCGCACAAACCTTTGGTAAGGACCACAGAGGGAGGACGAGAGGTTAGGTGTCGCATATGTCAAAAATAAGATTCAAACACACCGCTCCTCTCATGGATAAGCTTTCTTCTGTTAATAAGCATTTCGCGTCCAATAATGAACGTCAATCTAGGACTAAAGGGGATATGATGGGGCTTCGAAATGAATTGGGAGGTGTAAATGATAAACTTGCATAGATTGTGTCCCTTTTTAACCGGTCGTATGCCCCTGCTGCCCCCAATGCATCCCGGTTTCCATCCACAGCTACCAAGGATTCCTTAAACTTTTCCTCGTTCTCCATTCCCCCCACACATTTCGGTTCCTCCTTCAGCATTCCCTATTTTATCACCTCGGCATGGCACAGGTCTTGCATCATCGTCAACAACCCACGGTGACTATGGCAAGAAATATTATATACAGGACCTGAGCGGTAAATTTGTCGTTGGGATCTGCACGCTCATGTCCACTGTAGTAGGAACTTTAGTACATAATCAACCTTTGTAGGAGGGTGAGTGTCAGATCGTGGTTGATACAGTATATAAGGGTTGTGAAACTATTCCAGCACACGTCAACAGTGGAGAAGGGGATTTTTTGAAAATTATGTAGACTCTGTTACAACTTGGCTAATTTATCGCTTGATGAAGGTGTAGTAATATTTTTCTTATGTTGTAATAATATCAGTAGACAAATTTATTTAATTTGAGTTTAAGTGGTTTTGTAGTATTGTTGATTGGCGTGTTCTCGTATTCAAGTTATTGCATAGTTTGATTGATTGGTGCGTTGTTGACTATATTAGTACTTTGCTTTGATACTATATTAGTGCTTTACTATGCAATATGATATTTATTTTATCATGTTAACACAGGGCTGTAATTTGAAGATTATTAAATGGATTTTCCACAATATAAATAGTTATGTTAAAGGCGTTCAAGAATTTATTACATACGCTTTTAAGAACCTTAAAAGTGAGAAGATTCCGTATACGTGGACCCATTGTATAAACAAAAATATAAATCTTTAGAAGATGTTGAGTTTCATTTAGAAATGTGAGGAGTTTGTCAAGATTATAACAAGTGGACGTACCATGGTGAAAAACATATACCTTATGTTCCCGAAGAATTACCTGTAACCGACAGCGTAACAGAACACCAACTAGTGGAAATGGTAAATGATTCACCAACACATCGTCCATTCAACGACCTAATTAACGATGCTTACGGAGTCCACCATGATCAAAACCACCAACCTATGGAGACAGATAATGCGCACAATGAACAATTTGATACTGAACTACCAGGAGACCAAGAATATATACAGTTGGAAGTCAATGCGGCTAGACCGTTGTATAAAGATTGCGATGAAGATCATTCGGTATTATATGCAATGATTGGTTTGCATAACTTGAAGAGTCAATTTGGCTTGTCTAGGAACAGCGTAACAGGAATTCTTAAGTGGGTTAAAGAAATTCTCCCAAAAGAGAACACGTTACCAAACAATTATCGTACCATGAAGAAGAGCTTGAAGGGTTTGGGATTGAAATAAAAATCTATTCATGCATGAAAGTATGATTGCATATTGTATCGCAACGAAAAGTCCAGTATGCGATGATCCTAAATATGTCGTTTGTGACAAGGTAAATGACAAACCTACAAAATATCAAAAGAGCTCGCAAGTCCCACAAAATTTTTTGAAGTATTTTTCACTTGGGTCACGGTAAAATAATTTTTGAGTGTACTGTGCATAGCAGAGGCCATGATATGGCACGCTCGATGCGAGGTGGGTGGGAATATGATACGTCATCCGGTTGATTTACTCATTTGGAAAATTTTAAATGCACGACACCATGAATTTGCAAAAGAACCACGCAATGTTCGTCTTCCAATCTCAACTGATGGGTTTAACCCTTTTGGTAATTTAAGTACTAGTCAAAGTTATTGGCCAGTTCTAATGGCGCCTTTAAGTCTCCCTCCGACACTGTGCTTGAGTAAGGAGTTCACATTGTTATCTTTATTGATACCCGGACCAAAGGCCCCAGGTGATGATATTGATATATTTTTAGCCCTATTTATCGAAGAACTTAAAGAGTTGTGGGATAAAGGCGCGACAGAGTTCGACTCTCACAAGGGTGAAGAGTTCACACTTAAAGCAATGGTGATGTGGGGGATCCACGACCTTCCTGCTTATGGGACCTTATCCGGTTGTAATTTTCATGGTTATTATGGATGTCCCATATATGGGGAGGAAACTGAAGCCATTTGGCTATAACATAGTAGTAAGATGAGTTACATGGGTCATCATAGATTTCTGCCGACCAATCACCTTTTAGGAATGAAAAGTCTAACCTTTATCCTATTAGTCACGAGCACCGAATGCAACCTGCTCGACTTTCTGGTCAGCAGATTGAGGAGAAGGCGGTGGCTGCAACTGCGGGGAATAGGTACGTAGGCAAACACCCCAAGCTTGTATACTTGAAGCATAAAGCAAGGGGAGATCCCAATGACCCTACTAAAGTTAAACCATGGTCCAGGCGATTAATATTTTTTGATTTGTCATATTATAAAGATTATAATTGATGTGATGCACACAGAGAAGAATGTTGCAGAACATCTGATTGGAACATATCTGGGTGGATCTCACTCCAAAGATGGAGAGCGGCCCCGCCGAGATCTAAGGATATGAAGCTAAAGAAGAAACTCTAATTAAAAAACAATCATAGAACAGGAAGAATTTCTACCCCTCCGTCTGCTTTCACTTTGACTACTCGTAAGAAGAAGATCCTCTTAGACACGCTGTTCAACTTGAAGACTCCAACTGGTTATTCTGGTAATTTACGTAGGGTTGTTGACTACCAAGCAAATGACTTAAAATAGTGCAAGTCTCATGACTGGCATGTAATCATCCAATTAATCCCTCTGTTATTTGGCATTGCTTCTCTGAACACAAAGATCTCCATCGGGGAATTATGCAAATCAGTTTGTGTTTTACCTTAGTTTGTGCAAAAGTGGTAAATAAAAGGCACATTAGAGCTGTAAAATCAACTTTAGCCGAGGCAGTTTCTGTATTAGAGAAATATTTTCCTGCGTCTTTCTTCGATATCAGCATCCACTTGCATGTGCAATTATGCGATGAAGCTTCATTATGTGGTCCCGTTATGTATCGTTGGATGTATCCTGTTGAGCGCTTGATGAAAACCTTCAAAGATTACGTAAAGAATACACAGTATATTGGAGGGTCGATTGCTGAAGAATACGTAACTATGAAATCATCGTTATATACTAGGGAATATATGCCAAAACAAGAGGTGAGGAGGTTCAATCCTCGTAGAGGAGGAGTGATCGAGGAACCTGACGAGTTTGAGGACGAAGTATCGTTTGGGAACCCTAAAGAGGTTAAACTCATAAATATACAATATGAGCAAGCAACTCGTTATGTCTTTGAATCGCAAGATGAAATCGAACAATGTAGAGAGTGAGTATCTATTGAATTCTTCTTCTCTGATTATATTTATTTTATATTTTACGATCTAAACTCTATAATTTACCTGTAGGAAGAAAGAGAATGAAATTGCCCAAAATCAAAGGAGAAATTGCACGACAACTGATTTTAGGTCATGGGTATCAAAAGATATAAACTTCACATCTTATGTGTGCGATTATTTATTCGTGTGTGATAAAAATATACCTTAATAAAAATTCATTAATAAATACAGCTTCTAAAAAGAGGTTACGTCTCTTCCAGTTTTGCACGCCTAGCTAAAGGGCCTAATTTCGTGCGATAGAGTTTAAGAAATTCCGCACCAACGGTTTTGATTTCATTTCATATCCATATGAGGAAAAACTTTTGACGCAAAATAGTGGAATATCAATTTCTGCCTTGACCATTTATTATGGGATAGTCCAACAAATCCTAGAACTTGATTACTTAGATTTCGTAAAACTGTATTCTATTATGATTGGGTAAAGGTGGAGGATACTACGAATGCTTGCAAATTTGATCCTGACTCCAAACTTATTATGGTAGATTTATCAAAGATGAAGAGTAAAGATCACATAGTCGACGAGCCTTTTATTTGTGCTTTTCAGAACGTAAAGAAGGTAATCTACTCAAAGTGAATAAATAATGGCAATTGGTCTATTGTTGTGCATGCACCAAAGGGTATGACTACTGAAGTGGATTCATTGAAGGCTCCAAAAGAGTTCAGTCAACTCTTGATGATAACCCTAATTTGAAGGATCTTTTAGTTGATTTAGAGGAAGATTGAGTATCAAAATATTATGTTAACCTTGTCAATCTTATTTGTATCCTATTTTGATATTGACATTGTATTACCGCTTTACTTTGATGTATGAATGTTTAGTTACTTTTACGAATGTTTAATATGATTTATGTAAGTTAGCTTTCAATAATATGTTATGCTCAGTCGAATATTTAGTAACTTTTACAAGACGCTCGGTTTGAGAATAGAGTCATTTGAGTTTATGATTGGATCAAATTAACCCAGCTCAATTTCCACATGTTCCTATACATATACATTTGTTGATTAGTTTCATTGATGCAATGTTCATAAAATGAAGTTAAATTAGCTTGATTTTATGAAGATTGTATTGAAGAAACTAGTCAACAAATGTATATACAAAAGAATACGTCGGGGGCTCCAGGATCAATTTGGTCCAATCACACATTCAAAAGACTATATTTAATGGCCTTGTTGGATCGTAGGAATCAGTTAATCTTTACTTTAACGAAAGCAATTATATAATTTATATGCATTATCTTTTAAATATTTTAGATGTATAGGATAATTATTGGTTTTGTTTGGTTTGGCTGTTGGATAATTATTAGTTGTTGGCTTGTTGTTGGATAGTATGTTAGAAGGTGTACGAGATAATTATTGATTTTATTTGGTTTGGATGTTGAATAATTTTTGGTTGTTGGCTTGTTATTGGATAGTATGTTAGAAGGAGTACGAGATAATTATTGGTTTTGTTTGGTTTGGCTGTTGGATAATTATTGGTTGTTGGCATGTTGTTGGATAGTATGTTAGAAGGAGTACGGGGTAATACTTTGGGTTTCGCCCTCTAACGACATATTTTTAAACCTAATTATAGATGTTTTCAAATTATCATTATATTCTCAAATCAGGGGTCCCTTGACCACGCAGTCAGTTCTTGCGAGTTACGTTGGTCCCGTTCGAGGTGTTCAAATTTCTTTAGGGGTTGTAGGGTGGGCATTAAGGGGTTTCCCCTTTAACGACACGTTTTCAAGACTAAGTCTAGATTTTCTCAAATTATCATCATATTCTCAAATCGTTGGTCCCGTGACCATGCGATCGGTTCTTAAGAGTTACATTGGTCTCGTGCGTGGTGATATCTCCCCTAAAGGGGCCGTTTGGGGGGCGCTAAGGGGTTTCGCCCTCTAACGACACGTTTTCAAGCATAAGTATGCATTTTCTCAAATCATCGTCATTTTCTCAAACCAGGGGTCCCGTGATCATGCGATCGGTTTCTACGAGTTAAATTGATCCCGTAAGAGGTTTTAGCACTACTCACAGGGTCGTTTAAGAGGTGCTTTTGGTTTTTGCCCTCAAAAGGCATGTTCTGTAAGAAAATCTGAACAATGATGGCATGGGAACACTAGAATCGTGCTCTGAACTGTCTTTGGAATTTTGTCTGGACAACCTTTGGACCAGCGAAGCCACGTAGTCTCCCACGAGTGAATCCCTGGCTTTTTACAACTATAGCAAGTGTTCCAATTATTGATTTTAGATGGTGGAGATTGATTTTATTGAGTAGAATGAGCGATAATGTTTGTAAGGGATTAATTTCAAGGTAAAGTGAACTCAATATGTATGTAAGGATATGGCCGCTTGGCATGGGTCTGGAACGTTTGGTCGGAATTTGGTTCTGACCCCAGGGACTACACAAGTGTGAGACCCAAATGATTCCTCTGCCTTTCCCTCTTTGTCGTGGTTTGCCTGCCTGCGACCGTTACTTTCCCTTGTTGAGCTTTATGTCAAGTCTATGGTGGTGCCAGCTCCGATGTATGGTTGGAAGTGGTGAGGGCTTTTTTTAGTGAGGGATGGGCTTGGGCCGTGATGCGGACGATGGGTGTTCGTCTCCCCCACCTCGTTGGGGTTTTACCTCTGTTTCTGGGTCTACGTTTTTCCATGGTGGCGGTGTGGTCCTTATTCGCGACTGATGTTTGTTGTGTGGTGTTGTTGACTGATCTTGGTCAGATGCTACAATGGAGGTTGCAGTTATGTGGTCTGGTTTCATTTTGAGCGGTGGTGTGTAGCGATGGTTTTCCCCGCTATCGTGTTTTGCCTTACGACGGCGATGGTGTTTGTGGCCAGTGTTGATGTTTGCTCCTGGTCTAAGTTGGGCTTTGGCTTGAACATCGGTGGTTCTTGTCATACCCGATTGGGTTTGTGTCGTGTTGGACAGATTGGGTCCTTTCTCGGACTGGTGAGAGCTTTGCTCTCTAGGGTTGTATTACCCCTTATTCCAACCAGCTGCCCCTTCCTATTCCTCCCTCTTCTTTGTGACTTCCCCACCCCATCCTTGGTGATGAATCCGACCATTTTCAATCGCTATACCCCCGAGTGCTCTTCATGTCAGATTGGATCTGTCTTGATAGTAACCAATGAGGATGGGTAAAGCCCCACTTGGTCTTATTTCTTGAAGTTGGATTTGCCCTATTTACTTGGTCGCCATCTTGATTCAAGGCTTCACGTCAGACCAAGATGGATGGATCCATCTTTTTTTTTGCTTTGCTCTTGCTGTAGTTGGGGTAGCTTTGTTGGTCGGACTTTGATTATACCCCCGGGGATGCCACTCTGTTTGAGTACCATATGTATCGTATTGCCCCTCTCACCTTATCATGGTTTAACTACTTGTGTCCGTCATCCTACTGGTGCGCTTTATGTCAGGACATTGGTGGTTTCCTTTTGACGTTTTGGTGGGTTTTGGTGGGTTTTGGTGATGGTGTCCTATGGTGAGAAACGGGTTGTTTGGGATTTTGATTGGAGTCTGGGTGTAGCCAACGAGTTTGCGTCGATCTTTTGATGAAAGGTTGTGGTTTTTGGTGTCATTGTGGATAGCTGTGGTGCTCGTTGCTGGGCCCCTTTTATAGTTTCGTGGCTGATCAGTGTTGTTACTGACCGTGGTGGTTTGCGTGGGTCTGGCGGTTACCCGTTGGATGTTGCTACGTTTTATTTGCCCTTATTGGGACTTGTTATATTATGTTTGTTTTGCTGTTAACGTTATGGTGGGGTATGCCCCTTAGCTTATTTTTTCAGAGGTTTTCCTCATGTACTTGTAAAGTTCCGGTTAATGTTCTATATACACATAAATTTCCCCCAAAAAAAAGATGGCCTCACAGGAAGCTTAAGAGTGTGACAACCCTCATTGAACTTACAACCTTTTCAAGCTTATCAACCCTCATTGAGCGGCGCCAACACCTCGCACGGGACCAATGTAGCTGAAAGCGTTGAGCTTTTCTGAATCAAAGCTCTGATACCAATTTGAAACCCCCAGATTTTGGTTATCTCAATTAAAATCAAGCTTTTCTAAATCAAAGCTTTTCAATTAAAAATATTGTAATTTCCTTTTATATAAAATCAAGATGATGCGGAAGCGTAAGATGGTTCACAAAATAAACAAATGCCAAATTTTAATTTTCTTAAACAAATTAAAATTACACCAAGTGAAGTAAAATTAATCAATTAATATATTCACTTAAACCAATTAATTAATCCAAGTCCTAGAATTTGCCTAAGTCATATTTATCAATATTAGCAAATTAGGCGAAACCAAATTTTAGCAAATGACTTGAATTAAATAAACTTTACCCAATATTTAATTTAGCACCAAATTAAATGAGTGTGATGATTTAAACCAAATTTTATCTTGAATTATTCTAAACACGCGTTCTACGTTATTTTGCAAGATAAAATAAATCAATCACACTACGCCGCGATGTACGAGGAAAAACCCAAGACGGGAATTAACCTCGGACGGCCCTAGCCACAAATCCACTAGATACGAAATTACAAGTACAAGACAGATATACTTACAACACATGACTCAATCCCTCTCAAGCCTCGACGCTTCTTGTAGACACCTCTTCCTAGCGGATAACCTTGGAACACCACCGCGGTCTCGGAATCCACCGATAGGACTTTATATGGTCACCGTCACCCGAGCAAGGAGCCTTTCTCCAAGTGGGTAGAATCGCAAAAAAACGTCTTCTTCTTTGATGGATGTAGAAGCAAACCAAAACTTCTCTTTGAAACGGAAGAGATAAACTGGTGCCAAACTCCAAGTAATTAATATGTATATAGGTGTACTTGGATAAACAATATGGGTGTAAAACTAGAGTGATAAGTAAATTTCTCTTTGAAAATCTCACTCAAAACTTGATCTTTTTCTCTTTTTAATTTTGCTCTCAAAACACTCTCTAAGAGTTTGTATGATATGAAAAAGATTGATTATCAAAAGTGATTCCCACACATATTAAAATCTGAAAAAGTTGGTTACAAACTAAGTGGGGAAGTGGGTGCAAAACTGCCAAAAACTGTTCCCGCCTGGCATCTCGTTCGAACGACATTTCATTCGAACGAAATCTCATTCGAACGAGACTTCTAACGACGTTCCAGATTGAACTCGTTAGAATCTCGTTGGATATCTCGTTCGAACAGAAGGTTCGTTCGAACGACATATCGAACGACATTTCATAGGCCTATACTGGAACCTTATTGGCAGGTTCGTTCGAACGACATTTTCATTCGAACGACATTTTCGTTCGAACGACAATCTCGTTCGAACGGCTCTATCGAACGAAAAATCAGAAAGTTTGAATATTCTTGTTTAAGCCCAGAAAACTTTATAAACATTTATTTAAAGTTTTAATTAATTCTTTCTTAAAACAAAACGCAATTTTTATAAAACCTAACACCCAATAAACAAGTTCCAAGCTCCTATATATATATAATTGCATTCATACCTTTGGAGCATGGAACCATAGTTGATGACGTAGAAACGAGGCACGCAAACCGGCATATTCGATGAAGCTTTATATTCTTTGTCGCTACGTCTTCAACAAACACTTCATAGGCTTGAGAGTATTACAATTACATTCTATCCTATGAATAAATGTTTTTGCCCGGAATTGAGCCAACACTATACATGGACTCAATTGGAAATTTGTGTCCTTATAGTAGCCTACACGAACCGACCGCGTGGTCACGGGACCCTCAGTTTGAGAGCACGAACCAAAAATAGAATATCCACACTTAGGCTTGAAAATGTTCCGTCGGGGAGAGATACCCCTTAGTGCCCCCAAAAGGCCCCGTGAATGACACTAACACCTCGCACGTGACCAATGTAGCCTGCACGAACCGATCGTGTGGTCACGGGACCTTCGATTTGAGAGCATGACCCAAAACAGAGAATATTCACACTTAGGCTTGAAAACGTGCTGTCGGGGGGTGAAACCCCTTAGCGCCTCCAACGATCCCGTGAATGGCACCAACACCACGCACGGGACCAACGTAGCCCGGACTAACCGATCGTGAGGTCACGGAAGCCTCGATTTGAGGGCACGGTCCAAAACAGAGAATATCCACACTAAGGCTTGAAAATGTGCAGTCGGGGGGCGAAACCCATTAGTGCCCCCCCAAAAGGCCCCGTGAGCGGCGCCAACACCTCGTACGGGACCAACATAACCCACACGAACCGACCACGTGGTCATGAGACCCTCGGTTTGAGAGCACGACCCAAAAAGAGAATATTCACACTTAGGCTTAAAAAATTACCATCGGGGGTGAAGCCCCTTAGCCTCCCCCCCAAATGGCCCTTAAGCGGCATCAACACCTCTCATGGGACCAACGTAGCCCGTACGAACTGACCGCGTGGTCACGGGACCCTCAGTTTGAGACCACGACCCAAAATAGAGAATATCCACACTTAGGCTTAAAAATATGCCGTCGGGGGGCGAAGCCCCTTAGAGCCCCCCAGACGGCCCAGTGAGTGGCGCTAACACCTCATACGGGACCAACGTATCCTGCACGAACCGACCGCGTGGTCACGGGACCCTTGGTTTGAGACCATAGCCCAAAACAGAGAATATCCACACTTAGGCTTAAAAATGTTTTATTGGGATGCGAAACCTCGCAATGCCCCCCAAGCGGCCTCGTGAGCGGCGCCAACACCTCGCACAGGACCAACGTAGCCCGTACGAACCGATCATGTGGTTACGTGACCCTCAGTTTGAGAGCACGACCCAAAATAGAGAATATCCACACTTAGGCTTAAAAACGTGCCGTCGGGGGGTGAAACTCCTTAGCGCCCCCCAAACGGCCCTGTGAGCGACGCCCACACCTCACATGGGACCAACGTAGCCCGCACGAACCGACCACATGGTCACGGGACTCTCGATTTGAGAGCACGACCCAAAATAGAGAATATCCACACTTAGGCTTAAAAACGTACCGACGGGGAGCGAAACCCCGTAATGCCCCCAAAATGGCCCCGTGAGTGGTGCCAACACCTCGCAAGAGACCATCGTAGCCCACACGAACCGACCATGTGGTTACGCGACCCTCAGTTTGAGAGCATGACCCAAAATAGAGAATATCCACACTTGGGCTTGAAAATGTGTCGTCGAGGGGAGAAACCCCTTAATCCCCCCCAAACGGCCCCATGAGCGGCGCCAACACCTGGCACGGGACCAACGTAGACCGCATAAATCTACCGTGTGGTCACGAGACCCTCGGTTTGAGAGCACGACCCAAAACAGAGAATATCCACACTTAGGCTTGAAAACGTGCCGTCAGGGGGGCGAAACCCCTTAGCGCCCCCCAAATGTCCCCGTGAGCGGTGCCAATAGCACGGGACTAACATAGCCTACAAGAACCGACCGCGTGGTCACGGGACCCTCAGTTTGAGAGCACGACCCAAAATATAGAATATCCACACTTAGGCTTGAAAACGTGCCCTCGGGGGGCGAAGCACCTTAGCGCCCCCCAAAAGGCCCCATGAGCGGAGCCAACACCTCGAACGAGACCAACGTAGACCGCACGAACCAACCGCGTGGTCATGGGACCCTTGGTTTGAGAGCACGACCCAAAATAGAGAATATCCACACTTAGGCTTGAAAACGTGCCGTTGGGGGGGCGAAACCCCTTAGCACCCCCAAACGGCCCCGTGAGCAGTGCCAACACCTCGCACGGGATTAATGTAACTCCCATGAACCGACCGTTTGGTCACGGGACCCTCGGTTGGAGACCATTAGCCCAGATTTCAGAATGCCTACACTTAGGCTTGAAAATGTGTTGTTAAAGGGCGAAACCTCGTAACGCCCCCCAAACGGCCCCGTGGGCGACGCCAACACCTCGCTATGGACCAACGTAGCTCGCACGAATCGACCACATGGTCACGGGACCCCCGATTTAAGATCACGACCTATATTTCAGAATGCCTACATGGGTCCCGTGATCGTGTGGTCAGGGGACCCCCTAATTTGAGAGGACGGGACCCCCCAGGACACCCAAGGAGCACTTGCAGCAACTGACCGATTAGCCTCCCGATTCGACGATTTTTTTTATTATTATTAAAACTGGTCACAGCCCAAAGCCGTGACAATGTTTTTTTTTGTAATTAAACTATATTAACAAGAAACAACTATACAGGATAACAAAAACAAAGCACCTATAAACAAACTTCTATAGCCAGCAAACAACAAAATAATTGAAATCACAACTAGACCTTACAAGGACATCTAAGGGCTAACTAATAAAACAAAATGGAAAGTCGTGATAATGTTTTAAGCACAGTAAGTATAGTCACGTCCCAAAGCCGTGATAATATTATCTATATAGTAAGAATGGTCATGGTCAAAAGCCGCAAGAAGGTTAGATCGCACAAAAAACTGATCACGGCTTTGAACCGTGACCATATGGTTTTTTAATCGCCCGATGGTCACGAGTTTGGGCCGTGACTAGGCTTACAAATAGGGTCAGTGCTATGGGCCGTGACCATATCTATGACTATAGGAAATTCATGACCAGGATGGGGATTAGGGATTTGGGCCATGTCCACTGAAATTGATCACGATCGATTTGGTCACAGACCAAATCCACGATTCATACTGCCTGGTTAGGGATAAAGTTCGTGACCATTAACCCAGTTTTGGTGTAGTGAGAGGATGAGGATGAGGATGAGGATGAGGATGAGGAAGAACTTGATATAACTTATTCCTCAACCATCCCGAGCGATGTCTGAGAAAAAAACTTGATACTCTGGAGCCTCCTTTATGGTGTAACACCTTCGATTAGGATGAGAGTAGAGGGTGAAGTTACAGTATATGGACAGATGTTCAAGTCCCCAATCACAGGCAATCTCCTATCTCGTCTGGTTGAAAAACTACTGTGCCGACACAGCCTCGGCACAAAATAAGCACCGATGGTCCGTCTGTTATCGAGGGATCAAAGAAAGAAAAAATGTGCCTGAGGGCACTGGTGTTAACCCTTTTCCTCCATTAAAGAAAAAAAGGATGCCCGCCACGTCTGTTACCGATTAAGGATATTGCCATCCTTATTTCAGATGACACCATGATGACCGCCTGCCTCGCCCAGCTCAGTATGATAGCCGACTCCCTGCTTGACAGTCAGAAGAGGGCCCTAGAGCTCATTGCATCGATTGCCCTAGAGTGCGACAATTGATATTTTGACGCCCAAAATCCCTTTCGAGTCAAAGAATTTACTCTACATCGGATTATGCATGTAATAATTCTTGTCCTTCAATAATTTTAATCCAAGTGTTATATAATCTTATACTGACTTGTAGTTTCATCTCGCACTCCATAACGTCTAATTGTGGGTGAAGGAGGCCGATAAAAAGATCAAGGCAGTCTCGATTGCCATTTTTGAGAATAATGGCCTCAAATAGCATCTTGAGACTATGAAGACGACCCATCAGAGTCAGGTTATTGAGTTGGGAGAGAAGAATAAGGAGGTGCTGAAGACTCAGACGTTGGACTACCAGACCAAGGTAAATGAAACGAATTTGAAGATATAAGAGTTGATCTAGGTCAAAGATGCTGAGATCAAGGAAACCATGAAGAAGGCAATATCGCCAGAGTCCAATGAATTCTCTTACTACTTCATTCTGTACTCTGAGAAAGGTGCCAAAACTTCCTGCCGTCGAGTGCTAAACATGCATTCGGACTTGGCATCTATCGACCCCCAGCTCTCTAAAGTTCTAAAGTCATTAAGCCTGGGGGACCCTGAGAGTATTGAGGCTTTAAATCAAGTGCAAGTCGAGACTACAGTGTCAAACAAAGGGATATGCGAGGTGGTTGAGGGAGCAGTTGACAACCAAAAGGGGAACACTGCCAACCCTCCTGAAGCTTTTGGCGTACTGGCCGAGGTCGAGAAAACAAATGTAGGCGATTAACTTTTTATATCTCTGATGGGCGACTGTTTGTGGTCTTGAATGCCCCTTGTTATGTGACCATATTTTGAGTAATTAACTTTTATCCTTTGAATATGCGGTCTATAATAATTCTTTTTCTCTAAGCTACTCTGAAGAATGATGTAAAACTTTTAACATATGGCATGTTTATCAACCTTTGAATGTTACTGCACCAATTTTTCAATTCATAGCCTGAATTTTTCTAAGTGCACTATTATCTTGAATGGATGTCTCGTTAAATGAATGGAATGCTTTTACATTGAGGTTAGATTTTTTCACCAACTATGGGCATCTAAAAATTTAATATGCAAACTATGTAATGAACTGTCCCCTTTCTCATATCGTCGAGGGAGAGTTTGTAGAGAATTCATCATAATAAATGATGTTACACAACCATATTTAAATGATTTTTTGCCTTCACCACTAAAAGTGATGTTCAAGGGGTGATCCCCCCTCTCGGCATTATTGGAAGGATATGAGGAGCCGAGACTCCCCAACTATTCTTGTATGGTCGAGAGAGAGAGTTATAAATTAATTTCACCATAGTAAATGATGTTACACGACCATATTTAAATGATTTTTTGCCTTTACCACTAAAAGTGATGTTCAATGGGTGATCCCCCCTCTCAGCGTTATTGGAAGGACATGAAGAGCGAAGACCCCCCTACCACTCTCGTATAGCTCTGAGAGAGTTATAAATTAATTTCACCATAATAAATGATGTTACACAACCATATAAAAAATGGTTTTTTTATTGTCTCCTTCACCACTAAAAGTGATGTTGAAGGGGTGATCCCTCCTCTCAGCGTTATTAGGAGGGTCTGAAGGAGCCGATACTCCCCAATCGCTCTCATATCGCCGAGAGAGAGTTATGATTTAATTCACCATAATTAATAATGTTCTAATTCACCATAATAATTATGTTCTTTCGTTAGGTGTTGTACAAACCACGCAGGGATTAATGATAAAAACAAAATTAATATGAGACAACACTTGAAATTTTCGTTATACTGCAACAATTATAACAATGGTTCTTTTACAACTGAATTTAGTGTAATCTCCTTGAAATATCTTTTGAGTTGACATGGAAATAATACACTAAATAATACATCGTACGTTAGGATTGATGACATTGTTAGACTACTAATAGTATCTTTTTAGTTGATATGCATTCCAAGGGTTGGAAAATGGTTCACTCTTGAGATTTTTAAGCCAAAACATTCCCGATACAACCTATGATATCACTCTATAGGGACCATGCCAGTTTGGGTATCACTTATTAGTTTCTGCCAAACCTTCTTTTGGACATGGTCTCCAATAGTTATAGACTGAGACATCACTCTCTTGTTATAAAATCTTGTTGCTCTCTATTGGTAAGCTGAATGTCTCACTGAAGAATCCTCTCCTCTTTATTCTATCGGATCCACATTTAGTCTTCTTTCTTTGGATCGTAAGTTTGGATGCTATGACTTGCTAGTCCGAGCTCTCTCGGACTGACTACCTCAGACCTATAAGCCATCATGAATGGCGTCTCTCCTGTCGAAGTTCTCTACGTATCCCCATAAGCCTACAGGACTCCATGAAGCTCATCGATCCACTTCCCTTTCGCATCTTCAAGGTTTTTATTTATCCCATCAAGTATGGTCATGTTTGTGACCTCAGTTTGGCCATTGGTTTGGGGTCGGCCAGGTGGGAAGAAGAATTGCTTAATGCCGACCCTTATGGAATACGCTTCGAAAGACTTGTTCTTGAATTGTTTGCCATTATCTGATACAAACCATATCGGTAGATGATATTTCTCAATATAAACTTAAATGTCTTCACTTCAAACATAGTTATCATCGCTTTGGCCTCCACCCACTTTGAAAAGTAGTCAATCGCCACAATCTGATATTTATAATTTCCTTGTGCTCGAGGAAGAGGACCGACCAGATCTATCCCCCAAAATGAAAACGGCCATGATGCTGCTATGGACGAGAGTGGTTAATGGGATTGATGAGGAATGCTCATGAACTGCTAGCACTTGTCACATTTATTTACGTATTCTGTTGAATCCTTAGCAAGTGTTGGAAAAAATATCCCTGAGTAACGATCCCTTTGGCGAGAGATCAACCACCCACATGGCTTGCGACCCTTCATGCACGTCTCATAGAACATATTCTGTCTCTGAGGGATGCACACATTGGAGCAGTGGTAGCAGAAAACCTCTTTCATAAAGGATGTCACCAATGATGGTGAATGTATCTACCCTATACCGAATCTTCTTCCTCTCGGCCTTTGATTTTGTAACTTCCCATCTCTAATATATTCAATTATGGGGTCCATCCAGGACCGCCCTAAATTCAAGTTCAGATAAAAATTCATGGTACTCTCGTCCCCTTCAATGCTCGACTTTATGAATATTTTAATAGGCACAGTGTGCCTAATCTCAATTCTGGTTACCGACGCAAGTCTTGCTTAGGCACCGACTCTGCTGTTCTCAAACCTCGGTCATCTTATTTTGACTTCTTCAAAATATCCCAACATTTTTCTCACTCTACCTAAGTATTTGGCCATTTTATCATCTTTAGCCTTGTAGACCCCAATATCTAATTGACGAGCAGTTGCGAATCACTGTGGGCTATCATCTGGCTGACATTAAGTGTGCTAAGGAGAGAT
Organism: Sambucus nigra; assembly: GCA_949130495.1. Taxonomy (NCBI): domain Eukaryota; kingdom Viridiplantae; phylum Streptophyta; class Magnoliopsida; order Dipsacales; family Adoxaceae; genus Sambucus; species Sambucus nigra. Next base: position 260,111,504 of record OX422223.1, on the reverse strand, counting down.
CTGCCAATAAGGTCTCATAATCCGACTCATTATTTGATGCTTTGAAGTTGAATCTCAAAGAGCACTTGATGTCCGTCCCATTCGGGGTCGATAATATTAACCTTTCTTTACTACCGATTTTACAAACAGGCTATAAGGGGGTCCCTCTTTTATGAAGGGACCCTCGTCCAAAATACCATTCTTAAATAAGAAATCTTTCTCTGAAACATCGACCTAATATTTCTCAGCCTCTATCTCTCTTTGGACACATATTGGCACTTCAGCCTCTTTTTCAATTTCATTATCATCGTTCACAACCCAGGTAAACTCAACCATGGATGCGACCTGGTATGTTGGCTACCAGTAGGCCGCATCACCTGTGCAACATCTTAGCTAATTTTTATGTTTTTGGCATATTATTATTTTTAATTATTAAATGGCTTTATTCTGGATCGAAGATGCCGAAAAATGCTAGGAAACTCGCACGACAGACCTTATGGCTTGTGGGTCGAGTTAAGTTGCAAAAGGCTAGGTCACGTACTTAGAAAACCTTTGATTTAAAGGACAAAATCAAGCAAGGCAATCTCCGTAAGGATCGATAAATTGTCCAAGATAGGTTACGATACCGTTTTTACTAACTTTTCAGTTACTTTGCCACCCAGAGGAAAGATCCAGACAAGTTGTCCAATCTGGTGAAACAATATCAGGACAAAAACTGTGCTTGCTAGAATCATTTCTGGTGGATAATTTCTCTCAAAGAGGCCATTGTTGCATCCTTATTGGCTCTAGAGGCCGCGATCTCATCCTTATTGCCTTGAAAGGCCACAAACAGGTTGCTTTTGTTTAGATAAGCCGCAACCATTAATAAAAAGACTACATCCATATCCTCATACTTTCTCTTTTAAGCCTACTTGTTCTACATTTATATCTTTGTTTTTCTCACCATGGTTTACTTCATCTGAGAGAATATATTTCCAGAAGTCATGGAAGGAAGTTTTGGATCAGATCCCAAGCAAGCTGAAGATGTGGCACATTTGTTGAGGTGCATCAACCACCTATACGTAGGTCAAGCCTCCCTATAAGGCCAGCTTAGCCTCCTAGGGCAAATGATTTCGATGTTAGAGTTCGTAGCTTTCACCTCCATGCAGAAGGTTGCGACCCAAGAAGACAAAGCCACAACCAAGGCATTGAAGAAAAAGAAGAAGAACAAAGAGAAAGAGGCAGCCCGATAAGAACTTCACATCGCTAAATTTCATTTTGGAAGACATCTATGAGAGTATCAAGGAAAAAAAACTACTCAGCTGGACAGAGAAGCTGAAATCCCCACCTCATAAGAGGGAAAAGAGTAGATGGCGTGAGTTTCATTGAGACCATGGCCACACTACTAATGAATGCTTTTCCTTCAAGAATGAGATTGAAAGGCTCATCCAACAGGGGATGCTCCAACAGTTCAAAGGGGATGCAACCCCTAACTGAGATTACTGCATGCTTATTTTTGCCTTAAAATATTTTTTGATTTTGAAGATTGTGTAAACAAAGAAACTTTGACTTTAAGCTCATATGTTTTGTACTTCTTGAATATATATATATATATATATATATATATATATATATATATATGCCTTTTTCATCTCTGAATTCTCACTCTATCCTTCTAAAGTCTTTTCGAATGATTCTTATCTTAATAGGTTTGAATAGAACCTAACAACCGATTATCCCAAAGATTGACGTGAATGAGAGAAGGTGACCTTAGAAGAAAAGAGCATGACGACCTTAAATGGAATTTAACACCCTTCTTAGCATGGCAGCCTTGGATGGCGCATGATACTTTTATTAGCCGTGGGGGCTCACAATACCTGTTCTTAGCCTTGGGCCTCATAATACCCTTATTTAGCTACGGGTTGGCTCATAGTACCCTTTTTTAGTTGCGAGTTGGCTTATAATACCCTTGTTTAGCCGCGGGTTGGCTTATAATACCCTTATTTTGTCGCGAGTGGGCTTATAATACCCTTTTAAGCCGCAGGTTGGCTTACAATGCCCTTATTTAGCCTTGGGAGGCCTATAATTTCCCAAATGTCGTTGGATAGCCATGGGGGGGTTGATAGATACCCCACAATGGGTGGCATGAAAATACCCAATAGTCATGGATGGCTTGATAATACACCTATCCAGGGGAGGCTTAAAAATACCCTAAAGCACGAAATCCAAATGCAGAGTTGAACTCAGTCTAATAGGCTGCAACCTGATAAAGAACAAATGTGGGCGGAGGACTTGATGTCCGCAGCAAAGGAATTCAGTTCCCAAGGACTACCATAATATAAGTACACTGTGGAAAACATTCTATATTTCGTGAGTTCTACTAAGTCTATAGTCCGCGGCAGGGCAGTTCAATGTCCAAGAACTTGAGTTTAGGGTGATTGCGAGAGGTGTCTCAAGTTTGGGCAAAATTCAATATTTGTACGACTGTGATAGGAAATTTATATAGTAATAATTTTATTCTGAATTATCGCAGAAGGTTCATTAAATTTGCTATGTTACTTACAATCTGCGGCCTAAAGCTAAACAGTGCAAAGATCAAGACATGCATGGTTTTCAATAAAATACAAGGCTGCGAAATTACAATAAAAGACAAAGTTGTACAACACATAGTTAAAAGGCCGCAGAGGGCCTACGCTGTTTAGTAAAAGTTGATTTCATAATAGAGTTTTGGAAATGGAAAAAATTCAAATAAAGATTATAAAGTTAAGAGACTGCGTCTTCTTCGTCATCATTTTCATCTCCCTATGCAGCCGTTTCAATCTCCTCATTAACCTCACTGTCGTAGCCTCCTTTCTTTATTTTCTGACCATCTCCTTCGTAGACTTTAGCTCCTCAGCACATAGCTCGTGAGCAGGATCATTGAACCTCCATGAGTAAATGTTTCCTTTGGCCTCTGGATAGTTCCTGGCCACACTGTGCCTCATTTCCTTATAGCCATGGATATAGGCCTTATTTTCGAGGAGGTAAAAATTCTACGAAGTCTTAAAACTAGCCACAACATCTTTACCAGCTTTCTTCAAGGTTGCGACATGGTCTGCATCTTTTTACTGGAGGGATGCAATGTGATCATCAGAGAGTTTATTTAAGGTTGCATCATGACTTTGCACTAGATCTTGATTTTTCTTCTTAGCCTGGTTAAAATTTTCTTCAAAGGCTATAACCTGCCTTACTACCTACAAAGTCTTGGCATTAGCAATCTTTAGTCCCTTCGACCCCTTGCTTGAAGTTCTACTTAGCCTCATTTTGGGCCTTGGCTGCAACCTCCACCTTTGAGTCTGCATCCATCTTGTAGGCTTGAAGGGCAGCCTCCGAAAACTTTATTTCAGCTTCAAAAAAAGATAGCCTAACTCCCTCCAGCTGGGAGATGTGTCCATCCTCCACATACAACTCATAGAGCCCTTTATATTTGGCCTTTTGGGCCATGGAAACCTTTGTAGACTCCGAGAATAAAATTTGAAGTGTTTGCACAAGGCATATAAAATTCCGAGGAAAGAAATGAAATGAAGTATAATTTACCCTCGGTTGTGCAGGGAGTATTCTTCTAAGTCCTCCGCATCCTCGTCCACAAGACAATTTATATCAGAGGTTTTCACAACCCTCCTCATCTTTGGGACTACGGTAGCAGTTGTGTCCCAAGCATATTTATGGTCAGACTGCCTCAGATGAGGCTGAGGATGACCTTCAACAACTCTTTATGCCCTACTTTGTGGTGTGGGAAGATTAGCATTAACTACCATAACAGTCCGCGGAGGGTAACCTAGAGGCAGTAACATGAGATGGGGATTGGAGGCCTGTAGTCATTCACCGTGAGAAGAAAGTGAGACACAACCAGGTTTGCACCAATGTCATCTTTAAAATTTTGAGGGTATGCAACCATCCCCTCTACATCTGGCACAGTGGTCGCAGCACCAGTAGGAGTTGCCTCCTTTTCAGTTGGAGGGGAAGACTCCTTTTTCAGCATGAGGGGCGACAACTTTAGCTGCCTTCTTTGTTTTCTTTCTCCTCTTTCGTGGAGCTTGGTTTAGATACTGGACAGTCTTTTACAACTCGTCCATTTGGGAAAGCAGGAGATCCCTATTAATCTCCATTAGTTGCTCCACTTTCGCTGTGGTACTTGAAAAAGAAAAAAACACAAAATCAGTAGTCACCGAAGTTAATGTTATATGGCGTAGAAACATTTGAAATAATAACTACCTTTTATGACTCGTCCTTCATTAGAGCCTAATGGGAGGTATAATATCCAAGTTTATAAAGTGATTGTAGAGTCACAATATCTGAAAAGTTTTTCCTCGACTCACCAATTGAGACCGTGGTCTCAATTCTCTCCTTTTGCCAGGAAGAAGGTATTAGTCATGCACAAACTATAAGGAGATCAGTAAAATCTGCAGACATAATGAATGAAGAATATTAAAGACTGTATCAGGTCATGTATATTCCAAAAAATGTTAAGTGACATCAGGTCTCAAAAATCAAGTACCTTCTTTTGGGGGACGGCCTCATGTTTGCAGTAGCCTGAGTTCTTTCTCCCTCTCACTCTCTTTTGGGTGGACCTCCCAGTTGTCCCCAGAAATGTACAAGAATTTACCCTTTTGGTTTTTAACACTGGAGGGCCTTCCCCTCATCAGATATCGGTTGCCACTCCGCAACCCCTTGTAAAAGTACCATGGGTTTTCAGTAGAGTTTTCCTTGGGCCTATTTAAGTAAAAAACTCCACAGTCGTTATGTATTTTTTAAACTTCTTCGTCCAGACGACCAAAAAAGGCAGGACGACTCTCTGACCATTAGGGCCAACTTGGGATGGTGCCAAGTTCATAACCCTCAAAATCTTCCTAATTGGGATAAGGATAGGCCCTTTAGGAGGAAAACATAGAGTGGGAAGTAGACTCCATCATTTGGGGCTGCAAAGCATGACCTCTGCTCCATAAAAGGCAAGGTGTATACATTGCCCTCTAGGAACACACAAACTTCATCCAGATAAGCCCACCGCTCCTTGCTCATGGTGCAAGGATAGTGGAGTGTCGCAGGCTCCCTTGTGGTTTCATAGCCGCGGCTAGATGTTACAACTTCAGCGATTCTAGCATCTGTAACGGTCACAGTCATAGCTGCACCACGACATACCTATTAGAAGGAGCTTGATTGTTCGTTGAATAAGTGTCCTCCATGTGAAAAATGTCCACGGCTTCCTTTGGATTACTATAGTTAGAAGAAGTTGCGAAGTTAGAATTAACTTACACACAGTTTGGGTAGTCCTTTAGCTTACAAAGCCCAGTGGTCTTCAGGGGTTTAATATGTAACACCGAGGGAGGAGGAACACCAAAGTGCCTCTTCCAAATATTCCCAGGTATTCTAATCCATATCATCGCGATAAGGACGTGTAAAAGCGGAAGGGATCTGCAGTTAGAGTATCGCAGCCAACATGATCAAAATATAAGAGAAATAGAAGTCTGTCTCATTTAAGAGGTCACGACATAATACAAAGAAATTAGAAAAATGAGAAGTGCAAATGTTGAAAATAAAGTCCCAACTATACGAAAAAAAAGTTAATGCTGAAGGCCGCAGCCACGAGAAAGAGAAGTTAATGTTATAGGTTGTAGGCAGTTATTTGTAACTCACAACGAGCCATGAAGAGGCGAATAAATAGGTTAGTGTTTGCACTTTTTTAACTTTCAAGGATCAAAATCTAAAAACCCCAGGGTTTTGGCCAAAAACACCTTGAACAACCTTTTCACGTTCTTAGCTAAAAATCAATCCAAAATGGATTCCAAACCTAAAATCTAACCCCCAAAATTCCTTACACGGTAACTACCCACCTTTTTTAATCCCTTAAGGCCTCGAAGTTCATGCTAAACAACATTTCCCAATTCAAACCATCCAATTCCCAAAAATGTATATCCAATTCCTAAACATAAGCAAACTGCCCGAATTCAAAAATTCCCACCATATAGAGAAAAACCCCAAAATAAATCCCAAATAATTATCAATCCAATTTAAGATACGTTGATATGTCAGTACAAATTCAGCGAATTAGGGCAAAAAATGAAAAGTTATAGAAAAGCCCTAACAGAACCATTACATTTAGAAATTGAAAAGACAGAAATGAGTGAGCATGAATTTTATTCTTCGTGTCAAATACAATAAGCATGGAATTTGTTATTTGAATGATTATAATAATGAAATCAAAGAGGAGACGAGATTACAATCGGGATTAGATGCTTGAAAATGAAGAAAACTGTCAAAAAATGCAACTGGAAATCGTCTGAAAATTGCCTGGGGATTATGCTCTCTAAGGGTTTAGAAAGATAATGAGGCCACAACCTCTAGTCGTTTATATAAGAGGGACCTAGAAGTTAAGGCATCACAACATAATGACCACGGAACATTGTCGCGTCCCTTACAGAACAATAAACTGATTTGACTTAACACCACGTCATTTGGGCACGAACTCAGTTGCAACACCAACTCGCAACCTCTTGGCACTGAGGCTTGGGGGATTATTGATTTGCCCACTATTGGAACTAAGGTGATAGAGGGTATCCACATAAGTGACGCTACCCGGAGCTCAGACAGGCCCCACCACCATCCTTCTTTTAGCACCCAAAGATGCCACATCGTTATCTCTACCAGTCCGTGACCACCTTCTCCAACAACGGCGCATACCCTATCGCAGACTGAGCCACCTCAACACGCGCTTACTAACTATCCAACTTCTAGATGGATTCCACACTTACATCATTTATCCATATTTCACATGTTTTACACACATGACCCTTCCCTATACTTCTATAAATAGAAGTGTTCACCCCTCATTTAGCAGGACATGTTTTGGCAGTGATGCCCTTACAAACTCTCTACCCACTTTTCTCTCTCTCTAAGAGCTCACTCAGTCCATCCCTAGTTACCTGGGCCACTGCAATCCGCTGCCCCTCTATAGACTTGATCTTTAGGCCACATCCAACTCATCACAAAGCCAATATATTCATGTATTCAACCCTTCCTCTCTCTATATTAGCAACCAACCCTTGTAATATTACAAACATATAGTGAGAATGTGACACCAAAAGTGGACATAGGTTCATTTATAGACGAACCGCTCTACATTTTTCATTGTATCTCTCTACTTTTACTTTTCTATGCTTTTTACATATTATGATGGTTAAGAATAGCTTTGATGTCATGGTTATTTCTTACCGATACAATTTCTTACATCATCACTCTCCTGACAAGACGGATCCCCTACTTGTGCCTTCACAACCCTCATGATGATCTCGGATGTAATGGTCATCACTACTAAGTATGCTCAAACTACCTCGTCTTCCTGATGAATCTCTGCTCACTTCGCCTTCCACATTACTGTTAACTGCCCTTTCAGCATACGAATCGACATATCTTCCACTACGTTAGCCTTCCCTGGATGATAATGGATGTTGAACTAATAATCCTTTATGAACTCAAGCCACTCGTTCCACCACTAATTCAGCTCCTTTGGTGTGAAAAGATACTAAAGTGACTTATGGCTTGTGAACAACCGAGATTTCTCTCCCAAAAGACAGTGCTTCAAAATCCTTAAGGCAAATACGACTGCTGACTCCAAGTCATGAGTGGTATAGTTCTTCTCATAGGGCTTAAGCTTGTGAGATGCATAAACTATGGCCTTCTTCTCCTGCTGTAGAACTCCCCAAGTCACTATAAGGATGCATCTGTAAAAAATAAAGTACTCCACTCCTCCTTTAGGCAATGCGAGTACTGGCGCTGAAGTTAACTTTTGCTTTAGCTCCTCGAAAGCTAACTAACAATGATCATCCCAAACAGAAGGCTATCCCTTATGAGTGAAATTCATCACAGGACCCGTAATATAAAAAGATCCTCAGATAAATCGGCGGTGGTACCCTGTTAACCTTAGAAAGTTAAGCACCTCCCACTACCTCACCGCTGACACCTTACTCGGATCCATATAAATCCCTCTCTCATAGATAATGTGACCTAAGAACTACACCTTTTGTTACTAGAATCCTCATTTCTCAAACTTGGCATACAACTGGTCGTCTTGTAAAGTCTGAAGAACAGTATGCAAGTGCTTTGTGTGCTCTCCCTCTGTTTGAGAATAAATTAAGATGTCATCTATGAACACAATGACAAATTAATCCAAGAAATCTCTGAACACCCTATTCATGAGATTCATGAAAACTATTGGAACATTGGTTAGACCGACGACATAACTCGAAACTCCTAAGACCCGTATCTCGTCAAAAATGCGGTCCTTGGGACATCCTCCTCCCTGATACGTAACTGATGGTATCTCGACCTCAAGTCAATCTTAGAGAAGTAGGATGCTCCTCTCAGTTGAATAAATAATTCATCGATACGCGTCGACGGATACTTATTCTGGCTCGTGACCCTGTTCAACTCTCAGTAATTGATACATAACCCTAACAACCCATTCTTCTACTTCACAAATAGAATTTGGGCACCCCAAGGTGAAGTAATCCTATAAATAAAACCCATCCCCAATAACTGCTGAATCTAATCCCTCAATTTTAGTATCTCTAAAGGAGTCATACGATACGACGTTCGTGATATTGGTCTAGTCCCCGGCACTAAGTCGATCACAAACACAGTCTCTCGACTTGGTGGTAACCCCGGTATCTCCTAAAACACATCAGCATAATCACTAACAACAGTGATCGAATTAGAAAAAATTCTTTTAAGGATAGGAACCCTTAATTGGTTCATTTTTCATTGCAAATCTCATTTCTATATCCATGAAAATCCAAATTTAAAAAAATATAAGAGGGTGGAAACCCCAATGGGAAGATTATTTTTCCCACGTAGACTTGAATGAAATTGTGTACAAGTAAGGAATAGATTTTTCTTAGAAATTTCATTAGAATAAATGTCCACATTGGTACCAAATTTGTCTCACCATTTGAACACCCATCCAGGGTAATCATTTTTGAGTGACTGGACACATCTCTATCTCTACTACTTAAAAAGCAAGAAATACATTCACACTAATCATTTGACACTATTACCCTCTTACTTCCCTTAATATTTGGAACTAATAACCCATTAATTACTAAAATTCTTTCCCCTTCCATTTATTTCTTATGCAGTTATTTGTGTCCCTTTATCTACTCTCTGTTTTCTCTTTGCATCCTATTTAGAACTATTAATTAGCCAATAATTCTCTTCATATACCACCTGATCTCTCTGCTTCCTTCTTTTTCATCCACTCTTCGACTTCCTCCCTCATTTTTACCAGAATGACCACGTCCCTTCGCTTCCATCTCACATTTTGTCTATCAATCTCACTAATTTATTAACTATATATATATATTATGAATTATTAATTCTATATTATAACACAGCTCATCATTTTTCCAATCTACATTAAAAATGCCAGAGCTCTTCCTCTCCAAGCTACTGACATATATCGTTGTTCTCTATATTTTGTCTCAAGGTAGAAGTAGTAAACTTTTCTTTTGTTTTAGATCTCAATTATCGTACTAATAGAACTTTCTACAAAAATATTTGAATCTCCATTACCATTTTTAAGAAAATCCTCTATATGATGGCCGAGTAGAAGTAAGAACTAATTAGTTGTGTTACAAACTTATATGAATTACGCAATGGGCTGGAAAAAAAATTATCCTTTGATTGTGAATGTTTTGTGATGAACATTTATTTAATTTGTTTGTTGGGTGAAATATTGTATTACAATGAAAAAGTTTATCTTCAACCTCACACTTTAACAAACTTAGCTGAATTTTGTATGTTATACTTTTATAGACTATGAGTTTCTTTTAGGTCTTATTTCCATCAAACCACCTTAATTTATAAGATTCTTATTAGTTCATCTAAATTTATTACTTAAGCCTCATGAGAATTTATTATTTTATTAATTAAAATACAATTATGTTAGAATAGTCTATACACACACATATACCTTTTCTTTTTTGTTTCCATCTGATTTTTTTATTAATAATTTTATTTTTATTTTATTCTTTATATCTCACTCTCGGTATGTAATTGATAAATGTTAAGGTATACAGATACAAGACGTTAGTGTGTCACATCAAATGTGTCATTTTTTTAATCGCTGTAAAAGGACTCATTTGAAACATTATGTCAATATATGATTCATTCCTCATCTCTTCAAATGATATAAATCTTTTGTTCTTACTTAAATATGGGTTTCGATAGATAGATAGATAGATAGATATAGGGAGAGAGAGAGAGTTGCGTGTCAGCCGGGTTTGCACTCGGTGTCTTTTGTAGATAGACGAACATGGATAAATGGATAATGGGCTTGTATGGGGGTATTTTGTGTGTTAGAAGGAGAGTTTAGATAATTAGGTAGGGGTATGAAAAATGTTGAGTGTGGTGTATGTGACTTAGTCATTAAAATGGTTGTTGTGAAGTTGGACTTAATAGATACCATACGACTTTTAAATATTAATTAAAGTTATAGACTCTGTGTAAAAAAACTTATACATTAAATGAAAATGTGTTGCTATAGCTAATCATTAATTTCATCACATCATTACATATAAATTCCTAAATATTGTCCTTACACATTGAACTATTACCTTCACCTTACAATATAAAACAAAAATTAGCAAATAACTTTTATATAAAACAAAAAATGGAAGCAAATAAAGAAAGTTTGACTTAATTTAGTTATTTATAAACTATCATCCAACCAGTAACTTTAAAAAATGACCATTTTACTCTTAGATTTTTTTCAGTCCATAAAAATACAAAATAAACAAGAAATCGTTATCTAAAAATTAAAAAGTCTTCAAAATTCGGAAAAAATGCATGGTTATATAGTAAGAAAAAGTATTCAAACAAATTATTGCTTTAAATTTTAAAATTAATTTTAATGATTGATCAAGCTTTTGTTCTTACCTACATATGGGTTATATATATATATATATATATATATATATATATATATATATATATATATATATATATATATATATATATATAGAGAGAGAGAGAGAGAGAGAGAGAGAGAGAGAGAGAGAGAGAGAATTGTGTATCAACTGGGTTTGCACTCGGTGTCTTTTGTAGAGAGACAAACATGAGATAAATGGATAACGGGTTTGTATGGGGGTATATTTTGTGTGAGAAGGAGAGTTTAGATAACTAGGCGGGGATATGAAAAATGTTGAGTGTGGTGTATGGGACTTAGTCGTTAAAATGGTTACTGTTAAGTTGGGCTTAATGTATACCACATGATTCTTAAATATTAATTAAAATTATAGACTGTGTGTAAAGAAAACTTATATATTAAGTTAAAATGTGTTGCTATAGCTAATTATTTATTTTCACCACAGCATTACATCTAAATTCACAAATATTGTCCTTAAACATTGAACAGTTACTTTTACCATGCAATATAAAACAAAAATTAGTAAATAACTTTGATATAAAACAAAAAAGAAAATAAATAAAGAAAGTTTGACTTATTATTTAGTTATTTATAAACTATCATCTAACCTATAACTTTAACAAATGACCATTTTACTCTTAGATTTTTTTCTAGTCAATAAAAATACGAATAAAACTATGTTGACCCATAAAAAAACAAAAAAACCCAAACCCAACGCATTAAACGTTTATACCTTGTTGTTGTATGTCCCGCCAGGGAATAGAAATGAGTCCCATCCACTCCATTACAATCTTGTACTGATTTTTATCTTGTTTGGCGGGTACACATTTTGGTTTTTTTTGTAGGTACATGTAGTTTTACTCTAAAAATACAAAATAAACAAGAAATCGATATCTAAAATTAAAAAGTCTTCCAAATAGGAAAACAAATGCATGTTTAAATAATAAAAAAAGTATTCAAACAAATTATTTGTTTAAATTCTAAAAAATAATTTCAATGATAGATTTAAATACCAAAGACTTATTTGACACATAATTCCTTTATTTTCGTTAATGAAAAATATTCATTTATATTTCTGTCAGTTAATATGTCAGCTTCCATTTCTAATAATCAAATACACACATATCATACTTTAATGCAACTGTGATACACGATGGTTTCAATTTTTTGATAAATAGTGTATGCTACAGAAATTATATAATCTAGTTATCCTTAACAAATTAGTCACATGTGCAATGCACGTGTGCACCAATACGTAATTAAAAAAACTAGTTATGTTTATGGTCAAATTTCTGATAGTAAAGTATATTAGTTCATCCGTCCACATAATTCCAATAATTAAAGGATACCTCCTTAATTGAGGTTAAAGGCCGAGATTTTTTTGGGTTAATTCTCCATTCCCTTGCAAATATGAATTTTCTCAAAACAACTTTGGTGTAAAGAAAGGGAGATTTTGGTTGGGTCTTTTATTTATTAGTGTGGGCAATTTCCACATAACCAGTTTCTAGAAGCATTGATTCGTAATTTTTATTTGTGTTTTCCATTTGGGGCCGCATAATTATGCTAATGAAAGTACCCAAACTTAATTTCTCGTGGATCAACAATCCATTGTTCATCCCCATTATTAAGGATCAGTACCAGTTCAATAGCCATATTATTATGGATAAATCTGGAGCAGATGTCTGCAACACTACCTTAGAAGTTCTGGAATTTTTAGGTACAGGGAAATACTTTTCCCTTTATTTTTTTTTCTGATTTCATTCTAAGCCATTCTTGGAAGTCTTGCAAAGGAAGATAGTAATACTCATCCACCATTACGATTTTTTTGGATTGCTGAGAATTACATCGACCACCTTGAACCCTAGATTGGCCATTTGTTGGTTCTGCAAAACTTCTAGAGTTAGAAAATTTGGAAGTGAATTATTTTACCTTTAATATGTTCTATGTCAAAATCGAATGAGATAAATTGGACTGCCATCTAGCAAATATCTTTTTTGAGATAATATTTTTGACATCATTTCGCAAAACTGATTTTGTTATACTGCAGTCAATTATGAGTAAAAAGTTTTTATTTAATAATTCATCCGAAAACTCTGAAATACATTTTACTATAAAAAGATTTTCTTTCTTAATAGTAGAATAATTTTTCTAGATATCTTTCTGTATTCCTGAAGTATAACGTATCAGTTCTTCATCATTATTTTAAGGATTCAATAGTTTAGAATTCCTCTATAACCAAAATTATAAGCATCCGTTTCAATAATTTCAAAAACGGTTGGGATTAGCTAAAGAAATATAAGGTAATTGCTTAACTTTTAATTAAAATTTTTGAACAACTTTAGTGTGTTAATTACTCTAGGAAGGAGGATTGTTATTTAATATGGTATATAACCATAGACACCACATTCTATGACCCTCGTAAGAATCTCCTTAGGTCTATAGCACTTCCTCCTTCATCATAAACCTAAGCTCATACTCTTAGTACTAGTAATCTAGAGGCCACCGGGCGCTCCTGGGCCCCGTTTTGACCCTAATCAACTTCCTCGATTAAGTAAAATCTTAATGAATCTTTGAAGGGCCCTGAATCTCCTTTCTAACAGTCGTCCTCGTGCACGAATCAACTATTTCCCCTAAAAAATTGATAAGGAGACCACCGGGTGCTCTCGGGATCTGTTTGACTCCCGTCAACTCTTCATCTCGAATGAGACATAATGAATCTTCGAAGGTCTCTGAATACCCTTTCTAACGATCCACCTCGTGCTCAAATCAACCTTACGGTACGGATGAACGATCCGTTTTACTCTGAAGGGTCACCGAGCACTTTTGGACCTTGTTTGATCTTGGTCAACTCTCTGAACTGAACGAATCTCTTGTAACATCGAAGATCCCTGCATAACCTTTCTAACGGTGCATCCCGTTCACAAATCGTCCTTACGGTTCGGACGAACGATCCGTTTCTCTCTTATCCAAAAGACCGTCGAGCACTTTCGAGCCCCGTTTGACCATAGTCAATCCCCAAAATTGAGAGCGGCACAATGGATTCTTAAAGGGCTCTGAATACCCTTTACAATAGTTCATCCCGTGAGTGATTCTGACTTATAGATTGTGTTTTATGACCATTTTTCTAAAAAATCTGCCCGAGACTGTCGAATGGCAAACCTATTTCCCTGCCTATAAGCAGTGTGTCTGGGGTTTCTTGCCGATAGGCATATCAAGAACAATGCCGATCGGCACCCCCTTGACCCTATATAAAGAGAGAATGAGCTCACTTCGAAAGGAACCTAAAAAACTTTTCTTTCAGTGATTTCAACAACATTCTCTTGAAATCATGATGAAGATCAGAATCAATAGCTGGAAGAGTACTTGCAAAAACTACACCAACTGGATGGTGTGAAACCAAGGGGGGCTGCCTGATTCCATGTTGTTCCTTTGATCCCTTTGAGCCTACTCTCTTGGGGGCTAATTTTGATTGCTTGTTGATCTTGTGTGGGGTGGGGTATGCCCCATCCCATTTGCTCTATTTTTTTGGCTTGGTGGCTTTGTCCCTTTGTTGCGGGGGTTCTTTGGCCTAGGAGCATGGTCCTAGTTGCCTTGGTTCTCTTCCCTTGTAAAGTTGTTTCCCTTTTTAATATATTTTAATTACCAAAAAAAACATTCTCTCGAAGTCAACGTGGTTTTTATGTTAAAACCTCTCCCCCACATTCCATTTCAGTCCTTTCCTTACCCAATTTAGCAAATCCCCTTCGCCCTCCTCCTACCTTCATCCTCTTATAAGAGCAGCCCTTCAATAATCTATATCAACCTTAAATCTTCCAAAGAAGGTCCAAACCTTTTACTCTATCTTTAAATTCTCTTATTTTAACATTAGTTGTTTAATTCTTAATTTAGCATTTCAGCTTTGTTAGATCATACACATTAATATCCAACTTTTTATTAGTAGTATTGCACATACTATATTTTCTATAAAAAAAACCAAAAAAATAATAAAAAGAGGGTATGTTTGTAAATTCCAAACGTGAATTTCCCATTACATTTTCTCACATTAAAACATCCTTTTTCAATACACACACATATAATAAAGTCCCCGGTTAGATTTATAGGATAACCCCCACCCCCGTGTTGTATGAGAACTACATGGACTTTGGTGCCTTTTTAGGCTACGTAGGCTTCTAGGGTAAAATTCAAGATTCGAGTCCTATTTTCCTATTTTTGTTCATATATTATTTTCATATACCATATTTGTGATTCATGCTTACGTTTTGTCCAACCTATACCATCGTATTTCTATAAACGATCGGTGTTCAAAAAATGGACACACTATATTTTTAATTACTATTTTAGGAACACTCCTAAGGATGACCTCACTCTGCCCTTATCCATAACACGAGTCGAGTAATTCCATTCTCCATTTATATATACTCACACGCACACACACTTCACGGAGTTATTAAGGAGAAGAATAACACATGCTCATGAGAGACCGAAAGGGTAGGATAGGTGCCTAACATCTTCTCATGTCGTAACATAGCCCCCAAATCCTTAAACTAATTGGTTTCGCAAGCATCAGTATGTCTTTGATGTTGTTCTCTCGAGGCGACAACATTTCTTTTGCCTGTTTTGTGTAAAATAGGCCGGTAACTCTATCTCTATACATCACCCCACATTGACGATGACCGAAGCTCCCTCAGGGAAGGGCATGAACACCCCCCTGCGCCGATCGGTAGATGGGATGACCACAGTGGTGACTTCGCTGGGGACTTATTTTTCATAAAAGGGCTAGACTCTATTCTTACATGGGTGTTATCATTTTCCTTATGTCTGCGTATGAACCTACCTGTATGTTCTATTTTTAATCTATTACTTCTTGTACATATTTACCTCATGTATATATCACTTTTCACTTCACACACTTGTAAATACCCTTCATGTACACCTTACACTACTTACACTTGTACGTAGGATCACTTATACCCAGATGTTTCATACACCACTTAGAATATCCATGCTTAGGTTTTACTAGCACACACCACCACTCATCACACTTGTATATATCCATGTTCACTTGAACATATCACACATCACTTGTAGTTAATGCATGCGTAGGCTCACTACCACACACTCACTTGTAGATATTCACATATCACTCACTCACACGTATCCATGCTAAGTATAGTCTTCATGCCCATCCTTGATTTACTTTTCATGATACTTGTACATTCTTCCCTTTTAATATAGTACTTCTTTTACTCATCATTCCAAATAAAAGGCTCTCTCCATTATACTAATTACATAATCATGCATTTTTGTACATTACATTATCAAGAGCATAGCTATTGACCAAAGTTTTGTCTCGTACTAGGGGGTCACTTTGTGATGGGCGCTAGTCCCGCAGGTCGCAGTTAGCGTAAGAAATAGGACTCTCACCTTAATACCCTTGACGTATATCGAACGGTTCCTCTAGCATAGTACCACTTGACCAAACTCACGATGGGAGGTCTATAGCAGGGAATTCGTTCACGTACATCGAGTATATCGAATTCTCTCTCGCACGTACTGTCCCCACAAGGTATATAGTGAGGAAATTCACGTACACTCACGTATATCAAATGGCTCGTCCACACGTACCGATTGCTCTCAAAAGCAGCAAGTATATCGTGTAAGTAATGCCAAGGGGGAACCAATCCACTAACCCAACAAATGCATAAACTCATATAGGCATCAAACTTAGGGAACTCATATTTAATTTTTCGATTGCTATATGAAACTTTGTCGAAATGCCGGTTTGACATGCAACCCAAATGTTTGTGCTATTTCGTCATTTTTTAAAAAAGGATCCTGCCCATGATCTTGAAAACAAGTCAAACCATGTCTTACATATATTTCAAACCCAACTTTCCTAGGCTCGGGACCTGTCCAACATTTTTTTTTGCATTTAGGTAAACCTAATACAAGTGAAAACATAATAATAATAGCAATCATGCTGAGATTCTTCTCTCAGATCTTCCCTCTTTTTTTTCTCAGAAAACCAAAATGTCAAAAATATATTTCCTCCTTTTGTAAAAAATGTCAAAAACATTTTTCCTCTTTTTCAAAAATACCGAAAAACAATTCTTTCTTCCCTCCTTCAAAAATAAATACAAATCATTTTTCCTTCCCAGGTCGATCCCATATCCGAATCTTGGCCAACTCCCTATTGGCCTTATTCTTCCATCAAACCGCCCCGAAGCTCTGCCAGTTCCTCAGCTACTTCATTCGACTTCGAAATCTATCTTCACCAGTCTTTTATGGAAAATGCATACCAAAAACTAAACGGGTAGACTGATTTAATGGCAGTCCTAGTTAAACTCAATGCCAAGATTGACAACCTTCAAACCGAGGTTTATGAGGTACAGCGAAACCGAGTTCAGATTATCGAATAACTTGAGGTCCTCTTTCCTCATGCCATAGGTACACCCACTCCCGAGCCTCTTTGGGTTCCACAAGAATATCAGCATGCTTCGCATGCCCCACTTGCCAATGGTCCATCACCACCTTAGCTCCCTGTGACAAGCCTTACCCAGCCTGGGGCTAACTTGCCAATACCCATTGATCCCAAGGAGGAAGAACTGAACAAGGTCAAGGAATACCTCAAGTTTTTGTCAAAGAATTTTGACCAAGTTAAGATATATGGGAACTATATGGACTACACTCATATGTCTCCCTACCCTAAAGAAATATTTTTGGAGAAGTTTAAGATGCCATCCATCGAGAAGTTTGAGGGAAGCGGGCCCTAATTATGCACTTTTGCAGTTATTACCAATCCATGACCCTTTTTGGCACCTCTAGAGAAGTAATGGCCCAGATGTTTCAATAGACTGTGAAGGATAGCACCCTCCGATGGTTCCTATCCCTCGAAGAATCCAGATCCCGTAGTTGGGAAGATGTAGCTCGAGAATTCATGTCACAGTAAAAGTACAATGAAGAACTAGAGGTTACACGCCATGATCTAGAGCTTCTCAAGCAGTACCCTGGAGAAACTGTCAGTAGTTTCATAGGAAGATGGACAGAGAAAGTTGCCACCATGACCAATCGGCCCTCTGAAGAAAAACAAGTCAGCATCATGAAAAAAATTTCCAAAGCCCCATATCTGAGCAACTCTGGGAGGTTAGTATTATCCACTTTCGAGCTCTCAAGGAAACGGGTGTAGAAATTGATGAAATTGTCATCAAGGTAGAAGCCGAGGTGAAGAAGGTGATCAGACAGTTTATTCCCCAAAAGTAAGATAAGCCTACTAATACTAAAGTCTCTACCATTAATAATATCTTTCAACCCAATGCCTCTTAGGCACTAGAAAGTTGCCATGATCCTGTCAGAAAGGAATACACCGAGCTTCGTGCACGCTTATCTAAAGTTTACCAAGCTTTATTACGACGAAACCTCATTGAACCCTTGAACCCCTATCCATTACCAAACCCACTTCCTAAGAACTTCAAGACCGATGCCTATTGTGATTTCGACCAGTCTGCTGGACATATTACTAACCAGTGCTTTCATCTTCAAAATATGGTCCAAGGTTTAATTGATCCGGTATCATTGCCCCACCTGCCATTCTTAAACCCAACACCACTAATAACCCATTTCCAACCCACACAAATGCCATCTTTGTAGAGAATGACCCAAAATTTGACCCATCTACCAAATTATGCCCAGTAAAGCACCCATCATACCCGTAATCTCACCTAAACCACTCAAAGTTTTCCCGTACTTTCTCCTACAACCTACCTGCTTCACTAACCAAGCTTTGCCACTTCTTACAAGGGCTTTTATTACCTCTTGTACCCGATTCGAATGGAAAGATATGGAATTACCGACTGTTCTGAACCAACTCTTGGAATTCGGGCTGAAATTTCCCACCAAGATAACCATCGACTATAAAAAATTTAGTGTTTTGTTTATGGAAGGTCGAAAATAGGTTCGAGAATCATATGATTAGGTGGTACCCGTTGATGAAGTCACCTTAGATGACATGGTACACATCATGGCAGATAAGTTCTGAAAGACCAGTGAGATCTGCAGCATGTTTGAACTAATCATTGCTTTGAAGCTTCAAGGGCGGTTGGTCCCTCCCTTCACTCCTACACCTCTTCATTGAGTGGGAAGATTTATATGAGGAAGTCGTTGAGGTCGTGGAATAAATCAATTTATCTTGGCAAGAAGACATCATTACCACCGGATGGGGGGAAGAATTTAACAGCTCATATGATGAACCAAGTCAGAAAAATTAGTCTAGTACTCAGCATGTGCGGAATGATATCTTTTAAAAACCCATTGGGTGGAATCAATAAAGTTGCCATTCAGCCAGAAATTGATGAAGACATGGGGTTCTTATTCTTCCCTACCTCCATAAACCACATGACCAAATCAGGAAGACATTACCATGATCTGAATCCTCAGTCATCAAGAATAAATAAGGGAAAGGGAGTTATCGAAGAGCTTCCCATGCCAAAAATGACTGTTGAAGAGAGCAAGATCCTAGACTAACTCAAGAAGATTCAAGTCGATATCACCTTGTGGGGACTCTTCATATCTTCCCAATTACACCAAAACGCTCTAATAAAGCTTCTCACCGGTCCCACGGTCACTTCTTCCACCACTCTAAAAGAAGTTGTAAACCTAGTTAGAATATGGACCACCACTAGACTTCTTTCCATCTCTGAAGAAGAAATCCCAAAGGTCGGCCCTTGCCACAACTATGCCCTCAACCTCTCCATTGAAGTGATAGGAAAGATAGTCCCATTATCACTCTTCGACAATGGATCCGTCCTCAATGTTTACCCACTAAGAACCTTCAATTGCTTGGGATAGAAAATAAGTGACCTTATTCCTACTTCCACTGTAGTGCATGCCTATGATAATACTCATCGAGAAGTGATGGGATCCATGACACCCACAACAGGGGATGGTCCTATCAATTCCATCACTGAGTTTTAAGTAATTGACATACCTACATGCTTCAACCTCCTTCTTGGTCGATCGTGGCTTTGTAGCATCTGAGGGGTATCCTCCTTCCTTCACCAAAAGTTAAAACTCATTGCCAAAGGGTAAGTCATTACCATTTTTAGGGGATGATGATGGTACATAAAATGCCAGCACCAGCAATCCGATACTATAAATACAATATAGGACAAATGGCATGCTTATCTCCACTTTAGGGTTGATCCACTTCCCCGTTCGGCCGGGGATAATTTCAAAAATTGCGTATGTCCAGGGCACAATCCTCACGACAATGTCAATGTGATACAAATGTTCAAGAATATGCATTTTATGCCTAGGCTGGGACTAGGGCGACATCAACAAGGGATACTGGAGCCCTAAAAAATGCCTTCCCCCATGTGGCTTGGGTTATCAACCTTCACCAAAAGAACTTAAATCGCTCCACTAACCACGACTAAAAAGGAGTTTAAAACATGCTAAGATTTTTTCAAGGGATTCTCTGAATGAAAGATTCATCATGGAGGGTGAAGACTTCCCTTTCTGTGGCTTTCTTGAACTATGGTACGATTATGTGGATAAGAAGATGAATTCGGGAATGGAAATCTTCTTTTAACACAACTACTCCCGGGCCGATGACTGCCAATATAAAGTGCAACCTTCCATCAAAAAAGTTGCAGCCATTACTGAGGTCTCCGAGGAAAGTGATTCTGAAGACTCATTAAACATGCAGACACTGATTTTGACCTCTGTATGATCCATTCAGGCGCTATAAAGTCAGACACGTCCACTTTGATCAAGGTCGTTGATGAGCCTCGTCTTAACTAGAATCCTATATGAGTCCCACCTGCTGAGATGTAACCCAACCTTGCTGTTTACCCTATTTCTTCATCTGTTGTTGTTCCTCCCTTTTCTAATAACAAGGTAATCGAGATCTCTTTTGATGAGGTTCTTAATGCAGTTTTTCCCAAAAGTGAAATACATGAGGATTTTGAGTATCTTGATGTGCCTTATATTAATTATTTTGATTGTAATTAAAATCTTGATGATGATGGTCTTTTTAAATGAATAATTCTTAATTGATCTTAATGAGGTTAATAACAAACAATATAACTGCATTTAAACAATTGAGGATGAAACTGTTGTAATCAATCTCGGTTCTAGTAGCTAATAACGTGGGATTAGGATAGGATCCAGCCTGAATGAGCACGAGTGCATAAAATTTGAAGATCTATTGAAGGACTTTGTGGATGTCTTCGTATGGTCCTACGCTGACATGCCTAACATCGATCCCGAAATAGCTTAGCACGAGATGTCAACTCTCCTAGAGTGCAAGTCGGTTAAACAGAAGTTGCGAAAACTCATCACTGAATGTTCACTCAAAGTCAAAGAAGAGGTAATCAAGCAGTTGAACTTAGGCTTCATTCGGATGATCGAATATCCCACATGGCTCGCAAACACTGTACCCGTACCGAAATCGAGAGGAAAAGTTCACATGTGCGTCAACTATCGCGATTTGAACAAACCATCTTTTAAGGACGATTACCCATTGCCCAACACCGATATGATTGCAGACAACACCACCAGCCACACCCTCAAGTCATTCATCGATGGATTCTCTATATACAATCAGATCAAAATGTACCCTAACCATCAGGAAAAAACTGCATTCATCACTCCTTGAGGAACTTTTTATTATATAATTATGCCATTCGGGCTCAAGAACATTGGGGCTACCTACCAAAGGGCTGCCACAACCATCTTACATGATTTAATACACAAGGAGGTCAAAGTCTATGTAGACGACATGATTATTCAGTCTAAGACTCGAGAAGGTCATGCTCCTACCCTCCCGAAGTTGATACCAAATGCTGTTAAACCCATAGTTCCACAAAAAGAAAGCTTTTGGGATTCACGGTCAGTGCAAAAGGAATCAAAGAAGACCGCGCTTAGCTGAAAGTTATACTCAAAATTCCACCCCCATAAATGAAGAAAGATATTTGAGGATTCTTAGGAAAACTTCAGTACAACAGTCGGTTCATCAGCCAGCTGATTTCTATTTACGAGCCCATCTTTAAACTCCTTTGAAAAGATTCTACCAAAGTCTGGAATGAGGCCTGTCAGGATGCCTTCGACAGAATCAATCAATATCTTACCCAACCTCCGATACTCATGCCTACATGGCCAGGTCTCCCTCTACTTTTGTAGTGGACCATAATAGATACCGCAGTAGGGGCTTTGTTATCCTAATATATCTAAGAATCCCATAAGGAAGGGGCCATCTACTATGACAGTCAAAAGTTGGCCAAGTACGAAGTTAACTACACTGCCTTGGAAAAACATGCGTCACCCTAGTTTGGGTCACTTAAAAGTTAGGGCACTACATGCTCGCTTTTCCCATCAGACTTCTGTCCTAAATGGATCCTATCAAATACTTACTTAAGAAACCCGCCCTTTCTAGCTGATTGGCCCAATGGTTAATGTTACTAGATGAGTTCGAAAGCTATGAAAGGGAGAGCCATCTCTAATTACCTTACTAACTACCCCATGGAAGACGTTGATGTTTCGATCCCTTAATTCCCAGATGAATATATTCTCTCCACCTTTCAGGATAACCTCCAATGGAAAATGTTCTTTGACGGCGCTGCAAACAAGAAATGATATGGCATTGGGATAGTCTTAACAACCCCTGATGACTCTCACACTCATATTTCCATCAAACTAGATTTTCCCTGCACGAATAATATGATCGAATACGAGGCATGCACTGTCGGCCTCGACGTCGCCCTCAAGAAAGGTATCAAATACCTAGATATATATGGGGATTATGCTCTCATCATCGGCCATGTCCTTAGAAGATGGAAAGTCAAAGACGAAAAACCATTACCCTGGGCATCCACCTAGAAGAGATGGCCTCCCAATTCCAAGATATCACCTTCCACTATTTTCCCCATGCAAATAACAACTTAGCTAATGCCCTTGCTACCTTGGTTTCCATGGATACATGTCCGAGGGAATAACGATGGCCCCTTTCCTAGTCTAAAAAAAGACATGTCAGCCCACTGCTACCACATTGAGCTCATCACAGAAGAAGATTCCGATATGGTCGGGTTTTAGTACTACGACATTTAATCCCTCCTCAAGCACGATAGGTATCCCCTAGACGCCAATAAGAAATATCGTGCAACCCTCCGCAAACTGGTTGCCTAGTAAATCATCTGCGATAAAGCACCGTTCAAGAGAAACTTCGATGGAACCCATTTACACTGGATTGCAGGGGCTAACATTGAAGAAATGATACAAAAGATCCACAGTGGGGAATGCAGACCCCACATGAATGGTCATATGCTTGCTAAGAAGATCATCCGTCAAGGGTATTATTGGACCACCATGGTTCGGGATTGCACCACCTACGTTCGAAGATGCCTTAAATGCCAGCAGTTTTCTAACCTCCAGCACTTACCTCCTCGAGAATTACAAAACATGACTTATCCCTGGCCGTTCTCCACCTGGGGCATTGACATCATAAGGAAAGTCCCAAATCTTCAAATGGGCATGAGTTCATCCTAGTCACTATTATTTTTTCACAAAATGGGTCGAATTCGAGTCATACGCAGTAATAAAAGCAAAGAAAGTGTCCATGTTTATTCGAAAGAACATTATCTAATGATATGGGTTCCCCACGAGCTATATCAGATAATGGGTTACATTTTGAAGTCGAGGTCACATAACTGGTTAACGAGTATAGGATTTAAAGGCATAAATCATCTCCCTACCGACCCTAAACTAATGGTTCAGTCGAAGCCACCAATAAAAACCTCAAAGCCATTATCATCAAAATGACCGAGAGTTATTGAGATTGGGCTGATCAGATCCCTTACACCCTCTAGTAATACTGAACATTAGTCAGGACGTCTACTGGGGATACCCCTTACTCTCTAGTATATGGCATGGAAGCAGTCATACCTGTTGCGCTAAAAATACCTTCCCTACACATTATGCTCAAGAGCAGAGTTAGCGAGGAAGACTAGCATTAGAGCCGCTTCGATAAACTGTCACTCTTGGATAGAAAGAGGTTGAAGGCTCTATACCACATATAAGAGTATCATCGCCGCATAACATGATCATTCAACCGAAGAGTCAAGGACCATGGTGTCTAAGAAAGGGACCTTACCCTTAAGAAGATCATAGAACCTGTTTGGTACCCCACAGGGAAATTCAAGCTGAACAGGAGTGGCCCTTACATCATAAAGAAGATTCTCTTAAAAGGCACCGCTCTACTCACAGACGTCGACGAAGAAGAAATGTCACGTCTAATCAACCTGGACCATCTCAAGAAGTTCTACCCTTACTCCAAAATCTCGACACGCTACGACTTTTCTCATCTCACTTCTATTCTTTAAAAAAAATCTCTTAATTTCTCTCTACCTCGAACTACGTGGAACACGATCCTTTAAAAACATTTTTCTTTCAAAATGGAACTCAATAATTTTCAAAACCCCCAGAGATACGTGGGTATCTCATACACTTTATATGGGCACGGTCCCCTTTTTTTTCATAAAATGCTATTCTTTTCTAACCTCTGAGAACGACAATTCAATTTATTATTTACATGAATAAAAGGATTATGTATGCCTTGGCGATTATTATGGATAACTTAAATAAAATTCATCAAGAGGCACAAAAATATGATCAAAATATTTTTATTTCAAATAAGAAAGTTCGGTGCCATTACACAAAGTATCAACAAAGGGAGTCAAACCAACCAGCCCTCTCGGCTGACCAAACTGTTTCGAAAAAAGCCTAACCAAACTTCACAAAATTATTCCCCAAAACCCTAATACAAAAAATCCCAAAAGCTTCACAAAAGTCACCCAAATCTTCACATAAAATAACGCCAGCTTCACAAAAACCTATCCACAGCTTCCAGAAGACCCAACCCCATCATCATCAGCTCCCGGAGGTCCCCAAACTTCCCCTGCCTGGTTGATATTCAGAATACGCTCCATAGAGTAGTATGCCCTGACCAACCTGGAAAAAACCACTACATCTGTCCAGTCTCCTTTTATGGTGTCAAAAAGAACAAACTACCTCTGGCCAGTCTGTTTCGCAAGGATCTAAGCCACTACTCGCTTACCCAATAATTTCAAATTGTCTCTGGACACATACCAGACCCTACCTGCAGATTGAGATGGACGAATTGATGGTCGACGATTCTCCCACAGAGAACCTAATCGCATGCGTATGTATTCAGTCAAGTCTTCTACCGAAAGAAGTCATTGTGGCACTATTTACTCCCAGCCAACTTGATGCAGAAACTGCCAAGGGAAATAAAACAAAGTCTGCCGTAGGCCAACTAATTGAGCATACCAGTACTTTCCCAGTTCAGAACAGGCTGCAGTTTCCCCCACTATGGCACCAACCAATGGAGGCACCAGGCTCCATACTCCACGAATTAATTGATCGAGTTCTCTATAGATCGATCGAAACAGATAAAGTACCGAGCAAAAAAAATTTGCACACCTACCATGGGATACTCAGGAGGAATTGCCAGACGGAACCTCTCAGCCAACCATATGAACAACATCATCGGGTTCCTTCTTAAAAAATCGAAGAGATCTTACCTCCAAGCATCAAGACTATTAAGAGTCTCCTCTAGTATCATCTCCATAGGACTGCGATGTTAGGGCATCCGTGTTGTTATCGTAGCCGACTGGAGATCCACCATTAAGTCCCCCGTCACTAGCAAGAGCCTCAAAGTAAGTCCCAAGTAAAAAGCTCCAGTATAACCCACATCATTGAAATCCCTCAAGTGCACAGGATGCATGATTGCCTGAAGGGAAATCATTCCCCGATAACCAATGGTCGAGACGCAGAAAGAGAAATATGGAGCAAGTTCACTAACAATTCCAGGAGAGTTCGAGAAAATTCGGGCACAACCACCGCTACACTGGGATTAGTTCCCAACATGGATAAGAACTCTTCATAGGTCAGTCAGACCTCATTTAAACCGAAACGGAAAATATGGTCTTCAGAATACGAGAACTGCGCTATCATATTCAAGTCAATCGCTCTAATACGCCACAAGGAGACTCGATGCAAGTTAAAAGCCTCACAGTCCACGTTATACAAACACATGGACTCTAGACCTTCGAGGGGAATAGTGGAGCAGAAAGCAAGAAGGAATAAGTAAGAAAAAGTAGGTATGGATGGCAAAACTACACTCCTTACCTCTCATTTTATACACAAATGGGTTGGAAAAAGACAAGGGATCTGAGAAGTCTGAATTAATTCCTACCCTACAAAATACTTTGATCTGGAGGAAAGTGCAATCAAATCCTTAGAGTAATTTGACTTGACACATATTCCGATAGGCAGGATAAGGGGTATGTCGATCGACAACCCCCCTATTTTAGAAGATTCTATCTTTCGTTTTTTGTCAAAATCAAATTCTAAAAAACGAAAGCCTTATTTTAAAAAACCCAAAGTTATTTATTCTTACATATCCAATTTTACTTTTCATTTCTCAAAATAAACCTTTTCCTCAAGTTAATAAATCTCTCATTTTCTAAATAAACAGTCTCAGTAGCAAAGTAAAAGTGCATGTAGGATATGTCAATAAAATAAAAAATCTCTCCTTCATATATATATATATATATATATATATGTATGTTGAAATTTCATGATTACATTTTTCAAGTAAAAGAAAAGAAGAAAAACCAAAATAACGAGACTCAACCCGAACCCACAATCTCTCTCTCTCTCTCAAACCCTTACCCCTTAAGGTAAACACACTCCCCTCGATGGCAAGCGGTAGAACCTCCACTACCAGAACCCGACCCCTCTCTTGAGGCAAAAAATATAACCAAGTAAAAAGGAACAAAGTCGTTGATATAAACAGTCGCGGAGGCTACCTAGTTCTTGATATCCTTTAGCTAGGTGGTCGACACCCGAACATGCTGCAAGCAAAGAAACAAAAGCAAGAGGCAAAATCAATCAATAAAAAACAAAGATAGAACCAAAAGAGACAAGAAATGAAAATAAAAAAGTATACATCAGGCTAAAGGACATCATCCGTAAGTCCCATCAATCCCGGTGCCGCCGCATTAGGATGGTGTGACATGCTCAGTGTCCCTTCGCTAGTTAATCAAAAGTTATAAGAAGGGGAAGTAACCTGAAAAATGGAGCCTTTTATGCCGTTGATGCCTTCGATGACGTACCATCGGTGCTACGTGAAGATCCCAACGGCTTGAAGGTACCCCTACCCAAATTCGTAGGAGTCGAAGTCATGTTCACAACTCATAAATGCAAATAGGAATCAACCAAATCATCACAAAATCTAAGTAGTCATAGCTCATCGTCATGTGTGTGTAGAGCATGTGGACCTCGCCAACCATCGTCGCCGCCCTAGCCTTGGTAGACATCTCCCTCACTTGCCTCATATACATAAGGGAACCGATGGTGGGACCACCATATCATACTCCATGATCTGCCTCACTACCCTCTATCCCAGGTACCAGGCATACCCAAACTCAGGCGCCATCAACCTTTATATCTGTGCATGCATACCCATCACCCCCTATGCTCAGGAGCCGTTCCCAAGGGTAAAGGGTCACCTACAATCCCTGGCAAAAGATCAATATTCATATAAAGAAATAAAATGCCGAAAGAGGATTCAAAAGTAAGATGAAATAATCTGATCACTCATCAATGTGTTTAGGGGTTGTCACACCGCCGCCAAGGACAATGACTGATTCGACCTCCTATTGGACTTTCGCCACCAGTACATCCGATAAAAGTCCCCCAAATCCTCGTCCTCTAAGGCTATCAACCTCACATAGATCCCAATCACCTCATAGAACCACGTCTATAAAAAGACAGGAATTAACAAAGAAGAAACTAAAGGAAAGTGCGAGAAAATGCATAAGAAGAAAAGGAAATGCGAAAGTTAACTCTAAAAGGTACATGGCTCCTGTAAAAGTCTACCGATAGCACCGTCTAAATGCATCCAAAGATGAATAAAGGGTCACCAAAGTCAGGCTCCCCCAATTATATAACGGGACGTTAGAAAACATCCTCAAAAATGGAAAAAAATCAGAGATGAACAATGTTGCCACTCCTCACCACTAGAAAAGCACCCAACAGAAGCAAAATAAATAATCGGGCCATCTGTCTCACAGCATCTCCTAAAGAGAATAAATGCTGATAGATTCCCTATAGATGATCCTACCACATCCCCCAACGCCGGCTGAATTTCCTCCGACGTCACCCTCACATTATGATCCACCTCTATCCGTGCACCCTCGTAAACTATCTCCAGCAGGTACTGAATGTCAATGGGAGTAACAATCATCTCCCCAAAAGCCAAATGGAAGGTGTGGGTAGTGATTAGGCATAAATTCTTCATATTTATCCCCTTAATTTAGAGGCTTTTATCATCTTATGCGGTGTAAATCGAGTTAATTAATATCATATCATTGTTATTGACCTTTTCAATATAGTGCATCTAGTTTCGTGTATTTCTCCTACATTTTGCAGGTATTTTACACAATTGAAGAAAAGGGAAAACTCAAACTCAAGAAAGATACAAGTAAAGGAAAGTCAAGGGAAAAAACAGTAACTTTACACCAGGAATTAGGACAAGGAACCCAAGGAAAGTTGAAGAATTCAAGTCCATAAGCATGTAGGAAGAAACGGCATCCAAATTCGAGTCCTGGGTGAAAAGTTATGAAACTTTGAAGTTGAGAACAAATCAAGGAGAAAAAGGAAAAAAAATATAAAGTCACCGAACCGAACCAATGAAATCATCGCTGAACCGATTCGCAACACTATCAGCACCAAACCAAACCGATGAAGAAGAAGTAGAACCGGTTCCCCCAAACTCGTATATACCGGTTCTCCCCATTAAAGAAGGAGAATCGAACCTGTCCACCTGGACAGATTTTTAATTATTTATTTCTCAAAAATAGAGTTGTGTATGGGACAAACACTTAAAATAACGTGATGTATTTATTCTTTTATCATACCAGACATTAAGAGGCTTCTTTTTAGTTAGTTGTGAGAGGTTTTTTAAGCCAAGAACTTTAGGATTCATTTTGTTCATCTTTTTGGATTAATTCAAGATTCTTCCTTATTCCAAGTAATATTTTTTCGTTGCCTTCAATTGATTCCATATTTTCAGTTGGTGATTCATTAATTCTTAGTTAAAATTCTTCTTTGCATGTTTCATTACACTTTTCACATAATTATGATTTTCATCGCATGCAACTTTAAGATATGTGTTATTTATCACGAGATCATGTCCGGATAGATTTCTAAGGGTTGGGATTGATGAATCCAACCCGATGTGGTTTGCATGGATATAAAAGTAATTCCCTGAATTAAATAAATGATTAAATCGCGTTGATTAGTTGTTATAACCGTCGTAGGACTTTTAACCTCGTTTTCCCTAGGTAACCAGGGTGTTTAAGAGTTCGACGCGTGTGTCAGCTATTCCAACACCGCTTTATTTATATTCTTGATTATTTATGATGCGGGCTTCTACCCTTATATATGTAATGCTTGAAATTAATAAATTATGTGGTTTAATTAATTATCTAATTCACAGTTAATTTTTATATTTGGTAAACAGACTAGGGTTCAGGGGATTATAGTCCGACCTAATTTTCTCCTTCATATTAATAAATCCATAGTTAGTTTACTTCTGCATACGTAGTTTAATAACTCGCTCCATTAATTTTCATTTAGTTAGTAGACAAAAACTCAAAATTCATTAGCTTTTCCTTTCGTTTTCTGAGTCAGTTTAGGATTAAGCGTCTTTCCTATCTGTCTTCATGTTCTACGTCCTATTTCCTTGAGGATTCGATCATGTCTTACCGGGTTTATTACTTACGCAACTGGTTTGCACTTGAACCGTAATTAGCACGCACTTGAGACATATTTTGAGTCGCGTCAAGTTTTTGGCGCCGTTGCCGGGGATTTAGGTAGACTTTTATGTTAGGTTAAGTTAATCTAAGATTTGACTCCAATTCTTAAAAAGCCAAAAATATCATAAAATCCAAAAAAAAAATCAAAAAAATCAAAAAATTAAAAAGCAAAAAAATATAGCATCTCTCAAAAGCCTTTTATGCAAAATCTTCAACAAACTCCACAATCTACTCCTACCCAAATTCATGAAAATCCTCTAGGAGAGTGCATTCCCGATAGCCCACACACTCCAAATGTTCATCAGTTCTGGTTTTCACCTCCTACACCGCCTAACTCCATCACAAGTCACACATTGAGTCATACTCCGAACGTGTCAAGTGAGGAGTTTGAATCAATTGGAGAGAGAGCCATGTTTTTTAATGCTAGTTTTGGTACAGGTGAGGGAGATATACCGTATCATCCCATGAGATAGATTTTATATCCCGAGTGAACTGTCACCACTGGGTGCATTCTACTTCCATACAATGCAGGACAATTCCACTTTCATAATGGGATGACCCAGATTCTTCCCACATTTCACGGTATGGATTCGAAAAATCCTTACCTCCACATTCGTGAGTTCGAAGAGGCATGAGATACATTTAGCAATCAAGCTTACACACAAGATGTCGTTCGCCTCAAAATTTTCCCCCTCTCCTAGAAGATAAAGCAAAGGCATGGCTATGGTCTTTATCACCGAACTCAATTGGATCATGGAAGGAAATGCAGTCCAAATTTCTCTTAAAGTTCTTTCCCCAACATCGAAAAAATTCCATACAAGATCAAATTCAAACATTTTGACAACAAGAAAATTAGCCATTTGATCGATGCTACGAACGTTTCAATGATTTAGTTAGTACATACCATCATCATGGTTTTGAGAAGTATCGTCTCATATCTTTCTTTCACCGAGGGCTAAGAATATCTTCTAAATAACTCGTTGAGACAATGTGCGAGAGATCGTTTTAGGAACTAGATGAACACGATGCAGATGCCCGCCTTAAGTTTATCGCCGAGACAACTCAAGCGTGGGATATATCCGATCTTAACACCCAAAATCGGGTTCGACAAACTCCCACCGCTCCTTCAGTGCCCGATCTTTATCATGTGTGAAACATAGTCGGACCAAGGCTAAGAGAACCAATCGGATCCATCCGAGCAATGAAAGAGAGGGTGTGTGCTATTTTTGAAGCGGTCCCTTCAACGAAGGAATGCCTGGTGATACCCGCCTACAAAGCAATGCCACGTGAGCAAGTGGATGCGATAGAAGGATTAAAGAGTAATTTCAATACCACACATGGGAATTATTACAACCCTTCGTGGAAGAACCATCCTGGTTTTATCTACGGGCAACAACATGCTGCGTTAAATCTGAATTCACATGTTGCCTCACCTCCACCTCCACATTTTAAACAGGCACCACCGCCCGCACCATGTATCACCCCCCCACGGAGAAATCTAGAGTATACTATATACACCAATTCATCGAGTCCCAAAATGAAACCAATGCTAAGTATGACCGAATGTATATCTAAATGAATGCGAATATCTTTGGGTTGCAATCGTCTTTAAGTATCCAAGAGAAGGGTAAGTTTCCAGCCCAAGTCCAAAAACCTCCTCAAGGTCAAACTAGTGTTAGCACTACTTCCAATGAACATCAAGAGCAATGTCAAGCCGTCACCACTCTCCATAGTGAGTGAGTTGTTGATTTATCACCTCCCCCATACGACACACCTAAAGACAAGGAGGTTTCTCCCGACACGAAAGAGGCCGAAGATGCCCAGTTGAAGGAGATGACAATGATGACACTAGTGAGCCAAAAGTCATAGTGAAACCACCCATCGCCGCGCCTTTCCCTCAACGGTCGATTCCTCCCCAAAAAGGAGACTCCCGGGATGATGTACTAGACGTCTTTAAGCAAGTAAAGCCAAATTTACCTTTTTTCGATGCCATAAAGCAAATTATCGCATATGCTAAAGTTCTTAAGGACTTATTGACGGTGCAAAGAAAGCTGAAGGTGAAACAAAACATCTGTCTTGCACAAAATTTGAGCTCCATTCTACTTAATGACCTCCCACCCAAGTTTAAAGATCCGGGTGAACCTACCATCTCTTGTATCATTGGAGAGAACTGAATAGAAAAAGTCTTGCTTGATTTAGGGGCGAGAGTCAACATTCTCCCTTATTCGATATATGGGGAATCAGAGTTGGGAGATCTCAAGCCCACAAAGATCACTCTCCAACTCGCGGATCGCACCGTGAAGATACCACGAGGCATTGTTGAGGACATGATAGTTCAAGTTGAAACCTTCTACTTCCCAGTAGCTTTTGTCATTTAGGACACGGAACCCTCCATCACCTCAAGTAATCATGTTCCCGTCATTATTGGTCGCCCATTCTTAGCTATGGATAAGGCCTTGATTAACACTCAAAATAGTCAAATACAACTCACTTTCGGGAACATGACCTTAGAAATAAATATCTTCAATATCGCGAGTCAAGTGGGTGATGAGGACAATTTTCACTCAGTGGATCTTATTGAGGAGATAGTAGAGGAGCACATAGAGGGAAATTTCAGTGGGGATGCATCAAGATCATGCCTTATTTTGAGTGGTGAGATCGGTGGGACGTACATCGATTTTGAGAGGGAGGTAGGGGAGTGGAGAGAAGCATTAGACGAGAGAGCATCAGACGAGGACTTGAGAGATGTGAGTTGGGTTTCTAGATTCGAGAAATTACCCTCGAGGGAATCGCACATGATTCCCTCCGATGAAAAATTTCCCACCTTTAAATTAAAGAAACTACCCTCCAACGTGAAATATGCTTATTTGGTATAGGATGAGAAATTTCCTATTGTGGTCTCCTCTAGCCTAGATAAAGAGTAAGAGGGTAAATTATTAGCAATTGAAAGGTATAAGTCCCTTGATTTGTACCCATAAAATCCACCTCGAGAAGGACATGAATCCCTCGAGAGAACTGCAAAGGCAATTGAACCCCATTATGAAAGAGGTAGTGCGAGCGGAAATCATTAAGCTATTAGACACGGGCCTAATTTATCATATCTCGAATAGTAAATGGGTGAGTCTAATCCAAGTCATCTCGAAAAAGTCAGGAATGACTGTGGTCGAGAATGCCAAGGGTGAGTTAATTTCCCAGCGTACCACCACCGGGTGGCGCGTTTGCATTGATTACAGAAAACTCAATGCGGGCACTAGGAACGATCATTTCCCATTACCATTCATCGATAAAATGCTAGAGAGAGTAGCGGGACACCCTTTTTATTGCTTCCTTAATGGTTATTCTGGATAACCAAATAGAGGTAGATGTGCTTGATAAGGAGATGACGACTTTCACATGTCCGTTTGGCACGTTTGCCTACAAACGTATGCCATTTGGATTGTGTAATGCGCCCACGACCTTTCAAAGGTGCATGCTTAGTCTTTTTAACGACATGGTTGAAAGGGGCCTTGAGGTTTTTATGGATGACTTTAGTGTCTTCAGCCCCTCTTTTGACCTTTGTCTTGCGAATCTTGAAAAATTTCTAGCCCGGTGTGCGGAAAAGAACTTGGTACTTAATTGGGAAAAGTGACATTTTATGGTTACCGAAGGAATAGTTCTTGGCCACATAGTGTCGTCCAGAGGAATTGAGATTGATAGGGAAAAAATAGATGTCATAGCCGAGCTTCCCCAAACTAAATCACTAAAGGATGTGCGCTCCTTCTTAGGCCACACGGGTTTTTATAGAAGGTTTATTAAGGATTTTAGTGCCATCGCTAGATCCTTGAGTAACCTCCTTATGAAGGATGCTCCCTTTGAGTGGAATGAAGTATGCCAAAGTGCTTTTGACAAATTGAAAAGCATGTTTATTTTTGCCCCCATTATGCAAGCTCCAGATTGGTCCCTTCCATTCGAGCTTATGTGTTATGCGAGTGATTATGCTATAGGGGATGTTTTAAGCCAAAGAAAAGACAAGAAAGCTCATTTCATCTATTACGCTAGCCGGACATTAACCAGACCGTAACAAAATTATTCCACCATGGAGAAAGAATTTGTAGCGATAGTTTTTGCCCTGGATAAATTTCGCTCTTACCTCATCGGTTCGCCAATCACTTATTTTACCGACCACGCGGTGCTTAAATATCTCCTTTCCAAGACAAGAAATAAAAGACAAGAAATAAAAAACGTCGTTGCCGACCATTTGTCCCGGCTTTCATCCGACGTGCCTATTGATCCCATACCCATAAATGAATATTTTTCGGATGAGAAATTATTTGCCACTTCTTCTCTCCCCTGGTTTACAGACATAGTTAATTATCTTGTCACGGGAGTCGTCCATCCCAATTGGACACCGCAAGAGAAGAAGAAGTTCATTACTTGGTCATGCATGTTTTTCTACAACGACCCATTCCTATTTAAATATTACGCAAACCAAATCATCCGACGTTGTGTACCGGATGACGAGATTCCAAGTGTCATCCGCTTTGTCATTCGAAATCATGTGAGGCCATTTTTCGACGAAAAAAACTTCCGCTACGATTCTCCAAAGCAGTCTCTATTGGCCCATAATTTTCGGGATGTAAATGCCTATTGTAAATCATGATGTAGATGTCAAAAAATAGGAGTCATTACCCGCCGAGACATGATGCCATTGACCCCCATACCCGTTATTGAGATATTTGATTATTGGGGTATTGACTTCATGGGCCCCTTCCCTCCCTCCTTTGGCTTCATATACATCCTCGTTGCGGTAGACTATGTGTCAAAATGGGTACATGCCATAGCTACCAAAACTAATGATAACAAGATGGTGATTTAGTTCTTGCAATAACACATACTCTCTCGCTTCGGTGCTCCGAAGGCAATTATTAGTGATAACGGCAAGCACTTTTGTGATCCGCTGCTTTAAAAACTTATGAGGTTGTATAGAGTCGTTCACAAGGTTATGATTACTTATTACCCCCAAACAAGTGGGCAAGCCGAGCTAAAAAATCGTGAAATCAAGACATTCTCGAAAAAACCATCGATCCTAATAAAAAAAGTTGGTCCCTCCAATTGAACAATGCACTATGGGATTACCGCATACAAGAACCCCCTTGGAATGTCCTCATTTCGCTTTGTCTATGGCAAGACTTGCCATATCCCCGGGGATCTAGAACACAAAGATTATTGGGCAATCAAGAGATTAAACTATAATTTAGACAAAGCCGATGAAGCTCGCAAGCTTCAATTGAATGAGTTGGAAGAGATACGCAAAGATGCGTATGAGAATGCTAAAATATCCAAAGAAATTATCAAACTCGCACATGATAAAATCATCTGACGCAAAAAGTTTCATTCGGGGGCAAAAAGTACTTCTCTATAACTCTCGTCTACACTTGTTTCCCGATAAATTGCGTTCGTGATGGATAGGCCCATTCATCGTGAAAGAAGTGTTCCCCCATGGAGCCATTGAATTGGAAGATCCAAAGGGGAGACAAATTCAAAGTTAACGGACAATGCCTAAAGCCGTACTTGGAGGCGTGTGTTGAAGAAGCCGACAATATTTTGTTTTCGAACACCGTTTATGGGGCTTGAATAAAAATGAATTGAGAGGTTGTCACACCCCCGACGTGTATGGGGTGATTCCTGTGTGTATTAGTTAGTTTTAGGTAGGGTCGTAGGAAGCAAGTTCTTAGAGAGAGGAATGCCAAGGAATGGCACGAGAGAGCGTAGCATGTTTCGAGGGGAGTTGTTGTGTATTTCAGAGCTAAATCATAGGTAGGAGTAATTTGGGAGAATCCCGGGAAAAAAATTGAGGGTTCCCACACTTAGTTTTTTTAAGTAAGTGAAGTTGAGGTGAAGAAAACAGTGGACCGAACCGGTTCGCTGATCTGGTCGAACAAAAAAATTAATAAAGGGCAAACCGATTTGCCCCAGAACCGAACTGGTTCGATTTTCTTCAAATATAATCATATTCCACCAATGGTTCATTCCCCTTCTCTTCCCCAATTCATTCCCTTCCCTTCGTTTTCCCCCCCTTTCCTACCCTTTTCCCTCCATTCTTCATCCCCCTTTCCCTCTAAATTCACCCCCCCACACCTCACCTCACCTATAAATACACACTTCCTCTTCATCATTTTCACACCTATCACTTTCTTCACCTTACTATCTAAAATTTCCAGTGTTCCCAACTTCTTTCCAAATGGCCAATAACCAGCGCCCCACCAAGTACAACAACACCGACATTTTGCCCGACGACAACGGTGAATTTCGCTCCCGTTAAGAGCGGAGATGGTGCGATAATTTCTTTACCTCCTCCCGCAC
Organism: Sambucus nigra; assembly: GCA_949130495.1. Taxonomy (NCBI): domain Eukaryota; kingdom Viridiplantae; phylum Streptophyta; class Magnoliopsida; order Dipsacales; family Adoxaceae; genus Sambucus; species Sambucus nigra. Next base: position 260,075,351 of record OX422223.1, on the reverse strand, counting down.
GATGCATATCGAAAGACTGGTCAATTGGGATAAATTCCCCAATCAGTCACTACGCTATTTCGGTCCCGTGGGTGCTGCCAATTCTTCCAAGAACCTGCACCCGCGGTGTGGGAAAAAGAGGTGCAAATGTTCAACGACACACTCGTCCATACGGGAAAGTTCATAGCCCAAGCATACGTGGATCAAACCCCCATTACATTCTCTCTTGATATTTTGATCCAAAAGATGCGTACTAAGGGCGTTCCAAGCCCATCCTGTTTTGGTTACCCCAACGCGGACCGACCGATCGGGAAACATACTTTCATCGGGCGCATCGCCCGTGGTACCATGTGGGATTTTGACACTTTCCCCTCGGGGATCCTCAAAGAACGGGTCCGAGTCGCCTACCTCATCATTTGCAGGCTTATTTTGAAAACATCCAATGATTTGGCGATGCGACTTTGCCAAGCCAACTTTCTCTACCACCTACTCGATGTGGACACCCATATCCACCTTGATCGCACATTCTACGCCGGCATTCTAAATGCCGCCATGGACCCCAAGGGCAAGGCTGCACTCCCATATCCCCGTCTCATCACGTCTTTTCTCAAAGATGCAGGAATTGAGGATCCTCGTGTCACGATCCCGACCCAAAAATAGTAGGGAACGAGTGTCTTGACATGCCACCAAGGCATTCAATATTTTGGCTTTAAAATTTTTCTCTTAAAATATATGTAGCTGAAATACAATCATATGGTTATGAATCGTAAAATACATAAAGTGAAGGAATTATATCATCAAAGCTTTCTAAAGGAAACTTCATTGATATTAAAATAACAACGAGTTATAACTTGACACAAAATTTAAAACCTTTTAATTAAAGAGCCGAACATGCTCTATCTAATCAAACAAACTTCTACTTAATGTAACAAAAGGAGCTCTAAAAGCTAAAATCTTCAACACAATCCTTTTATGTTCCATCCACGAGCTTAATTAGTTCCTAAAAAATGGTTATTTATACAACGTCAGCTAAAAGCCGAATGAGATTCAATCTCCAAATATTCCAGGGCTTTTAAGAAAATTGATACCTACTCAATTTTAGACATAAGACATATACATAGAGATAGGAATTTCCAGTAATATATAAAGTAAATGATAATATATATATATATATATATATATTCAGAATAACCAGTTCAGAACAGAGTAGATAAAACAATTGAGCATATGTCAATTTTTTTAGTTTTTAGTGTCCATGTACGCTCTAATACTCAGACATATAGTGTTACCAAATGTTTCCACCCGGTAACATTACAGACATAGAATCATGATTTCTGGAACAACGCCTTGTTTAGGGCACACCAGCGATAAACCAACTGGGAAGGTACCACCCAAATATTTTCGCCTGGTAGTCAAGGTCAATATAGCAAAAGAGTTTCCATAGACCAAATCAATAATTTCATAATTCAAATCAGATGTTTATATGGAGAGATATAAACATATAACAAACGACGAAATCATCGGTATCAGATGAATTTTGAGAATAATATCATTTCACAAAATATACATAGTTTGCATAGTATAATATAATCAAAATGCGCATGAAATTGCAAAGAGTACTCACCTAAAATAGAGGCTCAAACATACAGATATTGAGTCTTGGTTCACACGTTAATCTAATAAATACAATAAAGGTTTAATTACGTACTCTAGATAAACCCAATTCCAAATATAGTATTTTAATCCTAAAATAACTTACTGTAAAAGGTTACTAAAACCATTTTCTCAATTTTTAATATTCATTCATTATATTTAAAGAATTCAATTCATAGTTCTTCCTAATCAGTCGGTTCCCAGTAGAGATGGAGGGTCACAGGGGCACCACTTAAATACCATCTCAACTAGACAGAACATTTTCGGATTTATTCCCAGAAGAGATGGAGGGTCACAGGGGGACCACTTAAATACCATCTCAACTAGACAGAATTTCATCGGGACTGAATTTGGAATTACTTAAATGAGACTCCATAATAATGAGCAATTACTTACAAAAATCATTTTAAAAAGCATATATATATTTTCAAAAAAGTTGACATATTTTGAAAATAAAATCAATTTAGATTGTTTCCAAATTCTAAGTTTTGATTAGTGGAGCCTTTTGTGTATTTTCCCAGCATAACTACTAAGTAAAGCTATAAAGCACGAAATTAAAACTATAAAGATGCATTACAACATTTGAATAAAATCATACCTAAGAAACGAATTATTTCTTCAAAATTATAGAACTCCTTCTTAAGATATTTCCCAAGCTATCACTCTTTCTTACTATAATTCTCAAGGAATTGATGTGAGTTATAAATGATCCCAAAGGCCCTATTTGTAGGTTTCCAATGATATTACGGTGTTAACACGTGTTTAATGACTAAGCTTTTTGGAGTGGTGATTCAACACCGAGGTGTCACATTTCGGAGTGGTCTTGAAGTGTTAATATCACCGAATGATGACAAGTGTTTTAGCTTTCTCTCTAAAGACGACATCTGTAAATTGGAGGTGACCAACACATGGTGGAAAGGTGATAAGGGTATAAGGGTCATTTTACATATGAAGGGTATTTTGGTAATATTACACTATAATTTTTTCAATATTTCTTAAAGGTCCTTGAAAATATTTTATTTAAAAAATAACAATTTTTTTATTTTTATTTTAGTCCCTAAAGTTTCATAAAATTATATTTTCTACCTCAAAACTTGTTATTTACCTTAAGATATGTCATAAGACTTCGATTTGACCCAATTTACAGTTGATTCTTCATATTTAAAAATGGGGTTTGTTATATTGATAGCCAATAATACCACATATCTAATAATACAGCATTTATAAGATAATAAGTAACACTTGAGTGTAAAAACGAGCTATATACATATGAGCATATAAAAGTGGGGTCATTACATCCTTCCCTCCTTATAAAAAGTTTGATCCCCAAACTTCACTCATATTAATTTACAAACAAGTATGGATATCTCTCCTTTATTTCATCTACGCGCTCCCATGTTGCTTCTTCAACTGAATGATTACGCCATAATACTTTGACTAGTGGAATTATCTTGGTTCGTAATATTTGATCTTTATGGTCCAAAATTTCTAACGGATGCTCAATATATGACAAATCTTCTCTAATTTGAAGAGGTTCGTGACTTAAGATATGTGTTGGATCTGGGACATACTTCTTTATCATTGATACGTGAAACACATTATATACACTAGAGAGTTTAGGTGGTAAGGCTATTTTATACGCAACAACTCTTATCCTTTCAAGAATTTCAAAAGGTCCTATGTATCGTGGGCTCAACTTCCCTTTCTTTCCAAATCTTATTACTCCCTTCGCAGGCGATGCTCGCAAGAATACATAATCTCCTCTTTAGAATTCTAACTGTCGGTGTCGATTGTCAACATAACTCTTTTGACGGCTTTGAGCAATTCGAAGTCGGTCTTGTATCAATTTCACCTTCTCTGTCGTGATATGAATCAATTTTGGTCCCAGTAATTTTCTTTCCCCAACTTCTACCCAACATGTAGGGGAACGACACCTTCTACCATAGAGTGCCTCATACGGAGCCATTTTAATACTTTCTTGATAACTATTATTATATGCAAACTCCACTAATGGTAAATGGTCATCCCAATTTCCCTTTAAATCATGTACACATTCCCAAAGCATATCTTCTAAAGTTTGAATGGTTCTTTCAAACTGTCCATCCGTTTGAGGATGGAAAGCGGTGCTGAAATTCAATTTTGTTCCCATGGCTACTTGTAGGCTTTTCCAAAATCGAGAAACAAATCTAGGGTCACAGTCAGAAACAATTGAAATTGGGGCTCCATGAAGCTTAATAATTTCCCGCACATACAACTTAGCTAATTTTTCTAAAGAATGGGTAATATTAATGGCAAAAAAATGAGCAGATTTAGTTAGCCTATCAATAATTACCCAAATAGAATCATTACCATTTGAACTCCTTGGTAAACCTGTTATAAAATCCGTAGTGATATATTCCCATTTCCACTCAGGGATAGGTAGGGGTTGTAGTAATCCTAATAGTTTCTGATGTTCAGCTTTTACTTGTTGACACACCAAACACTAAGATACAAATTTCGCTATCTCCCTTTTCATGTTATTCCACCAAAACACTTTTCTAAGATCTCTATACATCTTGTTATTTTGGGGATGAAATGTGAATCTCGAGTAATGACTTTCCTCTAAAATTTGCCTCTTCAGTTGGGTATCACGTGGAACACACACTCTATTTCCAAACCTCAATATATCATCTCGTATAGTAAATTCCATTATCTTCCCTTCGATAACTTCTTCTCTAATCTTCTTCAGTCGTGGATCTTTTACTTATGCAATTTTGATCATTTCCATCAATATGGGTTGTACTTGTAAGTTTGCGATTATTCCTCCTTTGGTATAAATACGTACGTCTATTTCCATACATCTCAAATCCCTTAACAAAGGTTCCTAATTTGTAATGAGACATGATAAATTTGGTGTAGACTTCCTACTTAAAGCATCAGCTACTACATTTTGTTTCCCTGGGTAATCCTTTATCAATTCTAACTACCTCCTTTATCTCATTTTCAATTCTTGCAGTGTAAATATATATTTCAAACTCTTATGATCGGTATAAATCTCACAAGTCTCACCATATAAATAGTGTCTCCAAATCTTAAGAGCAAAAATTTAAAGCTGCGAATTCTAGGTCATGGGTTGGATTATTCTGATCATATGGTTTTAACTGCCTTGAGGCATAAGCTACTACTTTTCCATTTTGCATTAACACACATCCTAAACCATTTTTAGAAGCATCACTATAAATCACCAATCCTTTCGTACCTGAAGGAATAGTCAAAATTGGGACAGTCACTAATCAATTTTTAAGTTCTTGAAAACGTTTCTCGACTTCCTCAGACCATTCACATTTCACCTTCTTCTGCGTTAACCTAGATAGAGGTTTGGCAATACTAGAAAATCCTTCAACAAATCTTCGATAATAACCTGCTAATCCTTCAACAAATCTTCGATAATAACCTGCTAATATAAGGAAGATACAAATCTCACTCACATTACTCGGTCTTAGCCAATCTAGTATAGCCTCAATCTTTTGAGGGTCAACCGACAGTCCCTCCTTAGAAATGACATGTCCTAGAAAAGAAACACTAGGTAACCAAAACTCACACTTCTTTAATTTCGTATATAATTTTTCTTTCCTTAGGATTTTTAATATAATCTCTAAATGCTTCTCATGTTCTTCAATACTCTTAGAATAAATAAGGATGTCATCAACCACACATTGATCCAAATATTTCCTAAACACTCTATTCACCATATCGATAAAATGTCTGGTGCATTAGTTAGTCCAAATGGCATTACAAGAAATTCATAGTGACCATATCTAGTACGAAAAGTTGATTTCGAAATATCATCTTCCTTAATCTTCAATTGATGATAGCCTGACCTAAGGTCAATCTTAGAGAATACTTATGCACCTTCTAATCGATCAAACAATTCATCTATACGAGGTAAGGGTTTTTTATTCTTAATGGTTACCTTATTTAGTTCACGATAATCTATACATAGTCTCATCGTCCCATCCTTATGTTTCATAAATAACACTGGAGCACCCCAAGGTGATATACCTCGTCTGATAAAACCTTGTTCTGGAACAACGCCTTGTTTAGGGCACACCAGCGATAAACCAACTGGGAAGGTACCACCCAAATATTTTCGCCTGGTAGTCAAGGTTAATATAGCAAAAGAGTTTCCATATACCAAATCAATAATTTCATAATTCAAATTAGATGTTTATATGGAGAGATATAAACATATAACAAACGACGAAATCATCAGTATCAGATGAATTTTGAGAATAAAAGCATTTCATAAAATATACATAGTTTGCATAGTATAATATAATCAAAATGCGCATGAAATTGCATAGAGTACTCACCTAAAATAGAGGCTCGAAAATACAGATATTGAGTCTTGGTTCACACGTTAATCTAATAAATACAATAAAGGTTTAATTACGTACTCTACATAAACCCAATTCCAAATAATGTGTTTTAATCCTAAAATAACTTGCTGTAAAAGGTTACTAAAACCATTTCCTCAATTTTTAATATTCATTCATCATATTTGAAGAATTCAATTCATAGTTCTTCCTAATCAGTCGGTTCCCAGTAGAGATGGAGGGTCACAGGGGCACCACTTCAATACCATCTCAACTAGACAAAACATTTTTGGATTTATTCCCAGTAGAGATGGAGGGTCACAGGGGGACCACTTAAATACAATATCAACTAGACAGAATTTCATCGGGACTGACTTTGGAATTACTTAAATGAGACTCCATAATAATGAGTAATTACTTACAAAAATCATTTTAAAAAGCATATATATATTTTCAAAAAAGTTGACATGTTTTGAAAATAAAATCAATTTAGATTGTTTCCAAATTCTAAGTTTTGATTAGTGGAGCCTTTTGTGTATTTTCCCAGTATAACTACTAAGTAAAGCTATAAAGCACGAAATTAAAACTATAAAGATGCATTACAACATTTAAATAAAATCATACCTACGAAACGAATTCTTTCTTCAAAATTATAGAACTCCTTCTTAAGTATTTCCCAAGCTATCACTCTTTCTTACTATAATTCTCAAGGAATTGATGTGAGTTATAAATGATCCCAAAGACCCTATTTGTAGGTTTCCAATGATATTACGGTGTCAACACGTGTCTAATGACTAAGCTTTTTGGAGTGGTGATTCAACGCCGAGGTGTCGCATTCCGGAGTGGTCTTGCAGTGTTAATATCACCGAATGATGACAAGTGTTTTAGCTTTCTCTCTAAAGACGACATATGTAAGGTGGAGGTGACCAACACATGGTGGAAAGGTGATAAGGGTATAAGGGTCATTTTACATATGAAGGGTATATTGGTAATATTACACTATAATTTTTTCAATATTTCTTAAAGGTCCTAAAAAATATTTTATTTAAAAAATAACAATTTTTTTATTTTTATTTTAGTCCCTAAAGTTTCATAAAATTATATTTTCTACCTCAAAACTTATTATTTACCTTAAGATATGTCATAAGACTTCGATTTGATCCAATTTACAGTTGATTCTTCATATTTAAAAATGGGGTTTGTTATATTGATAGCCAATAATACCACATATCTAATAATACAACATTTATAAGATAATAAGTAACACTTGAGTGTAAAAACGAGCTATATACATATGAGCTTATAAAAGTGGGTTCATTACATCCTTCCCTCCTTATAAAAAGTTTGATCCCCAAACTTCACTCATATTAATTTAAAAACAAGTATGGATATCTCTCCTTTATTTCATCTACCCGCTCCCATGTTGCTTCTTCAACTGAATGATTACGCCATAAGACTTTGACCAGTGGAATTATCTTGGCTCGTAATATTTGATCTTTATGGTCCAAAATTTCTAACGGATGCTCAATATATGATAAATCTTCTCTAATTTGAAGAGGTTCGTGACTAAAGATATGTGTTAGATCTGGGACATACTTCTTTATCATTGATACGTAAAACACATTGTATACACTAGAGAGTTCAGGTGGTAAGGCTATTTTATACGCAACAACTCTTATCCTTTCAAGGATTTCAAAAGGTCCTATGTATCTTGGGCTCAACTTCCCTTTCTTTCCAAATCTTATTACTCCCTTCACAGGCGATGCTCGCAAGAACACATAATCTCCTCTTTAGAATTCTAATTGTCGGTGTCGATTGTCAACATAACTCTTTTGACGGTTTTGTGCAATTCGAAGTCAGTCTTGCATCAATTTCACCTTCTCTGTCGTGATATGAATCAATTCTGGTCCCAATAATTTTTTTCCCCAACTTCTACCCAACATGTAGGGGAACGACACCTTATACCTTAGAGTGCCTCATACGGAGCCATTTTAATACTTGCTTGATAACTATTATTATACGCAAACTCCACTAATGGTAAATGGTCATCCCAATTCCCCTTTAAATCATGTACACATTCCAAAAGCATATCTTCTAAAGTTTGAATGATTCTTTCAAACTGTCCATCCGTTTGAGGATGGAAAGCGGTGCTGAAATTCAATTTTGTTCCCATGGCTACTTGTAGGCATTTCCAAAATCGAGACACAAATCTAGGGTCACAGTCAGAAACAATTAAAATTGGGGTTCCATGAAGCTTAATAATTTCCCGCACATACAACTTAGCTAATTTTTCTAAAGAATGGGTAATATTAATGGCAAGAAAATGAGCAGATTTAGTTAGCCTATCAATAATTACCCAAATTGAATCATTACCATTTGAACTCCTTGGTAAACCTGTCATAAAATCCATAGTGATATATTCCCATTTCCACTCAGGGATAGGTAGGGGTTGTAGTAATCCTAATAGTTTCTGATGTTCAACTTTTACTTGTTGACACACCAAACACTAAGATACAAATTTCGCTATCTCCATTTTCATGTTATTCCACCAAAACACTTCTCGAAGATCTCTATACATCTTGTTATTTTCGGGATGAAATGTGAATCTCGAGTAATGACTTTCCTCTAAAATTTGCCTCTTCAGTTGGGTATCACGTGGAACACACACTCTATTTCCAAACCTTAATATATCATCTCGTATAGCAAATTCCATTCTTTTCCCTTCGCTAACTTCTTCTCTAATCTTCTTCAGTCGTGGATCACTTACTTGTGCAATTTTGATCCTTTCCATCAATATGGGTTGTACTTGTAAGTTTACGCTTATTCCTCCTTTGGTATAAATACGTACGTCTATTTCCATACATCTCAAATCCCTTAACAAAGGTTCCTAATTTGTAATGAGACATGCTAAATTTGGTGTAGACTTCCTACTTAAAGCATCAGCTACTACATTTTGTTTCCCTGGGTAATCCTTTATCAATTCTAACCACCTCCTTCCTCTCATTTTTAATTCTTGCAGAGTAATTATATATTTCAAACTCTTATGATCGGTATAAATCTCACAAGTCTCACCATATAAATAGTGTCTCCAAATCTTAAGAGCAAAAATTAAAGCTGCGAATTCTAGGTCATGGGTTGGATAATTCTGCTCATATGGTTTTAACTGCCTTGAGGCATAAGCTACTACTTTTTCATTTTGCATTAACATACATCCTAAACCATTTTTAGAAGTATCACTATAAATCACCAATCCTTTCGTACCTAAAGGAATAGTCAAAATTGGGACAGTCACTAATCGATTTTTAAGTTCTTGAAAATGTTTCTCGGCTTCCTCAGACCATTCATATTTCACCTTCTTCTGCATTAACCTAGATAGAGGTTTGGCAATACGAGAAAATCCTTCAACAAACCTTCGATAATAACCTGCTAATCCAAGGAAGCTACAAATCTCGCTCACATTACTTGGTCTTGGCCAATCTAGTATAGCCTCAATCTTTTGAGGGTCAATCGAAAGTCCCTCCTTGGAAATGACATGTCCTAGAAAAGAAACACTAGGTAACCAAAAATTACACTTCTTTAATTCCGCATATAATTTCTCTTTCCTTAGGATTTGTAATATTATCTCTAAATGCTTCTCATGTTCTTCAATACTCTTAGAATAAATAAGGATGGCATCAATAAAAATAACCACACATTGATACAAATATTTCCTAAGGACTCTATTCATCATATCCATAAAACGGCTGGTGCATTAGTTAGTCCAAATGGCATTACAAGAAATTCATAGTGTCCATATGCTCTGCACGCTAAGTAGCTCGGACCGCTTAAGTTGCTCGGTATGCTTAAGTTGCTCGGTATGTTTAAGTTACTCGGAGCACCTGAGTTGCTCGGTGACATTATATTTTTTATTAAAAGTATTTGTATTTGCCATGTAGGTTGACACGTGTCTTCAAGTGATTGGTCCACGTCAGCAGACTAAATTTGGTATCAACAGAAACCCCCAATGTTTCACAGTTGAGGTTGAAGGAGAGTGTGGAACATTTTTCTTGAAAACTGCTTGGATTACTGGTCTTCATGAATTTTAGGAAGATTTTCATTGTATATAATTCCTTTTTGAGCGCATAATATCAAGCTTCTTAAATATTTTGAATTTTCACGATCACTTTAATGTTTCTGCCTTTTTCTTCTTTTAGCCGCCGGAAACGTAAACGTCTTCCCTCGTAATCATTATTTTTCTCTATTCCCAAGGTAAAGTATTTAAGTGCGACAGAAGTCCTATCGTCTTTCACTTTTCAAATTTGTATCTCTGAACTCTTCATTTTCTCTGTATCTTGTGCCTTCGTTCTTTCCATCGTTCATTGTCAACTGATCTCTCTTTCTCCTGTAAGATTTTCCTCCCTCTTCTTTATTTGCTTTATTCACCCTGGTTTATCTTGTTGAATCGTTGGATAAATTTCGTTCTAACTTTTCAATCCCTTCGTGGGTTATTTTGGAAGAACTTTCTTGTCCTTCTCATTTATTTTCTTTAGCGGAGGGACACTGGTTCCCAAGTCTTTTTGTAGCTGAGTGTGGCTCTTCTTTCCCGCCAAATCCCCTGTGTTTGGAGTTTTTCCAATATTTTGATATTGTACCTGCAAGAGTAGCTCTAAACACATGGAGGGTAGTTAATGGCGTATATAGGTTGAATCAACTTCATGGAACTTGTTTGGTAATTCTATAAATTATGTATTGTTATAGATGGGTTACCAACGACACTACTTTCTAATTAAAAATTAGGTTTTCGAATAGAGATTTAGTTGTCAATCTTTTCGATGCCAATAGGGACTATTTTGATCATGGGGTTGTGATGAAAAATTGGCAACACCCTCCATTAAATGGAAATGATGTGTACCAAGGTCCCAGGTGTCCACCTTATGGCAATGGGATAGGTTGTTTTTATTTTTGAAATCTTGTTTTCTTTTGTATTCGATGAAATGCATCACTGACATTAATTTTGTTTGTTACAGTTGACAGTAAAAGGAAGCCTCCAAAAGAGACTGATGTTAATATAAAACATTTAAAACTTATATGGGGCTTGCATCAATCAATTGCTGGGGAGCACATTAGATCTGCTTCTTATTTGTTGCGATACAGAAACTCCACTTCATCTTTCATTGCTCGTCCTGTGGTGGTTGATCTTGACCGGATACCAACCTCTGAAACCAGTGTGGAAGGTTCTTCTTCTGACTTAAGTACTCCTATTACTGATCTAATGAAGAAGAGGAAAGATCCCGTATTTTTTGACAAGTCTGCTTTTGCCACTCAGGAGGTAAAGAAGAACAAAAAAGATGTCCCAGATGGGGGGACAAAGAATATAGATGTACCCCCTTCCATTGCTGCTAAGGAAACTGGCAAGAAGCCCCCTGTGCCTCCAAAAGAGACAACACCTTCGAATGAAACTGTTGTCATTTCTCAAATAGAGACAACATCTTTAATTAAAAGTGCTCCTGCTCCTCTGAGGAGATTAAAAAGAAGTTCTACTGAGAGACCTTTTGACCCTATCTCTCAACCTTCAAATGTTGAAGGTAATATTACAGCTCTTGTTCCTCCGAGCTCTACTATGGGTTTGATCAAATCTTGGACTGTCCCAGAATTCTAAGGCATTGAAGATACCTTTTCTCGTGAGAGAATTACTACTTTGGCTGCTCAACACATTACGTCAGTAAGTATCGTTACCCTGAGTCCTTTATTTTCTAGTACTATATTTGTATATTGACTCAAAATTCTTCCTTTTTTCAGCTCGTGACGTGTTTCAATAGTATTTTGAAGAAAGATGAAGCCATCAGGGCTTCCACCTCCTCGGGTGGGGTAGAAGAAGATTTTGCTGGATTAACTCAATCTTTGAAGGAATCTCGTCAGAAGTACGAGGAAGACAAAGATGCATGGGAGAAATAATTCAAGTCTGTTGAACTAAATCGTGATCAAGCTGTGATTGCCTCTAAAGAGTTGGAGAAGAAATTAAAGGATACTGAACAACGTAAAGAGGAGCTTGAAGTCAAGCTTAAATCTGCTGAGGAAAATATTGCTAAGCTTCAAGTTACTGAGTGACATAAGACAGAGGCAGAAGAAAAACTGAGATCTGTCGAGGAGCTCCTTAGGGAAACAACTTCCTCGGAGAGAGCAAAAAGGAAAGTTGCTGTCAAGAAATCGTTTAGTGCTGGTTGGGACAAGGGTTAGAATAAATGCTTGGCTGTTATGTCTTCTCAGATGGAGTATGCCAGTGTCAACTGTTTTAGGGATGGTTGGATAGCAGCTCTGAAGGAATTGAAGGTTGATAAAAATTCTGAGTTGTTCCAGGAGCATACTCATGGCCCTCCTCCCTCTCCTAGAGAAGAAGAAGATGAAGCTGCATCATATGAGTCTTCTATGATGATAGGAGAGCAAGTCCCTGTTGTTGCTATTGTTCAACCTTCCGAGCAAGTCCAACAAGCCAACACATCTACCGAGAAACTGTCATTGCTCTCCGAGCAACCAACCCCTTCATCCAAACAGTCCGAAGAAGTCATAGGAAATAAAGAGAAGGTGTAAAGTTGTTCGGGTCTTTTGTTTATTTATTTTCCTGGATGTAACCCTGATCTGTGTTTTCCTTTATCATGATGAATAAAAATTAAACTTTTGTTGTTCGTCTGGAATTTCTCTCTTACTTGCTCTGTTCGCATCATTATTGATTTTTTTTTTTCATTTTTTCTTTGCTTTTTTGTGGCCAGGATGGAACTCTTATCAGCTCATGATTCAGAGTTGATGAAGAAATGCAATGACTATTTCAAAGCTGGTCATGCAAACTTTAATGAGGCCCAAATAATTGACATCCATCAGATGCCTCTGAACGAGCAATTGATGCTTGCCGGTACTTGAAGTGTCTACTTGATCGTGCTGTAGCCAATAATGTGGCTTATTACGAAATGATGAAGATCTTCAAGGAACGATCGAGGAACTTCAACAGCAGTATAAAGAATCCACTACAATTTTGCATCAAGGTTATGAGAAAAAAGTATCAACAATTGAGTGTTGACAAGGGATATGACAAGTACATTTTAGCTCATGAGTAAAAGGAAAGTGTGTTAAAACTTGAAATTGAAGAGCATAGACATATTGCCAAGCTGCTAGAGCAGGAGAACATCGCTTTGCAGGAGGAAATAAAACAACTTAAATCTGCTGCCTCTTCTTCTTCGGGAGCCTTGGTCCCTGTTAATGCAAAAATTCTCCATCTATGAGGACCAATCATAAAAGGACACATGTCATCCTACGTGGAAATATTTGACATCCGAGGAGAGTTGGTCGGCACCCGAGGAGTATTATTCGGCACCCGAGGAGAGTTAGTCAGTACCCGAGGAAAATTAGTTAGCACCCGAGGAGTATTAGTCGGCACCCGAGGAGAGTTAGTCGGCACCCGAGGAGAGTTGGTCGGAATACCAACCAGGAAGATCAAAGGATAACTATGCATTTAATGTGCATTAATGAATATGGCAGCGCATTTAATGAGCCTTAATGTACATTTATACTGTATTAATAGATGACAACACATAACATACCAAGAAATTCAACAATTAGATTCGTTGAATGTAGACATAAATGTCTACATATAATGAATCTCTTTATCTCCCATCACTATAAATACATGTATCCCCTTAGACAAAAGGAAGGAGATCCAGGGGAACCTAGAAACCCCATACACAAGATACACATCCTTTCTCTCTCTACACCCTATGGTGCTATTGTAAACCCCTGGGAATAAAATAACAGTGGACGTAGGCTTTATTCATAGCCGAACCACTTTAAAAGTCTTTGTCTCTTATGTGCTTAATTGGATTGCTTTCATCTATTTATCTGTGATCATAAAAATGGGATTCGGTCCAATTTTTTGCATCAACAGATTGGCGCCGTCTGTGGGAACGTGTTACAAGCGTTGTTCTCCATCAAAAGCTAAGTTTTTATTTTCTCTATGTATAATCAATTATACATACATCTTTTGATTCAATCATGATTTTTATGTTTATATACATAACTTAATTGTCCAATTTTTATCTGCAAAATATTGCATATCATGATTTTAAAATCATAACTGTTAGATTAATTCTTATTTAGAAATCTGAAAAATAATGGATTTCATAAATCATAACTTTTTGCTTGATTCTCAAGTTTCAAGTTTATATCATGGAATCAATATTTTAAATGATTACATATACCAATATATACGACGATGATAAGATTTGATAATTTTCATTGTTGATTTTGAAATAATTTTTGAAAGATCCTTGATGACTATTCAAATTTCCATTACATTTTTAATCAGAGAATGAGAAAAGTTTAAAGACAATAAAAAGTTTTCTCATGGAAATCATAACCCAGATCTACTTTCTCTCTCTTCAAGTTTGAGTCTCTTTGCATTCATTTTTATGAACTATATTTGGCTCATCTTCCATCTATGTCAATAAAGTCAAATTGATTGATTTTTGATATAAATTTAGTAATAATTTCAATCATTCACCATATTTTTATCTATGAAAATGGGGAATAGGAAGGGATCAATATAAAAAATAATTTTATGTAACCAAAAAAAAATCATTACCCACCTCTTGTAAGAGAGGATCAGTAAAACAATCATGACCATATCAAGACTCTTTGGCACAAATTTGATATGTTGGCCCCTCGTTCATCACATCACATGGTTTCTTTATCGGAATCACACGATATAGTGGATTAGATAATTAGTCATTTAATTAACATTCTTAATGCTTAAATTTTACATCGAATGTTATTTTTTTGATCTAAGGATTCGAGATATTCTGGTCATCCATCCATATTGTTGGTCGGCATCATCTTGGACCATCTTTTATTAAAGGGAAGCTTAACCAGACCATTTTTGTTTGTCTAAGAAAAGATGTGAAGATCCATCAGCAACGTTGAAATAATTTTATCCAACTACGAGGTTTCTTATTGTTGGTCAGAGACTCTTATTGTAGCTCGATGGAACCAATTGCAGGTCGACGATCATCTACTTCTTGATCGACTACATCTCAGTCTTGTTCGGAGGGTTCAATTTACTGGTCGGCAACTATCCAACCATCCACTTTTTGGTCGGTGACATCTAATGTTGTTCGGTGCTGTCAATGCACCATTTTTGTTGATCGACGAAATTGCTCAGCTGGTCGGGGACCATTTGCTTCTTTGTCAGCACCATATATTCTATAACTTGAGATATCCTTAAATGTTGGTCGGCAACATCCATGCCGTTTGTCGGCAGCAGTAGAATCTTGGGGTATTAAAATATGCGAAGCACCCCAGATATTTCTTTAAACACGAGTTCAAGTCGGGGACAAACAGGGGGCTTAAGTCTTTTTTAACTTGTGATCACCCGAAAAATATTTTTAAAACCAAGTGATAAATAATTTTTGAACAACAACTTATACCTGATTAGTTGTTGGAGATTAAATAACTTTACAAAAAACTCTACGTCTTATTTATGATGCATATCTGATAAAAATTTGTCCATCTCACACACATTTGGCATAAAAATATTATTTCATATTTTGAAATTTTTATTATTTTATGCTGATACACATCACATATTGTTTGGCTGAATAATTATTCTCATGATAATAATTATTTTCTCTAGTCTCAACAGGTGCTCGGGAAGCTTATTAAAATTTCATAGGGACGAGATTCAATCCCGATGAAAGCTCTCGTAAACCTCTGGAAAAGTAGTATTGCTCGACATCAGACAATTATGCCTCGACATATCAGCCAACATATATTATTTCATTTTTTGAAATTAATATTTTTATTTCTCAAGCATATACATATCATATATTGATTGGATGAGTAAATTATTCTCACGACTAATCAATTCAGCCTACACAAATGGTAGAGCAAGATATTAATTTTTACAGGTACAAGACTCAACGCCGACGAATGCTCGAAAAAAATCTGGAAACTATTATCACTGCTCAGCATTATGAAATTTCACCTCAGCAAGGAACTATATATTTTATTATTGCTTTGATTTGTGCTCAAGAACGAATTATTCAATATATCCGTTCATATTCTATATTCGTCTCTTTATGGAGCTCGGCGAAATACTTATTATCATATTCATCTCCGAGGAAAAGCTACAACAGTTATTATATTTCACCCCCAACGGATAGTTGGTCGGGGAAATTCTTATTTATATTCAGGCCCAGATATCGGCTCAAGCACAAATTATTTTATATATCCCTTGGGATTCATATTCTATATTCATCTCAACATGGAACTCGGCGAGATACTTATTATCATATTCAGCTCCGAGGAGAACTATAAAATTTATTATATGTCACCCCCAACGGATAGTTGATCGGGGTAATTCTTATTTATATGCAGGCCCAGCGAAGTTCTCGGCCATATTCTTATGTTCTGGAAAATATTATTCTTATTCGACATTATGCAATTATGCCTCGACAAGATACTTATTCAGCTTTAAGGAAAATTGCAACATTCGTTGTATTTCACCCCCAACGGATAGTTGGTCGGATAATTCTTATTTATATTCAGGCCTGACAACGTTCTCGACCATATTCTTTGAAGCCCTTATACTTTTGACTCATTTGAGTCTATATTGTATAAGTGCTCATCTAGTTTGGAAATTGTGACAAAATTGTGTCCATCCTAGAAACCAAAGAACCTCAGAAATTGCTATGCCTATTCATCTATCTTTCTTGTAGTGATCAAGAGACTATTGCCAACACTCACACACTTAGAATTCAATTCATTCATGTCATATTGCATTATAATGTGTGCACATGTGTTAAGTGTGTTTAAATCCCTCAATTTGATTTTTAATAATTTTTTGGGATTTTTTAAACAATTTTTAAACCATGTTTTAATAATTAAAAATTGATTTAAAAGTTTTGGGGTCAATCTCTTAATATTATTTGTTGTGTATTATGGCCTAATGTTACCTTGGGTAGAATCCAAAAGCGGCAGAGACTTCAGGGTATACTTTGTAATTAGTTTGGACGCGCGTTTTATATCCCTTAACTGGCCAACACCTGTTGCCCTCTGATTGGTTAGAAGTGTGTTTCTTTACTGAGACAATAGACGCGTGTGTTATCAGCCCTTGGATCATTTCTTATCAATGGTCTGCATGTTGCCTTGATAAATCCCCGTGTAACTTTTTAAGCCAATCAGCGTTCGTTTAAGCACCGCCTTGTGTGAGCCCTTAGATTCAAGTCAATTTAAATTGATTTAATCCTGACCCTTGGTTTTGAACCAACATCTCGAACCTTCTCCTCTCACTATAAAAAGGCCTCTATTCTCTGACTTCGAAGACTTTTGCCATTTCATTATTTCTGAGAGAAGAGAGAGTAGAGAGAGAAGAGATAAGAGAGAAACCAGAGAGAGAAAGAAAGTTAGAAACCCTAACTTCATTCGTCTAAATCCTCTTCAAACCTAACCCAAACACCATATCCAAAAACACTACCCTGAGTGTTCTTGAGTGTTTGAGAGTTTGAGTTGAGTTATTTTTGTTGCTGTAACCTTGTGTTCGTGAGATTTCCAACTTAGACTTTTACTTAGATCTAGTTTCTGATTTCATAGAAATCTCAGATATGAGTTATTCATGTTACATTACACTTAGTTTCATTTTATTTCTCATCTTGAGAAATATATTGTTTATTATTTTCTCTAAAACGTTTCTTACTTTGAAATCAACAATAAATGCTTTCTGTTTCTTGTTCTTGTAAAACTAAACCTTTGACCTAGTTTGGAATCTCACTTGGAGGTTTTCAATCTCGAAAAGTTTCTCTAAATTTTGAGATTAATTAAGACCTTGTCTGTCTTCCTAGCAAGGTATCCGTGGATTTTGGGAATGATTTAAAGGTCAAATAAGGTGAAAATTTTTTTAAGAAGAAAGAAAAGAAAAGATCACAGCATATAGTGTAACTGTAATTTGTTAGGACTGTTTGTACTTAATAAGTGTGTGTGTGTGTGCATGCATGTGTTAGAAAGAACCTCCACAAACACTTACACCCTACAACACGAAAAGTGTTGGTAATAAGATCTTGTGATCATAAGTCGACGTAAAGTGCTGGAACAAATCAGAAGTTGACAAACTGAGAGAACTACATCTACAATCAGAACTGCAGAGAAGTTATAAGGACACCAGAGGGTACATTCCTAAACTTATATAGGTCTGAGTTATTTGCATGTTAGTTATATAGTTTGTAACTCATAAATTTGTTTTAGTGGATTTTTCATTTTACTCCGTAGAGGGAGTCGTGGATGTTTCCTCAATTGGTGAGGTTTTACCACGTAAAAAATTGTGAACAGAATCTTTCTACATTTTCTCATCTCAGTCTTGGTTGTGCTGTGTTTAAAACTTTTTTAAACTATCTTTTAAACTTGTTGCTCAAATCTTGAATAAGATCTCGTACATACTGTTTTATTAAACACTTCTTGTGATTAATCCTTTTTTATTTAAGAAAAGAGTTTCTTCAAAAAACAACTCGGAGTTACTTAAATAGTTTATTTTCAGTAAACGGCTTTAGTAACCCATTTTTCAATTGGTATCAGAGCTTGGTAAAACTGCTTTTAAAGAGATCCTGTGTTTCTGAAATTGTTTACTGAAAATCAAATGTGGACGAGAAAAATGAAAGATTTGGTAACTTGACCAAACCTCCAATCTTTGATGGAAACAATTTTGCTTACTGGAAAGTAAGGATGATTGCTTTCATTGAAGGAACTTTGGGAGATGATGTCTGGGACATTGTTGAAAATGGTTATACTTTTCCAACTAAACCAGCCAACGAAGGAAGTAATGAGAGAGTTAAGAAATCTTTAAGTGAGATCACTCAAGAAGAGAAACAAGTTTCTCGAAATAATAACAAAGGAAAGAATGCCATATTTATGTCCATAAATGAACATGAGTTCAAAAGAATCTCATCCTGTACCACTTCTAAGGAAGCTTGGGACACCTTGGTTACTGCTCATGAAGGAGACACTAGAGTTAAGGATGATAAAACCCAAATGCTTATCCAGCAGTATAACTCCTTAATTATGTCTGAGACTGAATCATTTGATGACTTCTATATGAACCTGACTAATATTGTGACCAAACTCCATGCTAATGGGATAACCTATGATAGACAAGAAATTGTATCTAAAATTCTGAGATCATTACCACAGAAGTTTGATAACAAAAGATATGCTATTGAGGAAATGTGTGATATAAATCTCACTCCTGAATTACTCAGTAGTAAATTAAGAACTGTGGAAATGGAACTGGAATTTAAGAAACAATTAATCCAATCACATAGGAAACAGACTAGTTCCAATCTAAGCTTCTCTTCTAAATTGATTAAGACTGAGTTTAATACTTCCAATGATGAATCTGATGAGGACTGCGATATAGAGAGTTTGGACAATCAGATTGCCTTAATGACAAAGCAGTTCAAGAAAATCATTAAGTTTAGAAACAAAGTGGCAAATAAACAAGGCAAGTCAAATTATCCAACTCCCTCTAGTCACAGACCTCATGAGAAAAACAATGACAAAAATCACAAGGACTCTCATATCAGACCTAATAGAGACCTTAAGAAGACTGAATGCTATAGATGTGGTAAAAATGGAAAACATTGCACAAGACTGTAGAGTTAATTTGAACACTCAAAACAAACACACTAGAGCTAACATCTGCAAAACATGGGATGATTCAAGTGACTCTGAAAATGAGGAACCTGAGTCATCAGATGTTTTTGATCCTTGCATGTCTTTCTTTGCCCAGATTATTTATAATGATGACATGCCTATGTTTGTTAATGAGGATGAACCAAATAATTCTATGACTGATACTTCGAATGTGGTTATTACTGGTTTAGATGCTTTGATTACTGAGAATGTTGCATGTTCTACCTCGGGGTGTGTGAGTCAAAGGGAATGCGATAATGACGATGCTAATGGGTGTGTGAGTTCTAAGAATGAAGCCTTAGGGGTCACTTCACACACCACACTTAGTGACTCGGACAATGAAGACCTCCTAGACATTCACACACTTTACACTAAGACTCTCAAGAAAAGCTCTAGACTAGAAAAGACTGTTAAAGATCTTACCAAGAAATTGGAAGATCTAAGCCTGATGGTTAAACTGAATGCTAAAGAGTACACTACCCAATGTTTAACTCATGAAAGTGAAATTAAAGTTTTTGATGAAAAACTGAAAAATTTGACTGAAACAAATGAAATTCTGGAGAAAAAATACAAAGGGACATTGTTAGAATTGGAACAAACCAAAGAAAAGACAGCAACTGTTTTCAAAAAATTTACAAAATTTGAAAATAATTCTAACTGTTTTGATGAATTTGTTGCTGAATCTAAAACCAATTCTGATGATCGAACTGGTATAGGATTTTGTCCTAATTTGAAAACACAGACAAAACCTTTTGAACCTATCAAGTTTGTGTCAGGAGGCAAAAGACCTATTGAAACATGCCCAGATTTTCATTCCCTAAAAACTGAGTTTGATTTAAAACATCAAAACTTCAACAATGGGGAATCAAGTTGCTCTAAGCATAAAAGTTCACCTAAGGCTAAATACGTCTGCCCTCTTATTGGAAAGAGTGAACCTACTTTCAAACCTGTACTACCCAGGAATAAAGTTCAGACTGAAAACTTTTCAAAACCTTTGTTTAGAGACTTTCCTAAGGAGACCCCCATTTTGAGCAATCTTTATTGCTCCTACTGTGACATATATGGTCACTCTTTCGATGGTTGCTATGCTAGGAGACTTGTCAAACCTATCTATAATCCTCGTACTTACCAGAACTTTAACTATTCTAAGAGGAGTCGAAACAATTATATACTTCCTAGAAAGCCAGATAAAAACTCTAACTATATAAAGAGAAAGACCAAACCTAAAAGAACATTTCATAGAAGGAATCCTAAGCACTTTCCTAAACCAAATGCTCAAGTCTTTCATAAAATTCAAAATCATGCGCAAAATATTTTTCAGCAAAAATCTAATGCTCGTAAATTTTATCAATTGAGAGCTAATAAGCGCAAGATGAAAACTAGAGCAATTTGGATTAGAAAAGATGATCTATTACCTCAGATGAAGTGTAATATTGTTGCTACTGCTTTAAAAGCCGAACACACATCATCTGGTTGGTATTTAGACTCTGGATGTTCTAAGCACATGACTGGAGATGAATCTAAACTTTTAAACAAAACTAGATTTGCTGGTGGTAAAGTCATTTTTGGTGATGGAGTTTCATCTCAAATCATAGGCAAAGGAACTCTCCAAGAAGATGGGCTTCCTATTCTTAAAAATGTTCTTCTAGTTAAAGGTCTAAAGGCCAACTTACTTAGTATTTCGTAATTTTGTGACTCAGACCATACTGTTACTTTTTCAAAGAACAATTGCAAGATTTTAAATGAAAAAGGTGAATGCATAATTACTGGATTCAGAACTCCTGACAACTGCTACACTGTCAAGAACAATTCTGAAATTTGTAATGTTGCCAGAATGGATGACAACGAGATATGGCATAACAGAATGGGTTACATAAATTACGATAATCTTAGTAAATTGTCTACTCACGACATAGTAAGAGGAATTCCAAAAATTAAACCCATTCATAATATTGTTTGTGGTTCCTGTCAAGAAGGTAAAATTATTAAGGCCCCTCATAAGAAAGTCAAAGATATTCTCACCTCTAATCCCTTAGAACTCATAAATATGGACCTAATGGGTCCTTCCCAAACTGTTAGCCTTTGTGGACACAGCTATATCTTAGTTATGGTTTATGACTTCACCAGATTTGCTTGGGTAGCCTTTTTAAAACAAAAGTCTGACACTTTTCAAACCTTCCTAAAAATCCTTCTTAGGATTGAAAATGAAAAGGACACTCAAGTAAATAGAATCCGCAGTGATAGAGGTGGTGAATTCAAAGGCACTGGCATTATAGAATACTGTGACTATAATAGTTACAAACACGAGTTCTGTTCTCCAAGACTCCTCAACAAAATGGAATCGCCGAGAGAAAGAATCTTACCTTGCAAGAGATGGCACGTGTCATGTTACATGCCAAGAATTTACCTAAATATTTTTGGGTAGAATCTATTCGTACTGCGTGTCACATCATTAATAGGGTCTATCTTAGAAAGAATTCCAAACAAACCCCTTATGAACTTTGGTACAATAAAAAGCCTAATCTAAAATATCTTAGAACCTTTGGCAGTACTTGTTATGTATGCAAAGATAGGGAACACTTATCTAAATTTGAGAGCCGGGGAGATAAAGCCATATTTCTAGGATACTCGCCTAACAGTAGAGCTTATCGAGTGTATAATATTCGCACTAAAACCATGATGGAATACATAAATGTAATTGTTAGTGACACTACTGTAGAAAGCAAGACTGGTGAATTACCTATTGAAGAAGAGTCTTCAAATACTTTAGAAAATGACCCTTCTGAAATAGATAATTCATTACCTATTGAGACACCTGAAGTACCTAACTGGGTTTCTAAAGATCATCCCATAAACAACATAGTTGGCAACCCTAGTGAGCCAGTGCGTACAAGATCCCAACTTAGAAATTATGCACATTATGCATGTTTTGTTTCCCTTGTGGAACCAAAGAATGTAAATGAGGCATTGAATGACTCTCACTGGATTTCTGCTATGCATTATGAACTTTTACAATTTGTCATTCATGATGTATGGTATCTTGTTCCACGTCCTGATCACAAAAAGGTTGTTGGTACTCGTTGGATTTTCAAAAATAAAACTGATGAAAATGGGATAATAATTAGAAATAAAGCTAGATTAGTTGCTCAAGGATACTCCCAAATAGAAGGAATTGATTTTAACGAGGCCTTTTCCCCTGTTACTCGTTTAGAATCAGTTCGTTTGCTTTTCGCTATAGCTTGTCACATGCGTTTTACATTATATCAAATGGATGTCAAATCTGCGTTCCTTAATGGAATACTGGCTGAGGAAACCTATGTAGAACAACCTAAAGGGTTCATTGACCCTAAATATCCGAATCATGTATTTCGTCTGAAAAAGGCTTTATATGGCCTTAAACAAGCTCCTAGAGCTTGGTATGAGCGTCTTTCCAGTTTTCTTTTGGATAAAGGTTTCAAAAGAGGTGGAAATTATCAAACTTTATTTGTCAAACATTTTGACAAACACATTACTATTGCTCAAGTACATGTAGACGATATTATATTTGGATCAACTTCTACCTCAGAAGTAAAATCCTTTTCTGAAATTATGAGTAAGGAATTTCAGATGTCCCTTATGGGGGAGTTGCAGTTCTTCCTAGGTCTCTAAGTCAAACAAAATCCAGAAGGACTATTTGTTTCGCAATCTAAGTACGCTTTAGAGATCGTTAAGAAATTTGGCCTCGAGAGTGCTAAAGATGCTAACACACCTATGAGTACTACGGTAAAATTGTCAAAAGATGAAAATGGAAAATCTGTAGATCCTACTCTATATCGTAGTATGATTGGAACACTACTCTATTTTACTGCCTCGCGTCCTGATATCATGTATGCTGTGTGTGTATGTGCTCGTTATCAAAACAACCCTAAAGAGAGCCATTTGAATTCTGTTAAACGTATAATTAAATATGTTAAAGGCACTCTGAATCTAGGACTTTGGTACACTAATGACACACCAAGCACTATTATTGGGTACACTGATGCTGACTGGGCTGGATGTACTGATGATAGTAAAAGCACTTCAGGAGCATGTTATTATATCGGTAATAACTTGGTAGGATGGAGTAGTAAAAATACAAAACTGCACATCACTCTCGACTGCTGAATCTGAATACATAGCCGCTAGTAGCTGTTGTGCTCAATTATTGTGGCTTAAACAAATGCTAAGTGATTATGGTATTCAAGAAAACCAATTTCATCTCAATTGTGATAATCAAAGTGCGATTAATATTTCTAAAAACCCTGTTCAACACTCGCGAACAAAGCATATAAAAATAAGACATCATTTTATACGCGAATTAGTTGAATCTAAGGAATTAGAAATCAATTATCTTCCTACTGATCTACAACTCGCAGATATGTTTACCAAACCTCTAGATTATAATAGATTCATTTCATTACGTAAATTTATTGGTATGGTTTGTGCTGAGTAATACCTTTGCTGCTTATCCAAGTTTTTCCCTTTGTCCATTTGAGACAAAATGGGGGAGAAATTTGAGTCTACTAATCTCTTACATATACTAAACAGCTTGATCTTAGTGATACATTGCAGGTATTCCATTTTGTACAGTCATTCTCAACTGATGTATTAGGGTATTAAATTGTAAATAGTTGAGTTATGTACTTTTTTGATTTCTAGGATTTGGGTAGATAGAATTTTAATAGGACTATGTTTTTCTTATTTTTGTTGCCCTACGAGTCCTAGTTTACTCAAAGGAGATTTTGTCTCGTATTTCCAAAGGGGGAGATTGAAGCCCTTATACTTTTGACTCACTTGAGTCTATATTGTATAAGTGCTCATCTAGTTTGGAAATTATGACAAAATTGTGTCCATCCTAGAAACCAAAGAACCTCAGAAATTGCTATGCCTATTCATCTCTCTTTCTTGTAGTGATCAAGAGACTATTGCCAACACTCACACACTTAGAATTCAATTCATGCATGTCATATTGCATTATAATGTGTGTACATGTGTTAAGTGTGTTTAAATCCCTCAATTTGATTTTTAATAAATTTTTGGGATTTTTTAAACAATTTTTAAACCATGTTTTAATAATTAAAAATTGATTTAAAAGTTTTGGGTTCAATCTCTTAATATTATTTGTTGTGTATTATGACCTAATGTTACCTTGGGTAGAATCCAAAAGCGGCAGAGACTTCAGGGTATACTTTGTAATTAGTTTGGACGCGCGTTTTATATCCCTTAACTGGTCAACACCTGTTGCCCTCTGATTGGTTAGAAGTGTGTTTCTTTACTGAGACAATAGACGCGTGTGTTATCAGCCCTTGGATCATTTCTTATCAATGGTCTGCATGTTGCCTTGATGAATCCCCGTGTAACTTTTTAAGCCAATCAGCGTTCGTTTAAGCACCGCCTTGTGTGAGCCCTTAGATTCAAGTCAATTTAAATTGACTTAATCCTGACCCTTGGTTTTGAACCAACATCTCGAACCTTCTCCTCTCACTATAAAAAGGCCTCTATTCTCTGACTTCGAAGACTTTTGCCATTTCATTGTTTCTGAGAGAAGAGAGAGTAGAGAGAGAAGAGAGAAGAGAGAAACCAGAGAGAGAAAGAAAGTTAGAAACCCTAACTTCATTTGTCTAAATCCTCTTCAAACCTAACCCAAACACCATATCCAAAAACACTACCCTGAGTGTTCTTGAGTGTTTGAGAGTTTGAGTTGAGTTATTTTTGTTGCTGTAACCTTGTGTTTGTGAGATTTTATTTCCAACTTAGACTTTTACTTAGATCTAGTTTCTGATTTCATAGAAATCTCAGATCTGAGTTATTCATGTTACATTACACTTAGTTTCATTTTATTTCTGATCTTGAGAAATATATTGTTGATTATTTTCTCTAAAACGTTTTCTTACTTTGAAATCAACAATAAATGCTTTTTGTTTCTTGTTCTTGTAAAACTAAACCTTTGATCTAGTTTGGAATCTCACTTGGAGGTTTTCAATCTCGAAAAGTTTCTCTAAATTTTGAGATTGATTAAGACCTTGTCTTTCTTCCTAGCAAGGTATCCGTGGATTCTGGGAATGATTTAAAGGTCAAATAAGGTGAAAAGTTTTGTAAGAAGAAAGAAAAGAAAAGATCACAGCATATAGTGTAACTGTAATTTGTTAGGACTGTTTGTACTTAATAAGTGTGTGTGTGTTCGTGCATGTGTTAGAAAGCACCTCCACAAACACTTACACCCTACAACATGAAAAGTGTTGGTAATAAGATCTTGTGATCATAAGTCGACGTAAAGTGCTGGAACAAATTAGAAGTTGACAAACTGAGAGAACTACATCTACAATCAGAACTGCAGAGAAGTTATAAGGACACCAGAGGGTACATTCCTAAACTTATATAGGTTTGAGTTGTTTGCATGTTAGTTATATAGTTTGTAACTCATAAATTTGTTTTAGTGGATTTTTCATTTTACTCCGTAGAGGGAGTCGTGGATGTTTCCTCAATTGGTGAGGTTTTACCACGTAAAAAATTGTGAACAGAATCTTTCTACATTTTCTCATCTCAGTCTTGGTTGTGCTGTGTTTAAAACTTGTTTAAACTATCTTTTAAACTTGTTGCCCAAATCTTGAATAAGATCTCGTACATACTGTTTTATTAAACACTTCTTGTGATTAATCCTTTTTTATTTAAGAAAAGAGTTTCTTCAAAAAACAACTCGGAGTTACTTAAATAGTTTATTTTTAATAAACGACTTTAGTAACGCATTTTTCATTCTTATGTTCTGGAAGATCTTATTCTTGTTCGGCATTATATAATTCTATCTCGACAGATCAACGAGGAACTTTATTATTATTCTTTATATCTATTTGGATGCATATTCTATTCTTATTTCAGCATGGATCTCGACAAATATTTATAATCATATATTCAGCTCCAAGGAGGTCTCCAGCATATATTATTCCCAACAATCTGTTGGTCAGCGCCGAGGAAGTCTCCAGCATTTATTATATTTTATTCCCAACAATCTGTTGGTCAGCGCCGAGGAGGTCTCCAGCATTTATTATATCTTATTCTATTCCCAACAATCTGTTGGTCAGCTCCGAGGAAGTCTCTATCATTTATTATCATAAATGTATTCCTCCGGGAAGTAAAACTTTTATTCCTCCGGGAAGTAAAGCTACTTGTATTCCTCCGGGAAGTGAAACTAGTATTCCTTTGGGAAGTAAAACTTGTATTCCTCCGGGAAGTAAAACTATATATTCCTAAAAATTCCAACTTATGTTGGTTAGGAAGTAAATCTATTCCCAAAAATGTCAACTCAGGTTGGTCGGAAATAAGAAGCTGTCAACTACAGTTGGTCGAAAACAAAGTATGAGTATGTGGAAGCGATTAAGCAAAAAGCATTCAAAGTTCACATTCCACACTTGGGGGCTTCTATTACAGATATATTTATTCATTCGGTGGCACATTCTTATAACATCATGCATTCGAGCATCAGATTCAGCCCCGACTAATTATCATTCAGGAGTTGTTTTTTCTTGCTCAGGAATTAATTTTGATATTGAAGTTCAGGAGGCTATTGAAGTTCAGGAGGTATATTGAAGTTCAGGAGGAATTCAGAAGTTCAGGAGGCATATTCAGGAGTTATTATGCACATACTATTGAAGTTCAGAAGTCAAATTTAGCATCTACAGCACTGAGATCTTTACTACTACTGCCCGACCAACATTGAAGAAGAAGTTGTATGAAAATGTTTCGAAGTCCACCACTAGCTTGGTACTAATCAGATTGAAGAGTTGGGTTCAAAAGCTAGTATGTTACTCGACAAAGTATTCAGAGGAGCATAAATCAGAAGAATCAAGCACGTGAAGTTAGCACTCAGTTGCTCGGCACAGGAGGCAGTTGGTCGGCTAGCAAACCAATCAACATACTTGAAGATTATGACAAGCTACAAGCTGCATACTATGGCATGGTTGCATCCAAATCCCCAGGGGTGATACATAGCACACGGAGTTCCTCAAAAGAAAGATTAGCAACCATCGATCAGCCTGCATTATATGTCGTCCAGGAGATAATGTACTTTATGTTGAACAAATCAAGAAGGTAGATCAAGAATTTCACGAGCACCGAGCAACACTGCAGAATAAATACTCCATCCTTTCAAGTAAACCATCAAGCATGGAGCATTGGGGGCTTCTGTTAACGCAAAAATTCTCCATCTATGAGGACCAATCAGAAAAGGACACATGTCATCCTACGTGGCAATATTCGACATCCGAGGAGAGTTGTTCGGCACCCGAGGAGTATTAGTCGGCACCCGAGGAGAGTTAGTCAGTACCCGAGGAGAGTTGGTCGGCACCCGAGGAGAGTTAGTCGGCACCCGAGGAGAGTTGGTCGGCATACCAACCAGGAAGATCAAAGGATAACTATGCATTTAATGTGCATTAATGAATATGGCAGCGCATTTAATGAGCCTTAATGTACATTTATACTGTATTAATAGATGACAACACATAACATACCAAGCAATTCAACAATTAGATTCGTTGAATGTAGACATAAATGCCTACATACAATGAATCTCTTTATCTCCCATCACTATAAATACATGTATCCCCTTAGCCGAAAGGAAGGAGATCCAGGGGAACCTAGAAACCCCATACACAAGATACACATCCTTTCTCTCTATACACCCTATGGTCCTATTGTAAACCCCTGAGAATAAAATAACAGTGGACGTAGGCTTTATTCATAGCCGAACCACTTTAAAAATCTTTGTCTCTTATGTGCTTGATTGGATTGCTTTCATCTATTTATTTGTGATCATAAAAATGGGATTCGGTCCAGTTTTTTGCATCAACAGTCCCCATTAATGATGATAGTTTTTCGTTTTCAGAAATAGAAAATGCTAACTTACGGGATGAGTTAGAGACTTTGAAATTAACTGGGCCTTCCACACCTTCTCGTGGTAGAGCAAGATCTTCTTCTCGTGGACAAGTAAGGGCTGGTCGGGTTACTATTGATGAAATGAGAACTCAATTTGCCTTAGAGAATCAAGTCGTTCAATTAATGGCGAAGAATTAAGCCTTGGCAGAAATGTCTAAGAAGATTCAGAGTTTCACCGACCAACTCTCAAATCAGAGTTCTGCTCTGGAAAGTAAAGAAATTCTGGTGAAAAAACTCCATGAGCAACTTGAGAGATTAATTTATCAATTTCATAAGCAGCCCAGGGAATTTTGGATGGCTGGGGATAATGAAGCTCTGTATCATCTTGATGCTCGTTTGCAGCAGTCGAACAATGAAGGATATAAGCAGGGGTGGTTGAATGCCTTATATGTCCTGAAACTGGAGCAAGGTCATTTCTTGTGGGATTAGTATGAACCTGGAGTTCTTGATTTGCCTGTGCCTCCCTTCAAACTTGACCTTAGTTGGATTCCATCCCGTGCCATCCCTCGAATTTTGATCTCCAAGTATCTCGGGGATTATAGCCTTCATTCAAACTTTGATATATCTCGTCCAGAGCACTTGCTTGATCGACCATCCACAAGTAATGTCAGAATGTTGTGAGATATGAACTTTATAAACTCTCCTTATACTTTAGATGATCCTCCATCTCGGGTGGAACCTGTTTCAAAAGCAGAGGGAAAGAAACCCATAGAATAGGGCATTTTTATGTAATGAATCCAATTTCACATATGTAATCTTCTTTGTTTTAATAAAGAAAAATTTAGGATGTCCAATTTTATTTTATTCGAAATAATTTATAGAATGTCCTCGTTTATTCGTTGGTGAATATATATATATATATATATATATATATATATATATATATATGTAGAAGGATGTTTTGTTTTTAGACAATGGAACTTATCCCATTTGTTGTTTGATTATAGTGACTTGTCACTCTTTGGGCCTAAGTAACGGAATGATTTTCATCCCATGTTCCTACTTAGTTGTAGTAATCTCGTCTGGATTACCTTGTTGCCTAGACAGTGGATGCCCCGGGAGGTCATCCATCTTCTTGCCTAGTTTGGTACCAAACAATCGGAGTTGGTGGTCAATGAGTTGCCGACCAACCGGATTTGGTGGTCAATGATTTGTCTACCAACCGGAGTTGGTGGTCAATGAGTTTTCGACCAACCGGAGTTGATGGTTGCTGCTCGGAATGCATGCTTGTGTAGTGTGTAGCACTAATATTCTGAAGAAAAAAAATTCAACAAAGGAGAAAATATGGGCGAAACATCACTTTATTCATATTGAAAGAAATGTGTTGCATGTGGATTTTAATTATTGATAGTACTTGTGTAGATGCTCTGCATTCTATGCATTCTTGAATTCTTCTCGCTCCAAAGTTTTAATTCTATATGTCCCAGGACGAACAACTTCAGTTACTCTGTAAGGTCCATGCCAGTTGGCTTCCAGTTTGTTATGCTTTTGGATCACTTTCTTCAGCACATAATCCCCTTATTTCAAATTGCACCTTTTCACTCTTTCGTTATAGAACAAGGTTGTTCGTTGTTGGTATGCTGCAATTCTGATTGCTGCTTCTTCCCTAACTTCTTCAAGCATATCCAGGTCTAATCGTCTCATCAAGTCGCTTATAGAAGAATTGAAATTAAGCACCCTATGTATGGGTAGACCCAATTCAGCAAGTATGACAGCCTCACTCCCAAATATCAACATGTATGGAGACTCCCCAGTTGCGGTTCGTGGTGTAGTGTGATAAGCCCACAACACATAGTGTAGCTCGTTGATCCAATTTCCCTTTGCATCATCGAGTCATTTTTTTAAACCATTCAGTAGGGATCTGTTCATCACTTAAGTTTTCCCATTGCTCTGGGGGTGGCCTGGCGCGGAGTGGATCTTCAGTACATTGGATTGATGACAATATGCAGTGAATTCTGCATTGTCAAATTGGGTTCCATAGTCAGTAATGAATGCGTGTGGGAGACCATATCTATAAATAATACTCTTCTAAATAAATTGATAGACCTTGTCATATGTCATATCAATGAGAGGTTTAGCTTCCACCCATTTGGTAAAATAATCCACAGCAACCACGAGGTATTTGAATCTTCCTTTAGTCGTCAGAAGTGGCACGACCAAGTCTATCCCCCATATGGAGAGTGTCCAAGGGGAGGTGATGGGTGTTAATAATGCCTGGGGAGTTCTTCGGATGGAAGAGAAACATTAGCATTTATCGCACTTCTTAGCGTAAGCTGCGCAGTCAGCTCTCATCGTTGGCTAGAAATACCCCTGTGTTGTTATCCTCTGCAAAAGCGTCCGACCTGCTACATGGGCTCCACATAACCCTTCGTGAACCTCTTCAATCAATTCTTTCACTTCGTAGGGATGGACACATCTTTGTAGTCCTGCTATAACTCCTCTTCTATACAAAATGCCAATGGTTAATACGTAATGAGCAGCTTTAAACTTCAGTTTCTTGGCTGCGAGTTTATCAAGTGGCACAGTCCCTTCTTCAATATAGGCCCTGATGGGATCCATCCAGGATGGTCCCAAGTCGAGGGCAATGAAGTTTATCATCAAGTGTTCGTCTACACTCCGATCTACCAGGATTTCTATTGGGATTATTCTTCGTAGCTCGGTGCGTGTTGCTAATGCCAGCCGAGTTAGGGCATCGGCTCTTGCATTCTCTAATCTCGGTATTCTCATCAATTGAACTGCGATAAAAGTTGAGATTACCTCCATAGCCTTTGCATGATACTTGAACATCAGTTCTCCCTTTGCTGCATACAATCCGAGAATTTGATTTACGATTCTTTCCCTTCAGATCGGGTACGAATGGTAATCCATGCCCTTGTAAGGAGTGATAAATCTTGATCGATGAAGCATGTAGGGTGTAGGAGAAAATATGAGAAAACCTTGACTGGTTTAGGTGAGATTATGGGTAAGATGGGTGCTTTTTTGGGCATGATTTGAGTAGATGGGTCAAATTTTGGGTCATTTTCTAGAAATATGACATTTGTATGGGTTGGAAGTGGGTTGTGAGTGGTATTGGGTTTTTGATTGGCTGGTGGGGCAATGGTACCCCAGTCAATTAGGCATTGAATCACATTCATAATATGGAAACACTGGTTAGTAGTATGGTCAACTGACTGGTGTAAATCATAACGTGCATCGGCATTGAAGTTTTTGGGGATCGAATTTCGTAGTAGACGGGGGTCCAAGGGCTTGATGAGGTTACGGCTCATCAGGGCCTAATACACTTTTGACAGGGGAGCATGGAGTGCAGTATATCCTTTCTTGGTAAGATTGGTGAGACTTTTCGGTGCCCAAGAGGTAGCTGGTTGGGAAATGTTGTTGATGGTTGAGATTATAGCACTGGTAGGCTTCTTATCCTTCGGGGTAGTGAATTGTCCGGTCACATTCTTTGGTTCAAATTCAACTTTGGTAACGCTTTATTCAATTTTTACACTACCCTATCGGAGGGCTTAAAAATGTGGGTAATACTATCCTCCCATGGGTGCCCGGATATGAGGCAAGAAGTTCTTCTTCATGATACTGACTTATTCCTCCTGAAAGGGTCTTTTGGTCATGGTAGCAGCTTTCTGGTAGCCGGCGTAAACTGTATGTAAAATATGTCGTTAGGCATTTACGCCTCAACAAAAACAAATACCTAGACTTGGCACACTAACTACGGAGTGTAGCGGCAAGTAAGGATTGAATCTACAAGGAGTGTTTGATAGATTGTAACGGATTTATTAGTTCCGGAATAAAAATGAAAAAGGGTGATGTATGCTAGTAATTAAAAGAAAAGCGAGAAGTTAAGTCTAAAATAAAGTAAAAGCGAGGATCGGGATATCATCCAACCATACGGCTCGAAACAACTATTAGTCAGAATTCCGGCTCGAGAGCAATTTAATCGAGCATTATCAATTAAACATAAACTTCACACAATAAGGAATTTAAGCCAAAGTTGCGAGAATAAACACTTAACCAAAAATTGGTCACACGCGGATTAAATTCGGATTATCGCTTTAAACACTAACGTTGCATGACAAAGAAAGTTAAACGGATAATAATCCGACTTTAATACGCGCGGGGTCAATTAAACGCAATTTTGCACGAAACCTAATTTTTGGAGCTCGGGGCCCGTTAATGGCGGAACAACTTCCCGACCCTATTTATCTAAGGGCACATAATGATTAAACTAGATTACAACTAATTAAACTAGGAAAGCAAGAAATAAAGTAGGGAAACTAATTAAGAAAGCATGGAAATTAATCTACAAAGCAAGAACAATTATATAAATGGAGATGGAAGTGGAAAGTTAAACATACACAACCCATATGGTTATCAACCCAAAGAGAAATGAAGACAAGCTCTCCAAACCCAAACCCACAAACCCTAGGCTAAACTAATTAAAACTGAATATATCTGAATATGACACAAAATTGGGTTATATAGTAAGTTAGAATAAAAGAAAAGGAGGCAAAATATTTGTAAAAACAGGCGATCGATCGATCGACCCCTTTGGTCGATCGATCGATGGATAAAATCATGCCAAAAAATATGAAAGAGAACCTCCTTTCCTCCTGTTTTGGTGTAAATGCTTTCTTCTCCGCTAGAATTGCCGTAACTTCTTCGTTCGGACTTAGAATCGCACACCGTTCATGGCCATGCAAAGCATGTGAGGAGGGCTACAACTTTCGTGAGATGTCGAGCCAGGAGCCTAAACTGTGAATTGACCGGATTGCCCTCGAACGTGCGAATGCGTACGAAACTTCACGGGAATGCGTTTGAACTCCATACTTAGTACCTAAATACCTACAAAATCCCAATTATACCTCATATAGCATGTTAACAATATAAACCGAGGTTGTCTAGTTAACGAGCTTAAATATAGAGATTAAGGCACCCGAGGGGGCTAAAATGCATAGGTTCGACGGATGAAATACACAATATTTGCGTATTATCACTTTCTCTCTCCATCTTCTTATGAAGTTGCTGACTGCTTCCCCAGGGTTTTAGTTAAGAAGCTCTATATCTCGGTGTATAACCTCTAGCTCCTCATTGTATTTATACTAAGACAGGAATTCTCGGGCAACATCTTCCCAACTATGGATTCTGAATTCTTCAAGGGACAAAAACCAATGAAGGGCACTTTTCTTTCAAGGTTTGCCAGAACATCTGGACCATTTTCTCTTTTGAGGCACCAAGGAGGGTCGGTGATAGCATCGAAGGTGAACAATTGGGGATCCGCTTCCCTCGAACTTCTCGATGTCTGGCATCTTAAACTTTTCTGACATTCTGAATTTCGGATAAGAAGGCATATGGATGTTGTTCATATAGTTGTTGGACATCTTGACTTGGTCAAACTTCTTTGACAGCAGTTTGAGGTCTTCATTGTCCTTGTTCAATTCCTCCTCTTTAGGATCTGTCGGTACTGGTAGGTTAGCCCCTGGTTAGGCAAGGTTCAAAATAGATAGTTGAGCTGGCGACAACCCATTGCCAGGTGGGACATGCGGAGCATGCTGACACTCTTTTGGGACCCAGATAAACTCAGGTCCTGGTGGACCCATGGCACGAGGAAAGAGAACTTAGGGTTCTTTGAGAATCTGGGTCGGGTGACACATGCATCTCATAGACCTTGGTTTGAAGATTATTAATCTTGGCACTGAGCTGAGATAAGATGGTCATCAGATCAGGCTTCACATTTCGTGCTTGGTAAGTGTTTTCCATGAAGATCTCGTGAAGCTAAATCCAAAACTTGAATAAAGTAGCGAAAGAACCAACAAAGCTTTGGGGAGATTTGACGAAAGATCAAAGCCAAAAGGGAGTCAGGCCAAAATTAGGTATGGGATCGACCTGAGAGGGAAAACGGTTCAAATTTATCTTTAAAAGAAGGAGGGAGAAAAAAATATTTTTGGTTTTTAAAAAATGAGGGAAAAAGAAAAAGAATCTCAGCATGATTATTATTAATGTTATTATTAGGTTTTCACTTGTATTAGATTTGCCTAAATGCAGAAAAAAATGTCGGACATGACCAGAGCCTAGGAAAATAGGGTTTAAAAATATGTAAAACATGGTTGGACTTGTTTCTAGGCTCGTGTACAGGGGCCCTGTTTTGAAAAAAGGCGAAATACGCCGATCTAGAATTTCGATAGAGTTTCGCATGGTAACCGACAAACTAAATATGAGTGTCCTAGGTATACCTATATGAGGTTTATGCAATTGTTGGGTTAGTGGAAGGGTTCCCCCCTTGGGCATGACTTCAACAATATACCTCTTGCCTATAAGGGCAATCATTCATCGATATGTGTGGACAAGCCATTTTATATACCTGAGTGTACATAAATTGCCTCACTATACACCTCATGGGGACAATACGTGTGAGAGCGAATTTGATATACTCGACATATGTGAATGAGTTCCCTACTATATACCTCCCATCTTAAGTTTGGTCAAGCGGTACGATGTGGGGGGAACCCTTCAATATATGTCGAAGGTACGAGGATAATGGATGGTGAGAGTCATATTACTAAGGCTAACTGCAACCCACAGAACCAGCGCCTATCACAAAGTGACTCCCCAGTATGGGATAAAATTTTGATCAATATTTTTATGCTCTTGGTGATGAGTGTGCAAAAATGCATGAGTTTTAATTAACATTAATGAGATAGAGTATTTTTTATTGGAATAATGAGTAAAGGGAAAGCTACACTAATAGGGGGAGAATATACAAGTATTATGAAAAGTAAATCTAGCATGGAGACTATACTACGCGTGGATACATGTGAGTGAGTAGGTGACATGGGAATATATACAAGTGAGTGTGTGTGGTAGTGAGCCTATACGAGGATCAACTACAAGTGGTGTGTGATACGTGTAAGTGAGCATATATACAAGTGTGGGAAGTGCGGATGTGTGCTAGTTAAGACTAGGCATAGATATTCTAAGTGGTGTGTGAAGCATGTGAGTATAAAGTGAAGCTAAGTGTAAGTGTGTGAAGTGCACATGGAGAGTATATACAAGTGTGTAATGTGTATAAGTGAGATTTATACACGAGAGAGATATACAAAAGGCAAATAAAGGAGAGAATGGAACATACAGGTAGGTGTATACGCACACATGCAGAAGAGAATAATAACACCCATGCAGGAATAGAGTCTAGTCCTCTTAAAACGTCATCCCCGATGAAGTCTCCACTGTGGCCATCCCGAGGTCGGGGTCGAGGGGGTCTCCTAAGGGGGATTCCTTTATCCTTCCCCTTCCAACCTGCACTCAGTATTGCGTCCTTTCTCAAGCCGTTTGGTCGTCGTCGATGTGGGGTGATATGTAGAGATGGAGTCGCCAACTTATTTTGCACAAAATAGGAAAAAGAAATGTTGCGACCTCAAGATAACGACATCAAGGACAATACTGATGCTTACGAAACCAAGTAGGTTAAGGATCCAAGGACTAAGTTATGGAATAGGAAGACAATAGGCACCCATCCCTCCCTTTCGATCTCTTATGGGCATGTGTTAATCTTCTCTTGTAAACTCCGTGAAATGTGTGCTTATGTGCATAATATAACTATAGAATGGAATCTCTCGACTCGCATCATGGATAAAGGCGGAGTGAGGACATCCTTAGGAGTGTTACCAAAATCGTAATTCAAAGTATAATGCAAGTGTTTGCCGATTCACAAGTCGTTATAGAAGAACGAATGCGTATATAAGACAAGACACAAGCAAGCAAGCATATAAAATATATATTAAGAATATATAATAAGAACAAGGTAACAAATATATATGGGAGGACTCAAGTCTAGGTATTTATCCAAGATGCCTATGTAGCCCGAGGGGGAATCAAAATCCATGTAGTTCGAAGACAATACGAGGTAGGGTTTAACCCATAAATCTAACCGGGGATTTTTCTTATATGTTTATGTGTAGAAAATGGTGTTTTAGTGTGAGAAAATGTGATGAGAATTCCCTATTTAGAATTTACAAGTAAACCCTCTTTTTTTATGAAGATAGAGTATGTGCAAATACTAATAATAAAGTAACTAATGCTAAAATAAGAGAATTTAAAGATAAGGGTGAAGATTTGGACCTTCTTATGAAGACTTGGAATGGATCTTGATTGTAGATGCACTGATCTCATGATGAAATAATGGAGGTACGAAGATATGGGTGAGAATTTATTAAAAGGAGTGTGAAAATGATGGAAGGAATGTGGGAAATGGGATTTTTAAGAGAGGCAACTCTGAATTCGAGATAATTTTCTCTAAATTTGTGAGAGGGATGTTCGAGGGTGATTTTCAAAGTTAGGTCATGGCCTCTATTTATAGGGCCAAGGGGGTATCGATCAGCATGGTCACTGTCGATAGGCACGGACTTGGGGGTGCCATTCGGCAAGTTTTTCAAAAAAATGGTTGTGAAATGCTAACCGTAAGTTAGAATTGTGCACAGGGTGGACCGTTGAAAAGGGTAAGCAGATCCCTTTAAGAATCCTTTGAGCCACTCCCGCGTTCAGGAGTTGACTGATGTCAAATGGGGCCCGAAAGCGCCTATTGATCACTAGATAGGAAATTCTCGGAGGAAAATGGATTGTTTGTCCGAACTATAATGCTGATTCACGAACGGGATGGACCATGACCTTCAAGATTAATTTAGTTTCATTTTGTTTGGAGAGTTGACCAAGGTCAAACGGGGATCGGAAGAAACTAGTGACCCTTCGGAGTAAAATGGGTCATTCATACGTACCCGTAAGGCTGATTCGTGCACAAACGGGCCGTTGAAAAGGGTATTCAGTTTGAAGATTCATTTAGCTTCGTTCAATCAAAGAGTTTATTAAAGTCAAATGGGACCCGAGAGCTCCCAGTGGCCTCTAAATCAATTTTTGACGTAAAATGAACTGTTCGTCTGAACCGTAAAGCCAATTCGTACATGGGAAGGACCATTGGAAAGGGAATTCAGAGCCCTTAGAAGATTCATTGATCTTTTGCTCAGGTGAAAAAGTTGATCGGAGTCAAACGGGGCCCGGGAACTCCCGATGGCATTCAAATCAGTTTTCAATAGTCAAATGGACCGTTCATCCGAACTGTAAGGCCGATTTGCGCACGGGGTGGACCGTTGGAAAGGGAATTCAGATCCCTTTGAAGATTTATTGAGCTTCCAATCAGACGAGAAGGTTGACTGGAGTCAAACGGGGCCCGAGAGCACCTGGTGGTCTCTAGATCGGTACTTGGAGTATGACCTAGGATTTGCGATGAATGAGTGAGTGGTAAGGACCTAAGGAGGTGCTTCGGGGGGTCCTAGGATAGGGTGTCTATAATAAGAACCTTAAGGATGATATCGTATTTTTTATTAGGATAGGTGATATAGTTATACTTGTAAAACTCGTATTAAGTGAAAATTTAATCTATATTGCCTAAGTTGATTATATGGATGATTAAATTTAAGAAATACCCATGGGTGAGAAAATCTATATATAGGGAGATTTAAATGGCCACGTAGGAAAATGTCGCGTATGATATGAGAAGGCATATGGGAGGACATGGTTTTGGAGATATGAACGATGATGGATAACCTATATTAGATTTTACGACGGTTTATGATCTTGTACTAGTAAATACATATTTTTAAAAGAGTTTTGAACACTTGATAACTTATAAAAGTGGAATTAATAAGATCCAAATAGATTTTTTTATTATTATTAGAAAAAAAATATTAATTAACATGTAAAAACTATAAGGTTATCCTGAGAGAGAGCCTAACCTCACAACATAGAATAATGTTATTGGATGTAAATATTAAAAATCAATCACGAGCAAAAAAAAGAGAAGATTAACCTATGAACTGGGTGGTGGAACTTAAATTGAGATATAGTAAATCTATTTAAAAATAAAATATTGAATTAAGTGTCATGGAATATAGAAGATGATACTAACATAGTATGGGATAAAAAGGCTGCGTGCATTAGGAGAATATCGAGGAAATTTTTGGGAAGTCAAAAGGTAGGGGCCATAATTTAAAGAAACTTGTTAGTGGAACAAAGACGTACATAACATAGTAAAAGTTAAAGGGGAGTACTTAAAAACTTTGCAAAAAAACTAGATTTTTTTATGAAATATGAATGAGTTAAGAAAGAAGTTAAGAAAATTGTAAAAGTTTCTAAGTTAAAGGCGCATGATGATATTTATACAAAACTAAGAACATAAGAAGGCAAAAAAATATTTATAAGATTATTAAACTTAGGGACCAAAAAATAAAAGATTCCAATAATGTTAAGTGTATTAAAAGTGATGATTCGAGAGTCCTAGTAAAAGATAATGAGATTAAGCAACAATGGAAAAATTACATCCAGAAGTTATTAAGTGAAGATAATGGGAGTAAATTAGATATGGAAGAACTTAGGGAGACACGCAAAAAAATATTTTTTCACCGATTTAAGACAATAGAGGTTAGGATTGCTCTAAAAAAGATGAAAACATGTCGGACATTGGGACCAGATGTTATCCCTATTGAGGTTTAGAAGTACATAGGGGAGGAGTGAGTGTATTGACTTACAGTTTTTTCTAATAAATTATAATGAGTAATAAGATTCTCGATTAATGGAGAAAGGTTGTTTTAATAACTATTTATAGAAATAAAGGAGACATATAAAGTTGTTCAAATTATCCTGGTATTAAATTGATAAGTTATACAATGAAGTTTTGGGAGATAGTGATTACATATAGATTGAGATTGAAAACAATAGTATTTGAGAATAAGGTTGGATTTATGTATTAGAGGTTAAAAATCAAAGATATTTCTTATTTGAGTAGATTAATAGATAGGTATGCAGAGAACGTTAAGGATCTTCATGTGTTTTTTTATAGATCTGGGGAAGGCATGTGATAGGATACCAGAATATATAATATGATGGGTTTTACATAAAAAAAATGAGTAACTCATAGATATATTGATATGATTAAGGATATGTATGATGGGGCCATAAGAATAACAACTGAAAAAAGTAGTGAATTTTCAATTATTGTAGGTTTACACCAAAGTTCAACACTAAGTCCTTATCTATTTGATCTTGTTACGGATGAGTTGAATGGACAAATACAAGATGAGATGTCGCAGTGTATGTTATTTACAGATGATATTGTTTTAGTAATTTAAACCAGGACATGGATTAATGCTCGATTGTAATTGTGGATAGAAACTCTAGAAACAAGAGGCTTTAAATAAGTAGAACTAAAACGAAATATGTGGAATGGAGTTTAGTAATAATAGGAGGGCAAGAGGGTAAGAAATGAAACTAGATG
Organism: Sambucus nigra; assembly: GCA_949130495.1. NCBI lineage: Eukaryota > Viridiplantae > Streptophyta > Magnoliopsida > Dipsacales > Adoxaceae > Sambucus > Sambucus nigra. The sequence goes on along the minus strand of OX422223.1, from coordinate 260,035,397 downwards.
GTCAAGAGATACCTATAAATCATCATTTTTATTATTCAGTCTCAATTATCCAAAAAGATGAAAATATTAACATAGGATTAAAAGAAGATGAGTCAAATGGAGAATTGATATCGGCGTACAAGTGAACACTCCCTAGTCCCATATCTAAAAAGCGTCAACAACAAATAAGTATGCCTACTCGCTAGTCCCACAACTAGAAAATCTCATACAAATAATAAGGGGTGAAATTATAACTAATGTGCGAAGGTCCGAATGTCCAAATGATGTCATTTTATTAACATACATCACTACACCAAATATGCACTATTGTCAAGGTCATTGACCCTGACAAATCACCCTTGTCAAGGTCAATGACCGTGACATTTCGAGGCGAGACAACTTTTTTTGTCACAGTCTTGTCATGGTCATTGACCTTGACACAAAACTCGCGTTTTGTGTCACGGTCGTGTCGCGGTCAATGACCGTGACACGTTTGTCACGGTTGTAAACCGTGACACGTTTGTCACGGTTATAAACCGTGACCCTTTTTAAAAAAATTATCACGGCCAATGGCCGTGACACGTCCGTGACAACCTTTTGTCAAGGACTTGTCACGGTCAATGACCGTGACAATTCTGGGAAGAATTTTAAAAAAATCTGCTGGGCAGTATGGCCACTGCCACTGCCCAGCAGTATATTTGTACCTGTTATAGCAACATCATACCTGTTCCAAACATCATATATCCAAACAAACTAAAGATAATGCAAATATATATTCATGACGATATAATCCAAATATTCAAAATAGAAATAATATACATGACGATATAATCCAAATATAATTAAAATGGACAAACTTAAAAATAATGTTACTACATGTCTTGGGTAAATGTGAGGAGGTGAGTAGGCCACACGACATACTAATTGACGCACCCACTAATATACGTCGTGCCGCATTGTTCGCGCAACCACAATAGGGAGTTCTCCTTCCCGGGTATGACATGCGTGACGAGCACCCTGGACTCCATCTGTTGAAGCACACGTTCATGAACTATTCCACCCTCGACGATATTTGGGTCCCTCAACCCCCGCCCTATCCGCTGACCATCAAATATGTCCAATATGAACACGCTCGGCCAACCAAGTGTCGACAATGGTCTGTTGAAGGGCGCCAAATAGGTAAGTGGATCATCGAAGTACGAACGTGTCGGTGATGAAGCAGCGAGGTCCACATACTCGTCATCCTGCACCTCGTCCTCCCGCACCTCCTCCTCCACCGCCTTCTCCTTCCCTTTCCCTTTCCCTTTACGGTCTCCGCCCAACGTACGCTTCATGAATGCGTAAATATCTTGGACCGTCGCCTCCAAACGGGACAGCTTCGCGTCGTGTGAATCCACCATTCGAGCCAACCCGGTGTCGCTCGTCTCCAATCCGATGATCCTAGATTTGGCCACCCGCGAGCTCACTCCCCTTGTCCTCCCTTTGCGATCAGAGCCAAGCACTTGGCTGAGTGCGTCTGTGGACAAAGATGCATTGTCGGCATCAGACTGCGACTCATGCACTTCCTTAAGCTTTGCCTGAAACGACAAAAAGCACATGATTAGTAAAATAAGTAAACTAAAAAATTATAACGTAATTAACAAAAATTAAACTGTCGGATTACTTACAATCGTGGCCGCGACGCTCGGGGACACCTCCTTGTCCTTCCCCTTCTTCGTCCGAAGAGCCACATAAGTATCGAGCCTATGTGGCTTACCCCCTGGCCCACTCCCTACCCCCTGAAATAACATAAAGAAAAGTAAAATTAGTATCGGCCCCGCAAAGTAAAATAATGAAGAATAATATATTTCTGTAGTTATAGAAAAATTAAATCTTACCTGCATCCTATGCTCCACCTCGGCGTAAGAGGTCCGGCCGGAGTAGTGCACGTCCGTCTTTTTTGCCCGATTTTCCCTCCCCGATTGGCGAGCAACCAATTGTCGATCCTCGATCTCATTGTCAATGAACTTCTGCCATTGTGCCAATGAGATCGGCTCCTTGGGCGGGACATATTCACGCCATTGGATAATCGACTCTGTTATTTTTCCAAAGTACCGTGCCCGCATATTTTTTTTCCACGACTTGAGTTGCTCCCTAATCTGCTCCAAGACGGGATCGCGTAGCTTTGGATCCAAGTTGAATTGTTTATGTCCAACAAATACAATGTTAGTTGCGAATAAATATAAATATAAATATAAATATAAATATAAATATAAATATAAATATAAATATAAATATAAATATAAATATAAATATAAATATAAATATAAATATAAATATAAATATGAAATTGAAATTGAAATTGAAATTGAAATTGAAATATTCATATAAATATATTACCTGTAGTGCCGCCCAAACAGATAACTTGAGCTCATATGGCACCTCCTTCCAACTCATAAACCCCGGGCCGATGACCGTCTTTAGCAGCTCGAGGGATCTCGCTAATAGCTCCGACTTGTTCTCGACGGTAATCCCAAATTTTTCATATTTGGGGAGCCTAGGGGCGGAGGAGCCCTCGTCGCCTCCGCTACCACCGAGCCCAGACGACATCATCACAAACAGCATCATCATCTTCGCCTTAATATGTGAAGGAGACATTTTTGCTGTAAAAAAATGTTATTAGTACAGATAAAAAAAATGTTAATAGTACACATACACACACCCCTACCCCACCACACAAACGCACACGTCATGCCACTTTTAAAACTAACCAGCCCAACATTTCATCAATTAAACTAACAATTAAAGTATACAATTATTAATTTACTAATTTACAATGAGGGACAATCCTACTTTCATATGAAATTGGCACTAATTATTAATTTACTTTCATCTAAAACTATACAATTAAAATTACAGTTAAAGCTATACAATTTCTTAATTAAAGATATACAATTGTTAAAATTGCCCCTCCACACCCCCCACCCCCCACCCCCACCCCCACCCCACCCCTTGCCCCCTCCCCCCGCCACACACACACCTACGCACACACACACACACACACACACACACCCCACCCCCCACCACGACCTCCTCCCCCACCCCACCCCTTCCCTTGACCGTGACAAGGTCGTGACAAGTAAATTTATCACGGCCTTGTCACGGTCTTTGACCGTGACAATTATGTGTCACGGTCGTGTCAAGGTCAATGACCGTGACACAAAATGCGAGATTTGTGTCACGGTCAATGACCTTGACAAGGGTGGCCAGCTGAAAGGTGACAATTTGGCCATTTTGGTGTAGTGCATGATTTTCACATTAATTACATTCTTAATCCAACGTTATAATTCTTTGTTTCGTAAGTATACAAATTTGATTTCACGTGCAGTAAACCAATTATATCATGTAATAAACGAGTTCTACAAAATATCCCAATAAGTTGTCGAAGTTCAATATTTTAATACGAGTGATAATTAATTATATTAAATCATAAACTGGTTCACACATGCGTACGAACAATTTTTCGCAACATATTATCACATTCGACATTATATTAATCGTCTATGTGATATATCAATCAATAAATTTATTATCCAATTACATATATTAATCAACATGTGATTAGTCCCAATAACCCACAATAACCAATTATATTACACTAAACATGCAGTATTTCAAATATTCAAGCCGATTTAAGAAGTTAATAAAAATCGATTTATAATTAAGTTATCAATTTTCCTAATCGAGTTGCTAATTATGTAAAGAAAACATAAATATTTAATGTTTAGGCAACACTTAAATCAAATAATACTCAAGGAGAACAAAGTTCGTCTCGTGAAAATAAACAATTTTGCATTTATTGCCTTGTTCAAAATATTAATGCAAAGTTCTCCAAATTAGGGTTGAAGTTTTTTTTAATGGAGGTTTAGGTTTGAAAAAAAAGGGAGAAATAGATTATATAGATTTCTATCTTTGTACTTTGAGATAAAGGAGCTGAGAACACGCATGTGAAAAGTGAAGCCCCAAATACCCTTTTATATACAATAAATAACTAACCGACCAGCCCGCACGTATAGGGGCTACGGGGGCGCCAAAACCCACTGCAGTCCCGGGCGTGGTAGGATCCCCACAGGCGTGGATCCCCCTTGTCGATTCATCTCTCTCCCCTCTCTCTTGATCTCTTGTTTCCTTAACCAATTTTACTTAAAAAAATCAGTAAAAGTCCATCATAAACACAACTCTAATTTACCAAATAATTTTACTCATGATACAACTTTTAAATACTAAATCTTGTAATGCAAGAAAAATATTAAAAATCCAAAATAACCAGTAGGTTTAAACCAATTTACCAAATTACTAACTTAGTAATTAAATGCCCCAAAATAATCATTTAACTACCCCAAAATTACCAAATCCAATTTAAATTAATTCCAACTAATTAATTCTAATTTCAAAAACACTAATTTATTTAATTAATCATCCCAATTAATTAATTTAATCCGATTATAAAAAATATAAGGCTAAGGCCAATCGACATCACCCACTCCCAGATATGGAAGTTAAGCGGGAGCCTTGTGCACTAGGTACGACCTTTTTTCTATAAAAAAATACGAGGTATTACACTTTTTAAGTCGAGTTGTATCTTATAGGAAAAAATAATGGTTTATATTAGAAATATTTAAAAAAGGAATATGTTAAGCTCTTACCAAAAAAGGAAATGTTAAGCCTCCAACGAAATTGTACACCTTTTTCCATACAACTAATGTGGCACTGATTATTGGTGAAGGAAAGATGAAAGTTAAAAGTGTCGTCCCACAATATCACTAATGTCTGTTACATCAATTTGTACAAGAAGTTTGTATATTTTGTTTGTAAGTGTAGCATTACTCTAAAAAATAGAACTCGCTTAAGATAAATTATATTAGTGAATTGTTCTGGAAACAATTATTGGATTAAATAAACTTGAAAACCACTTTTCCATATATTAAACAATTATATGATATTTACTTTATGATAATTTATGTTCTCTTTATAAAATTGGTCATTTTAATATTTAATCCAACTAGTTATCGAATTTACCAAAACCCCCAACATTAATTGGGTAATAGTAGCATGAGTTGTATTAACCAAGTTAACGGCGTGCCAGTGCCATGCTTGCACCGGTGATTAATCATAGCATGAGTTGTATTAACCAAGTTAATGGTGTGCCAGTGCCATGTTTGCACTGGTGATTAATCATGTGATAGAGCAACCTCGACATATTAAAGATACTTTCTCGTCACTTTTGCAATGAGGTTGGCGAAATATATTTGTTCGACATAACCATGTTATTAATTGTACACATAGTTAATGTTTGTCAACAAGGTTGACGTAAGAGCGACCAACATGGTAAATTTGTGTCAACATTTTTAGTGACCGCATTGAAAAAATAATCGAAAAATCGCTATAAATTATTAAAGACTTGCTATCACATCATCACCGGGTAAGAGTGACAATTCGTATTTTTGGGTTAGTTTTCGGATAGATATGACAATAATTTCTTGGACACAAACACAACACGACAAAATAATATTTACCTGACATGAACACGACCTATATGGAACACTACACAACTTGACTGGCGTGATTTCTTATATTTTATGCTAAATTTAATAAAAATAGGCAAAATAACCTGAATAAAAATACGATTGACACGAAAAGATACAATAACATGGCTAACATAACTCATGATTTTGACACAAACACTACATAATACGACACGATTTCGTGTCAAAAAGAGCTGACGCGATTTCGTGTCAAAAAGACCCAATACGAACACGTAATATTGTCTCAATTTCGAGTTAATTTTGTATCGTTTTGTGTCATGTCTAAAATTGTCACCCCTATCACAAGGGTAAATGTGTCATTGCGAAATCAGCTCTCCTTTTTGCCACATCTTATCTCAGTATTACTGAGTTAATGTCAATATTGTGCTTTTTTGTTAAATTTAAAAATAAGTTGAATTATATATTAAATTGACTAATTTTTAATGGATAAACATTTTTACCCTAATATAATATCACACTAAAGACGATTTTCAATATATTTTAAGTAATTTTTTTATAATAATAATTAATTAATGTAATTTATTTCAAAGTGTGTTTTTGATGGGTTATTATTATTGACACCTAAAAAACTATTACATAATACTTTAGTAAAAATCTAATCTAATCTATGTATATATATAAAATGGAAAATGCTATGTGTCCCAAACAACTCCCCCAAATCATCCCCCAAATAACTTAAAGTATTATACCTTATGGTATGGGTCCCGCCAGGGCACAACTCATCAATGCTATTTTGGGGGAGATTTGGGGGTGTTGTTTGGTACCCATAGCACCACTCATATAAAATTGTAGCCTTAAATTCATACTACATCGCCACGTGTCAACAACATTTAATATCTCTTTATTTTATCATCCCACTACTACGGTTTCTCTCCCTCTCACTCCAACCCATCCTCTTCGACTTCTCTCTCTCCATATAATACTCAGATCATAACAAATTTTTCAATCCCTCTTCCTTCCTTCCCAAAAGGCATTGCTACTATACTAAACTTAATCCCCATTAAATTAAGAATTAAAACATTTTTAATCTTTTATCTTATATTATGTTATAATTTTTATGAGAATTAACATGCATTTTTAATAAATTTATCTACCCCATTTTTTTCATAGCTTCCACTTTAAAAATCTCATGTTTGCAAGTTAGTTGTTTAATTTTTATTTTTGTATGATTTTTTGTTATTAACCATTCCACAATGATAAAGAATTGGATTTTTTTTCATTTGGTTCCTTTTTTTCGAGTTTGCTGATTTTGTTACATCTAAACAAGGTTTATTTAAGTGAATTTATGTAGTTCTCGAATGTCGTGAATATACTAGGAATTAAGTAAATTGAAAAAAATTGAAAACTAATTCTTTTAATATAAGGAATTGTCTTATAGCTTAAAAGTAAAAAAAAAGTTTAACTAAACAATTCATTTATTGTTTCTTTACTATGAATTTCATTTAAATTATTGTGACCTTAAAAGTTTTTAAAAAAAATCTTCTTTGGTTGATAAATTAAAAGTCATACATTCTAACTATGGTAATTAAGAGATTGAGGACATTTTAAATTTTTACTATTATTTGGTATTTTATAGGATTAAATTCAAGATTTGTGTTTGTTCACTTAGTTGTAGAGGCATGCAATTATTAACGATCTTATCTGTCTCACTGGGGTCAATTTTGTTTTGGTTTGCCCACTAGTTGATTATTATAAGTTAGACGAATGTGTTCCTATCTTGGGATACTTCTCCTTAGTTTATTTATATTTTAAAATTTATTAGGTTTTGAGTGTTGTAGTTATTTGTTCTTTCTAATTTATTTTGATGTTATTGTGTGTATTATACAAATTTGACTTTCTTAATAGATTAATGATTTTAATTTATTATTTGAAGGTTGAATTCAGATATAATTTTACCGTAGGTTGTATATGTCAGTGGGTAATAATCACAAGTAATAGTTATATATATGTGAAATACGATGATAAATTTATTTATTTACTGTTATCCAATTGGATCATATTTTTTTTTGCTAACAACGCTCATTTGAATCTCTGATAGCTGAATTCTGGATTATTGATTGTGTATCTCAAAAAGGAGTAATAAATCGTCGCACTTTTGCATTGCTTAACTTTGTATTTTTTTAGTTATATTCTTATTTTATGATTCTATGAAAACTAACATAATATATGTAGACTTACATTACATTATTGATATTATAAATTTTTCCACTACTACAAATTTTTTATTTTAAACATCTTCTTCCTTACTTTGTTATTTTGTTCTCTTCACATTTTCTAACAATATAGTTTAGATAAAGTTGGTCAAGCATCGCGTGGCCTTCATGCTAGTTTGTAATATAAAACACGGTTCCTCCTTTTGTTATTTTACCACGTGGTCATATTAGTTAGGTTGCGTTTATTTTTTCACCTCAATCTGAAATCTGAAGTCTAAATCTCTGAAATCTGAATTTGAAAAATATATTTATTTTTTATATCCGAATGAACCTTAGAATAAATGTATTTAGACTAATTGATATTTGAGAGGTTCATTTACCTCTTAATTTTTGAGAGATAAAAATAACGATCAACCTCTTATTCATTTAAAAAATCAAAAAGTATGCCTCCCTCTTTTATGAGCATATGAACTAGGGCTGTGTTTTTTTTCCGAACATTCCGATTTTTCCGATGTCCGATCCGATATTTTCCGATTTTGGAACATATATAAGGTTTCCGATTTCCGATTTTCCGATTTTCGATTTTTCCGAATTAAATTGGATAGGAAATTGGAACTATGTTTTAAATTCCAATTTTCCGATTTTTCCGATATAATTTCCGAATCTTTTTTCCGATTAATATTCCGAATATATCTTCCGATTAATATTTCGAATATTTTTTCCGAATATTTTCTATATATATTTTTTTACCTTATAAGTTATATCCTTATGTAATAAGAATGTGTACAATTTAGATTTCCTTTATTTTTTACCTTACCCCATATATTTATATATGCCGTTAGTAGAGGTCAACTAGGGTTGTAAGATATTCTTATTAAAATATCTCTCACATCTCTCTCTCTCTCTCGTCTCGCCCCTTTCTCCTCGGCGGTGCATATCTCTCACCTCTCTCTCTCGACCCAATCTCTATACGGTCGTCCAACCCCTTTCTTCTACTTTCGGCGGCGCATATTTGTTTACATCGTCCGATCCTTATAGTCTCGAACATAGGTAAGCCTTTTCTAGTTTATTTTTATCTGTTTATTTTTTTTTTATTTCTACTTATTTACAGATCTGTTTACATCGGTTTATAGGCTCTGTTTACATCTTGTTTACTTCTGTTTATAAGATCGGTTTACATCTTATTTACATCTGTTTACATCTTTTTTATTTCATCTAATACATTTGTTGGGATCGATTTATAGGTTTAATAGGTTTGTTATATTGATCGGTTTATAGGTTTACAGATTTGTTTACATCGGTTTGTTATATTGATGGCTGCGGCAGAACAGAAAAAAACTAATTTCTAATTTCTCATACTGTCTTCATGCGGCAGAACAGAAAAAAATACCATATTTCTAATTTCCGAATTTTTCCAATTTTTTTCCGATTTTCCGATATTTCCGAATTCGGAAACTTTTTTGATTTTCCGAAAAAATTGGATAGGAAATTGGAACAAATATTTTATTTCCGAAAAAATTGAAATTTTTTCCGAAAGGTCATTTTCCGATCCGATCCGGCCGAAACACAGCCCTAATATGAACGGTGCCCTTCCCTGTTCAACTTCTTTAGATTCCTTGCATCTCTCGTCTTCTGAACTCTTCCATACCAAGTATTAATGGTAACCAGACTATTTTCTCCCTCTCTCCAAAGAATCAGGTACAACCCAACACTTTTTCCACCACAAACTCATCTCTACAGATCCACCAGAACAAATATACCGAAAACCATCTGCTCCTCATTATCTCAATGAAACAAGGTAACCATAAAATGTTGCAAGATGGACTTCTTCATAAACCACCGCTCTCTCTCATTTCAAATTTTTGTTTTACTCATTTTTTGTTCAATTTGCGTGATTTGTTAAGTATATATGTATATATACATGTTTGATATTTGGTAGACTTTTGGTTTTCGAATTTGATTTTAGTTTTATACTACAATTATTGTGCAGGACGATTTAGGATTTGGGACATGGGTGTGATTTTGATTTTGGATCATCTTTATTGGCTACCTATAGTTGTGACGATAGTGGTATTGGAGATGCAGTAATCTTTTGGAGAATTGAGAGGGGGTTGAACAGTGCATACCTACCCTTCCCTCGATCCTTAATTATGATCGACTAGGATTGGGACTCACAAGCCGACTCTAAGAATGATCATTCGGGTATATATTTTTAAGACTCATTCATTGGGGCTTTACTCATTAGTCGATTCAAATATGATATGAAATCCTTTCTTATTACTTGCGCAAATGAGAATCTTCTCTCTCTAGATTGTTTATTTTCTTCACCCTCAGGTATTCGTTTTGTATTCATTTTTACGTTTCTATTTGATTTAAAATTTTAGTTTTAAGTTTACTTCATTTTGATTTTTCTTTGAAATCAGTGATGTTATGTTATTGTCAGAATTTAAATATTGAAATGAAATTGCTCAGGTTTTCTTTATCCACTCTCCAATTAGAATTTGAACTAGGTTTCAAAATACTTATGATTCATGTTAGAATACTCAATTTATTCTCTCTCTCGTCCTTCTTTTTTTTGGTTATTTTATATTAAAGAATCTCAATTTTGATTTGCTTCTTTGGTGTTCTCTTGATTATTGTTAGCTGTTAAAGAAAGTATTGGGTTTTGTTCAAATCCCGAGTATGGGTTCTCTTCATAATTTCTTTTATTATGAACAAAAAGCTTGCAAAGTTATATATTTATATATGTATATATTATATATTAACTTTTTAATGGATTTGGGTAATCTTTTTGTGGTGTTTTTTTCTCAAAAATCAGTGGCTAGAGTTAATCGTTCACATTAATCGCTTTATTTCTTTTTGAGTCCATGCTTGATTTGATTTAATTAATTATTAAATTATACTCTCTACACCAAAAACTACAAAACGCTCGCTAAAACCTAGTTAGTAGGCTATTTCTAAGGGCAACCATTTAATATAGATAATTTATGTTAGATTTTTGACTGGGTCTTACTTCATTTTTTCACCACAATCAGGCTCTCATTTTCTCTTAACTATCTTCTCCACCCCAGCTTCCCTATTCACCCATGCCATCACACCACCAGCCAACACATCTCTTTTGGTAAGCTATTGTGGGAACTTTGAATCCCTCGCCACCTCTATAGAATTGCGACCAGCTTACAATGGTGGCGAGGGATGTTGGAGGAAAGCAAGTTTGATGTGCATTTAGAATTGTGGGACTTGGAATCCCTCGCCACCTCTGGCCACTCGAATACTAAATGGGTATGTATGAATGAATAACTTAACTTAACAATCACCCATAAGAATATGAATATGAATATATTACGATATTCTTCAACTCTACCGCACTGCACAACCCTAATTCCATCTCAACTATGCTTATGCTTAATTTCATCTACACTTGAAATTGCTTTTATCAAACATTGCATTGTTGTTTATTAAGGGTTTAAATGCCACTATACTGCTAAGCCCCATGCTAATTGCTCTGCCCCGCAATGTGTATATGAAATTAAAGTCCCCCACATATTTATTTTAAATATATTAGTTTTGGCAATGTTTAAAAAGGCGCGGAGTGAGGCGAGGCATTTTGACTTCAGCGAGGCAAGGCGTAAGCCTCACAAAAAAAACATAACAAAATAATATTAAAAAATACTAATAAAACCATAAAAAAAAATAAAGTGACAAGGAAATATAAAATCAAATTGCAAAAAAAAAATCTTTAAGGACTTTCTCACATAGTTAAATATTTTTTTGTTCCCCCGTGATGACTTTTTTACATATTATTAATTTTATAATATGACAATAAATTAATCAATGCAAAATCAAATTGACCAAATCATTTTTTTTAGTTTCATTCACATTGGTTATTTTATAATATGACAATAAATTATTTAATAAAAAATCAATTTTGTAAGTTTCATTCACATATTGGTTATTTTTTATAAAATTATTTCAAGTTACAATAGTAAATAGTATAATTTAAGTGCAATTTTAAAACAAAAAAGAAAAAAAAAATGTGAGTTAGTAGATTAAAACAACATTTTTTTTAAGTTGAGTGAAATTTTTAAAAAATGAAGAACTTTAACCTTTAAAAAAATAAACTTCGTGATGGAAGAAAGAGTTTTTTTTTCGCGCCTCAGCAAAAAGACGTGAGGTGCATCGAGGCGTAAGCCTCAAATTCAACTCTGAGGCATAAGCCTAGAGGCATTTTTTGTCGCCTCACCTCGAGGAGCCTCGAGGCGTAAGCCTAAAACTCCTTTTTAAACATTGAGTTTTGGTTGAAGGGAGGTGGTGGTGTACCATTGAAACTTGGTAGTTGGTGGAGGAGTAAAATAAATCCTTGTTTATGCATAGGCTTCTTTTGCACGAAATGAGACAATTCAAATAGCTTCATTGCTCCAATCGGAATCCATCATGGGCTACATGTGCCAGGCAATCCTAACATCATTTATGAGGAGTCGTACGATGAAGCTCCTCCTCCAACGGTTCATAAGGGAGGGTAAAGCAAAGGTGGTGTACACCACGCAAGGCGATGGACAAAATGAGAACCCTTTCCTGAGTTAAGGCGTGAGCCCGGGCATGCCTTTGACAAATATAAATCATAGGCATGCATTTGTTCCTCTTCTTGCTTCTGTGCGAAAAAGGTTTGAAAAGTTCATGAGAGACTTTTTATGGAAGGTCAATAGCGAGGAATTAAGTATTGTATTATTTTCAATTGGGAGGAAGTTTGTAAACCAATAAGGGAGGGAGGGTTGGTATAAAAAACCAAGATGTGTTCAATAAGAGCAATCCCTTCAGAGGAGGATTGGTTATCAAGACGTGTGGTTGTGGCTAGGTTTGGTATGGACCCGCATAACTGGTGCACTTTTCTGGTGAGGGTCACGCATGGAGTGGGGCGTATTATCTTATAGCTAGCATGTGGACTATATTTTTAAGCACACTACATTTGGCGTGGGAGATGATCAAAGAGTTGGCTTCCAGAGTAAGTATGTTGTGGAGACATTTCACTTCCAGATATATTCCTAGGGCTTTATTATGTGTTGCTGAACAAAGCTGGAAATGTAGCACATATTGTCACATAGATTGATGGTGGAATGGTGTGGAATCCTCGATTTTTGGGAGTTGGAGGAGGTTGAGTCATTTATGGAGATCTTGAGGGAGGTGGAAGGAATGTAGGAGCGGGGAGTTTTTCTGTTAGAGCTTATTATGATAAGTTAATTGAATGCCTTATCTCTCTGTGGAAAGAAAATTTGTGGACGAAAACTTATTTTTATGTGGATAACAATGAAGGGATCTATTCTCACTACCGATAATTCAGGGGAGAAGAGGAGTCAGTGTATCATCTATCAGTTCATTGTAATAGAGGCTTGCCTAATGTCATCTTTTCTATTCTTGGTATTCAGTGAGTGATGCCTTCATTTGTGGTGGAGTTGTTGGCGGCGCGAAAAATTGGCTTAAAGCGAACATGAGTATGGAATTTATAGGAGGCCATTATGTCTTGTATTAATGTGGTCAGTGTGGAGGGAAAGGAATATAAGGTGTTTTGTTGGGTTGAGTAGCCAGAGTGTCGTCTTCTATGTTGTGTTTATGAGCTAAAGAGCAGTATCCGTTGTTGGTTTCGTCGTTTGTTGATTCTTTGGCCGAGCATTGAGTAGTATTTATGTTCGCCATGAGGGGTTAAATTCTGTTTTCCATTTTTTTAAGGGCCAAGTGAGGACGGGTTTTCCTCCCCCTTAGGCGGCCTTTTGTAATATAATTGCTACTTATTAAAAAAATATGCTATATATTTTAATTTAGATGATAACTCCACTTTATCATTACAAATATACTCTAAAATCAATTCTATTGCATGCAATATACAATGCACCCCTTACTTCGCACGCACACCTCGCCTTGCGCTCAGGATGGAAAGAGCTTTGGTGACTTAGTGAAACATGGACCTTTAATAATTGTGGGTAAACCATAAACTACCAAGTTCTTAACAATCTCCCATCAAGTCAATGTAGGCAGAGTTAAACTGCATTAAAATCAAGTGTAGACCAATTGACCCGTTCGGTTTTATGTAAACTCACTAACTTGCAATCTGTTTTAACCCAGTGCGAACTTGTTTCTTGTAATCTTAAATGAATTCTTTTGAATTATTAAAAAACTAAGGTGAAGAAATGTGAGTGATGGGAATCAATTAAAAGAAATGTGGGTGATGGGAAGTTAAGTATTGTTAGTTACTATTATACCCAGGAGGTATTGTTTGTTAGAATTATAAATATGGGTCATATACGGAATAAGTTAAAATTTGGTGCATCACAAGTTTCAAGGTTTCTATTCTTTAATAGTATAGATCAAGTAGTGATATTAATCTTGCTAATACTTTATATTTTGTAATTGCACTTCAGATGATGTTGTTAACCCAAACACTCACGTAAATTATTACAATAAAACACTTATATTTTTACAATTTTTAAATATAATTATCATTATCATTATTTTTAATTTAATTGATAATATAATTGGTCCAACCAATAACCCCCTTTTTTAATCTGCAACCTGGTGACCTGGCCTATATACCTCGTTAGTAACTAGGGCATAAATGATATTTTACCTCTTTCCCTAGCTTTACCGTTAATATTAAACGAATAACTATTCTTTATGGGCTCCTTATTGGTCTAAATATGATGGGTGCCATTTAAGGCGATTTTCTCTTAATATAAGAGCTATTAATAGTGTTTGAATAATTTCTAGTGTTCTTTTTTGTTTGATTAAGATATGATGCAGGAACTTCGGCTCATAACTGAACTCATAATGCTTTCATTATTTCCTAAAGATTCTTTGCACTCTCTCTTTGGGTAGCTTTCTCTACACGAAACATGTGAACTATATATATTTACTTTTTTGTGATTTGATCTTGGTCAAACAAAAACATTTTTTTCCCACCTTTCCACAATATACTTGTTATAGTTAATTATCATTTTCCCCTTTTCCTTGGAATTCAAATTCAAGATGAAGTGATCACTGCTTTTTTGGCATTTTACTTGTAGAAGCTCGATTGACAGACCCCGCATCAAACCCATCACTGAAGACCCAGAAAGTGAAAAGAACTGGTACATGATATTATCTGAACGGGTTCAAAATCCTGGTAAGAAATGTTTTGAACGTCTTTTCTTTCCCCTGCCACTGATAAAATGTATAATAAATTGTCCTTTAAGGTTTGTAGAGTAAATAAATCTATTTTCGTGATATTTATATTTCAAAATTAAAACCACAAGCATGGATAAATTGTACCAATGATAATCTGCTATATAGGAGGAAATTATGGGAAACAAACAGGTAGTGAATTCCGTACATGATTATCTTCGCTATATTTGTAATATAGTTGTCAAAAACAATTATGATAGCCTTGGTTATAACTATGCTCGTTAGCTACGTTTTGCCTCAGGCTTGCAAAGTTAAGTTGAGCATTAACAAGAGGTTTGGACCTGAATGTCTAGTATATGCTCCATGCCTGGGTTGTGTTATAGTGTCGGCAAGCCACTTCATCCTCCCAGGGTCAATTGTAGTCTTAATGCCTTTTTTAAGGAGACAATGGGTGTCATCTTTCACACTCAAAGCCCAAATTTCCTTTTCCATTGTTGTTTTCCCTTTGACTTTTATTGCGGTGCCATTATATTAGTTTACTGTGTTTTTAAGACTGCTACCAGTCATCTCTTCTTGCTGACTTGCTAATATGAAACATTACACAGAGGACTTAGGGCTTGTGAATTGTGGATTGTGGTCGGAATTGTCTCTCCTCTTCACAATCCCAAGGACTACATCTTTTGCGTTCCTCTCCCTTCCCATACACGTGTTTATGTGAGAGATAGATAGAGATAGAGTTAGAGATACACGGACATATATATTGATATAAAAGTTATTTTAAGGTCGATTTCCATTATAACACTTTTCATATTGGAAAAATGAGCTTTTGGAATGAGATAACTTGTATTATAAATAAAGGGGTGATCCCCTCACATTTG
This sequence comes from Sambucus nigra, assembly GCA_949130495.1. Classification (NCBI taxonomy): domain Eukaryota; kingdom Viridiplantae; phylum Streptophyta; class Magnoliopsida; order Dipsacales; family Adoxaceae; genus Sambucus; species Sambucus nigra. The sequence continues at coordinate 260,019,650 of OX422223.1, read as the reverse complement.
ACACACCAATTAATAAAAATCTTTCTTCTCTTTAAAATTCTCTCTGTGTCTTATTTCTCTTAACACGTTATCAGCATGAGGAGCTTATAACCGTCATTCTTAGTCTACCATTTCTGGTCGACTTTCATCGTCTTTTGACTACCAGGTTCATTTCTTCCCACTCATGGACTTGTATCAGTTTAGATGGGATCGCCGTCTACTTTTTGTGACACCCTGCCTAATAAAATACTGGGTGATCAGTCTTATATCAATTAAACATGAATCTCAAATGGTTTTATTCTTAGCATCACTGTCGAAAACCATTTAATTACTAATAACCCATTAGCCTTGGCGTCAAATTTGAAAACTTTATAATCTTTTTAACCTATTCACAAGTAAATTCATCCATACAAAGATATGAACAACAAGAAATGAATAAATAACAACCGATAACTCTCGATAAAACATTTATACAACCATATTGAAATAGGCGCGAAGTAAAAATGCCGCAAATAAAAATAAAAGACAACAGTTGGGCAACATGCCGATTATATCTCACATTACCTCCTATCTAGATCACAAGGAGAGAAACGTCTATACAATTTCCTGTCGACATTCACAGCTGCGGCAACAACGTCTGAGTCGAAAGAATAATCATCCAGGCGTCCCAGTGTCTGGACACCTAAAAACTATACACATGAGAAGAAAAAGAAAAATAGATACGGGTCAGAACTCGGGTTTTGAAAAATATTTTAGCAAGTTCTTAACATACTTTAATATTTAAAATATGATACTCTCCATATTTAAACTCGTGTCACACTCACATGAGATACCCTCACCTCTCATCTAACAGTACATACCTAACTCATGTATTTGAAAACACCCTAGTTAGCTACCCAGCCTAACTAGCACCTCGCAAAACTCCCAAGTCACCATACGCTAACACGTACCTCGTGTAATATAAAATATTCTAAACTATCGCGCGAGCTTATATATTATAATCTCTCATTTATAATTTATCCTTACATTATGAATAACTTTCACTAGGTATTTACTCTATTCACATTTTAGTGTTATTAGCCTCGTATAAAATATTCTCATCTTTTATATACATTTATCACATTCTCATTCCGGATTTTATACTCCCGGATGCAACCTTATACTTCTCACTTATTCTTCATTTGTCCGTATATACATATCTTTTCACATCTCATATATGTGTACAATATTCTATACACATCAAGTATATCTATAGTTATATATCACACACTATATAAGTATAATAACCATCCCTCAGAGCTTTAACTCAATGGATGCAGTCTCTACAATGCTATCATCCTCCAAGGAGAACACACATCGACCTGGAAAACAGGGACGAAATCTGACACTGACCCAAATCCAACCACAACGTATGGGAAGCGGTCATAGTTTCTCACCGAAAATGAGAACGAAACATACTCATCGCGTCTCACCCCTGATAAAAAATCACACAATATAAAAATGGACGCTATGACCTGGGGACTATACGCTCCCTACTCCTCAAGCGAGGGGCCTCACCCACATCACGCAACTTCCCATGATAGCACTATATGGGTATGCTTCACATAAATATATCAATCACACATATATATTTTTAATCATAACATATATATTGTGGCATTAACCTATAATCCCGAATTTACCAATTCGTATAGATTAATAAGTATACACACAACTTATTTTTAATCCCATAAGTATTCACTCACTTATGATGCAATTCTCACATAAATCTATATTATCGAATAATAGCTTATCACCACTAGCTAGTATTCTAATTTCATCATACTCGCACATTCCGATATTATTCACATATACTATCGGTATATATATTCTACACACATACAATTATATATACTCGCCGAAATAATCTCCCGAGTGTTATTCATACTAAGCACTCATCCAATTTATTCCCCGAATTTTACTCTCACTAACCCGAGATTTATACATCACTCTTTTCATCACTTAGAGGTCCTCACACTCAATATAGGATCCCCTATAATTTATCTTCAAAAGAAATTCATCTTCAATCCCTTTAGGCCAGGAAAAACCTCTCAAATTTTTCTGTCAAAATCGAACCGAACCCATGGCCCCCAAAACGAACCGATCTGGTTCCAAATAAACGAACCGAACCGCATCCGAATAGGTTCTATGTGAACAGTTTTTGTTCTTTACGAATTTATCTTCTTTTACACCTCCAAAAATCACTCCAACACTCATCCTACCCAAAATATTTGGTTTCTAACCTCACCAATCATCATAATAATCATCTACACACTAGATTATACCCAAAACAACATTTAATTCATGGGATTCATCAATTTCTCTCAAGAATTAAACCTTAATTCTTATTTATGTAACTCTTCCAATTTCTCACCATTAATCTCCCTATTAACATGGATTTTAGCTTAGATTTCATGTAGGATTATTATCACATCAAAATCATATGAAATCATTTCCCAAAAACCCATTTTTGTACAAGAATCCCAAACCCAAAATCTTATAGTTTTAATCATCAACTATAATATGAAAAATAAGCACACTTAAATCATTAAAGCAAGTTAAACACTTGTCTGGTTGGATAAATCCGACGATCTCGTGCTGGAATCCGCCGAAGCCTGGCCTGAGTCTCCTATTTTTCTCCCTTTTCTTCCTTCCATTTGCTTCTTCCTCTTTTCTTTCTTTTATTTTCTCTCTCTTTCTCTCGTGCCCTTATAAGAGAGAAATAATGGTTATTTCCTTATTAAACTCAAAATTGACTCGTATACATAAATGTGAGTCCCTACTGGTCCAAAAAGTCCCCAGAACCCAAACACTAACCCCGGGTACTCTATTCTGACTATCTCGACCCTTCCGAGGCCAACCATGCACTCGAAATTCCCATATGAGTCACTTAATAAAAATTCACGTCTTAACCCAACACATCTCCACACGTGTTTTTCCAAATAAAATAACATCACATGTCGCTTTTGTTCACCTGCGACATGAAATATAATTAGTCCATTTCATTTACTTTAAATTCTCAAATTATTAAATTACACCCACTCATGTAATTTAAATATCCATAAAATTATGGGGTATTACATTCTTCCCCCTAGAGAATTTTGTCCTCGAAATTCGGATAAGATCGGTACCAAAGACTTTAAATTTCAACCATACCACATGCTCTAGTACCCAGAATCAACTCATACTAACATAAGGGTTGCTCCATTATATGCCCGCTAGTTGTACCCACCTATCTAGAGGCTTCATACTGATACACCCCATCAGTTATAAGCTCTTTCCTCAATAACGTCACATCACACATTGTGCTTCTACCAATGACATCCAAATAAGATGAGCCTATACATCACTAACTCTATTACTTCAATTCTATTGGAAGGTCGCACATCATTATATGTCAGCTTCCTGTATCCATCCCGACACAAGATTTCCATCATGGGAGAAACTACAAGAACATTTGATCACTCTTGTTAGTCCTTCGAATCTCGTTTCTTGGTGACTTAACTCTTACAAAGCTCAAAAGTCACCCAAAATAGTTTGTCGTTAATGGCCCTATCAACAACGGACTCTGAATCGTGTCCGGTTCAAAAGTCTATTTATTCGCTCACCTCCAAACAACCAGAGGGAGAATGACCAGACTTTCCCACACAAAACCTTAATAGGCACCTTGTCGACAACAAACAGGTACGAGTGGCTCTACACAACTCTATCAATCGGTAATTTATCCTCCCAATTACCGTACCATGCTTTACTTCAATTACAAGTTAGGTCAGTTGCGAAAGTAGACTAATCGCGGTGACTCCCGAATCATATTTATACCACTTTACTAGTCGTCAATCACCTCCCGTCTACTCATCGGGCCATAGGTGACACGACTTGTCCAAAATAAAACATCATTCCCACTACCTCCTAAAAATCCCTATCGGAGGTGGGGTTTAAGGATCTCATCCTAATTCACAACAACCTATCTGTCCATTCCGTCACTAGAATCGTCGGCTTGATTAAAAAATTTTTGGTTGATTATCTTAAACAAACTTATTTCCATCTGTGAGTGGTGAACCTGGAGACAATCTCACTATGTCTCACCTAACACCAATTCTCACTTATAATATCTCACAACAAGTGGTACTTTATACTTCCCTTCTTCTCTCGGGGTATCAAAAGTCTCGACCGGTGAACTCTTGTCACAACGCACACTTTTGGGTTCTTCTTACCTTATAGGCATCAACATTCTATTTACACGCAAGCCACTCTCAACATTCAACTGAGCAAGGCTTCGCTCAACTTCCACACAATTATTGGATTTTCCTCTTCTCAAGAGACATCCGAATAAATGGCTTCCCATAACCTTTCAACTTATCTCAGGTGTGCTAACTCTCATTGCACACATATACTTGGATTATCGTCATTCTTACACGACACTCAATCCATCATGCCATTCTATCTTATTTATAACTGCCCCAAAGGCATACATTCCACACATTAATTCCTACGTCCTCATATCCCGGACGATTTGAAATCAACTAACCAGGGCGCCCATACACCCTATAGTCGCTGTATAATTGCACAACACTGGAAACGTTATACACTTTCCTCAAAGCTGGCCTCGAATTCTTGACATAACTATAACACATGGGTATTCTCAATCACCCCATAAATCGAAATTGAATTCTCCTCGACATTGTTCCACCCTTCAACTCGTGGCGAGAAGAAAAAATTTTAGTGCTCTCTCACAGCACTACCGGCTTCACTAGCCTTATACTCTATAATAGCTCTCAGCTCAGAGTGTTTTCTCCACACTTCCATTAATAAACGTTCAAAACTTATGCCCTAGCATCCATCAACGTCTCTCTACTCACGACGTTTATCAAGTTTCATGCGTATCTCATCACGCAATAACATTCAAATAAGGAACTTTCCCCAATGCACTATCACTCAGCATTGGCGGTAATCAAATTCCATAAATCCTTAAACACATAACCGAGACTCTTAAAATCCTGTCCCCCAAACACATAAATATAAATCTCAACTCCCACGTCTCTAAAGGAGTAATATAACAGTGCGCTCATCCTATCACCAAGTCCCGAGCACTAAAAATAATAACGAGCTAAATCTTTCCGCTCGACAGTAAACCTAATATACCTCGAAACATATCGGTAAAGTCTCTACACACCGGGATCAAATATCTCGAGATAACTATACTCTAACAAGTCTCTATCATAATAGAATATAAATGCGAGATCGACCCTCTCGCAGGTGAGGCATCGCCAAAACCACAAACCCTACCTTAGAGCAGCTAACACGATAGCCTTGCAATATCACTCCACTATCGTTCCAACCGGTCCATATTCAGTATAATATCATACCACTATGCCTACACTCGCTTCCCCACGGATGAGACCAAAAATAACCTCGATATACCACGAAAAATATATAAACATAATAATGTTATCGATATACACACTAAACTCGTCTCATACGCGAATCTAGTGAAAATTAAGATACTGTGACCCGCCTATGACACACAAGACATACCTCATTCACCCGAGGTTAAAACTCATTTAACTATCTTGCCATTCGCCCTGGATGCTCAAATGGTTCATGGACATGACACGCTTGTCCGAACTGAACTAGATCTATCTTAATTATTGCCCCAGCTAGGCACCATACTCTTGTCCCTTTTCTCACTTCGCGCAAAAACAATATATGTAGTCCTACTCCCCATATAAATAATACCTCTTCATATAATCCACTTATCTTCGGCCATGTTGGCTGTATTAGGGTTGTCCTTCTCTCGAACCTTGGTAGCCTCGACCCTCATTGTTCCCTTAGCTCCGCTGGTCCTAAGGAACACACTACTGGCCTTACCAGTCCCAACTAAATCCTTCAACGCTTTTAGCTCCCTTCATAAAGAAGCATTAATATCCTTATTGACAAAGGCATGACATAGTCGCCGTCTGCTTTGACCTTCCAAGCAGAACTTCTCCTAAGTGGTGATGACTCCTCTTGTGAGTCCATCACCCAACTAAGGACTATTTTCTCCATTGTACCTACCTCGTCGGGTACAAAGTTTGCTAGACAAGGCCTCTGTCCAGCCCTACTGTGATAATTTTAGAATTTCATCCACATCTATTTTCGAACAAAAAGATGAAGGAACTCGCTGTCAAACCGTACCTAAGATCCTTCTATTGGCATAGTATTTCACATTTCAAAATATGGTGATCGACTCACACCATTACAACACTGCTCCCCCAGGCCAAGAAAATTTTTACCCCAAATTTCACTTCCGGGTATACTACTCCCTGTTATATAACAAAGCCTCTGGATATCTCACATCCATTGGCTACCACACATTTTCTGCATTTACCAAAATTCCAACGGGTGGTCCTCTTCAAAGACCCTCTGACTCCTCCCATTTCTAACCACGCTGGGCGAGTCTAATTTAGCACCACTTTCTACTATAGCTGTACTTGAAAATATATATATTGTACCCTAGCAGTCCTTACCGCCCCATCTTCCCGAGCAACAATATGGGTGATCTCGACTGTGGTCATCGTCCCCAAAATACATTACAACTTCAACTGAGCCCCACCTCCTGATGTCATTCCAACGACCCTTACTTGTCGTCCTCTACGTATCAGCTTACGAAACACACCCGAAGGCATATAAGATTCATTATAATCATACGCTATAGTAGGAGAACGAAATCTCGCCATATGAATCAATAATCCTAAACATAGGGCTTTATATCAATTAGAAAGCAACGCTGAAAACGTAGCACGTTCGCACAGATTCCTAAGGACACTAGAACCTGATGCTCTGATACCACCTATGACACCCTGCCTAATAAAATATCGGGTGATCAGTCCTATATCAAATGAAATAGAAATCTTAAAAGGTTTAATTCTCAGCATCACTATCGAAAACCATTTAATTATTAAATAAATCATTAAGCCTGGCATTAAATTTTTAAACTTTCTAATCTTTTTAACTTATGCGCAAGTAAATCCATCCATACAAAGATATGAACAACAAGAAATGAATAAATAAAACCCATAACTCTGGGTAAAATACTTATACAACCATATCGAAATAGGTACGAAATAAAAATGCTGCAAATAAAAATAAAAGACAACAGTTGGGCAACATGCCGAATTATATCTCGTAGTACCTCCTATCTAGATCACAAGGAGAGAAGCGTTTATACAATTTCCTGCCGACATCCACAGCTGCGGCAGCAACGTCTGACTCGAAAAAATAATCATCTAGGCATCCCTGTGTCTGGACACCTAAAAAGTATACATTGGAGCAGGGAAAAAAATACGGGTCAGAACCCGGGTTTTGAAAAATATTTTAGCAAGTTCTTAACATACTTTAATATTTAAAATATGATGCGCTCCCTATTTAAACCGGTGTCGCACTCACATGAGATACCCCTCACCTCTCATCTAACAGTGCACACCTAACACATGTATTTTAAAACATCTTAGTTAGCTACCCAGCCTAACTAGCACCTCGCAAAATTTCCAAGTCACCTTACGCTAACACGTACCCCGCGTAATATAAAATATTCTAAGCTATCACCCGAGCTTATACATTATAATCTCTCATTTATAATTTATCCTTACATTATGAATAACTTTCACTAGTTATTTACTCTATTCACATTTTAGTGTTATTAGCCTCATATATAATATTCTCATTTTTTATATACATTTATCACATTCTTATTCCGTATTTTATACTCCCGGATGAAACCATATACTTCTCGCTTATTTTTTTATTTATTCCGGATTTTATACTCCCGGATGAAACCTTATACACACTAAGTATATCCATAGTTGTATATCACACACAATATAAGTATAATAACCATACCTTAGAGCTTTAACTCAATAGATGCAGCCTCTACAATGCTATCATCCTCCAGGTGGTCATAGTTCCTCATCGGAAATGAGAACGAAACATATCCACCACGTCTCACCGCTGATAAAAAATCACGTAATATAAAATTGGACCCTATGACATGGGGACTATATGCTCCCTGCTCCTCAAGCCAGGGGCCTCAGTCACATCGCGCAACTTTCCATGATAGCACTAGAGGGGTATGCTATACAAAAATATATCAATCACACAAATATATCTTTAATCATAACATATATAAACTGTCTCTATACCCGTATATATATCACCTCAAATCCGGCTATTTATGCCAATCTCTAGTGGCATTAGCCTATAATCCCGAATTTACCAATTTGTATAGATGAAAAAGTATACACACAATTTATTTTTAATCCCATAAGTATTCATTCACTTATGATGCAATTCTCACATAAATGTATATTCCCGAATTATAGCTTATCACCACTAGCTAGTATTCTACTTTCATCTTACTTGCACATTCGGATATTATTCACATATACTATCGGTATATATATTCTACACGCATACAATTACATATACCCGTCGAAATATTCTCCCTAGTGTTATTCATCCTAAGCACTCATCCAATTTATTCCCCAGATTTTACTCTCACTAACCCGGGATTTATACATCACTATTTTCATAACTTAGAGGTCCTCACACTCAATATAGGATCCCCTATAATTTATCTTCCAAAGGAATTCATCTTCAATCCCGTTAGGACAGGAAAAACCTCTCAAATTTTTCTGCCAAAACCGAACCGAACCCATGGCCCCTAAAACGAAGCAATCCGATTCCAAACAAACGAACCGGACCCATGCCCCCAAAATCGAACCTATCTGGTTCCAAACAAACAAACTGATCCAGTTCCAAACAAACGAATCGAACCGCATCTGGATCGGTTCTATGTGAACAGTTTTTGTTCTCTACGAGTTTATCTTCTTCTACACCTCCAAAAATCACTCCAACACTCATCCAACCCAAAATATTTGGTTTCTAACCTCAACTATCATCCTAATAATCATCTACACACTAGATTGTACCCAAAACAACAATTAATTCATGGGATTCATCAATTTCTCTCAAGAATTAAACCCTAATTCTTATTTATGCAACTCTTCTAATTTCTCACCATCAATCTCCGCATTAACAAGGATTTTAGCTTAGATTTCATGTAGGATATTATCACATCAAAATCATATGAAATCATTTCCCCAAAACACATTTTTGTACAAGCATCCGAAACCCAAAATCTTATAGTTTTCATCACCAACTATAATATGAAAAACAAACACACTGAAATCATTAAAGCAAGTTAAACACTTGCCAGGTTGGATAAATCCGACAATCTCGTGCTGGAATCCGCCGGAGCCAGGCCCGAGTCTCCTCTTTTTCTCCCTTTTCTTCCTTCCATTCTCTTCTTCCTCTTTTCTTTCTTTTCTTTTCTCTCTTTTTCTCTCGTGCCCTTATAAGAGAGAAATAACGGTTATTTTCTTATTAAACCCCAAATTGACTCATATACACAAATGCGAGTCTCTACTAGTCCAAAAAGTCCTCGAAATCCAAACACTACTCCGGGTACTCTATTCTGACTATCTCGGCCCTTCAAAGACCAACCGTGCACTCAAAATTTCCATCCGAGTCACTTAACAAAAATTCACGTCTTAAACCCAAACATCTCCACATGTGTTTTTCTGAATAAAATAACATCACCTGTCGCTTTTGGTCACCTATGACATGAAATATAATAGTCCATCTCATTTACTTCAAATTCTAAAATTATTAAATTATACCCACTCATGTAATTTAAATATCCATAAAAGTACGTGGTATTACACTTTTATGTTATATATATCTCATATGTGTTGTGAATCCATGTCATATATATACCTCATATGTATTTTTTTTAGAATCGTATCATGTTTATGAACCTTTGGGAGTTTGGCTTTATTAAAAATCTTGAAGGCAACATTCTGCACATTCTTCATCAAGAATATAAGACATCACATGGACTTTTATATTAGGAGCATGATATATATATAATGGATTTTAGTTCAAATAACCATCTCTTATAATTTTTGGGGGGACAACTTCGTTCTGTGGATTTTATTTTGATATGACTTTAAAAGTTGTGAAGTTTTAATATTTTTTTAATGCAATTACTATGTCATGCAATTTTTTTTATTTTCCATTTTCAATACTTTATTGTGTGCATTTATGCTCCTTATTAAAAAAATAAAATAAAATAAAAATAAAATTCATCAAATTAGTTTGTGCACAAATGAATAAATTTTGAGACCCGAAGATTTCTAATAATTCATATTTTTAGGACTCAATGTTCCTAATTCCTATTAAAAAATATTTGCGGCTTACAGTTCGCAATTGATATTCATTTTTTTTACATGATAATAACATGTACCATAAAATCAAACCTGAAGTTTTGATAAGTAATTAGGGCCTGAAGTTCTCAATTACCTTTAAAATTTGGGACTTGAATTGTTATTTACATTATGGACCTGAAGTTCCAAATAATATATACCCTCCATCAAAATCCAAAGTTTTGATTATTTCTATCATAGAGTGAGGGACATTAAACATCCCCAAATAATTTGTAATTTGGATCTGAAATTCCAAATAATCTTTTTTAAAATCAATAGGGTAGAGATTTTAAAGTCCTCATACTCATTAAGATTGACCCGAAGTTCAATTATTTTATGTGTTGATCTGATGTTCCAACAAATAAATAACGCGGACCTGGAGTTCTAATTATAATTTGTATTATTATGCATTATATATTTCTGATTGTAATTTACTTATTGAACAATTTAAAAATGTCAAATATCTCTAAACTCGAATTTGAAGCACTTGAAATTTCTGGGGTGAATTATCTTAATTGGTCTCAAGACGCTGAACTCCACCTCCAAACGCGAAATCTTGGTGATGCAATAACACTTGAAAATACCATGTCCCGATAGGACAAAGCTAACGCCCTAATATTCCTTAGACATCACATACACTGTAAAACGTATAAACGCGGTGTGTGATACCGATTTAAATTAATTCGCAAGTTTTCAAGTAAACCTTATTTAATTGGAGTTTATTTCTAAACCAAATTAAATCAGCCCCTAAACATGCATCTATGTGTGTGCGTGTGTCAACCCATAAATAGATAAAGCATGTGACACAAATATTAAGGAAAAATCCTTGAAGGGTTACCTTTTATTTCTAGAACTTTGAAGAATTCACAAGACCATTGCCTTACATACAACCTGATAATTGTCCACAAGTGTAACGCACGGTGTCTTCGTCAAACCTCCAAAGCAAAGGCTAGAAATATCGTCGGCTGGAATCTCCCGCAAGAACTCCAAGTGGTCAGCAATGAAGAAGAAAATGGCCTCTCCACAAGTGTGAACTTTATAAGGACTCCCTCCACAATAACACGCAACTATCCGGTTGTAGAGTTCTCCCCACAAAGATTAAGCCTTAGCAAAGTATGTTCTTCAACACCAAAACAATTCACGAAAGCACATTGGAATTTTTGTGAATTGTAAACAAAGAGGGATTAAACCCTAAAAGGAAGAAGCCAAAAGTATTCTGCTTTCGCAGTTTTTCTGTTCTGTAAGACGCTGGGCCTTTTTAAAGAAAATGATACCATTTAATGAGTATTTAAAATAAAAATGCGTCGCCTCGAAATACGAGCTCGCTCGAACGAGATCGCGCGACATGATTATCTCGCGCGAACGACGTTGCTATGTCGTTTGAACGACTGTTGCGTCAAAAAATTATTATTTTAATGTCCGCTCCAATACTTAGAAAATCCATTTGTCCATCATGAAAGAGATCCTTTTGTGTATGATGAACTTGGCCCCACTCCACACACTTTATACGAGTATTCTCCATATAGTCCTATCCATAGCGAGTTGTGTCCACCTCAACCACTGCCACCACCCGTCACTCCACCACCACCACCATCCACATCCGCTCTCGAAAGCCTCTTGCAACAGTTCATACTCGAGCAAGAGCAAGCCACTCAAATCCAAAATGAAGCCCTCCAAAGGCTTGAACAAAGATTAAATGAAATTGAGTGTGAGCGAGAGTCGGACATTCCCATGGATCCACCCATTATTGCACCCGAGTGTGATGATGATGTGTCCTCTTGTGACACAGATTTTGAGTGTGACCAACCCAACCACCTCGAGAATCTCAAAGTTGAGACCATCCCATGGTCCGGGTCCCAAGTCGATAATTGTGTTGACTTACCTTTCAATAGTGAGCTCGATCCAATCTCACCATGTCCATATGAACCCACACTTGCGGTTCATATTCCATTTCCCTCTAAATCCAAAACAATTCCCGAGTCTACACCTATCGAGGTTCACCCTTATGTTCCCTAGGAACCAATTTATCCTAGGTTAGCTCCGGCTACGAGTGTTCGCCATTTTCTCGCGATAGAAGTCGTGATAGTTCCTACCTATCCGGATATGGATGATGCCCCACCATGCATGGCTCCCTTTGAGCCCAATATTTCTTGTGATTCCTTTATCTTAAATATTGGTGCCTCATCTTACCCACCCACCACATTCCCGAACACTAATCTTATGGAGAAGTTGACCACTCCATCTTTAGAAACCACACTCCCTTGTGAGTATTCCTTTACTCCTCCCAATGAGTGTGTGTCTCCCACGCTTGAGTTGGATAATCTTCATCCACCATTTATCCCACCCGATACACCCTTTACCCCACCCATTGTCCCACCACCTGGTTTGGCTCTTGACTTTACACATTTCAAGTTTCCATCTACATTTTTAGATCCTCACTTGAAACCATCCCCCACCCATGAGAATATTTTTGGTGCTACTCTCCACTTCCGTGACATCGAGCTTGTTCCTCCATGCACACCACTTTCTTGTGGTGTTGATTTTTCTTCACAATAGCTCCCTGACGTGTCACGGCGCGACCATTATCATCGCCCATTCAAAGAACGGTCGTGTGATTTTTATGAGGCCCATCCCATTCCACTTACCAAACCATTTTACCTTCCTCACCAATTAGATCACCAAGCTTATAAGGCCCTAGTTGCCCTCACCTTTAAGCTCAATAAGGCCCGTGGATGATACCTTTTCACCCTTTCCACCCTCACCTTACCCTAATCCCCACCCGCCCATGGTCCACCGATGCCTTGCATCGTGTGATGCACTTTGCCATACAGGTGCATTGACAATTTTAGCCTTCATCCAGCAAGACTGATGCTTCAGTCTTGTTTGGGGGTGATTTCCAACCCCCAAAATTTTCTGCTGCCCCACACTTTCCTCATTCTTATCCTTAAGGTGAGATACCTTCGGTCTGGCTGAAGACATTAAACTTAGCGCTACCGGGAGGCAGCCCGCATTTTTTGTACTAGTCTCATCCTGTTTGGGGGTGGTGTTTCACATCACCCTATGTTTTCCCATGTTATGGACTTGTACACATTTTTTTTGTTTTTCTCTCATCTCATTCGGGTTTCATTTTGTCTTCATCTGTCCACTTCATTAGCGGTTGATTCTGATAATATCTTTCCTACCTTATGCTCTCCATTTTAAAAATCATTTTATCTAACATCGAGGACGATGTTCCTTTTTGTTTAGGGGTGGGGAATTTTATCGAAATTGTACCTCTTTTGAAAAATTTTGATTTTTGAACCTGATTTTTAAAATTTTCGTGCGGTTTCTTTCATCTCATTCATTGATGTGAATTTTCAATCATCCATCTTTTTAAGTCTAGGAATCAAGCTAGAGAATATTTTTTCTAAATAGCTTATGTAATACATAACAAGGCACGTTGCACCATGAATTTCTAGACTCAACAAAATATGCACACTTATCACGTCATTACGGTTTAGAATTGAGGAGTACTACAATTCTCAAGAGAACCTTAAGGATCACTAGTAGAGACTTTAGCTTGTGAGATTTGTGCCTTTCACCCTTTTAGAGTGTTTTACGCAATCTTCGAGTCACAAGTTGATTCAACTTTCTTTGGGTTCGTACTTTAATTGTTGTATGATCTCATTATTCTTCAATTTTGTCTTGATCACTGAGAACGACATCTTTTTCGAGTTGTAAGAAACGTGTGTCTTGTAATTTTGTCCCGAATACTAGATTTTCATCCATACACTTACCACTTTTCCATACAACATTTCCATTCACTCACCCATTACCTTCCCATTTATTTCCCTCATCATCCATACACATTCCCCACTCCATTCATATATCATCCATCATCATTTTGAGAAAAAGAATGTTGAATTCAAATGTAAATGTCTTCATTGTTGATTTAAAAAGAAAAAGAAAAAAAAAGAAAAAAGAGAAAAACATAAAAATAGCAAAAAAATAAAATAAAATAAAAAGCAGAAAAAGAAAAGAAAAATTGAAAAAAAAAAGAGGGAAAAAAATGAGAGAGAATAGAAAAAAAAGAGTTTGTAGTTTTGTAGTGAGTTCTTTTGTCAATAAGACATTTGTGCCTAAAGTGCTATGCACTCTCTCACGTCGCATATCCATCCATTTCGCATTTATTTTACATCCATCATTTCACAAATCCATCTTATCCTACCTCACCTCATCCCACATATCCCATTTCATTTCCCCCTCACCCATAATTATCCATATATTCCCCTCGGTATTCGGGTAGATGAAAGTCAACGTGGTGAATAACTCGACGTTCTCACTATAGTGATTAGCATTCTATCATGAGATCATTTTCCTTCAAATTGTTCGTTCTTTCTTATGTGTGTTTGAGATGTTTGAACTTGATTACATTTACTCACCTCCTCACACACAAGAGAGATACACTAACCCTAATCTCGAGAGTTCGTTTGAGAGAGATATATTCATGAGATTTTGAAGTTGAAGCGTTGATTCCGACAAGGAAATCTAGTAATTATCTTGTGATACTCAACTCGTTTTGATTGATTCACACTACACACGTTGAGTTTTAGGAAGGATGTGCCTTTAGTATTTACTTAGCTAAACTTTTTACACATTCTAGCTTGTATTTCTGATATAATTTATCTCATGATGGATTGTGCGATCATTCTATGTCTAATAAGAGATTGACTACCCTTTAATAAATTTTTGCAAATAAGAATTTTGTGGGTATATTCCCTGCAAACCCTCACGAGACACAACTTGTCCTGTAGGGCAACCTATAGGTTTAAAGACTTGTTACACATGCTAAGTGCAATCGCAAGTGCCTACGAAAGTGGTACGCTTTTGGTTACTTATCTTTCTCTTTCTCTCTATTTTATTGCTCGAGGACTAGCAACACTCTGTTTGGGGGTGGTGTGATAAGCACCCAAAACTGTACATTTTATACTCCGAATAGACGTACTTTAGATGCTAATTCTCGGCAATATGGATCTTATGTGCTTAAATGTTTATCTTGTAGGTTGAATGCACATTGCGATGTTCAAATGTGTATTTCATGGTAATTGTGCGCATTATGAAGCTAAATATCAATCCCGTAACCTTAGCCTACCTAACTGAGCCTAAACCTACCCCGAACCCCGTGTATGTTTAGGTTGTTCCCTTTTATATTTTTTTTTTAGATTTTTAGTTGAGTCATTTTATTTTTGGGTTTTATTTTAGATTTATTTAGGTTTATTTTCTATTTTTATAATTTTATTTTATTTTGATTTTTATTAGTTTTTAGTTTTATTAGGATTAGTTTTTAGGAGTTTATTTTTAGTTTATTAGATTTTATAATTTTTAGGACTTTAGTTTTAATTTAGATTTAAAATTTTTATTTCTTTTGTTTTATTTTAGTTTTTTTAGAAGCTTATGATTTTATTTTTTTTAGTTTTAATTTTTTTATTTTTTTTATTGTTTTTAGTTTGTTTTATTTTTAGTTAGATTTTATTTTTATTTTTATTAGTTAGTCTTTATTTTTTTAAGGGTTCAAATTAAACACACACACATAACTCCCCTACACCTAAACCCACTCACACCCATCCAAAGTATACACCACACACACCTAAACTAATACCACACCCTCATCCCCACCATACACCCTACACCTCGCAAACACACTAATCCCCCACACATCATCTTCAACCCCCAACCTCACTCTCTCTCATCCCACCGTTACAACCAACAAAACCTCATCACCGTTCCCAACTCCCTCTCTCCGGCCAAACCGTCAGCCCAGAACCCCCACTCGTCGGATATGCCTTCCCCCATCTATGTCGATGCAGCCCCTGGCAAGCCGACCCTAACCACCACCTCCAGCAACCATCTCGCTGGAACAAACTCCAGATCCGTCGACCCAACCACCCGAGGCCCTACCAATTCCGGCGGAGCCAAACCTCACCCCCTTAAACAACGAAACCCAGGCGCCAACGATCCACCGAGAAGTTGATTTGTAAAACTAAAAAAAATTATCTCTTATTTTGATAATTTTGATATTAACATTACACCTAGAAGATTACTATTAAAATTACACTTGCAACGAGAGTTGATTTGTAATTTTGATATTAATTTTGGAGAATTCAATTAATTCAATTAATTAGTTAGAATAGCTAAAATTTGTGGTGTAGACCCACTCCTTGATTGTTCTCACAATTATTTACTTCATTTATCTCTTATTTTAGTGTCAGGCTTTGTTTTTCAATTTTAGTCACTTTCTAGTTAGTTGTTTTTATCTCACATTTTAGTTTAGTGTTATTTCACCTCACCTCACCTCACCCAATTGTTTTAATATTTGAAAAGGCTAAAAAAATAGAAAAAACAAAAGCCTAAGAAGAAAATAAAAAGTGAATTACAATTGAATTTATCTCTAGCTTACCCCCTTGATGTGGATTGATACCTTTACTTACCTCTACACTTGAGATTGTTATATTTTTTAGGTAATTTGAGGTTTTGACTAACTTCGCTTTCAACAATGACACACAAAAAGCATAGTTATCAAATGGCGTCGTTACCGTTCTTGGGAGCGTGAAGCACTTGGAGCGGATTTCAACTTGTAGTTCATTTATTTTTTGCACTTTATTATTAGTTTTTTGCACTATTTTTATATTTTTAGAAGGGTTGTATTAGGATTTTTATCATTGCTTGTATTGTGGTGCATAGAGACACCATTTGTTTTTCATTTTAAAATTGTAATAATTGAAGACAAGTGTGATAGGGAAACCGGACAAGGTAGAGAGTGAGCGTCCAAAGTCGAGGAATTAGAAGTCTCTCTACCTTGGCTCGGTAGTACTCCCGGGGCCGACTGAGATTGGCGTAATCTCCCCTCGATCAACTCAAATCTTTAGGCACCCCACGGCCTAAAAACCGTGGGAGGTACATTTCTTGAACACTCGCGCCTTTCCTGTTAGAGAATCAATTATTGTGTGTGCTTGTGTGCTCTTTCTTGATTTTATTCTCGCATTTATTTTCGAATGGTGTGATGAATTAATTGATTAAGACCTACACTCGGTCACTCACGAGAAGGGATTTCATCACCCGACTCACTTGCTTACCAATTGTGTGCTACCCTAGCCATCACTAAATTTAAAACCAATTAACTAGGTAGCTCAATAGGAGAACATTTTTGAAAAGGCGATCACTAAAATATTTTCGTGATTTTTTATCGCCCACGGACTTAATTAAAATTTGACTACCCTTTCACTAAATCTAAAGTAAAAAATTGGCTATGTGCTAGTTAGGAATTCTCCTTAACTTGTGTGTGTGTCTAATTCCATATTTCGGTAGTCGATTTTAGTTAGTTCGTCCAATCAAGA
Source organism: Sambucus nigra (assembly GCA_949130495.1). Taxonomy (NCBI): domain Eukaryota; kingdom Viridiplantae; phylum Streptophyta; class Magnoliopsida; order Dipsacales; family Adoxaceae; genus Sambucus; species Sambucus nigra. The sequence continues at coordinate 260,001,958 of OX422223.1, read as the reverse complement.
GTCCATATTTTTCCCCACCTTTTCTTCCAAAAAAATCCAAAAATATTTTTTTTCCTCGGTTTTCTTAAAAAAAAATATCCAAAAACATTTTCTTTCCCTATTTTTCTCCATAAAAATAATTAAAAAAAAATCTTCCTTTTATTTTATAAAAAATCTAAAAATATTTTTTCCGACTCTTTTTCTTCCAAAATTTTCGAAAATATTTTGTTTCATTTTTATAAAAAAATCCAAACTATTTTCTTTCTTTCATTTTAGAAAAATCAAAAAAATATTTTCTTCCTCTATTTCCCACCCTTGATGTGGATTGATACCCTTACTTACCTCTACACTTGAGATTGTTATATTTTGTAGGTAATTTGAGGTTTTGAATAACTTGACTTTCAACAACGACACACAAAAAGCATAGTTATCATCATGCTAGATACATTTATCTTTTCACCGGGTTATCTATTTGAGACAAAAAGGGGGAGGGGTGTATGTAATATAGGCGCGAATTTTATATGATGAGCTTGGTATCCTAATTTAAATGATGTTGACATATTGATATAATATGTTTTGCTCACATAACAAATGATTTGGATTTATTTTTACATATTGGTTTATATAATTTGTTCCTCCATACTTCACGTGGTATTTGTTTGTTTCATGTGTGTAGGTATGCTTTAAGAGATTCAAGATTTCAAGTCTACATCACATTCAGATACTTAGAGACAATTCATTATTGTCGGGCTATCTTTTACTAGTCTAGTTTCATATTTTTTTTTATTTTGGGTTTCTGGAATGGGATTTAGGCGTCATACGGCTTGACATTCCGGCTTAGGCATTTCACTATTGGTTTTGTCCCGTAATAGTCAAAGTTGGAGATTTGTAAGGATAAAATTTTAAAATTGAGTCTATTGTATAGTTTTGACTTATTTCTGGAACAAAACATGTTTGAGTCATCGGGAGATTTTTATTGTTACAATCCCACACAGACTATGAAGTATTGAAGTTTATTGAAGACATTGCGGCAAAGCTTTAAGGAATTAATTATCCTGAAGGTTTAATTGGTGAAAATTTATTCGTCTTCAAGTTTAAATGCATTCCGAGATCACTCAGGTATGAATGCGTAATTTTTATGGGACTCGAAATTTATTTTAAAATGCGTAGGGATGTTATTTTATTACTTAAATGTTTTTAAAATCTGATAAGGACGGATTATAGTAGTGTTTAAGTTGTACTATAATTCGAAGCGCTGTTCAAACTACCTGACCGGTCGGTCGAGCGAGATGTTAATCTGGTTCGAGTGGCAGGCCAGTTTCGCTCGAACGAAGCACCGACTTAAGGAAAGTATTTAATGGCATGTTTCCTTCATATTTCGTAAGTGTGCATTCTAGAAAAATAGTTTACAATCCACTATGTTTATGCACATAGTTTTTTAAGGTTTTCCAAGCTTAAAACATCCTTCGAGTTTACAAGATCCTAGTTTGCATTACTATATGAAATAGTGATCTTGTTTTCACCAAGAAGGTTTTGTTATACATTGAATATTGTTGGTTTTGAGAAGAAGAAGCGAAGGAGCTCATGTTTCGATTTTGTAGACGTTATAAGCCATATCGGTGGACAATGAGACATACGTGGACGCGTGTATTGTGTCGTAGAAGGAATTTCTGTGTAGGCACTGTGAGAGGAGTGGTTGAAGATCAAAAGAGCGTCAGATCTTGTAGGGATCGAGTCATTGATTAAGACTTGTGTCTCTTCATTGTAAATCCACAAGTATAGTGCTTGTATGGCTTGGGTCGTCCGAGGTTTTTTCCCATTGTGGTTTCCTCGTACATCCGGCGTTGTGAGTATTCTTTACTTTATTTTACTTGCTTTAATCACCGGATGAACGTTTAGGATTAATCAAGATAAAATTTTGTTAAGTTAAAACTGGTTCACAACTTGGTGCGAATTAAAAAATTAGAAAAAGTTTTTTCATAAAAAGAGAAATTATTTTTGTCATCCTTAAAACACTTTTCGCATAAGAAATAAAAAGGGGAACCATAAGTTCCCTTTAAATATACGTTCGGTGTTGTCTGAGCTGAACTGACTTTGGTCAAATGGAGCCCGAGAGCATTCGATGGCCTCAATTTTTGGGGGAAATGCATCATTCGTCCGAACGATTATGCCGTTTTGCTCATGGGTGGACCATTGGAAAAGGGTTTTGGTGCCCTTCGAGGATTCATTAACCATTCTCTCTGACAATGAAGTTCATGGGGTCAAATCGAGGCCCGAGAGCACTGGGTGGTCTCCGGATCGATTTTCATCAATAAAATGGTTCATTCGTCCGAATTGTTATGTCGATTCAAGCACGAGGCAGACCGTTGGAAAGGGGATTCACAAACCTTTGAAGATTCATTGAGCTTTCGCTCTGACGATGAAGTTGACCAGATTCGAACAGGCTCGAGAGCGCCCGAAGACCTCTAGATCGGTGCTAAGAGTATGACCTAGAGTTTGTGGTGAATGAGGAGGTGATAAGGACCTAAGGAAAGACTTGGGTTGTCCTAGATTATGGTTTATACAAGATTGTATTTTTGAACCGGAGAATAAGAATTAGATGCAGCTTCTTTAAAATAATTTGCATAACAAGTTTCAATTAACTTAAGAAAATTATTCAAAAAACTCTCCCAACTCTCTTTTTCCAATAAGATTTTTCTTTTTAAGTTGTCATTGTAACTTGAGGTCATTACATAGGGAAAGACCTTCTTGTATAACAACACTAAATAATTTACCATAAGTATAGTTATGGTAAGGGATATAAATAGTATTATTAATATCTCTCATCTTCTTTCTTAATTTCTCAGCAAAGAAAGTAGGAAGGCTATCATTAAATTTGTCTTTTCAGTGCTCAGAGTTGGCATCAGGTCTTTGATGGAGAATTTGGATGAGGATATTTTATTAAGACATATTCAGTGTTTTCTTTTGAGTATTCTTTCGTGAGGATATCCCAAATTTCACTAGCTTATTTGGAATGTGCTACCCATTCTGAAGCAACATTATCTAGAGTGTAAAATTATCCTAACTTCAATATTTAAATAATTTTTAATTCGATACTCAATCTTTTAAAGAGGGTTGATTTCTTATCGCAAATTATTTTCCAGCAAAATAATTAAGTGATTGAATCATCCATATTGTTCTATATTTCTGTACTTTAAAATATTCTCTTGAAAATTGGGGTATGTCATTACTTTTTAAAACAATTTGGGATAGGTTTGCCATTAAATTTTTTTTATCTTTCGACTCAAAATATACTTTTCAAAAATAAGTATCTTTGAGCTAGGCTTTTATACCAATTGTTGGCCCAAAAATATACCCAATAGGGGGGTGAATTGGGTATATAGGTTTATTGAAAAATTTAAAACTTTCTTTAACTTTGTGTAGAGATAAATAGTAATATGATAAATTAGAGTAATCAATTAATCAACAATAAATATAATAAGTGAAGAGAGAGAGATTAATTTTAATATGGTTCGGCCACTGTCTACGTCCACACTAAAGACGATACTCGAGAACTTCACTATTTTTTATTCTCTTATGGTGGAACCAACACCTTACAAGGAACACCACTAAAAGATAATACCTTGGTCAATGCCCAAATGGTACCCACGCAATAGTACAAGGATTTTAAACGCCTTGACTACCCGCAATAACGAAACTAACGATCGAGATGATACAGTGAAGTTTAACCATAATCAACGCTAAAAATATTCATTAACAAAACGTAAAGAAAAGTATCTTTACTAAAATCAATGGTGAAATGGGTTTACTTTCACTCTTTACAAAAGTGAACAAATAAGAATCACAGGTATAATGATCAAATGGGTTTTTGAGTAAAGCTTTAGCACAAGTGGGTATTGGGATTATAACCTTGATAACCAGAAATTGAGGCTAGAGATTTTGGTTCAAATGGATTTTCTTGAAGCTTCGGCTTTAGTGGAGTTTTTGGATTTAAAACTCTCAAATGGGTTTTCTTAATTTATATCTCTAGAAACTTAAGGATTAAATGACACAAGCTACAAGATGGAACTTTACTTAAGAGGATTATTGTTGTAAGCTTGTGTGTGTTGGAATGAAAGTGAGTGTAGTGCCCCGACCTAGATTTATGGGTTACTAGTTAGTCAACCCTCTCCGACCCGAGCGTTAGGTGTGAAGTGCAATGGAACAACCTACATAATGTTATTAGTCCAATTTTATTTTTTTTGACATTTCACTTATTTAGCATGTAATTCCAGTTTCAAAATAAACTACATGAGGGACCCATGGGGCACCCCAAAGTCCAAGTAAACGGCGCTACTAACATAGAATACTTACCTGTATACTTCCCTCAAAATACGAACCCGCACTCAAATTTCTGTAAAAAAGGAAGGGTGTGAGCATATTCTCCAATGGGAATACACAAAGGAGTATAGAAACGAATGGCAAAAAAGATACTCACACGCTACAACCACATTCATGCGAAAATATGTATGAATCTACATATGTATAAATTTGAAAATACATGTTCCAATGCATAACTGTTTTACTTTCGAAAACTTTTCTTGTCCATATTAATTTACCTTAATCTTAGAAAAAACTTACTTTACTCGTACTTAGCATTTCTCACTTCATTTAACACACCCGGTTCAACACTTGAAACCACTACGTTTTATTTATCCAAATACATTCCTTTACCGGAACCACCCTTTTAATTTATATAACTATGTCATTATTAATAATTTTATTATTCTATAATATATCATAATAACTGCTTTTGTATATTTTTATTTATTAGTACTAATCACATTTTTTTATATATACACACGTTATTATATTTACCATGCATCCCATATAACTATTATCTATTATATAACTTTTAGTATATTAAATGATGTTATCATATCAATGCTAAAGTGAGTAAGGACCACATATATATATTCTTGTCTTTCTCTACAATATCTCACGAAGAAAATCCTAATACAAAGATAGCTCCATTCGTAATGTATCTTTATCATCATTATTTCTAGTGGGTACCACATATAAGAACTTTGTACATTTTATTTCTTGACACATTATATAAAAAGCCTACATCCTTTATCTTTCATATATTCGACACTTTAAATCTCATTCAATTAAATAACTTTGAACTCATTTAGTTATTAGTTTTATCTTTAGGCTTTTATCTGTTTTGTCCTAAAGCTATTAGTCATGTATTTTTTTTTTCAAGGAGCCTCTCTTTAGTCTTGAACCATACGTGTATTTGCTACCTTGCTATGTGAGGTTATTAGTTAGAATACATAGTTTTGGATAATTTATATATATACATAGTTTTTATAGTATGGTCTTTGTCAAACCATTGGGCCCCACGAAAGCTGTCAATCAATTCCTTTATTAAGAGAAGTTCATTTACCATTTTGTTATCCTTGAGCAACACACTTAAGCTATATTACTCTTGCACGCATGCATATTTGGTCCATATATATATATATACACTAGGGGAATGGCCGTGCCTGAAGGCACGACGAAAATTTTGAAAGTAGGTAATTGCTAAACTACAAAAAATTCCAAAGTACGTAAATGCCAAACGGAAAAAAGTTCATTCCCCGACAAAACAAAGTGTAATTATTGGATTATCCACCCTGCTTAACACATAATACCCTTTATTTATTAGATTATCCACCCTGCTTAACACATAATAAATAGTCCAACAACATTCTTTCAAATAATTAAAATTCATCAAACAAATTTACATATAGCATAAAATTTATAATATTCATCACCCGAATTCACATTGTGCCTCAAATAAATAAAGTGTTAATTTTTTTTAAAAATGGACATAGGCCCTTTATTTATTGGACTATCCATCCTCTTGAGGGATAACAACCAATCCAACAGGTCTAAAGAACATATCAGTAAAAGAGGTAGTATACTACAGAAGATTCAACAACATGACATGAGTTAATCGCACAAAGTTAATTTATAAATTGTCAATAGCATATACCAAACTGAAAAGATAAATCAATGAAATCATAGTTTGGGCACATTTTTGCAATATTCAAACAATGGCCATTCTCACAAAGTCCTTGGATGCATCTTCATCTCTCACCTTTGCCCTTATTCGCATAACAATTGAGAAAGCTCCAGTGTTAGATCAGTGTAGCACCTATCAAATATCATTAAAATTTAAGTTAGTTTCAAAGAAGAACAAATCCTAGAATCAATTAACCCCCATGGGTGATAAATTGTTAACAACATCATGTCACACAAAATTTTGAAGGACAATCGAAATAAATCCCAAGTTAGTTTCTTAACAATTTGAATCTGAAAGTGTTAGTCTAAGTACTCCAAAACCTTTGAATTCAATTCGTCTTAAACACAAACTAAAACACCGTCACAACTTTGTTAACTGGGTTTTCGAACATTTGTTTAGAAGACAAATTTGTTAGCTGGGTTTTCGAACCATACTGGGTTTTCGAACCAAAAAAAAACTTTGTTGAATTGCATAGCAAAATTCTAAATTATGTAGCAAATATAAAAAGAATAATATTATGTATAAAATAGAAATAATGACACCATAATAAGTAGACATATATCAAAAACTTATAACAATAAAATTAATAGGTTCATATGACAGTATTATTATCTAGTCTTTAAAACTTCATATGTACATCTACACATGTAATATCAAATCCAAGTATTTCAAAGATTCAACACAACTTATAAATTGTTTTTGTCGATACAGAACGAACATTATAAGCTAAAAATGCTAAAAAGGATAACAAAAATTTATATGAATGTATTCATACACTATCAAACAACGTCACGAAGCTCTACAATTTACAGACTTTGAGAATGAATGATCTGGAAGAGCTTCCTAAGAAGTTTGGGCACTTCGTTAACTTGGTGCGTATTTATATATAATAACGTGAATTCCATCACTGACAAAGCTCACTCTCATGGATATGCAAAATCTAGAGGAACTGAGTAAAAGATAAAAAAAATCCTTATAGATTACGCTTAAGAGGCCCTTAAAAATACCTGAAGCAGCTGCCAAGCACCGGAGCACCTGAGGGAAAACCTTCAAGTTGCAATTTGTTTTGCAACGGACTGCCTGCCAGCTTTAGTATGCGTCCTATGTTGATAGGTTAAAGTTGATTCTAGAAAGTCCCAAAGTGAATGTCACTTATGCCCTATGTTGATAGGTTAAAGTCGATTCCATCAAGTCCCAAAGTGAATGTCTTTGTTCTCCAAACAAGTTGTCTGTTAATTATGGTCATGTCTGGAATTCTCTTGTCAAGTTGCATGTTAATTATGTTCAACCACTTGGTATTGATCAATCTTTTCAGAGCTCCCAAAATGAGCATTCTTTGCGGCCTTCTGAGCAATCTAAACCAACAAAATATGAGGTTCATTTATAGAGCAAAACTGGACCTCAAGACGCAATCATTTATCTTCAATAAAGATGTACATATCAGCCCATTGAATTATATCAAATACACATCAAAACCATAAATGTTGAATCATTAAATTATTAAAAAAATTATTAATGTGCAAGAAGCAATAACCTCATTGATCTGAGCATGGTATTTCTCTATAGAGTTTTTGAAAACAACTAAAAGGGTTAATGTGATATAGGTATATAGGAAATGAGTTTAGATAGTAAATGTAATAGTGACATTTTCTCAAATTAATCAAAAAGTTAATAGAATACCTTACATTTTGTTCTCTTGGATATTTAGTATATATTTAGAGTACTTAGTATATATTTAGACTATTTAGTATATAAATATACACATGAGATATTACGTATGTATAATTAGCTCCTCTGATGTATTATGTTTTTATTCAAGTTGCCTTTCTCGGCCCCGATGCTCTGACTTCTGCTGCTCCTCACTATGATTCTCCAATGCCAGCAACTCAGTTGTACTTGCAGCTGTTGCTAGTTCATCAGGTTTGGGAGGACGATAGCGTAATTTCTTACTTTCTGGATTCTTCTCTACTGACCCGTTCTGTTCAGAAAGTTCTTCTAGTGGTTCTACTTCTGGAATCCTCTCTGGAAATGAAAGCTTTGGTCTCTGTTACAGCTCCAGCTGTTGTGATGTAGTATAGACACATGGAAGAAGTTACCAGTATAGACTTGTCTTCTTTAGGGTCAATTGCTTCATTTTCATCACCATGAAACAGCTCGGGTGAATATGATCCAGCCTCTTCTTTCTCTTCCTCTTCATCTTCCTCTTCCTCTTCCTCTTCTTTCGCATCTGTGGTATCTTCATGCAATATGGGTTCCAAAGATAAAACTTAAGCATCTACATACAAAAGGTAATGTAAATAGATTTTTCCAGATAATACAAACCTTCACAACTAATGCTGATGATAACAATAAGTCATACATTTTTTATCATGATTAGTATATTCCTCTTAAGTGTTAAACTCTGATCCTTTTCCAGGTTATCATCACCACTCATTGGTTGCTCGACATCTTGGCGTGAATTTCCTTCAGACATGCCAGTAATTGCAATAATTAAATATCAAATGAGCTAAAAAAAGTTTGTGACTGGTTATCAAGGCATTCGAGAATGTTGAACAGAAGTACCTTAGCCTTGTAAATGTGGAGACTTTTCAGAACATCTCCCCAATGCTCAACAACCTTAGCTGTGCCAAAATGAATTTGTGACTCAATTTGTGATTGAAGAACTTCTAGTTCAACATATTTTTCCCTTCAAGTTAATTCTTGACATCTGCTTTGATATTGGAATGCAAACTGATTAGGCATAAATTCTTCCAAATTTATCCCTTTAATTTAGTTACTTTTAGCACCTCGAACAATGTAATCGATTTGATTTTATCTCACAATCTTGATAATGACTTATTCTAATGATTACCCCGAGTTTCTGGTATTTCATAATAATTTTACAGGTGTTTGATATCACGAAAGAAAGAAAGACACCAGAAGAATAGAGAAAGAAAAAAGGAAAGTCAAAAGGGCAAAGTTATAATTTTTACCTAGAATTAGGATGAGGCATCTCAAGAAAAGTTGAAGATATCGAGTTTACAAGTATATAGGAAGAAATGGTACCTCAATCGGAGTCCCGGTGTGAAAGTTATGAGCAGTCAAAGATAGAAGAAAAGTCAAAGAAAAATCGGATCGATCTAGATTGGACCGATCCAAAATGCAAAGTTCCAGAGAACCCCAGACCAAAGAAAGATTGAACTTGATGAAAATTAAAAGAACAGGTCCGGATAGAACCAATCCGATCAGAAAAGAAAAGAACCGATCCGAATCCAAGCCGAACCGAACCGAAGGAGGACCGGACCGGTCCGATTGTCACAATTTTGTTTTTTCACTCTTCCTCCAATGGAGAGTCCTGGTTAAGCTAAAACTCTTGGAGTCTTGTAGGTTATTTAAACCATATTTATTATCATTTTAAGGGGTGGACCAATTTTAGATGTCTAAAACACCTAAACAAGTCCCCAAAAAATTCGAGAATGAACCTGAATTATTTTTACCCAACTTACATATTTTTATTATGTTTAATCACTACATAACCATAAGTTAATTACTATCCAATTTATTTTTCACGAGTGAACCCATTTTGACCAATTGAATCAAATAAACATGTAATCAAGAATAAGCATTTATCTTTAATTTAAATTTTACCAATTTAATTTAAATCCCACCGATTTGATTAATTTTTGAATTTATTTCGTTAAATTTTATCCCAATACTTTATTCTAAAAACATGGGGTATTACAAAAGTTGCTATAAGTTTGAGTTTTATTTGATAGAAAATATACCCAATAGATTCGAGAAAAGTTATCAACAATAACAAATGCGTATACCTTTTTGGTAAATCTAGAGATAGGTTTTGGACCAAATAAATCAAGTTGTATAAGGTCGAGAGGTATGGTAGTGGTTATGTCTTTTTTTCTTTTAAAAGATGTTTAGTGGTATTTACCATATCAAAATGCATCACATATTCTATCCTTTGTATAATTGTCTTTTGGGATACCTCTCACAAGATCTTTACCACATTGTTTATGAATGTGTTCCATATGCATGACCAAGTCTTTTATGCCATCACCATGAGAAGTCATGCACAACAGTGAGATATTTTAGCTTTTACTAAGTTAGATCGTTTATATCTAATGTGAAAACATTTTATGTCATATATGCAATAAAACGTACTTTATTATCGATTGCACGCTTAACTAGGTAGTGTTTTGAGTAAAATGACTTGGTAACCATTATCACATAGTTGACTAATGCTAATTAATTTATGTCTAAGATCGTCAGCAAATAGAAAATTGTTAATCAATGTCGAAGTTGATGTATAAATTTTTCCTTCACCAATGATTTTTCCGGTTTAATTACCTTCGAATGTGAATTTTCCTCCTTCCCTAGGGACCAAGTTTGTAAACTATATTTTGTCAATGGTCTTGTGATGACAACATATGTTGTGAAGGTGTCACTTTCCTCCTTTTTTAGATGCTCATTCATAACTACATGATTCAAAAAAATTGTTTTGTTTTTGGTACCCATGATATGTTGGGTCCATATATGTAAGGATGTGGTGATGAACCACTCGGATCCCAAGAGGACATATAATCAAAAGGGCGGTGAGAGTATTTTAAGGAAGGAGATCTTGTGTCATGGTAATAACAATGAAATTTGCTTCTTATCTTGGGTTCATTATGATATATATGTTTAAGACTAATTCCGTTTTATCAAAAGAAGATCTTTGATTTTCAAGAAGAAAATTCAACCTATGATTGTTTTTAAATGATCCTTTTAAGGATTTCACTTCTTCTTTTAATTTCTTCCTTTCTTTTTCAAGAAAAAAGTATCTTATTTTCCTTTTGATTTTGAAGATGTATGAATTTTCCTTTATGGAATTCAATTTATGTTTTAATATTTTCTAATTCTTTTACAGTGATCTTATCTTTGAGAAATAAGAGTTATGATGTTTGCATTTTTTTCCAAAGTTTTGAAATTTTCAAAAAGTGTTTTAAAATTGTCTTGATAATTATATATGAGTTTTGATAATCACAAGAGTGTACATCATCATCTAATCATATTAGATATTGATTTGCTTCATCGGATTCACTACTAGAGTAAGATTCTTCTGAGTCACTCCAAGATGCTTTTATTTCCTTACTTCTATGTGCTTCACGTTGCTGCATTATTTCATTTCTTCTTTCCCTTTTATGGTTGGGACAATCCGCAACATAGTATCGTCTTTGTTTCATCCAAAATATATTTGTGTTTTCTTTGGATTGGTGTTCATCGGTGGATTGTCTTTTGTAGCTTGCTTTTGCGTAACCATCCTTTCGTTTATATTGAAGAAAGCTTTGGAAAACATTAGTAAATAAGGACATCCTTTCATTTGTGGAACAATCTCCTTTCTCCTGATTTCTAAGGAGAGCCAAGTTTTTATTTTGATCAATTTTGTCCATTTCTTCTCTCTCTTTCATTTCTCTTCACATTTTATAAGATATCCAATGATATGTTTCCCATTTGTATATGAGATTGAAGGACTATCTTCTTGGAATCACACTTCTTTTGGATTGACTCGAGAAGCTTTATGGCTTTTTCATTATTAGAATTTTTTTTGCTAAGACTATGAAGTTTATTTATAATAGTATTAAATGTATTATGCATTTGAGTAATTGATTATTCTTCTTTCATTTGAAATAATTCATAACTATGTATTACTATACTAATTTTATTCTCTTTAACTAGAGATGTGCCTTCATGGGTGATTTCGAGAGTATCCCATATTTGTTTAGTATACGTGCGATAAGAGACTATATTATACGTAATCATTGATAGTTAATAGACAAGAGTGTTTATTTCTTTGGAATTGACTAGAACTTTTCTAGCACTATTTTCAGTGCATTCAATGTCATCTTTTGGTACAAAAGCATTATCCACAATCTTTAAAGTTATATATGGGCCATTAACTTTAGATCTCCATGTTTCATAGTCATGAGTAAACCATCGCATTCTATTTTTTCAAAAACAATAATTAGTTTCCAAAAAAATTGAGGTCGTTTCGTTTTTATGAATTATCCTTCGGCAACAGATACATTTGGTAAAAATGTAATTATGATCTTTAAAAATAAGTATTAATGACCTAGGCTCTGATACGAATTGTTGGACTAGAAATATACCCAAGAGGGGGGGATTGGGTGTATATATATATATATATATATATATATATATAATGACAATTGTAAAGTTTCTTCAAATATTAATTGCAATATGATCAATTCAAGTGAAAGAAATTAATCAACGAGTACAAGTTATTAAGAGAAGTGGTTTAGAGAAACTTTGCAAATCGAAGTTTTAATGTGGTTTGTCCTATACCTACGACCACACTTGAGACGATACTCGAGAAACTTCACTATATCTGATTCACAAAGGAGGAACCAAAAACCTTATAAGGTTTTATAACACCTTGCAAATTTTAACCAACAAATGAACTATACACATCCTTGACCAAACGGTTCATGCAAGAGCCTAAGGTCTTATAACAACTTGACTCTAGACAACTGGGTCACTACTAGTCGTGAAGATAAAATTAAGTTCAATTGTAAGTAACAAAAAAAAATATTTGCAACCAAAACTTCTTTACTAAAACAAGTATGAAATGGGTTTACTTTCTCTCTTTATAATTATAAACAACCAAGTAATCATAAGTACTTTTGCTCAAGTGGGTACTAGGTTGATTATTTATCAAAAAATAGTATTGGGTTTATATATTTGGATAAAGAGGGCTTGGGGAATAAGCTTTATGGTCAAAAGGGTTTGGGGTGGAGCTTAGCTTTAATGGAGTTTTGAGTTTGAAACTCTCACTTGGAAATGGGTTTGGGACTTGGTTTCTCTCTATAAAAAACTTAAGTAAATTGCACAGACTTGAAACTGGAACTTTGATCAATGGAGATGTTGTAGAAAGCTTGTGTGTTTGATAAAGGAATCCAAGGTCTCCTTTTTCATGACATTTTGAAAACTAGTCATTTGAGGGTAGTATGTTAATTTCTGGATCTTGTGGGATTCAAAATTTAAAAACTATCCATTCAAAATTTTGCTTTTAACACAATTTGAGTCGATTCAAAATTCTTAGAGTTGACTCAAGGTCCTCTCTCTAAGTTGTTTTTTCATTCAAATAAAGTAATTCCCAAATATGAAGTTTGTGTTGAATTTTCCCCAAATTTGAGTCGACTCTAAGTCGACTAAAAGTTCTTATTTAGTTATTCAGGTTGTTTTGACTTAGTCCAAGATTTTGGGTGGGTTAGATTGATCACATAAAAAATTTTACAAGTTCATTTACATTATTACAACCATTCCTAAAGTTCTTTAAAGATTTGGGAAGGTCTTTTGGAGTTTGGTCAATTCTCAAGTCTACATGGAACATATGATGTTACTTATGTATGATGATCACAATCTTTAATTTTTTTGATTGGTTGTGATAGACTTCTCTTGATTCCTGATTGATTTGAAGTAGTTTTATGTTTGTGATAGGTCGAGTATGCTTCTTTATGGTTAAAATTCTAGTTATTGTGAATGTATGTATATTACTTGGGATGTGCTCATTCCTTGGGTGATGTTTATGATCAAGATACTTGGGATGAGACCATTGCTTGGGTGATGTTAATGAGAAAGATGTTTTTCTCTCTTGGTTCATGATGCATGCTTGAGTATTCTCAGGATATGAATATGGTGGAGTTTTTAGATCTTGGATTGAGGTGGAATGTTCTTGCATGCATGATTGAATTCTTTTGGTGTATTTGTATGAACATGTCTTTCTTTGATGGTTTGTATCTTCTTTATAATGTTTGTGCACTTGAGGTTTTGGTTACATGGATTATATGATTTTATCTAATTAGTGTATTGAGTACTTATTTTTATCTCAAGTACATTACAAGAAGATATTTAAGTGTGATCATATACCAATTGTGTTGTTATCATGCAAAATTATTTTTATTTGAAATGCTTTTGATTTCACAAAGGATATGTAGAAGTCACGCTGGAGGAAGATCTTTGGTATTTAGGGACATAAAAGAGGGTTATCAGTGGCCTTACATAAACATTTGCGCGATCTCATTCGTAAGAAAGTGCAATAGATACCAATAATTCTTGCCAATGCTTCATCAGCCTACCAGTGATCTCAAATCATTGACCCGCCCATGGACTTTCGCGTAGTGGGGGTTGGATATTATAGACTCCCTACCTACAATGCCTGAAATCAAAAATATCTTCTTGTCTGCACTGATTACTTCATCAAGTGGACAAAAGTTAACCCCTTAGCAAACGTAAGAGATACCGACATAATCATCTGGTGGAACATTGTGATCCTCTTTGGCGTGCCGAGATGCTTATAACAGATAATGGAATACAATTTGAGAGTGGACCATTCCAAAAATTCTCCCACAACCACAACATTAATACTACTTTATTTTGGTGGTGTATCTCCAAATAAACGGATATACTGAGGCCTCTAACAAAACAGTGCTAGACAGGAGAAGGAAGAGATTGGAAAAAGTCAAAGTTTCTTGGATGGAAGAGATTCCCTATGTCCGGTGGGCATATCAAACAACACCCATGAGGTCGGCAGTGAAAATGACCTTCGGCTTGGCATATAGAATGGAAGATATAATTCCACTGGAAGTAGGCTTGCCAACCATGGAGAGAATCATTACTGATCAAAGTACAAACAAATAAAATTATAAGGATTGAGATTGACCTGGCCATGGAAATAAGGGAACAAGACCTGATTAAGCTAATGTCCTACCAAAAATATTTGTCCGCGCATTATAACAAATGCGTCAATTGGAGAAAGTTCCAGGTCAAAGATTATGTGTTAAGTAAGGTCATCGACAATGTGAGGAAGCCGTCAGAAGGAAAATTAGGCCCTAACTAGGAGGGACCACTCGAAGCCATCACAGACAACCTCCAAAGAACCTACCATTTGGAAATAATGAAGGGTGGGGAGATACCTAGAGCTTGGAATGCATTCAATCTTAGGAATTTTAATTTTTAAGGTCTTAGTTTTATTTATAGCATTTTTTCTGAGTTTGGTTATGTAAATTTTTTAGTTTGTTAACTTCTTGAATGCTTCAAAGTTCAATTAATGCACATAACTTTCATATTAATCCAAGCGGCATGCCAATGATGTTATGAATATACCCAATTATACTATGATCATTCTGATACCTTAATAAGATTGTACTTGATCAAATATTAAATTTACATGTTTTCGTCACAATTAAACACAAACACGAAAATGTAAAAAATTATCCAAGAAAGAAAAGACCTATGGGGGATATCTAGTCATTAAGTGTTTCGAATTTGGTTAGCTAAATCATAAATAGGTGAATGGCCCAATGACTATGTTTGTTTTCACCATAGCTTGGTTCTAGGACTAAGGAGGTGTGATGATACTATCCTAAGAGGTAAGACCAACAATAACACATACTCGACATAAAAAATAAGAAAATACGAATTTAAATTATAATTTTATTCATAACATTCACTTATTAACAAAAGTATCCAAAATAGGCCAAATTACACTGTGAACAAAGTACAAGATTGCAAAATGATAAAAAAGTGATTGTCATCTAAGGTGAGTCACCAGCTCAGCGACCATTATTAGGGTTGAGATGGAACTCTTCACCATTATCATGGTCAACAAGATAGTTCTTCACTCGTTGTATTAAGATTGGAACATGTGGTATCCAACACTCATCGTTACCAAGGGGAGGAAACTGAGTAAAAGGAGAATCCATCTGGTTCGAATACCAGAACTTAATATTCTTGGGAATCTTATAGATAACCAATGCATTTAGCTAACCATGATTATAAGTGAACTACCTAACTTCATCCAAATGGAGTGCGTCATATCTAACCTTCATCATTTTGGAATCCCAGACTGCTCGAGGGCCTTTCGAAACTGATACATTAGTTTCATGATATGGTTGTACAGACCAGATCTGATCACTTCATTTTTTTATCAAAAGCCTGCTCGGCCCTGACAATCTCCTCCCTTAGAGTTATTTTGAACCTGTAGCAGACCATCTATGTTCTTGACTTACCAAGATTGATATGAAGAGTGATAACCACATTTGCCTGGTCTCCATAAGCACTTGTCATTTTCTGAAGTGCTTATCGAACATGGAAGAGGCTACTCGAGCTCAACCGAAAGAATCTTCACCAAGAATAATGTCCAAATCTTCACTTGGGACATTGTCACCAAGGTCAAGATATTATCAGACTACAAAATTAAAAGAAAGGCATTCAGAAATTAATGGCAGACAAGCAAATACAAACTAGTAAGAAATAGTAGTTGAACAAAACATAATGAAACCAAAAAATCTTATGCCATTCTATTCAATAAAATTTTGGCTAAGCCCTTACATGAGAATATAAAAAATATAGGGAATCCAAAATATAAGAAGATCATAAAGTGATATAGTTAGAGGGAGTACCCTTCTCTAGTACCACCTTATCTTTATTAGGCACAATCTTGTGTTTAACAACTGCCTCTTTCTCTTTTTCGGCAGCCTTATGTTCATCTTCCTTCTCCATATTGGGGGTAACACCAAGAGCATGCTCACATAGATGTTGGACTCGACAGCAACCTCAACCTTCACAAGTGATTCATCCCATCCTTTATTGAATAAAGACTTATGTAGAAAGTCTAACTACTTTGGGGAAAATATAAATGCCTTGTCCCAAACTTTGTCGAATGAATCATCTTTGGTTTCCAACGTTGTTGCTAAAGATTCGACAAATTCCTCAGCAACCTTCTCTAGCTGATCAACCTTTAACTTCAGTGTGGAGAGATCTATGTCCATGGATCTTGTCGAAACCTGGTATTCATTGACCTTTTTCTAGGCAGTGATCAATATCTTTTGTGCTTCATTCAAGGCCCTACCCAGATTGTCATTTTCCTTCATCCGATCAACCCTCCAATCCAGGAGGTCAACAAAGTCTACCCAAATTGCTGATTGGAAATAAGATCAAGACAATTAGTGCATGTAAAATTAAAGTCATGAACATTGATCAAATAAAATTAATATTTACCAATGAAAGAATTTGAGGAGCATGAAAGACAAGCCTATTAGTGGACAGACTCTTGACCAAAGTTTAGTCGTCTAGGAGGCAATCCCCTGCAAATCAAGAGCTAAGTTAGTGTTCATGGCCACTGGGCCTTCAGTAGGGCCCTTCTCTTTACTTGGGGCATCTTCATTCTTCTAAGCGGGAATATTTATTGCAAGACTTGAGTTGATCTCGTGTGGGGCATGCTTCTTGTCAGGGGTATCCCACAAGTTGACAATGTCAAATGGAACCCTGACATCCTTCCTCTTTAAAGGTTGTGCAGTTGGTGAACTAGTGACAAGGGTGCCCACCATCAATTTTGGAATTATCCTTCTCGACGCCATGCTTTTCAAATGTAGTAGGAGTAACAGTAAGGATATGAAGATTTCAATGAATTCAACAACCCTGAAGTGCTCGTAGAAGAAGAATTTTACTCGTTAAAACCTTCACGGATTTCTTTCTCCTTCTCAACTAGTCGTTCAACAAAGGGTGTGGGGGTGGATGTGTAGGACAACAGTAGCGAAGTCGACCTAGAGTGTTCGGCAGTAGTCAAAGGTTGCGTGAGCGACCAAGCTTTCTTAAACTCGACATAATTGGCGTGTCTCTTATCGTGCTCTTTCTTTTTCTTGATTTGTTCCTAAGCAAATACCACAACATCAAATATTAAACAATTTATTGGTGAACAAGAGAAAAACATCAGAATTAATACTAGACCTATTTAATATCCACTTTGGGGGAACCTAGGACCCTTATAGGGTTCAAAACCCTTTGGGATAGGTAAATGTTCCGAGTCCATCCTTACAAAAGAGTGCGATCAATAGTCCTTATTGGAATCTGATAGGTTTACTGTGAGAACTCTCGCGGTCCCCCTCGATTTTAGATAACATATGTTCTCATTGAATTTAACCCACATGTAGTAGTAGTAGCAGATTTTTGGGATTCCAAGCTTGGTTTGATACATTTAATTGATTTTATGGACCCCATTTATAATTCTCAAAGTATTTGGAGAACACTGGGTAGGGACCATGTAAAAGAAATCACATAACTCAAGGAAGCGTTAGTTTGAGGGAAAGGTGATGTCTGCCTCTGCAATGAATTGAGATGTCCAATGGCCCCCTTTGATGTTTTAATAGTCAAGAGGACCATCCCATAACTCAAGAACTACCCATTTAGGGATGTAATGACTTCGAAAGTTGATTCTCAATTTGGAGAAGTTGATTCTCGATGTTAATTACCCAATTTTCTTCCCTTAAATATTCAAGATCTCCGTTCCAATCTTGACTCCCAACTTGCCCCATACGTAGCCTCTCAACTTTTAGGTTTAGGGTTTAAGATAATAATAATAATATTAAGTGGTTAAGCATTATGTTTAAATAATGTCAAACTCGTCAGTTTTATTAACCCTAAATTATTTTTTACCTTATGGAACCCAAAATCATACCCAAACTTGACCTAATAGGTCAAGTTTGCTTTTCAACCCCGAATCTTTTTAACATTACTTTGGCTTTCAAATGTACCCAAAAGTCCAACCCAAAAAAACAATCTACTAAAATGGTCTCTAGAAAAAATACCTAAAATCAACACCTATAACACACATAAGGTTTATGAAAATTACATTCCAATTAGTTATCAACGATTTATTTTATTTAGCACTTTATTAGATTATTTAGAATATAGTTAAAATATTTGACACATTAGAATTATTAATTTAAATTTAACTAACACATAAGTTTAACATGTAAAATCTAACAATTAACTTATGTGAGTGGAAAACCATGGAGGCCCAATTTTTGGCCGTCCAAACAAGCCCAACACGTTGCTTAAGTCAAATTCAACATTGCATGGATAAAAACAAGAATATATCACGTGGATAATTGAAGACTCGTTTGGTTACCTACATTCTCGGAGCAGTTAAATAAGATATAATAGCAAGGCAATGAGTATCTATAAGAGTTATCATATAACTCAACTACTTTTTATTACTATAAATACAACCCTCACCTCGGGGCAATGGGGCATGTAATTCTTAGCCTATGGAGAATTAATAAAAATTGAAAAACCCTCTATGAATATAGGAAGTTGACAAACCACATAAATATTGTTCTTTGTGATTATTTAATGCTATATTAATACCTTTGCTTTTTGGAATTATTAATTGTGATTTCTTGCACTCACAATTGGTATCGTTTGTGGGAATGATTCTTATTTATAAAAATCAAGTTGGAACCAAAGAGTGAACATAATGTCTCATCACCCACACAGTACACCTCTTGTTGGTGACCCATGAGTTAATTTGTCCATATTAGATTCAGATTTGAGGTTCATTAAGATAGGAATCCCCAATTTTGCTCGAAAGAGCAACTTTTTGAGCAAAGCTATGAGCAACCCATATCAACACAGATCTCATGGTTGGTCGACGCTTATGAGGAATGACTCAACCAGCAAGAGGAGGCAACTCACCTCCAAATGGAAGATAATGAATAGTTCTAGACAATTGGAGAAAATGGATACATAACTCTATGATGGTAACTACAATCATCATGGTCGAACGCCCCTCAGAGAGCAAAACTCGCGGGTGAGGAAAGAACACTGGCCGCAAGCTGGATTTGTTCATGGCACGTGATTTATCTAATAAGACAAAATAGGGACAAGGAATGTCACAAGAAAGATAAAATAATATTGCTCTGAAGAGAGATGAATCAACACCTAGCACATCGTGGAGCTTGATCCATAAAAGAGGTGGTAAGAAGGGTCCTCGTTCCACAGATGCACTCCCGCTTTTCAAGGGAAATTAAGGAGGAGGAGCCTTTAAAGAAGTTCATAGCCCAAAGGTTCAAGATGTACGGTGGGAAACTGACCCCATAGATCATGTTTGCCAGTATAGGCAAGTTATGACTCTTTGGAACCACAATAATGCTCTTATGTGTTGAATATTCCCATCCAGTCAAGAAGATGTTACCCATAAGTGGTGAGAGAGGTTGTCCCATCGAACAATTAGGAGCTTCAAGTCCCTGCCAGAAACATTCACAACTCTCTTTATAACTAGTAGCTCACATCCAAAGAGGATGTATTCTCTCCTTACCATGAGTAAGAAGCCATAGGAGACAATATGTGAATATGCCAAACACTATTGGGAAACCTGCAACGAGGTGGAAGATTTCTTGGAGCAAGTGGTCATAGCATCATTTAGGATTGTTTTGCCCCTTAACTCCATGTTGAACCAATCTCTCACCAAGAAGGAAGCATACACTATCAAAGATATCATGGAGCATATTGAGAAGTATACCAAAGTGGGAGACTTGGTCAAACTCGGCAATGGGGAAATTGGTCGCATAAAAGTGACCAAAGGAAACGACAAAGAAAATACCTCAAAAAATGGGAACAAAATGTAGAATAGAGGAACCAAGAATAGGAATAAGGTAGACTGGTCCAAGGCATTTTAATTCGTTAATACAATTTTTGAGAAACCAATTTATAAAGTCCTGAGCAAGATCAAGGACCATAAATTCCTCAAGTGGCCAAAAAAGATGGGAGGTGATCCAAGTAAGAGGAACAACACACTTAGGTGCACCTACCATGAGGAGAACGGACACAAGATAGAGAATTGCAAGGCCCTAAAATCCCATCTAGAGGAGTTAGCCAAGGCAGGGCATCTGAATGAGTATATTGAGAAGAAAGTTGATCAGGTCACCACCAACGGTGACGCAAAACCAGATAATATGTTGGATGAAGAAACATGGAACAAGTTTGCCGTTATCCATGAGGCATCTAACCCCAAGCAGATCACATGCAATGTAGTTCGAATGGAATTCAAAAAAGTCTAAAAAATAATGAAAGCCTTTCAGATTGATCCCGCCAAAAATCCAAAATGGCAAACGCAGGCAACTAGAAGATTTGGACTACAATAAGAACATAGTCTTCATGGAAGAGTATTTGATCGGGGTAAGAACCCTACATCATGATGCCCCAGTAATCACTCTCAGGATTCTAAACAGGGAAGTGGATAAGCTACTAGTGGATCAAGGAATCTCTTCAGAGGTGATGTACCAGAGGTTTTTCCCTAGATCTAATAGAATATGATAGACTTGAAAAAAATGATCGTCCCACTGTCTGCTTCGTTGGAAAGATGACCATGCCGTTGAGAAAGGAAGTTTTTCCTATAAGGGCAAGGAACATCTCTAAACTCATTGAGTTTTTGGTGGTGGACAATGACCACCTTATCATGAAATCCCAGGGAGAGGGTGGCTCCATGCCATAAGGTAAGTTCCCTCAACCAACCATTAAAAACTCAAGTGTATCACAGAGTAGGGAATAATAGAGATCAACGACGATGAGGCCATTGCTTAGAAGTTCTACATCGATGACATCAGACCTAAGTAAGAAAAGAAGAAAGAACATAAAGTCATCCTCGAAACATCCCAGGACGGGGCCACTTCATCCAAATAGCAATTAAAGTACAATAAGATAGGGGCAAAAGATACGAGAGTTAATCTAAGTGAAAGAGTCACGAAAAGACTAGAGGAAGTAGCTTTTGATGAGAGCCAACTACGAAGGAAATTTCTAATAAACACTACATTGTCTTTTTTTGGTAAATAAAATATATTAAAAAGGGAAACAACTATACAAGGGAAGAGAACCAAAGCAACTAGGAATATGCTCCTAGGCCAAAGAACCCCCACAATAAAGGGACAAAGCCACCAAGCCAAAAAATAAAGAAAATGGGATGGGGGCATACCCCACCCCACACAAGATCAACAAGCAATCAAAAATAGCCCCCAAGAGAGTAGGCTCAAAGGGATCAAAGCAAGGTTCTAAAAAACGCGGGGCGTGATCGAGGCGTGGAGGCCAAGCCTTAAGCCTTAGAAGCCTAGGCGGGCCTTGGCGTAAAAAGGCGTGAAAAGGCATTTAGGTCTTTTTAATATATTTTAATATTTTTTTAACCATAACAAGGCTATTAAAATACTAAACTTGTACATATCCTAAAAATATATTTGAATATTTGCAAATAAAAATACTATTTGATTATTTTGGATGAGATAATGGTCCGGTTTGTAAAAAAATCTTTAAAAGGCGATATCGTTTCACTAAAGCATTGTTGTTTTTAGAGAAAAAGTACGCCTTAAGGGTTTTACCAAGCATAAGGCGTCAAAATATTAAGGCGGGGCGTTTCTCCCAAGCCTCAAGCCTAGGCGGAGCCTAGGCGGGTTTTTTAGAACAGTGGATCAAAGTAACAACACGGACACAGGCATCCCCCATTAGTTGCACACCATCCAGTTGGTGTAGTTTTTCCAAGTACTCTTCCAGCTATTGATTCTGATCTTCATCATGCTTTTAATGTCTCTTAAGATATGGATAGGAGCTTTAACCCCTCTATTGTGGAGCCTACCATTCCTTTCCATCCAAAGGCAGTAGATGGTAGTAGTATAAGATAAGGTCCTGACCTTGTTGCGGAAAGTATTTTTGTTGGCATACTAGACAACCTTCTCCATATCCATCTCCCTCTCCCAAGAAGTCATGGTCCTATAGCACTGACTTATTCTTGTAGAAAACCTCCATCCACACCTCATTGGCATAAAGGCAATCAGCTAGGATGTGGTTGAGGGTCTCAAACCCATCAGAGCACAAGTTACATCTATTATTGTCCACAATCCCCCAAGCCATAAGTTTGTCCTTGGTGACAAGACTCTTACAGCAGGCCAGGCAAAAGATGAAGGAGCACTTAGGAATATTGGCGTGGCTCCACACAAACTTAGGCCACTCCATAATGGGGTAGTGACTACATATGGATTGGTAAGCTGTCATAGTAAAAAAACATCCCAGAAGAAGAAAGAACCCAAGAAACCTTATCCTCAAGGGTCGAGATAATAGGAAGGGGCTAGACTGAATGTTAATGAGCTCCCAAGTAATGGAAGAGGGCCATCTCCATCTATTACCACAAGTAAAGTCAGAAACTTTGGCAGTGGAGTTACTTGCATCATCATAGATGGTCATATCCCCAAATAAAGGTTGTAGAGGGATAAGAGGATGTCGATTATCATGCCACATAAAGATGTTGTTGCCATTGCCAATGATGGACTTGATGAGAGGTCTGCACTCCCTCCTCATTTTCATAATTTTCCTCCATGTCCATGAGCAATCACTAGGGTTAGTGAGAGCCCAGAAGCTTCTTCTTTTAATTTTATAAGTATGGCACCATTTGACCCAAAGGCTCTCCTTGTTGTTGCAAATATGTCATACGTGTTTCATCATTGTATCCTTATTCCATTCCTCAATGCACTTGAGACCAAGACCCCCTTTAGATTTAGGTATATAGACTTTATCCCAAGACACTTTGGCTCCACTATGCTTCAAATCAGAGTTATTCCAAATGAAGTCCCTGATTAGCTGATCAATAACCTTGATAATCCCTTTGGGCATGATGAACAAGCTGGCCCAATACACCTGCATACTGAAGAGGACAGAACGAGCCAGTTGAAATCTGCTAGCATAGCTAAGAAGCTTGTTGGTCCAACTTTTATTCCTAGCAGTAAGTCTAGGGATAAGATCTTTGCAGTCCTCATTCTTTAATCTAGTAGAGATCATGGGAACTCCCAGGTACTTAAAAGGGGGTTTCTGCAGTTGGAAGCCAATAATAGCAGTAAGGTTATGCGCCTCATTCTCATCCATCCCCCACAGTATATATTGCGTTTATCCAAGTTAGGACAGAGCCCAGAGATGAGGGAAAATTCTAAAATAGCATGGTTAATGAGCTCAATAGATTGTTCATCTCCCCCATAGAAAATCACCAAGTCATCAGTAAAGCAAAGGTGTTTAAGCCCAATATCCTTGCACTTAGGGTGGAACTTGAACCCCATATTGCTGCAGTGTTGGTCCAAAAGACAAGAGAAACTTTCCATAGCTAGAAGAAAAAGGTAAGGTGATAGAGGATCACCTTGTCTAAGACCTCTAGAGCCCTTGAAAATTCCATGAGTAACACCATTGAGGCTGATGGGGTACCAGGCAGTGGTAACACACTCCTTAATCTAGGTGATCATGATCTGACGGAGGTTGACCTGCTTCAAAACATCAAATAAAAATTCCCAGCTCACAGTGTCATAAGCCTTAGTGATGTCCACCTTTATAGTGCATCTAGATTCACCAGTGTTTCTGTGATAGTTCCTCATAATTTCTTGTAGAAGCAACACATTATCAGCAATAGACCTCCCCCTAACAAAGGCAGATTGCCTTTCACTTATTAGGTGAGACATGAGGGGTTTGATCTTATTAGCTAAGATTTTAAAGATGCACTTGTAGAGGGTATTGCAGCATGCAATAGGTCTGAAGTATCTCATAGTTGAAGGGTTAGGGATCTTAGGAATAAAGGAAATAATGGAACAATTCCACGCCTAGGCATTTTGCTAGTGAGAAATAAGTGCATCACAGCCTTGGTCACCTCAGTGCCAACAACATCCCAGTTTTTCTTAAAGAACCTATAGCCCAGAGAGTAAGCGAAGGGTGATTAACGACTAGTGGAGCCCTATGAAAGTAATTTTGTATTCATTGTGATCATTTCATTTCCACAATGGATATAGCTAGTAAGTGAAGTATAGTACGGTAATTGGGAGAGGATATTACCTAATGGTAGGGTTGTGTGAAAGCACTCGTACCTGTTTATTGTGAACAATGTGCTTATTGAGGTTCTCTGTGAAGAACCTTAACTATTCTCCCTCTGGTTGTTTAGAAATGAGTGGATAATCAGGATTTTTGATTGGTCGAGTTAGAGTCCGATGACTATGGTGGATAATCACAGACCATTTTACGTGGCTTTTGAGTTACATCGTCGAAAATCGAGATTCGAAGAACTGACAAGAGTGGTCAAATGATCATATGGTTTCTCTCAGGATGGGAGCTTTGTGTTTAGATAAATACGAGTAGTTGATACATAGTGAGGTGAGACCTCCCAATAATGGGGGCCAATGATGTATAAGCTCGTCTTATTCGAATGTCGTCGGGTAGGATCAAGGTGAAGTGTCGTTGTTGAGGTCTGACCCTATAACTGATAAAGTGTCGAGAGTGTTAAACTAGCTTGCTGTGAGGCGGGGGCTATAGTGATCGAGCCTTACTCTGAAGTTGGTTTTTCATCCTGATAAAGTATCCAGAATTGTTTTACCAGGTAGGCCTTATTTTCTGAATTTTGGGATGAAATTCCGTTATTAGAGGGGAAGTATGTAATGCCCCGTATTTTTATGGCTTTTAATTTGGGGATTTATTAAATTTAATTGAGATAAATTAATTTAATATTAATCCGAATTTTAAATTGAATATTTACTAGCATGACGAGAATTAGTAATTATATGTTTAATATTACTAGATGATAAAAGTAAACTACGAGATTGAAGTTATTAAAAATTTTCGCGAGTGAATAATACGATAATCATAGAAATTAAGTCGGGACGCGCATGTGTCGTGTCGGGGCTAAATTAATAGAATATAAAATAATCAAATTATAAGTCGCCCATATGATCACTTCGAGTTCGCCAACGTGTTCGAACGGATCGAGATAGTCAGAAAAATATAATCGGGGGTTTAGTTTGGGTCTCGGGATGTTTTTAGTCCTAATCGGTAACCCGAGAGGGCATTTTGGTAATTACCCATTTTAAGGCTTAATTATGGACGAAAATTGAAGGGTTATATCTGATGGGAGTTAGAGTCCTCGAGGATTAGAAATGGTCAATTTGCAGAGAGGCTAAGGAAGGGAGAAGAGAGAAGACTCCAAAGGAGAGAACCACCCTACCTACACCACCTTTGCTGAATTTCACCACCAGCGCGTAGATCGGGAAATGAGGGGCGCAACTATACCCATCAACAGGAGCGAATCAGACCTTCATCTCTGAGGCAAGTATATATCTTGCTGTAATATTGGTTGATATACCCATGCTAGTGTAGGAGGACAATATTATGTTTCAATAAAAGATAATTGATGTTTGGGACAAATTATTGAAAATTGCATAATAGAAATCATGTTAGGACGATTCCTTTGTTGGATTTAGATTTGTGAACACGAAATTGATGCCCAATAGAGATAAGAATCTGAAAATCAATGGATAAGAAATTGATGAATTAATGGAAATCTTATGTTAGAAATCATCTATTATTATTTATATAATGCTCCTTATGGTTGGTTGGGAGTTTGGGATTTGCTAATGGCGATTTGGATAGGATTTATGGAAGAAACCCGTAGGTATGAATTGTGACAACTCGTATATAACTATGATAAATTATATTTAAATCATGCTTATATTATGTGATATGAATAATGTGATATTAGTATGTCTAATGCTAAGTGATTATGTTTATTATAATCCTACTTTCATAAATCATGAAAGGTCGAATTATTTACAAACACAAAATTTTGTTATTTTCGGTAGAAATGTTCCTGTTAGAGACTAGTTTTGACCTTTATAACATTATAAATGACTTGAGGTGAAAAATAGCTAGTTGTAGACATGTGAGTTACGGATGTAACACAATAAACGGATCATCAAATGGATGCCCGAGTAAAGAGTTATACCGAATTTACGAACAAAGGGCAAAGCTGTCCATTCCCTTTAAGTGGTAATTTGTCTTTTATTAAACCAAATGGTTTAATTTGATTGGTTGGATTGGGAGGCAGCCTTGGCCGACCTTATACCCTTGAAATAGCTTTATCCTTCAGCCAAAATCAGCCATGAAAGGGTTTCACCTTGAGGAAAGAGAATTAGGGAGTTTAGGAAGGAAAAGTGAGGAGAAAAGGTGTAGAAAAATCCGTGAAAATTACGTAAAAGTCCCGAAGGTAATCCTAATTGCAAATCTTATCATTTATATTATATTACTGATTTATATGATATAAATCATCATAGGTTTACGAAAGTTTCAGCCCTTTATATGTATGTATGGTTAGATGCAAGTTTATGTTAAGTTGAATGTGAAAACCCTTAAAATTGCTTTGTATTGAAACCCCTTGCATTCAAACTTGCATATCTGTTTGTGTGCTTACTGGAATTGATAAATTCCAATTTAATATGAAATTAGACTCATATATTCATATCATATCCTAAAATTAGAATTTATCTCCTTGTGGTTAGGCCGTAATGATGATTTCAAGTTGGTACATGGTTGATGTTTGTATACTTAATTTCGATATGCCCTAAGTTTAGTCGAGATTTGGAGATAGAAAATGAAGTCAAAAAATTATGAAACTTTAATTATGTACTATTAAGTATGTGTACTGAAAATGGGTTGAAAATCATGGAAAGTTATGCTGTATAAAAATTATGAAAATTCTGGGAATTCAAAGGAACAATAGAGGAGTTGTAGGGCAGATTTCTTGTGTTGTAGAGAAATGATCATAACTTCACCTAGGAAGCTTGAAAAATTACACCGTCACTCGTACTGGATAGTATTTTCATATATATTTTCATATTGATAAGGTTGGACCCCTGTATTTATACAATTTAGGAATATAGTATGGTTAAGTATGTAGGACAATAATTTCAAACCATATTGGATACCCCTTGAATTAATGTTTGTATTTCGTCCTTACAAAGGGTACTTTGAGTACATGTTTCATGTGTATATACATTGAGAAGTATAATTTCATGTTTAATTGGATTTGGTTATAAATTCCTTATGAGGTATTTCCCATAGTTGAATGTTCATAACTTTATCAAGATGTGTACCATTGTTTTGTCTTTACTCATATTTCATGGAATGGGACTGAAGTGGAATTATATTATTATTGTATAGTCATGGAAAGTTACATAATTATGTTAGAATAATACTTATGATTGAGATTCAGTACTGATTTAGTTGGATGGACAGGTGTAAGGTCTAATCAACCCAGTTCAGCTCCACCCGAAGGAAACATAAATGCATAGTTGACAACCTAAGGTGAGTGTACTCACTGAAAAGAGATATTTGTATCGTGTTGTTGATATGATCATAATATAATGAATATGAAATTGTTCATTTCGGTTTACTGAAATGGGAGATTACTCCCCGACTCAGAATGGGGGAGATTTGTCTATTAATGACAAGGGGTTACTCCTCGACCAGGAATGGGGGAGAATTGTCTATTTAGACAGGATATGCGAATCATGATTCGGAAAAGTTGGTCATTCATTATGAATGAGACGGATAAGTTAATACATAATTATATGGACATGATTTATTGCATTTAAATTTATGCAGTTGTATAGTAGTGATGCATTCACTGGGCTATTTGCTCATGGTTCCTATGTTCACATTTTTCAGGTAACGCGATGTCAGTGCCAAATCTAGGAAGTCGGGTTGGGTTAGCCAGGAATGGGAGAAACAAATATTTTGTTTAAATGTAAATGATGTAATTAAGTTAAATTTTCCTTCAAGCAAGTTTGTATAAGTGTGACTACTATGATGTTGTAAAAAGGATTTCAGATATATGAATTTACAATGATGACTCTGAAATTAAAACTCTTATTTATGGTTTGGTTAAATTAATCATGGTTTGACTCACTTTGACTTCCAAACTTAATTATAAGTCACTAGGTTTGGGTGTGTCAGCTTTTGGTATCAGAGCCTAGGTTTTTAGGGGTTCTAGAGTGAGAAGAGTCTAGATTTGGCAGTGAATGTTAGAAATATATTTTATTTGATACTAACGATTATGTTAGGAAAGATATGTATATCTGCATGTTGTTATATCTTTGATTCATTTCAGATATAAGAGAATGGAAGGAGGGAATGTAAATGTGAGAATCGAAGATGAGGCTTCAAATATGGCAGCAGAGGCGGAGGTTGAGCAATCTATTCATGGAAATGTAGAACCTGACCCGGAACAATTGACAGACATGCAAAAAATGGCACGTGCTATGACTCTAATGGCAGAGCAGCAAGCTAGATTTATAGCCCAGATAGAAGAACAATAGGCTAGGCAACTGGAGGCACATGCAATGGCTAGGGTTGAGGAGGTGATACACCGGGAAGAAAGAAGTACTTCATATGATAAATTTATTAAGATGAACCCACCATCGTTCGAAGGAGCAGTTGATCCCGCAGAGGCAGAAGTTTGGGTTAAGGAGATTGAACTTATCTTTGGGGTGATGAGGATGCCTGAAAATCAACGAGTGATCTTGGCGATGTATATGCTGAAAGGAGAAGCTAAATATTAGTGGGATGCCACAAAATATTTGTTGATTACTCCAGAAGGTGGGAATGTGATCTCATGGGATGCTTTTGTCAAAGCTTTGTATGATAAGTATTTCCCCCCAATGTATCGAAAACAAAAGGAGAAGGAATATTTCATGTTGAATCAGGGGAGTATGACAGTCAGAGAATATGAAGCTAAACTTACAGCATTGTCTCGATTTGCTTCGAGGTTTATACGGAATGAGGAAGATATGTGCAGTCGATTTCTCGATGGGCTTGAGTTAGTCATTAAATCTAGATTGTCGGCTTTAGAGACTTCTAACTATTCAGCCTTGGTGAATAAAGCCCTGCTGGTAGAAAATGACGTGAATGAAGCAAGAGGGAATCGAGAACGAGGTGTAAAGAGAAGCATATTCAATCTAAGTTATAAAAAAGGTAGTGATACAGAATATTCAAGACTTGGAGGGCAGAAATTTCAGCATGGTAGAGGTATGGGAGGTGGGACGCAGAAGGGTGAGGCTAGTAATGGAAGAGGTTCAGGAGCTTCAGCGCAAGGAGATTCGAATGTTTGTTTCTTTTGTGGTACATCGGGCCATATAAAAAGAAATTGCCCAAAGTTACTGAATATAGAATGTTTTAACTGTCATCAGAAGGGCCTTATGAGAAAGAATTGCCCTATGCTATCTAGAGCAGTTTCAGTTAGTAGTGTGGGGCCTCATAAAGGATCATCTCCAGGGAATGTAACCAGGGGAAGGGATACAAGACAAGCAAGTGGATCGAAGGAAGGAGGAAGAGTCTTTGCGATGACATTGCAAGATGCCCATGCTACACCAGAAGTGGTTACAGGTAAACTTTCTATTGCAAATAAAGATCTATATGCACTCATTGATCCTAGATCTACGCATTCAATCATAGCATTGCATATTGTTTCATATTTGGGTAGACCATGTTCATTTCTCAATTGTGCCTTATATATTTCTACCCCAATGGAAAGTGTAATTCTAGTTGAGCATGTTTATAAAGATTGTGTCTTACAAATGGGTGAGCGATATTTCTATGTTGATTTGATACCGTTAGCCATTCAGGATTTTGATATTATATTGGGGATGGATTGGTTATCATCGTATCATGCTTACATTGATTGTTTTCGAAAAGAAGTTACATTTCATCTTCCTGGTGAACCCGAGTTCCAATTTACAGGGGAAAGGAATGTTGTCCCTAATTGTCTTATCTCAACAATAAAGAGCAGAAAGTTATTGAGTAAGGGTTGTACGGGGTATTTAGCGTATGTGGTTGATGTTAGTAAGGAAGCACTTAAAGTTGAAGATATACCAGTGGTTAGAGAGTTTTCTGATGTCTTCCCAAAGGAATTGCCAGGACTGCCACCCGATAGGGAAGTAGTGTTTTCCATTGAATTAATTCCAGGCACTGGTCCGATTTCCCTTGCTCCATATAGAATGGAACCAACAGAGTTGAAAGAATTGAAAGTGCAATTACAAGATCTGATAAGCAGAGGTTTCATTCGGCCTAGTGTTTCTCCATGGGGAGCCCCAGTGTTATTTGTGAAAAAGAAAGATGGGACAATGCGATTATGTATTGATTATCGGTAATTGAATAAGGTGACAATTAGAAACAAGTACCCTCTACCTCGTATTGATGATTTATTTAACCAATTACATGGGGCCACAGTATTTTCGAATATTGACTTGAGATCGGGTTACCACCAATTGAAAGTAAAGGACAGTGATATTTCCAAAACAGCTTTTCGGACTCGATATGGGCACTATGTGTTTTTGGTGATGCCATTTGGATTGACTAATGCTCCAGCAGTTTTTATGGATTTGATGAATCGGATATTCCACCCTTTTATTGATTCATTTGTGATTGTATTCATAGACGATGTGTTTATTTACTCGCGTATCATGGAGGAACATGAGAAGCATTTGAGACTTGTATTGCAGATTTTGAGAGAGAAGAAATTATTTGCTAAATTCAGCAAGTGTGAGTTTTGGTTGAATGAAATTGTGTTTTTAGGGCACGTTGTCTCGGAAAATGGGATATATGTTGATCTAAAGAAGGTGGAAGCAATTGTTGAATGGGAGAGTCCTAAGAATGTGACATAAATTAGGAGTTTTCTAGGATTGGCAGGCTACTATCGCAGATTTATTAAAGGGTTTTCATCAATAGCATTACCATTGACAAAGTTGACTCGTAAAGAAGTGAAGTTTGTATGGGATGAAGAATGCGAGAGGAGTTTTAAAGAATTAAAGAATCGGTTGGTTTCAGCCCCTATACTTACTATTCCATGTGGAAATGAGTCTTTTGTGATCTATACAGACGCTTCATTTCAAGGGTTAGGATGTGTTCTTATGCAGAATGGGAAGGTAATAGCATATGCTTCCAGACAATTAAAGACGCATGAACGACATTACCTTACACACAATTTGGAGCTAGTGGCCATTGTTTTGGCTTTAAAGTTGTGGCGACATTACTTGTATGGAGAAACTTATGAGATATTTACGGATCATCAAAGTTCGAAATACTTGTTTACACAGAAAGAACTGAATTTGAGACAGAGGCGTTGGATAGAGATGATTAAAGACTATGACTGTAACATTCATCATCATCCTGGGAAGGCCAATGTAGTAGCAGATGATTTTAGTCAAAAATCATCAGGGATGCTTGGTTGCATACAGTGTGCCCGTGTTGGAAATATTATTGACTTGGCATCGATGGGGATTGAATTGAAGTTTTCAAAAAGTGGAGGATTATTAGCCCATGTCATAGTGAGACCTTTATTGGCCGAACGCATACGAAATTTGCAGACCAGTGATCCATTCCTTGAAAAGAAGAAACAAGATGTCCTGGATGGTAAAGAGAGTGACTTTGAAATTAAGAATGATGAATCGTTGTGTTATAAAAACAGGATTTGTGTACCGAATGATCCACCCTTAAAGAAAGATATATTATAAGAGGCACATAGTTCTATTTACTCTATGCATCCGGGAGGTACCAAAATGTACAGAGATTTGAAAGAGTATTACTGGTGGAACAATATGAAACGTGAAATTGCAGAGTTCGTAGCTAAATGTTTAGTATGCCAGTAAGTAAAGGCGGAGCATCAAAAGCCGGCGGGATTATTACAGTCATTGCCTATTCCGGAATGGAAGTGGGAGCATATAACGATGGACTTTGTTACAGGATTACCCCGGTTGGTGATTGTAGACCGATTGACGAAGTCAGCTCATTTTCTTACAGTTAAGACCACCTACAATGTTGATAAGTATGCACGTATGTACGTTGACGAGATTATCCGTTTACATGGGGCACTAGTGTCAATTGTATCAGATAGAGATCCAACGCTCACTTCTAAATTTTGGCCTCGTTTACAAAATGCCATGGGCACAAGTTTAAAGTTCAGTACTGCATTTCATCCACAAACTGATGGGCAATCAGAAAAGACGATTCAAATATTAGAAGACATGTTACGAGCTTGTGTATTTGACTTCAAAGGTAGTTGGGATGATCATTTTCCATTGATGGAATTTTTGTATAATAATAGTTATCAGTCCACCATTGGTATGGCTCCTTATGAAGCTTTATATGGGAGGATATGTAGAACGCCTTTGTGTTGGGATGAAGTAGGTGAAAGGAAAATTTTGGGTTCGGAATTGATAGATATGACAACTGAAAAGATCAGAATGATTCGGGAATGGATAAAGATAGCACAAAGTAGGCAAAAAATTTATGCAGATAAGAGGAAGCATCCATTGGAATTTCAAAAGGGGGATTTTGTATTCCTACGTATTTCACCGTGGAAAGGCGTTATGAGATTTGGGGAAAAGGGGAAACTAAGTCCAAGATACATTGGACCATATGAGGTGTTGTAAAGAATTGGGCCCCTGGCTTATAGATTAGCATTACCTCCAGATTTATCCCATTTGCATGATGTGTTTCACGTATCGATGCTTCGTAAGTATTTGACGGATCCATCTCATCAGTTGAAAACTCAACCAATTCAACTGAAGGAAGACTTGTCGTACATCGAGGAACCATTGGAAATTATTGATCGTAAGGAGCAGGTAGTGAGGAATAAAGTTATTCACTTAGTTAAAGTTATGTGGATGAGCCATGGAGTTAAAGAAGCAACTTGGGAAACAGAGGATAGCATGAAGAAACAGTATCCCCATTTGTTTGGTAAGTGAACTTCATATTAAACTTCAAGGACGAAATTTTCTAAAGGGGGAAGTTGTGACAACCCGTATATAACTATGATAAATTATATTTAAATCATGATTATCTTATGTGATATGAATAATGTGCTATTAGTATGTCTAATTGATTATGTTTATTATAATCCTACTTTCATAAATCATGAAAGGTCGAATTATTTACGAACACAAAATTTTGTTATTTTCGGTAGAAATGTTCCTGTTAGAGACAGTTTTGACCTTTATAATATTATAAATGACTGGAGGTGAAAACTAGATAGTTGTAGACATGTGAGTTATGGTTGTAATACAATAAACGGATCATCAAATGGATGCCCGAGTAAAGAGTTATACCGAATTTACGAACAAAGGGCAAAGCTGTCCATTCCCTTTAAGTGGTAATTTGTCTTTTATTAAACCAAATGGTTTAATTTGATTGGTTGGATTGGGAGGCAGCCTTGGCCGACCTTATACCCTTGAAATAGCTTTATCCTTCAGCCAAAATCAGCCATGAAAGGGTTTCACCTTGAGGAAAGAGAATTAGGGAGTTTAGGAAGGAAAAGTGAGGAGAAAAGGTGTAGGATAATCCGTGAAAATTACGTAAAAGTCTCGAAGGTAATTCTAATTTCAAATCTTATCATTTATCTTATATTACTGATTTATATGATATAAATCATCATAGGTTTACGAAAGTTTCAGCCCTTTATATGTATGTATGGTTAGATGCAAGTTTATGTTAAGTTGAATGTGGAAACCCTTAAAATTGCTTTGTATTGAAACCCCTTGCATTTAAACTTGCATATCTATTTGTGTGCTTACTGGAATTGATAAACTCTAGTTGGATATGAAAGTAGACTCATATATTCATATCATATCCGAAAATTAGAATTTATCTCCTTGTGGTTAGGCCGTAATGATGATTTCAAGTTGGTACATGGTTGCTGTTTGTATACTTGAGCCCTAAGTTTAGTCGAGCTTTTGAGATAGCAAATGAAGTCAAAAAATTATGAAACTTTAATTCTATGTGTACTGAAAATGGGTTGAAAATCATGAAAAGTTATTCTGTAGAAAAATTATGAAAATTCTGGGAATTCAAAGGAACAATAGAGGAGCTTGTAGGGCAGATTTCTTGTGTTGTAGAGAAATGGTCATAACTTGCCCTAGGAAGCTTGAAAAATTACACCGTCACTTGTACTGGATAGTATATTCATATATGTTTTCATATTGATAAGGTTGGACCCCTGTATTTATACAATTTAGGAATATAGGATGGTTAAGTATGTAGGACAATAATTTCAGACCATATTGGATACCCCTTGAATGAATGTTTGTATTTCGTCCTTACAAAGGGTACTTTGAGTACATGTTTCATGTGTATATACATTGAGAAGTATAATTTCATGTTTACTTGGCTTTGGTTATATATTCCTTATGAGGTATTTCCTATAGTTGAATGTTCATAACTTTATCAAAATGTGTACCATTGTTTTGTCTTTACTCATATTTCATGGAATGGGATTGAAGTGGAATTATATTATTGTTGTATAGTCATGGAAAGTTACATAATTATGTTAGAATAATACTTATGATTGAGATTCAGTACTGATTTAGTTGGATGGACAGGTGTAAGGTATAATCAACCCAGTTCAGCTCCACCCGAAGGAAACATAAATACATAGTTGACAATCCAAGGTGAGTGTACTCACTGAAAAGAGATATTTGAATCGTGTTGTTGATATGATCAGAATATAATGGATATGAAATTGTTCATTTCGGTTTATCGAAATGGGAGGTTACTCCCCGACTCGGAATGGGGGAGATTTGTCTATTAATGACAAGGGGTTACTCCTCGACCAGGAATGGGGGAGAATTGTCTATTTAGACAGGATATGCGAATCATGATTCGGAAAAGTTGGTCATTCATTATGAATGAGACGGATAAGTTAATACATAATTATATGGACATGATTTATTGCATTTAAATTTATGCAGTTGTATAGTAGTGATGCATTCACTGGGCTATTTGCTCATGGTTCCTATGTTCACATTTTTCAGGTAACGCGATGTCAGTGCCAAATCTAGGAAGTTGGGTTGGGTTAGCCAGGAATGGGAGAAACAAATATTTTGTTTAAATGTAAATGATGTAATTAAGTTAAATTTTCCTTCAAGGAAATTTGTAAAAGTGTGACTACTCTGATGTTGTAAAAAGGATTTTAGATATATGGATTTACAATGATGACTCTGAAATTAAAACTCTTGTTTATGGTTTGGTTAAATTAATCATGGTTTGACTCACTTCGACTTCCAAACATATTTATAAGTAACTGGGTTGGGGTGTGCCATGAATTTTCAGAATCTGGGCAAGAACTGCTC
This sequence comes from Sambucus nigra, assembly GCA_949130495.1. NCBI lineage: Eukaryota > Viridiplantae > Streptophyta > Magnoliopsida > Dipsacales > Adoxaceae > Sambucus > Sambucus nigra. The sequence goes on along the minus strand of OX422223.1, from coordinate 259,966,138 downwards.
GATCGATCGATCGACTCAAGAATGTCGATCGATCGACTGTTCGATCGATCGATCCCTTGTCATCGATCGATCGACCCCACATGGAAATTGTCTAATTTTTACTTTTTTTTGTTAATTCGATTAAAATGCGTAGGAGCCCTTGGATGTACTTTAAAGATCATAATGGGTCATGGGGAGGACCAGTAGGGTCTAAGTAAGTTCCGAAAAATGTAATTTTATACAAGATGTAACCGTGGGATAACGGTGGCATAAAATTAGATAGAAATCATGCGTACGTTAAGTGAGGTATTGGGAGACTCAAGAAAGACTTATACCAGTATGTTAGTGAGGTTACACCTACTGAATTTACATCTAGTAAAAGAAAACACTTCGAGGGATGATAAGTACATATGAAATGGGGAAATTTGAGAATAAAAAGAAATGGGTTAATTATACGTAGGACTTGGGTGATTTGTGCAACGTATGGATAGAATATTATTCTGGGTCGTGGGCGTACCTAAAAGAACAATGGGAAAATATATATATATATATATATATATATATATTACCGAGTGCATGTGTATATATATAATGATATTTATCATTGTATAATCATACCCGCGCTAATTGCTTTCACGGAGGTTTCCGCGTCGGGACAGTCTTATCTCAATGGGACCTTTATGGGGGATATTGACTCGTGCCCTAGAACATATGATTCCTTGGTACAGGCTATCAGAGAATGATAGTCAGACGGTCCTAAGAGACGTGAGGGTATGTGCTGACCTCTTAGTGACTTGGAACTGTGCTTCACCTCCATTATGTGTGTATTGTGTTAATACAGTTTGAGAGTGATTCCGAACTAGTATTTCCCTTTTTGTATGAGAAATACGGAGACTTAATAGTAGAGTATGCCAGCACCATAGATTTTATGTGGGGTTCCGACTAGTATATATATTGTATGAGTAATTTATATATATACTTATACCTGGAATTCTTTTACTATGCCTATAAGTAGATAAATATTGAATAAATGCTTCTCATTACAGTAAGTGCCTAAAATTTCCAAGCAGTATTGAGAAATACATAATTGACTTAAATAATCCTTAAGAAGATGGTATCTTAAATAATTCATAGACATACGCCTTCGTGAATCAGAATTTATGGGAGGAGAATTGGGTTAGACTTATGAGTCATTTTAGTAGTACGATAGGCGTGCGCACTGGATGAGAGGTAAGAATTCTCAAGAGAGTGTCGCGTACTAACATGTGTGTCTTATCAACTAGTAAGCATTTTAAATACTTGTTAAACTATTTTTAAAGTTGTTTTACACTCAGGCTCTGACCCGATTCCTATCATTTTTCTCCTCTTATATATATATATATTACTAGTGCCCAGCCAGAGGGGCGTCAGGCTTAGATCCATTGGATTGGACGTGCTACAGCTTGTGTGGGAGTTGCAGGTCCTTGCAATAGATGATTCTACCTTTGACTCCTCAGCTTCTGATTTAGTTCTCTTTAGTTAGAGCATTTGTCGCCCATTTCCAGACTTCTATTTAGACTTGATAGAGATTTCCTACTTTTTCTATAACTTCAGTATTTTGTTTTATTTGGGATTGTTTTATTTATTACGTTGACAGTAGTTGTGGGTATTTATTTGGATTGAGTAAGCTAGTTGGCATAACTCATTTGATTGGTTTGTTTTATTTATCATTAGTACTATTCATAAATTGGTTTATTCACATAAGGCCCTTACAATGGAATTTAAGTTAAAGAAAATTAAATAATTTGACACTTAGCTTAATTATTTATTAGGGTGTTAATAAAGAAAATTGTTTTACGACAGTGATGATAAGAATGAACCAACCAAGCACTTTGAATTAATTTAATAAAGAACTGATCACCCGGTATTTAATTAGGCGGGGTGTCATAAGATATTCGTAATGCAGTCTGAATGAAGACATGAAACTAGAACTAATAAAACTTGACATGATTAAATTTTCAAGTCTGGTCACCATGTCTTTTAAACAAACATGTCATTGACTATGTGGAGATCGTGACAGTATAAAAATCTATTTACGACAAAAAACAAGTTTTGTTCCGGAAATAAGTCAATTACATACAAATGGACTCAATTGGAAATTTTGTCCTTACAAATCTCCCCCTTTGACTATTCAGGGATAAAAGCCAAATAATGAAATGCCTAAGTCCGGCTGTCAAACCGTATGATACCTAAATCCCTTCTCATAAAAATGAAAATAAAAAATACAGGACAAGGACTAGTATATGTAAGTCCAACAAGCATGAGTTGTCTAAATGTGATGTAGTCTTGAAATCTCGCATCGCTGAAAAATACCTACACACTTGAAATAGACAAATACCTAGTGAATTATGGAGGAACAAATGATATAAAAATACCAATATGTAAAATAAATCATTTGTTAAACATGTGAGAAATACCAATATGTGCAATACAACATGATACCAATAAAATATAACCATATAATCATGATACCAATTTGTAAAACAAAAAGAATTTGTGCTTAATAAATAAACTCTCCCCTAGATCATATACATCTCTCCCCTTTTTTTCTCTAATAGACAATAAGTGAAAAAGATAGACAAACCATCAAATATCTTGAGTGAAATAATCATTGAAGCATATCTAGATAAATAAGGAAAACCAACTAAAAATAATCAGACGATACCAAATCATGTATAGAAAACAGTCACAAAGAATGAATCATCAATCTAAGCAAAGATGTGACTAAACGAATCAATGCAGTATAAGAATCAAAGCATGAATAAGTACTGTCGACTGCATGTAAACTATCCAAATGAACCCAAAAGTACCAAAATAGAATAAAATCATCTCATATATGAACCAGGCACTGAAATAGAATAAGGGGTAAAAAATCCAAGCAGGTCATTCAAAGGACTAAGCCATGTCGTTTGAACGATATTGGCATGTCATTTGAACGAGGTCAAAAACGACCCAAAACAATAAGTTGTCATTTGAAACATCTATCTAAAGACCTTAAAATGGCCTTTCTAACAACCATATCTGACACAATGACAACCTCAAAAAATGTGTCACGAGAAGAAGACTTCAAACGACTGGACATGTCGTTCGAATGAAGTCCAGAAGTCGTTTGAACAACTTCAGTAAACTTTATATTCCAGTTCCAAAAATGTTAAAATTTTGTCCAATGAATTTTTTTCTTGAAAATAGGTACCGGAGATACGAAATAGTAGCAAAATAGACTCAAAACAGAAAAAATAAAACAAGTAAAACTATGTGAGTTTCATGCTAACATAATATCAAGGTGCTCAAACGTGGATATGGAATGAATGGGCGTGAACTACAACAAATGAATCACAACTTAAACACATCGAAAAGGTCAAGAAGCTCTAATTAATAGCTAAATTTCATTAAACTTAGTTTTATCCATATGTGACAATTAATATATTGAGCTTAATGAACTAAATGAGCAACATGCACACAAATTCAGAATTTTGACGATTCGACAAACAATAGCATCATGACACGATTCTTCAACATTAGGATTCGTGGTACAAACCCTATGTTATTTTCCATCCAAACACCCTCATATATACATATTTTTCTTTTTCAAGCTCTTTTGAGATTTGTATTTTTCTCAACTTAGAGAAATCCTATTGTCCTTGTTTTGGAATATAATTTTTTTTACTGCCTTAATTTTTTCCTGGGATCTTTTGAACGGTGGCTTTCACGACGAGATTATTACTCTCTCCCAGCCCTTTCCCTTGAACACTCATCATTTTTTTCAATATAATCAATATAAATCCTCACAGTAAACTATTCTTACATGCACACCTCATTCTAAGTCTTATTACGCATAGATGAAAAATTTGAGATAAGTACGTCTCACCAAACTCAAATACACATGAGAAGTCAAACATTCATATAAAATCATGCATGTGTGCAATGATGGCATATATAGAAAGTCGAATTCAAATGAAAATACAATTCGAAACAACCCCACTAGTCAATGGTTGAGATCATTCTACGCATGTATAATTATGACCAAATGTCCTAGCCATGTGGATAAATGAAATGATAGGGTTCACCTATATGCCATATCAAACATGAAAACTCACGACACAAAAATAAATCGAAAATCTTTTTTCCTATTTTTCAAAAAAATAATTTTGGCTTAAAAATAAAATCTTTTTGTATTTTCTAAAAAATATATAAACCAAAAATATTTTTGAATTTTTGAAACAAGACTCAAATAAATTAAAAAAAAATACAAAGAGATAAACTTGTCATAACACTAGCAAGATATATAATATGATGCAAAGACTAGCGTATGACAAACATGGCAACACAATCATCCTTTTATATTTAACATGGGAAGAATCAAGTGCAACCAAACAAGAACCATGAAGTTTAATCCCTAAAGCCATTACGACCAATTTCCTAATCCAAGTAGGTGTGAAACGATGCATGTGGCTTTTGGGAATCGAAATGACTTTATTCCTCAACTTCCTAGGACCATTTTTAAGGTCATAACAAAAATACCTAAGGTAACCCTTCCTATCGCAATGAGAAAAAGTATAAACAAGATGAGGAATTTGACCTAGATGTGGACCTCTCTTAATGTTCCTAGCCGCCTCTCTCACATGATTGTTATTGGCTTTGGGAATGGGTGCAATACGATCATGGAAACCTATACCACACTTATCATCCTTGATTTGGGCGGTATCTAAAATTCTATCCAACTTTTCTGACCTTGCCTCCATATCAAACTTTTTTTTTGGGAAAATGTGTGTATATATAACCAAAACTAATTATAGAGAAATCAAGCAAATCACCCAGGAGCATACCCCAAAGGCAAGACAACACCAACACTTGGCATCAAACAAGCAAAAACTTGACTTAAAAGGCACAATGCCATACAAACTAGGAACTAAGTATCCTCAATGTAGCAATGAGGCAGGCCCCAGTTCATACATGTCATCCAATTAGTGTAGCTTATCCTAGCTCTCCCCCATTGACCAACTTTGTCTTTGATCATCTCCTTAATATCCTTCAAAATAGAAGCTAAATCTCTAGTTATTCTACTCATGGTCCTACCCATACAAAGGTTGAAGAGGACCTTTAGTATGCCAATTATCATACCATAAAAAAGTATCAAATCAATTCCCATTCTTAGTCTTGATGAAGCTCCTAGCAATGGGTCTTAGGTTTAGGATTTTCCTCTAGCTCCAAGAACAATAAGTTGGAATGTTAAATTCCCATATGCTTCTACCTTTGATCATGTACACATTGCACCACTTTATCCAAAGGCTGTCTTTTTAACTGCATAAGTTCCACAGTTGTTTCATCATTGCAACTTTATTCCAAGCCTCAAGGCTTTTGATGTTAAGGCCCCCCCTCATCCTTGCTGCAACACAGGTCATGCCAAGCTACCTTAGCCCCAGTATGTTTAGATCACTACCAGTCCAAAGAAAGTCTCTCATCATTTGCTCCACTTTGGTGGTCACACTTTTAGGCAGTATAAAGATACTCGACCAGTGCACCTGAATATTGAAGATAACATAATTGATTGTACCCCCCCCCCCCAACATAACTTAGGAGTTTGGTAGTCCAGCCCTTGAGTTTGCTGGTCACTCTATCAATTAACCTCCTGCAATCATCCTTCTTAATTTTAATAGAGATGATAGGAACTCCTAAATAGATGAAAGGTGGATTATAGTGGGAAATGCGCAAGTTGTTAACCAAAATCTCAATATCCTCATTCAAAATTCCAAAAGTAAAAAGGTTTATCTTGTTCACATTTGGTTTGAGCCCATAAATCTCCCCAAACTTCTTCAAAGTGTCATTGACAATATTACAAGAAGTAGTATCCCCCCCACACACACACAAAACACCACGAGGTCATCAGCAAAACATATATGGTTTAGATGAATCTCCTTACATCTAGGGTGGTAGTTGAAGTTTGGATTCAGGCAAGCCTTATCAAGCATACAGGAAAAGATTTCCATGACAATGAGGAAAAGATATGGAGACAAAGGGTCTCCTTATCTAAGCCCTCTTTTGCCCTCAAAGAATCCATGTAACTCCCCATTGATACAAATAGAGAACCTAGTGGTCGTGACACATTCATAGATCCAGCCAATGAATTTGTGAGGAAAACCAAACATTTGAAGCAGTGTGAACAAGAACTCCTAGTTGACATTGTCATAAGCTTTAAGGATATCAATTTTAAAGGTTCATCTAGGGGAAGGTAAGTCCCTATGGTAGTTTCTCATGATTTTTTGCAGTAGGAGAATGTAATCAGCAATTGAACTGCCTTCCACAAAGGCAACCTGCTTCTTGCTGATAAGATGAGGAAGGCTATTTTGATGGAGGTGCGAAAAGTGTGCGCGTGTAAAGTGCGCAATCGTTGTTTTCATTTCGCCAACTCAATACAAAAACCTAAATTACTACTACACTTGCGAGGCAAGCACAACGGTAAGTCGGGTATCGAAAATCCATAGAGACGATATGTTAGAATTTAAGTGATTTAATACTCCAAAATAAAAGTGTAAAAGATGATTACAAACTAAAAGGAAAAGTTAATCTAGGCAATGTGTTGAAACTAGATTATGAAAGCGAGTAAAACTATAGGTTGCGTCAAATATCCCTCACCCGAGTTAATTAGTATAAAATGGTTACATGGGTCAACGAGTTATTACAATTGCGTCTCGTTTCGACAGTTAATTAAATCAAGGGTTGTTACGTCCTAAATCATCATAAAAGCCTAATAAGATATTGGCGTCAACAAATATCCCAGAAATTACGCGCGAAAGTTCGTAAGCACGGGCCATACATGATATGCCCCGTCAAATATCCTAGGCGTAATAACTAGGACAACGCACCCGAAATAGACCGTAAACTCCATCACCAAAGCAAAGCAACGCGTCAACTCGAGTGAGTTCGATTCAAACACAACCTAATTTAAATTACCTAGAAAGCGTGTTAAAAATGCGATAAATGGAAAGCGATAAATAAACGCGATAAATCTATACTAGAAAGCGTGTAAATCAAAGCATGTAAATAAAGCAAGAAATCCTAAATTAGAAAGCTTGTAAATTAACTAGAAAGAAAGAAATGAAGAAATACAAACTATATTAATGGTAGGGGAGATGAATAGTCAACTTACAATCCAAATGGGGTGTCAAACCAAAGAGAAATGAAGAAGAACCAAGAAAAAACCCCAAAACCCTAAGCTAAACTAACCTAAAATCGTGTATATACTTCTATATCTTCTTATTACAACAAAAATTGTATTTATAGTAAGTGGGAATAAAAGAAAAGAAGAAAGAAAAGAAATGAAAATATCTGCTGAAAAACAGGGGATCGATCGATCGACCCCTTTGGTCGATCGATCGATCAAGACCAAAAATCGACAATTTAGAATGGTCGATCGATCGACAAAAGGGGTCGATCGATCGATCAAGCAGGTCTTGGCCAGGCAGCAGCACACTGCATTCTTCCCTTCTCCTTCTCTTCTCCTCTTTTGCTTTCCTTGTTTTTCCTCCGCTGAAATCGTCGTAACTTCTTCGTTATAAATCAGAATCGTGCACCGTTCATGGACACGCGAAGCTAGCGAGGAGGGATACAACTTCCGTGAGATGTAGGGCCAGGTACCCAAGCTATGAAAAGACTAAAATGCCCTTGAACGTGCGATTGCGTACAAAACTTCACCGGAATGCGTCCGAAATCCATACTTAGTACCTAAATAGGTACAAAAGCGCAATTATACCTCATATAGCATGTTAACAATATAAATCGAGCTTGTCTAGTTAACGGGCTTAAATATAGAGATTAAGGCACCCGAGGGGGCTAAAATGCGTAGGTTTGGAGGATAAAATTCGCAATATTTGCGTATTATTAGTGGTCTTCAACCTATTTGCAATGATCTTTACAATACACTTATAGATAATATTATAGCATGAGATAGGTCTGAAGTCATTAATAGAGTTGTGATTTTGTACTTTGGGGATTAGAGCAAACGTTGTGAAGTTCCATCTCCATAAAGACTGGTCTTTATTAAAGAAAAATAAAACAGCCTCAACCACATCATGGCCAATGATATCCCAATTCTTCTTGATGAAGTAAGCATTGAGCACATCTAGTCTAAGGGCTTTGTCACAGCCAATTGATAACATAGCTCCTTTAATCTCATCATCAGTAATGGGGCTAATAAGGCTAGAAATAGTAACCGAATCCACCTGCTTAGTAATCACATAATGTAGAAAATTCAAGGGGTTCTCACACACCTGGTCCTTACCAATTAGGTTGGTGAAGTAATCCACAACAAATTGGGCCACCTCCACCTTCCCCTCAACTTTGATCCCATTAGAATCAACAATACTAAGAATTTTCCTCTGACTTCTTTACTGATTTTCTTTTTTATGGAAGAAGGCATTGTTCATGTCCGCTAACTGTAGCCACTTGGTTCTTGACTTCTGCCTGAAAAAAATTCGTCGACATTTCTTAACTGTAAGTAGTTAATCAATGCCTCTTTATCCTCCATATAGACATTAACATTGTGCCCATCAGTATCAAGCCTCTTTTGGATGTCATCAAGCTTCAATTTTACCTCCACAACTCTTTTTGACACATGAGAAAAAAAACTTTTTATCAAAGCCTTTGAGATTTTATTTAAGCCTACTATGCTTTTTACTAAACCTAACCATAGGGTTCCCATGATCAACACAGTACCATGAGTCAGTTAACACCTCTCTGAAATCACCATGATCCATCCAAAATTTGAAAAACTTGAAGGGTTTTGGTTTTCTAGGGCCATGGTGAAATAAACTGGTCACAATGGGGCAATGGTCAGAGATACCATGTGGTAACACAATATCATTGGCCTTAGAGAAGAAGTTAGCCCAATCCCCATTATACAGCACCCTATCAATTCTAGTTTGGACATTATTTGTCCCATCATGCTACTTGTTCCAAGTAAACAAAAGACCACTAGATATCAAATCATCCAAACCTAACTCAATCAGATAGTTATTAAACTCATCAACAGCCACACTGTCAATCCCAAGAACCCCCTTTTTTCTCTTCATCATTTCTGACACAATTAAAGTCACCCATGAGAATCCAAGGAGTATTCGTAGTAAACTCACTATCCCTTCTCATACAATTCCACAGATGAATTCTATTACCGGGAAAATTCTCCCCATATATAAAGGATGCATAAAATTGGTAATGGTTCTCAATCAACTTTACTTTACAAAAAAAGTCTTTGATTATGAGAGTGTAACACCCTGCCTAATTAAATATCGGGTGATCAATCCTTTATTAAATGAAAAACCAAGTGAACGGTTGGTTCATTCTCAGCATCACTGTCGCAAAATAATATTTCCAATTTGAACACCCTAAATAATTAAGCTAAGTGTCAAAACCATTTAAAACCTCATTTTTCCTTTATTAAATACCAATATGAAAACCTTTTTAGTAATAACAGTTTAAGAGTAACCTAAATAAAAGGATAACAATAACTACACTACCATTTAAACCATCTAGATAAACCAAACCAAGTTATGAACTATGAATGAAATCATCCTGAAAATAGTTAACTCCCGAGGAGTACCGAATACTGGAAATATCCTAAATCTCTGAAAAATCTAACTGTAATAGGGAATCGGGTGACACATGCCCTAACTATGAAGCTCTAAAATAGGAACTGATTCAATGACGAAGTCGTCTAAAGAAAGGGCTTGCAACTCCCACATAAGCTGTAGCACGTCCAATCCAAAGAACCTAAGCATGACGCCCCTGTGGCTGGGCACCTCTAATACATACATATATATACAAGAGAGAAAGAAATGACAGAAAACGGGTCAGATCCCGAGTGTAAAATAGTTTTAAAAATAGTTTAGCAAGTATTTAAAATGCTTACCGGCTAATATCACAACCATGTTAGTATGCGACACTCTCTTGAGAATCCTCACCTCTCATCTAGTGTGCACTCCTACCGTACGTCTAGGACATCCTAGTTATAGTTCCCACGCTAACTAGATTAACCACATGTATCCATTATTTATAGCCCAAATTATTCCCACGTATTAACCTTATAATACATATAATGATGTTATAAACATATATATATATATATATCCATTTAGATTCAACATGGATAAGTCCCTTATTAATTCAATTCAACTAAGTGTTTTCATACATAACTATCTTACATTTCTACTTTAGCCACATAGTAGATATCATCACATGTATATATATTATATATATATATATATATATATATATATATATATATATATATATATATAATATACTGCACCCCGAGACACAGCTACGGTGCTGCATTACTCTGCTATCTTGTCCCAATACATCACGTCGCTTTATAGGGGACTATAAGTTCAGTAAAGATTCCTCGAACCACAAATATCAACACAAAAATTGGAGGCGAACATAGTTATCATACCTACAGGTCATGCACATATCTACATTCCCATAGTTAACGGACTTATCAACTTACCGATAAGTCTTTCATAGTCCTATATTCTCGAGCGACAAATCAAAAATCCCATGGATTCATCAGGATATGACTGCCCTCACGCGCAAACCTCCCGTTGATAGCAAGTAAGCTAGGTATGTCATACACAGATACATAATATATGCACATTCACAAAGTCATACATATAAATATTCATATTTTCCAAATTAGGTTCGCCCACGACCCATAATTGTTATTATCCATTCTCAACACAAATTTTACTCAATTATTTCTCATAACGGATTCGTCTCTTTTATTCTAATTTATTATTTACTCCGTTCTTACTTATCATCTCTCGAAGTATTCTTTCTCACTAAGTAAAATTATCAGTAGGTATACCCTCACTTACCTTCTAGTCTAAATCTTTCACAAGTCTCAATCTTGTAGTAAACGTACGCATAATTTTCAATGTATGAATAACTCCCCATTAACCCAAAACTTCATCTCATATTAATTTCACTCAACGAAGTCTACTTAGACCCTATTGGTCCTCTTCATAACCCATTATACTCTATCAATGACGATCAAGGGTTCCTACGCATTTTAATCGGACTAAACAAAAAGGAGAAAATATGCACTTCTCCAGGAGGGATCGATCGATCGAGGAAAGGGGGTCGATCGATCAATCAAGCAGTTCTTGCCCAGTTTTCTGCAATATTCAACCTACGGGTTCAACCATTTTAACCCCTCCAAACCTCTATAATTTCATCCCAAACTCCCATCAAAGTTAACCAAGTGTATAATCAATGTACATAAACAAGTTCTAACGTAACAACATCAATAAATCCTCAACGAATCAATAAAAAAGGGGTTTAAATCTCAAATATCTTTATAAAACCAAATTTTGCATGAATAATCACCACCCTCTATTTTAATCAAGATTTTCTTCCTAAATATCATAATAAATTCATGGGTAATTCTCTACATATGATCAAGATTTTTGACTACATGGGTTCTCCCTACAACACATATAACTCTTCCAAAATATATAATTCTTCCATTAAAACATATGATTTTTATTCCTAGACTAACATGGAAGGTATACTAACTTGGAATTTAGCAAGATAGATACTTGCCTGGGATTCAAGGATATGATTTGTTGATGAAAATTATATAGATTTGTTCCTCGTCATGCGATCTACATTTTGGTGGTGGTGGCTATGAAATCCGGTGAGTTCTAGGCCTTAGATTGCTTGAAGACTCTTCACTTTCTTCTCAAATCTCTTCACCTTCTTCTCTAATCACTTCACCTTCTTCTCTAATGGATAGCTTAGGATTTATATTTGTTAACCCCAAGAGACAACTCTAATGGATTATAAATACTAAGAAAATTCGTGGGTTTAATTACCACAAAATACAAAATGTCTAAAATACCCTCCCGGGATGACAATTAGGCCTAAAAATGCCCCAAGACCCAAACTAAACCCACGGGTATACTTTTCTGACTATCTCGACCCTTTCGGACACTTTGGCGCACTTAAAATGACTATACGGATGACTTATAATTTATTCACTTTAATAATAATAATTTAGTCCTGACACGACACATGCGCGTCCCGAATTGAATTTTTATAATTGCCATTTTATTCACTCGTGACAATTTTAATAAAATCAATCTCATATATTACTTTACTCATCTATTAATATTCAAAAAATTTCCAATGATTACTAACTCACATCACGCTAGTAAATATTTAAAATAAAATGCTGGATTAATATTAAATTAATATCTCAATTAAATTCAATAAATCCCCAAATTTTAAAAGACATAAAAATACGGGGTATTACAGAGAGAAAATCATGTCAATGGCAAGGACATTGGGATCCCACCCCACCATAATCCTAGAAACTCCCCTTTCCCCGCCACTAGGGTAGTTATTCAAGCCCAATGAAAAAAACATGCGTTCTTACCATTCTCCAGATTATTCCTTCTAATCTTAGTCTTCAATAAGCACACAAAGTCCAACTTTTGATCTCTAATAAGTTTCACCACCTCCTGCTGCTTGTGAGGGGAGTTTAATCCCCTAATATTCCAGGAAGCCATTGCAACCGTCTTTTAGATTTGGATTTTTTCTTGACCTTCCCATTGCTACCATGGCCAGTAGGAGTATTCTTGGAGTTCTTCCCTATATTGATCTTCACATATTCATCTAAAAAAATAATTTTCTTCACCTTACTCGAGTCTTTCAATTTCTCCTCAAGCGCACTAATCCTAGACTCAAGAAATGCCTAGACTCCTCAAACTCTGGAATATCTTTCTTCAAAGCCTCCATCAAACCATGAAGACTCTCTCTCTCTCTCTCTCTCTCTCTCTCAACATACTATAATTTCTCTCAAAGAGTCTTCTCTCGTTCCCTAAGATCCTCAATCAAAGAATCATTATTTTCTACGGCACGCTCAATCAACTTAGCTTGCAATTTCAAGTTTACCTTTTTCACTTTTACTGCTTCCGCATGAAAATCATTAAAGGAAACTTTTATCTCTCCAACGCCTATCTCCTCTTCCTCACTAGCTTCACCCTTACTCACATGGTATTCACACTCAACAACCTCAGAAGTGTCATTCACATGAGACTCTTCATGATAAGATTTATCATCATCGCTCACATGACATGCCTTAAACACTATAAAATTGCAATCAATGGGGAAACCCTTTCCCTCTCCTGGTTCACTATCACTTAAAGTGACATTATATGCTATAGATTTCTTGCCCTCCTTCTTAAGTCTAGTGGGCCACTCCGCTACATTGTGACCATAACACTCATAACCAAAACACATATACGACTCATCTCTCTTAACATTCTCACTCTTATTTTTAGGGACTTAATCCTCCTTGTTGTTCTTGAAATTATCAAGTCTTTTGGCATCTTTCGATTGATTTTGGAACTTAAGAGACTTTTTGAAATTCTTTGCCAACAAAGCAACATCGTCAAAATTGGAATCGTAATCATCATTCAAAACTTTAGTCTCCTCCTTTCGATCTTTCAAAGCAATCCATGTTTCTTTCTTTGGTTCTTTATTGGAGGTTAACATGTCAAGCTCATAAGTTTGCAAGTCTACTACAAGCTATTCTAGTTTCGTTGATTCAAGCATACCCAAGGAGTTTAAAACGGTCACTTTGGGATCAAACCTATTAGGCAATGACCTTAAAATTTTCTTAATGACTCGATTGTCGGGTATTTTCTATCCTAAGTTAAACTACGAGTTGACAATATTGGATAATCTGCATAAAACTCATTAAATGACTCACTCTCTAACATCTTAATCGTCTCAAATTGTGTAGTGAGGTTTTTAAGTTTAGATTCCCTAACCGTGCTAGTGCCCTCGTGAGTAAGTGCAAAAATATCTCAATCCTCTTTTGAGGTTTCACATGTTATGATTTGATTATACTCTTCCGATGTGACATGTGAGGAAATAACATGAAGACTTTTAGAATTATAAAGTGCAAGTCTATGTTAAGCATCGATCCATGACTCAATAGGTTTTAAACTAATGGCCTCTCCCTCTCGTGTGACCGGTGGTGTCCAAAATTTTTCAACCGCTAACTAAACACGCTCATCAATTGATTTTAAAGAACCTCTCATTCACATTTTCCAATAAGCATAATTTGAGCCATCAAAAATAGGAGTTCTAAAACTATTAAAATTTATGAAATTCACCCTTAAAAAGCACAAGGTATCAACACACACAAAACAATGTTTCTAGATCTGATACCAATTTGTAGGCCCCTTTTTCTAAATGTTCTTTAAGGATGTCAAAACAAATTTTCTTTTAAGAAACTTTTTCCAATTGTAACACGCACCAAGTTTGTGAACCAATTTTAATTAAGTCCAATTTTATCTTGTTTAATCCTAAACGTGTATGTAGGAGATTAAATCAAGTAAAATAAAGTAAAGTTCACAATGCCGAATGTACGAGAAAACCACAAAGGGAAAAGACTTCAAATAGCCCAAGCCAGACAATCACTATGATGCGAAGTTTACAAAGGAAGACAGACCGACTTACACAACGAATTGATCCCCACACGCCTTGACACTCTTCTTCACTTTAACCATTCCTCCACAGTGCCCACACAGAAATCCTTCCATAATACTCGTACATAACACACGTGTCCATGAGTGTCTCGGTGTCCACCGATGTAGCTTTAGCAACCGTCTACGATTAAGAACTCGAACTCTATTGCTTCTTCACCACAAAACCCAATGAACAACTTGTTCTATATGGATGAACAAACTCCCGATGGTGCAAACAAGATCTCTATAGAAATTGTGTATGAAATATCGGATCTTGAAACACTAGGGATGGTTTTGATCTTTGAAAACCTTAGAAAACTTAAGAAAAAAAAGGACACTGTTCTGTATTTTGGTGTCGTACCCCCTTCGAAATTCAAAGCAAACACTGCCTTGAATAATAAATTAAAGTCAGTAGGTCATTCTAACGAGATGCACATGTCGTTCTAATGACTATGACATGTTGTTATAACAACTATGACATGTCGTTCGAACGACATCACATGTCGTTTGAAGTCTCGAAACCCAAGGTGAGAATTCACATGACTCTAAACAATAGTTATCTCAGAATAAATGATTTAAAATATTTTAAAATAATTTTTAATAAAGTTTCCATCCTTTAAAACTCTTTTTGAACTCCATAAACATAATGCGTTCATACCTGAGAGATATTCATAATGCGATCCGAATGAAGACGTGAAACGTGAACTAATAAAACTCGGCATGATTTATCTTTGAAGCTTCACCACTACGTCTTCTAAACAAACACATCATAGACTATGTGGAGATTGTGATAATATTAAAATCCATGTATGACACAAAACAAGTTTTGTTCCGAGAATAAGCCAATTATGTAAAATGGACTCAATTGGAAATTTTTTCCTTACACTCCAAAAGAGGGATGGTTCATTAAACGGATGTGTGAACCACCAGGAGTGGGACATGATCAATATACGGGACAAAAGCTTGTTATCACGTAGTAATGACATTTGGAATAGTTCATGAGAGTGTTTCATCCTAAAGCGTGAAACAAGAGTGAGTTATCATCAGTGGTGCAATATAGTAAAGGATATCCCAAAGGTAACTTTCTAGCACAATATGGATCGAGCACGTCATTAGTTTATTTTTTACCACGCAAAGGGGTAGTTCATTATGATGTGTGATAATATCTCGTCAAAGAGGGAATGGTTCAGTAGTGGTATAAGCTACACACAATCCTATGATTGGGGGGGGGGGGGGGGGGGTTATGCCCCAACATTGAAGTTTACTTAGATTGGGTATGTAAATAATACTAGGAATAGATCCTTTCTCCGTTTGATGATAGGTGGAGGGTTACATTTTTCAAGGAAATTTTTTGCTATGTGTGTCTGGGGGGGGGGGGGGGGGCAAACTACAAGAATTAGTTTTGATAGAGGCACGTGCATTGTGTTATGCTATACATTCCATTAGTGATTGGATGTACAATAATTTTGGAGTACCTATTGGTAGTACAATGAAGTAAAAATTGGTATGGTTTGTGCCAAGATGGTTTTCATACCATTCGATGTTGTAGAACAACAGAGACATTTGAGGAGGTGCAGTGTTTGAAATCACAATGTAAAAGTGGGAGAATAAACCAAATGACTTTGATGCAAATCGAGCGTTCTAAAGAGGGCATGAGGCCATTTGGGGTCATTTGAGTTAGTTTTACCAAATATGTTAGATGTATAACTAGCAAGCTATACTTGTTGGGCCATGTTTGGAACACCATGAGGATATGGTGTTCATAGTAGAGCATGTTAACGTTTTCAGAGTAGGCTAAGGAATTTGAAGACGAGCAAAAGCATGGGTTAGAGCTTAAGGTGAAATGTCAGGCGTCTTTAATGATCTCTCCAGTGTGGGAATTATGGAATTCGGGTTCTAACATGGAGTAGGGAACCCAATGGGAAGTTCCTCTTAGAAGGATTAGATATTGTGAGTTCGGTGTCATTTGACCTCACCTTATCATAGACAACACATAAAATGTTTTCCACGGGCATAAGATGGAAGTCCTTGAGTGATAAGTTGATGTTTTAACGATTATACTAGTTTGGTTTAGAGTATAATTGAACGCGATTTATGATGAGAGAGGCCATATGTTATTCGAGGTCATAGACCGTGCAAATTCTTTTTAGGTAGTGTGAAGATGCTATATGTGAGAAATTCTTATACTTTTGACCACGAGTATAACGAATTCAAATTTTGAGGATGAAAATCCTTGTTTAAGGAGGGAAGAATGTAATATCCCATATTTTTTGTGAATTATTAAATTGAATAAAATTAATTATGTGTGCTTATTGTGACTGGAGACGTCACTATTTATATTTTTATGTGTTATTTAATTCGGATTTGAAATCGGAATTAAGAAACGGTACTTTATTAATTAAATTGATTATTATTTGGGCAAGTACTAGTTAATTACTAAATAACTGAGTTGTTAGTTTATTTCAAGTAAAAATGGTATTCGCATTTTGGGATGCATATAAGGTCGGTTTTTAGTTTAAAATGGGGGATTATAGGCCTATTGCATTAATATAAGGCATGGGTAAGGTTTTAAGTCATTTGGAGTTCAATGTTGGATCTTTTAGATGAGGCCCATTTGGGGCCCGATCCTAATTTTAGGATTAAAGGGTTTAACAATTCATTAGGATTTCATATTTCTAATGACAAAAATTGGGAGGCACCTTAGGGCTAGAGAGAAGGAACTTAAAGAGAAGAGGAATTAGGAGGATCTTGGAATGGTTTTATCCACAAAATGGGTTGAGGCAAGTTTATCTAGAAATGGATTATGATTGAATTTGTGTTATAGGGTATCTAATCATTGAAATCTAAACATGTTCATGTTTTTATTTGATTTGAATGATTAAATTGATTCATTTCATAATTTACCTAATTATGTTTGTAATTAGGTAAAATTCTCTCTTATTTTGAATGAATTCCTCATGAGTCTGACTTGAAATTGTTAGAGAATTATTAGGAGTTATTTTATGTTATACATCAATAAAAACATCTAATTATGTGAATTAATACTTTGAAATCATAAGATAATTGAAGAAATTGATAAATCTAGGGTTCTTATGAGTTATTTGATTTTCCTCTTTAAATCTTGATAGAAATTGTGACAACCCGAATATAATTATGATAAATTAATTTTAAATCATGCTTATCTTAATGGATGGGGATAATGTGTTATTAGGGTATATAATGTTAAGTTATTATGTTTAGTCTAATCCTACCTTCATAACTCATGTAATATTGAATTAGTTACAAACACAAAATTTTGAAGTTTTTAGCAGGAATGATCATGTTGGAGACTAGTTTTGACCCTTATAATATAACAATTGACTACTAGATAGTTGTAGATATATGAATTATGTGTGTAACACGATAAACGGTGCATAAAATGGACATTCGAGTGAGAAGAAATCATCTTTTTACGAACATGGGGTAAAGTAGTCATTTAGCTATAAATGATATTTTATCTTATATGCCGCCACATGTTATTTTTTGATTGAACCAAGGGGATGTGCCCTTATGCCGACTTAAAGACCTTAAAATATCTCTCCTTATTCATCCACATCATAATTTAAAGTGGGTTGAGGTTTCCCTGAAAGAAAGAGAGGTTAGGATGAATTAGTGAATGATTAAGTAAGATTATCGAGAGATAAAGAAGCTTATGTCTCCAAGGGTGCTTAGGTAATATTTAATTTGTAAATTTCATTCTTTATATGACATATGTTGTTTTATATGATATTAAAGATCATATTTGGGACAAGGGCATACGTGTTGTTGTATGTATATGGGTATGTGTAGGTTGTATGTATGAAGCATGTTGAATTCATACAACTAAGGGTGTAATCATTATGTTCATCAAACTGGTGTATCTTTATGAAGAATCAATGGAATCAATTGATTCTGATTGGATATGAAACTACACTTATATATACCTGATATATCTGGAAAGTATGTGAAAATACCAATAAATGAATCTTGGGTGATAGTTTGAAGTTCAGGTTTAGAATTTTCCCCATAAGTGTAAGTATGACACCCCGCCTAATTAATTAGTGGGTGATCAGTCCTTAATTAATTAATTTTAGAATATCAAGTTGGTTCAGATAATGCATCACTGTCAAAAGACTCAAATTTTAATTAATGAAAACTAACCACCTAACAGTAAAAAAGGTTGGTGTCAAAATTTTATCTTATGATTAATCATCATAATTAAAGGGAAATATTTAATCATCACCATACATCACAATAACAATAAGGAAAGAAATAATTGAATTTAAATAAAGAACTAGAGTAAACACATACAGTCAAGATCCCATACAATAATCCAATGACATGAAATCAAAGCCTAATAATAGAATATAACAACTTTAAATCTCTGAATGTAAAATAGGAGGGACGACATGTCCAACTGAAATAAATGACTGATAGATAAGGAGAAATAAACTCAGAAGTGTCTACTAGCAATATCCTGTAACTTCCATAGCAGCTACATCTCGAAAAATGAATGGAATCTCCTAAGTCTGATGTCCCTGTGTCTGAGCACCTAAAATAATAGAACAAGAAAAGAGATTTGCAGAAAAACGGGTTAGAGCCTGAGTAGAAAACAGTTTAAAAATAACAAGTGATTAAATTGGTTAATTAGCACAAATATTATTCATGTTAACTTAGTTTACTCACTTGGGATTCTCACCTCTCATCTAATGTGCACACCTAGCGAGCCTAGCTACCCATACTAGTCCCGATACTCTACCTGGCTATATGTAATATGACCACTATGTCGAATATAATATTTAAATAACCCGAAGATAATATATTTATATTATTTAGGAATAGGTTTAACGATACTTTAACTCATCCGCATTCTTAATTCTCAATTGGTGACCTAATAGATATATACTTTAATAAAGTAACCAACATGAAACACATAATAGGAATTTAGTATACATATAAAAATCTCACTATGTTATATACTAATACATATATCAATACTTCACCCATGGTTAAGAAATCCTTAGTGCTAGGCATATTCGGCTATCCAGTCCCATTGCAACGCTCTCGCATAAAGGACAACAGGTTCAATCTCTCAAGAACCAATAAAACATATACACATATTAGAGGCGAACATAGTTTCAAGCTGATGGGCTACGCACATACCTACGCACCCATACGACCGTCATCATTATCGTTCTCATAGATAGCCCATATCTAGGTTCCATGTTCTAGTGGTACGACTAAAAATCCCCCGAAGGCACACAAGATATGGTCATCCACAACGCGCTAACCTTCGTTCGATAGCCAGTAGCTAGGTATGTCATACACATAATATTCTAAGTAATGTGCATGGGGACACTACTTATACAACTTAATAGGCATTCACGCAGCCCAATTACCATAATACATAAGTAATATTAATGTCACTACTCTCCACGAGGATTATTACACCCTTAATTCCCTAAAAATTTGAAATTTATGTCGCTCGTTACTCACGTAGGTTAATACACTCACTTGGATAAACCTAGGATGGGTTTTAACTAAATCGGATCCAAAAATCAAGTTCTGGAATCTCGTTCGAAGTTCCAGGATTCTCGTTCAAATGAGTTCATTCGAACTAAGTTTCCACTTCGAACGAACTTCAACATCTGGTTAGAAGGGTCGTTGGATTTCTCGTTAGGAGGCTCGTTCGAATGAGGTCGTTCGAACGACCTGGGCTAGTCTTTGAACGAAAAATCCGAACAGGCCCAGTTTTTCCCCAAATTTGATTTTTCCTACATATCAAACCTTAAACTCAACCCAAATTTCATCCATCATCCAATTAGATAGTTGTAAACTATTCCTAATCATTATGGCGCACTTTCTAGCACAATTTAGGGTTCCAATCTATATGTTTTCAAATGGAAACCTAATAATGACTTAAATCTCTAAAAATTTGCATAAAATGAACCCAATAATTTAAGTACTCAAAACTCTCATTATAATTCGTGATTTAGACATAAAATCTCCAAGTTTAATCGTCTAACAAAATGCCAAAACCTATACATGCATACCCATATCCAATTCATAAGATTTCTTTACAATTCAGCCTAATTAAACCTAAGTTTTCGTTGCAACAAGATTATATCATCTATTCTAAATCAATAGGAATAATATTTGCTAAAAGAGGAGCAAAATAAACACTTGCCTTGGAATGGACTTCTGATTCTCGGGTTGAAATTGATATGTGGTTGATCCTCTCATCGTGATCTACACTTTGGTGCAACTTTTGGTGGGAATCCTTGAGTTTTTTCCCTTGTTCTCCAATGGAGTCTTCTTCCTCTCTCTCTCTCTCTCTCTCTCTCTCTCTATCATGTAGGTTGAAACTGACAGTAACCTCTAAGACATGTAGATTTTTATTTTGAATCCTAATTTTCGTCCATTTAATTACTCAAAAATCCAAAAAGACTAAAATACCCCTTCAGGGTGTCATTTTGGGCTAAAATGCCCCGGATTCCAAATATATCACCCGAGTAGTGTTTTCTGACTATATCGACCCTTCCGGACACACAGGCGCACTCAAAATAGTCATTCGAGTTATATAAAAATAATTTACCTTTTTAACCCCCAAATGTATAATAGTGACGTGACTCATACACGCGTCCCAAATAATTATATCTTAATTGCCATGTATCTCATCCCCAACCATATTATTATTTCTGAAACCATCTATTATGTTACTCACTACGTAATGTTCAACATAGTTATTACTCAACATGATTTCAATATAATTATTTTCGATAACTACTAACTGTCGTCACGCTAGTACTTATTACCATTAAATCGGATTAATTATAAATTAAATTTTCTCTCTTAAATTAATTATTCCCAAATTTCTGTAATTTCATATTAAAATAAAAATGCATAAAAATACGGGGTGTTACATACTTCCCCCCTAATAATAGAATTTCATCCCGAAATTCGGAAATGAAGGTATACCTGGCAAGAATAACTCTGAATAACATTCACGCATGTTATCCTCGCGCTCCCAGGTAGATTGCTCAACATTATGGTGCCACCACTGAGCATGAACTGTGGTACTATCTTTGATCTCAACTTCCTCTCACTACGGTCTAGGATAACAATCGACCCCTCCTCGTAGGGGCTATTAGACTACAAGTCGATCTCCTCCAATGCAATGTGAGTGTGGGCCAAATCATCCCTAAGATATCTCCTCAACGAAGAGATATGGAACACGTCATGGACTCTATGCAAGTGCTCCGGTAACCCAAGTCTATAAGCAACTGGCCCAATCCTCTCAATAATGGGAAATGGCCCTACATACCTAGGCGCCAACTTCCCCTTCTTCCCAAAATGCATAACTCCCTTCATAGGAGACACCCCAAGTCACATCTGGTCCCCAATATTGAATTCTCTAAAATACTGCTTGGCGTCGGTGTAGCTCTTCTGCCGATCTTGAACAACCCGAATACGGATTTGTATCAACTATATCCTCGCGGAAGTATCCTAAATCACCTCCGAGCCAAGTAATTTGTTTCCCCCACCTCTAACCAACATGCTGGGGAACGAAAAGGTTTGTCGTATAGTTCCTCGAATGGAGCCATACCGATAGTAAACTGCTAGGAGTTATTATAAGCAAACTCCACCAGTGGAAGATACTTCTCCCAACCTCTGCCAAAATCAATGATGCACATATGTAACATTTCCTCTAACATCTGATTTGTCCGCTTGGTCTATCCATCCATCCATGGGTGATAGGTTATGCTCAACCGCAACTCTGTACCCGTCGCTTCCTGAAAACTTTCCCAAAATCGAGACACAAACACTTTATCTCTATCAAATAAAGTGTTTAGAGGTACTCCGTGAAGTCTCACTATCTCTGCTATGAATATCTGGCCATACTATCCCAATGTGTAATCCGCCCGGACTGGCAGAAAGTGGGCTACCTTGGTCAGATGTTCCATTATCACCCATATTGAATCGTGACCCCTCTGTGATGTAGGTAATCTTGTGATGAAGTCTATGGAAATGCTTTTCCAATTCCACATAATAGCCTCTAATGGCTGTAGAAGTCCCACCGATCTCTGATGGTCCACCTTTACTAGCTGACAAGTGGCACATTTCAAGACAAACTTAGAAATATCTTTCTATATCCCGCTCCACGAGTACTGTCTCCGCATATCCTGGTACATCTTATCCCCATCGGGATGTACCATAAATAGTGAGTCGTGCAACTCCATCATCACCTCGTGTCGCAAGTCTTCTCCCTCAGGAACAACCAACCTTCCATTGAAATGTACACCCCCATCAGAACCCACGGTGTAAGACTCGGCCCCCTCTATTAGAAGTTGCACTATCTGACTCTGGAAGAATGAATCAGCTACCTGAGCCTGTAAGAATTATATGAAGGGAAGGAGAACCAGTTGAACAAGTGCCAGATAAACAAAAGGGAAAAACACATTAAATGGCCAAGGTGAGTGTACTCACTGGTAATATTCATTTATACATGGCCATGGATAAGATAAGAATATTACTAACTGGTAAGATGTATTTATGCATGGTTATGGATATGATCATAATGATATGAATATGAAATTACTCATTTCAATTTATTGAAATGGGAGGTTACTCCCCGCCCCGGAATGGGGGAGAATTATCTATTCCAGACAGGATATGTGAATCATGATTCAAAAAGTTGGTCATTCTTTATGAATGAGCCATATAAGTATATATCATTATTTATGAATGAGCCAAAAAAGTATATAATGGGCCATTCCTTATGAATGAGCCGGATAAGTATATAATTGGTCATTCTTTATGAATGAGCCGGATAATTATATATATATTTTACCACATGGATATGATTTGTTGCATTTAATTTTATGCAATAGTGTAATAGTGATGCATTTGCTGAGCTATTTTTCTCACGATCCCTATGCTTATGTTTTTCAGGTATTGTGATATCACTACCAAATCTAGCAGGTCGGTGGGGTTAGCCAGGGATGCATAAAACCATGGTTTTGGTCAAATGTAAATGGGATGATTTAAGCCTACTTATCCTTTAGTAAGTTTGAATAAGCATAATTACTTTAAAATCGTGAAAAGTTTTAGCTTTATTAATTAATATTAATAACAGAAAAATGATACTGGTGTTTATGGTTTAGTTAAGGTAATTATGATTTTGCTCACTTTGACTTTCAAACTTAATTTTAGGTAATTGGATTGGGGTGTGTCAACCCTAATATCAGAGTCTAGGTTTTAGAGGTTCTGGGGTTAGGAGCACCTAGATTTAGTAGTGGAAGTACAAATTATTTTGAGTCATTAGTAAATTGGCTTTATTGACTAGCATCTGTTAGTTATACATATATATTGTTGTACGAAATATGAAATGTGAGGATCTTGCAGGAAAGGAAATGAGATGATAAGGTTTATTCAAGCATGACAGTGAATAAGGTTATGTTAACATGAAGCGTTTCAGTATTTTATATGTTGCAAACATGTCATAGAATGAAAATGTTTAAAGACAAAAGGTGGTATACAAAATTGTGAAGAATTTCTATTACCTGATTATAATGAGGTTAAATTCGTTAGATAATGAAGATTAACATAGTAAAGGAGAAATGCGAAGATTAGTAGTTGTATATGTTTAAAATTAATATGTGAAATGGTCTGAAATATAATATATCAGAATTGATCCGAACATGGGTTCATAGTATATTATGATAAGTAGAAGAAAAGAGTAACGAGAGTTGAGATGTACATCTTTAATAGTATGAGTATATGCAGTTGATATTACTCTTATGGTGTTTTGGGATGCTTATAAGAATAGTAAATTTGAGATGAGGTGTTAAAGAGTTAGAATTTTAAAATATTAAGGAATCCTTTTAGGAGCATGTGTTGTGTATTAGGGAAATGAATTTCTTCTCGGATGAAAGGTAAGAATTATTTATGAGAATTAAAGATGTATTTGGGAATGAAGGGTGGAAAATTATTTATATATAGTGTATATGATAACTTAGTCGGAGTTATTAAATAAGAAAAGAGGGGGTGAGTGTAGGCTTATACTCAATATCAACAAAACCTAATGGGATGTGGTCATGGTGAAATATAAATGAAGTATGATGGGGTGTAATGACTTTGTGATGAAATATAATCAGGGCTAAATGAGATTTTCACAGTAAATAAATAAATGAGATCTAAACTTTAACGAGTGACGAATAACAAATAATGTATGAGTACGAGAAATATGCTAGCTGAATTTGAATATCAGCAACTAGTTTTTTTTTTTGGGGGGGGAGGGGGATATTGAGTTGTATTCGTCATTGTACCTACGTGTTATCACTCAGTGTATGACATATAATGAATATGATTTACATTATAAGGAATCACCAAGAAATATATGTAAGGATAATGTGCTATGTGAGATGCCATAATGTGATACATTGAGGTATTTGTATAGGTTATTTGAAAGAAATACGACATATAATTGTTAGAGAAGTATTATGGGGTTAGTAAGTATGGTTAATGTTTTAAGTGGTGATGCTACGTTTAACATGCATGTTATCAAACGGGTAAGATGAGTGTATTAATGATGTTGCATAAGACTATCATGCTAATAAGGGTTGGGGTAAGATTATGATTGTAAAGTTATTCGGTTGGATAAATGACTTATTAAGGTCATTATACCTTTAGTTAAAGAACATTCAAATGATACTAAAAAGGGGAATATAGTGAGAAGTTATATTGAGTTCAAAATTCATCACTGCATAATCTACATGAAGATGAATATGAAATACAGGTTAAGAATAAACATTTAGTGAATGATTGTTCAGTTGGCTATATTTAAATTAAGAAATTTTAAGGATGATATTTAACATACTCTTAAACTTCATAAATGATACGGAAAGTAGTTAAAGTCAAACATATGTATTTGGTGTTAGATGGAAGATGGAAATATGTTGTGTAATAAGATAATCTGGTAATATGATATTTATGATTTGAAATTTTACACGATGATAAGGATACACTATAGGAATGAAGGGATAAATGTAAAGAATGATACTAAGATTGTTAAGAATGTTCACTCATTGTGAATATATGGTGATACAACTGATAATCTATTATATGTGATAGTTTGACATACATATATAAAGGTATGAAGTAATATATGCGTTGGGAATTGATTTTCCTTGATATGAAATCATTAGATGATTATCCTTACGTGTAAATGATAAAGAAACTGAAGATATTACGAAAGAATATTTGTCGTACATCGAGGAACCTGTGGAAATTATTGATCGAAAGGAGCAAGTATTAGGGAATAAAGTTAGTCTCATAGTTAAAGTGTTGTGGAGGATACATAAAATTAAAGAATCATCTTGGAAAGGGAATATAGCATGAGGAAATAGTATCCTTAATTGTTTGGTAAGCGAAATTCATATTGAATTTCGGGGATGAAATTTTCTAAGGAGGGAAAGTTATAACAACCCGAATATAATTAAGATAAATCATGCTTAAATACTGCTTACCATATGGGATGGGGATAATGTGTTATTAGGATATATGATGTTAAGTTATTATGTTTAGTCTAATCCTACTATCATAACTCATGAAATATCGAATTAGTTACAAACGCAAAATTTTAAAGTTTTAGTAGGAATGTCATGTTGGAGACTGGTTTTCACCCTTATAATATAAAAATTGACTACTAGATAGTTGTAGATATATGAATTATGCGTATAACACAACAAACGGTGCATCAAACGGACATTCGAGTGAGAAGAAATCGTCTTTTTATGAACATGGGGTAAAGTAGTCATTTAGCTTTAAATGATATTTTTTCTTATATGGCGCCACATGTTATATTTTGATTGGACCAAGGGGATGTGCACTTATGCCGACTTAAAGACCTTAAAATATCCCTTATTATTCATATACATCAGAATTTCAAGTGGGTTGAGGCTTCTCTGAAAGAAAGAGAGGTTAGGGTGAATTAATGAAGGATTAAGGAAGATAATCGAGAGATAAACAAGCTTATGTATCCAAGGGTGCTTAGGTAATATTTAATTTGTAAATTTCATTCTTTATATGACATATGTTTTTTTATATGATATTAAAGATCATATTTGGGGACAAGGGGATACGTTTTTTTGTATGTATATGGGTATGTGTAGGTTGCATGTATGAAGCATGTTGAATTTATACAACTAGGGGTGTAATCATTACGTTCATTAAACTGGTGTATCTTTATGAAGACTCAATGGAATAGATTTTCTACTTGGATATGAAACTACACTTATATATACCCGATATGTCTAAAAAGTATGTTAAAATGCCAAGAAACGAATATTGGGTGATAGTTTGAAGTAGAGCTGTCAACGGGTCGTGTTAACGGGTTAACGGGTCGTGTTAACGGGTAAAAACACCCTTAACCCGTACACGACCCGTTAAGACTAATGGGTCTAATGATAAAACCTAAACATGATATGTTAATATTAATGGGTACACGACCCGAACCGTTAACACCCGTTAATATTAATGGGTCTAAACGTGTAACAGGTTGGGTGACCCAATATTACCCGTTAATACCCGTTAGTCTAATATTAGTTCGGGTCACACGACCCAATAAAACCCAGTACCACTAACGGGGGATAATGGGTACAAACGGTTTTCATCTTGTAAGAGTACAAACCTAAACACGATCCGTTATGATAACGGATCTACCGTGTTGACCCGTTAATGACCCAAACTCGATAAGACTAAACCTATTAACTTATAATTTCACGTCGTGTCATGTCGTATCATGTTATCGTGTCGTGCCTCATTTTGTCATGTCTAGTTTGAAGTTCAGGTATAGAATCTTCCCCAAAAGTTTAAGTATGCATACCAAGTGTTTAGGGTTTTGCTTAAAATAGAAAACTAACTCTAAAAATTATGAAACTTTAATTTTGTATTATTCAATATGTTTATTGAAATTGGGTGCAGTATCATAGGAAGCTATGTTGTATAAAAATTATGAAAATTCCTGGAAGTTGACTGAATGATAGAGGAGCCTATAGGGCAGATTTGCAATGTAGTAAAGAAATGGGAATATTTTTCTCTAGGGAACTTGAAATGATGCGTCGTCTTTAGTATTATAAACCCAATATGATAAAGATCGAATTGTAATGGTTGATTATGATTTATTAATGAGTTGGATATGTTAAATATCTTGATATGAATGTGGACGGGACTTCATTTACGATAAATGATTTGAATGGGATCATATGATGATTATGAATTGATTTACGTTTAGGTTATTATTTGGATTGTTAATATTCTTATGATGATACTAATATTGTAAGAATGATAGGAAGGGAAGGAGATCCAATTGAACAAGTTCCAGATAAAGACAAAGGAAAAACACATTAAATGGCCAAGGTGAGTGTACTCGCTGGTAAGATGCATTTATACATGGCCATGAATAAGATCAAAATATTACTCACTGGTAAGATGTATTTATGCATGGTTATGGATTTGATCATAATGATATGAATATGAAACTGTTCATTTCGATTTATCGAAATGAGAGGTTACTCCTTAACCCGGAATAGGGGAGAATTATCTATTGCAAAAAGGATACGTTCATTATGATTCAGAAAGTTGGTCCTTCTTTATGAATGAGCCGGATAAGTATATTATTGGTCATTCTTTATGAATGAGTCGGATGATTATATATATATATATATATATATATATATATATATATATATATATATATATATATATATATATATATATATATATATATATATTACCACATGAATATGATTTATTGCATTTATTTTATGGAATAGTGTAATAGTGATGCATTCGCTGAGCTATTTTGCTCACGGGCCCTATGTTTATGTTAGCATTGAGTTGGTATGTGTATGTGGTTTACCTTAACCCATTAGTGAGGATTGTGTACATATTTTCTTTATCACATTGGTGAGGGTTGCAAATGCTTTTGTTTTTCTATTTACAACGAATACCATGAGTAAGTGCTCGTAGCAAACATACTAGGGGGATTCCATTAAGGGGCGCGTGTGATGTTGACCATGATGGTTCCTTGATAAATAAAAGAGTTTGTCATTGTCATTTTACCCATGGGTCCTATGTCTAGTTACCTGTATACTGACACGGTTTCATGGAGAGAGTTCATCACTTGATCTTAGGTATGGTAGGATATATGCATGAACAATAGGCGTATCAATTTATCCATTGATCATGACGAGGTCTTAGGTTTAAGGCGGTCTAAGACTATACCTACTACGCACGAGTGACCTTCGAAGGTAATATGAATACTCCTTCATTATGTGTGGGCATGTGAGATGACCATTTACTTGTACGTGTATGGGACTATACTTGTGTGTGGGTGTTAGACGTGGAGATTGTCCCTCTCCTGCCATGTGTTGTGGTACTAGAGATAGTTATACCGATTTATGTTCTATACTAGTGATGTATAGGACCTATACTTGAGATGTATACTTAAATGATTAATGACTTGGGATTCTTGTATCTTATATGTTAGAGATGTATATTATTTTGTGGCGCGGGATATGCCTGAATGAATAGACTTGAGGTGTATGATTTATGACTTTGAGTGGTACCTTGGTAGTTTGGCAAAACATAAAGTTGGTTTAAGACTACCATAAAACATATCATTCCTAACGAAAAAGGTTAACCTAATGATGAGAAAGTAAATATGAAAGGATTAATATATAAAACTTTAATCAATGGGCTACAAATGGGTTAGTAGTAGAACCACATGTTATTTCAGGTTGTTGGGTTACATAACTAATAAACTAAATTCCACTAAAAGACAAGAGGAAGGTGTGTGGTTATAATCTGACCCAAATTGAGTTATAATCTTATTCTTCATAACCTTGTTATCTACGTTGTTGTTATATATGTTTTTACATGTGTTAGACTATAGCAGTTGCCGTAGAGTTGGGTTCGTGGGAGGAGAACCCTTAGCGACATTGTACTCTTCATTTATAGTATGTAGAAGTAGAGAAATGTTTCTTTTCCATTTCTTGTTATATTTGTGTTTTTTTCTATATGTAATTGTATGGATTTATATATTTGAAATACATTTGTATTCCATAGTTGGATTATTATATCGATAGTGATTGGTATTAGAGATGGTTTTATTTTGTTTAAATTTTTTTATCTCTCATTATATTATTTATTTAATTTAAAATTTTTGTTAAGCTGCGAATGTTACCAAATATTTTTTATTCTAGTGATTTTGTCATCATACCTGTTAAATCTATTTATAAATTTTACGGCGTTTCACATGGGCATTCCAAATTTATAGGGCATTAAAAGGTGGATTATACCATTTAAGAGACATCAGCAGTCATATTCACATTAGACAAGCAAATGCTAAGTCTCAAAAGCCATATTACCCAAACATTTGGGAAGCAAGATAATAACCACAAAATGCATAATTCCATTAAATATTGGTAGTTACACTTTAATAAAATTGTCTAAATGCAAAGATCTATAATTAGTCCAAATGTTTTAATACATAATCATTTTGTCTCTAATTTGATCGTTTATCTCCTCAAACAAGGTTGCATCACTGATTTAGACGTGCATCTCACTTACCAATCAATTTATACTTAGATGGAGGTCATCCTTCTCCATAGTTTCCACCTCTAACTCAATATTGACTATTGGAAATTTCTTATCCAACTCCTCTAGGTCTTGCAGGTCCGTGGCTACCTCAGCTCTGTGGTTAGAAAAATGGGCTATATATAAACAAGTCATTGTACTTAACTTATTCTTTGTTCATAGTTTTTATGTGTATGGAAGAACTAAGACACCAGTGTCCAATGCCTTCACCACACTTCCTCCAAGCCTTTATGTTAGGAAACACATGAGAAAGTTATCTTCAGCCCACTGAAAAAGACAAAATCAGTTACATCCTCATATGGCACCTTGACAAAGCTTTGAAGTAGCTTTAAAGCTTGTGGGGCCTCCATTTGACAAAGAGAAAGAGTTGGCTGAGCATGGATGAGAAATTGCAGGTGCGGTTCCAAAATATTCCTAGTGATTTCCAAAGTTTGAATATGGGATTAGGACATGATTTATTGAAGTTGTTCATGAAAATCATTGACTTCAGCTAATGTCATCAAGTCAGGAACACTCATAATTGGAGGATTAATCTCAGTCTGAGGAGAACACTCCCTTAATGGTGAAGCACTTAGCATTGTAACATCTTCAAGATCCAGGGGAACGATAACAGACTTTAGAGTGCTTCCAGCATGATTAGAACATTCTTTGGACTTTTTCTTCATGAGAACTGAGGTCTCAATAGCCTCACCCTTAGAGATGGTAATAGAGGTTGGACAATTAACAACCATTGGGATTATCCCTTCCCTGCAAACTGGGTTCAAAGTAGGTATGTATGTTGGAGTTGGGGGATTATCTGGCTCATTTATTAGGGATGTTGGAGGAGGTGTCATAAGATTTCTAGCCAGCTCAGGATCCTCCATATTGGCTGAGGTACCAGATAAGCCTATAATAAGAGAAAAACTGTTCAAACTCAAGTTTATTGGTGTAATTATGCCAAAGTACGAAGAATTACATTGGAAATAAATAGATATTCACTATGCCCAAAACCAGAAATTATCACGGCTTTGGACCGTGATATTCAAACACAAATCAATACTAAAATGTTCAAAGTGTTCCTTCCCCAACTAGAATGTAAATATTTCAAAATGTTCCAAATAGTAAGAACGGAATTGAATCCCAAAATGACTTCAGGATGCCTACGTAGCCAAAATTGGCATAAAAGTCTACGTAGTTTGTAAGATGAACAAGGTTGGAGTCTAACTAATAATTCGAATCTAGGGTGTCTCTTTTGATTTATGAAAATATATGTATAATGTGCTGAAAGTTTGAAAAATTGTGAGAACACTATAAATTGGGAATTGTGGTATAAACCCCCTTTTCTCAGTTTTTGATTTATGAAAATAAATATGAATGTATATACGATAGTAAAAAGAGTGGGATTAGTGGTAGTAGTATAATGAATAATCTACAAATTGATTAAGAACACTAAAAATATGAAAAATAACATTTATGGGACTAGTAAAACATAAAGCATATTAAAAAATATGAGCGACAAGGAAGTAAGTGCAATATAACTAAATAAACAAGTAGAAGATGGTAATTCCATGACTGAGATTTTTGTGAGTAGTTTTGTATGAGTATCCTTGAATAGTTTCTTGGAGGTCTAACTGGTCCAACGCATCTGAAGTTCCTATTTTCATAACAAGATGACATAACCATGTTAGGCTTGAAATACCATATGAATTTGATTGATTAGACCCCCAAGAAATGATTCAAGGGTACACACATGAAACAAAGTTACAAATATTACAAAATGTATGGAACATAATTTATAGTTTTTTAGAAAATGTAAATAATTACCAAATTTGAACCGTTCTATTAACAAGTTTACTCAGTATAGTAAACTGATGCGAGGGACAAAGAATGAGTGTATATAAGAAGAGAAAGTAAAGAAATAAGTACATGTTAGAAATAACTCGAATCCCAATTTGGCTTTGGGATGCATGCGCCAAATAAACTAGTATCAAAATCCACAGAATTCCATCACGACATAAGATTGCAATTTTAATGTCCTATTGGGAATTTGAATAATGTATTCAATGATCCAAAACGTAAACCAAAAATCTTGCTAGCATCATAAAAATACTGTTATGAGGGGATTTAAATTATTGGGGCATCGGGAGTGGTTCTAATCGACATTGTGTGGAACCCATCAGTTGAAACCCATACTATTAGTTGATCTTATAGGTTTCTCTTGATTTTATCTATACACAAACTTATTTTTCCTAAGGCTATAAGCCCGACTAATATCATGCATTTCACCCGACGGATTCCACAAATTGGGAATGTGATTGTTTTGTTGTGAATATTGTTGTTGATCAAGGATACTAACAAATCTAATTTTAGTGTTGTGTGAGTACAATTGAACTTTACCATCTATGTATAACTAGTCAAACTCACTAGGTGCTCCTTAGCCTCATAATACGACTATGGCATAACCTTGTCATAACTTTAAACAAGTAATGAGTTGGACTGGTTACACTTGGAAAACAAAGTTCAAGGGTACAAATACAAAACTAAGATTAAATTTATGAGTACCCTTAATCGGTATTAGTATTCTGAAAAAATAATCACACTCCCAATATGTGTAATTCTTTAGGTGAAACGTATGCTAGTAGCAAAAAAAAATAGACTTGTCCAAAAGAAGGTTATGATTAAAACCAAACGATGGGTTTCACATATGGCCAAATGATGGGTTCCACAAAAAGTCAATTAAAACCACTCCTAATGTCCCAACAAGGTTAATCCCTCCTAACAACACTTTGTCAATCCTAATAATATTTTGGCTTTAATGTTTAGACCAATTAACACATTAATTAAAATATTAATCCGACAGTAACTTTTAATTTTGTGTCATGTTATCGTGTCGTGTTATTGTGACGTGTTGTTCCACTAATAAATGAGTTATTATAACGAGTCTTTTCATACAAACGTAAATAAATACAAGGATTTTGTTCCAATTTTTGTTCATATACATACGATACAAATAGGGTTTTCATACAAGGGTTAATTAAATAACAATAATATAATGTTTGAAAACTCAATCTTCATCTAAATAAATTAAAAGATCCTTCAAATTAGGATTTCCATCAAGAACATACTGAAACTCTATAGGGGCCTTTAATGCATCTTCTTAGGTAGTCAAACCCCTTGGCGCATGCATAATAACAAACCAAATTTTATTGTTTATGCACTTTTAGTAGAATGCCTTATTAAAGTTTTGAAAATCACACAAAAAAGTTTTCTCAACCATGAGACCTCTACTCTTCATCTTAGATATATCTACCATGACAAGTTTTGAGATAGGATCAACATTACAACCATTAGTAGTGTCTTCCACCTTCACCTAATCACAATAAAAGACAGTTTCTTTTAAATCTAAGTAATCTAGTTCTAGTATTTGTTTGGACAATCCCATAATAGGTCATGACCATATGCTTTGGGGTTTTATTGATTTTACTAGCCACACAAGAAGTCAAGGTAGAAATTGAAATTCCACTATTTTCTATCAATAATTTTTCCTCGCATGGGAAATCAAAATCGTTGGTCCGAAATTTTTTAACCTCTTTCGCCCAGAAATTTGGACCTTTTGCTAGGCGTGTAAGTATTAAAGAGACATCACCTCTTTTTAAAAGTTACATTTATTAGTGGATTTATATTAGGGAACGTTTTAAAACACCTACATAAGTAGCTACAACAAAAGAAGTGACAATTACCTCTTTTGATACCGATGCCCCAAAAGCAGTCATCGCATCCGTTGAACTATATTGCTTATGATTTCAGGCAATTTTATTCTCATACATCCTATACGTGTTCATGAATTTGAATAATTTAGATAGTAACTTAGAGAATATAGATAACCAAACAAAAATACGTTATATATCTAGGTACTTACTCTCTCTAATCTTTAAATTCATCTTGAGATTTGAAGACATAATGAGTTGCTTTCTTGTATTGCAAATTGGTGAGTATCATCTCCATAAGGTTCATGAAAGACAATTCATCCTTAAAATTGTCAGGTTCCTTGACCTCTCATTTCCCACAAGTATATAACCTCTTAAGACCTTGTTTCGACATACGTTCCCGAGTGTATAATGATGATTCTTCTATTATATATTCTTTCGTATTTTACCCTTAAATATACCTTGTATTCTTAATGTAAATTTTTAAGCTTTTCATTAAGCACTTGAAAAAATACATCCACCGATACCTGATGGGTTCAAACAACAAAGCCTCATCGCATAAATGCACAAGCAAGTAGCTAGTGATGTCAACGAATGATGGAGGAAAATATTTCTCAAAGACACAAGTCACCTTAGCTAAAGTTACTTTTGTAGCCTTAATGTGTTTCCTGTTTATCACTTTTCCACACAGTAAGGTGAAGAACAAACTAGTTTGCATAATTTCCCTTTGAAGATTTTTGTTCTCAGAAAATTAATGTCAATACAACATAGGGATTAATTAAATGAAGATGTGAAGGTCGTGAAACTTGCACTATTTTAGGTTATTTGTTTGGTAGTTTACAATCCCATGCAAATTTTTGGAATAACCAGTCAGAGTCTTCAAGTTAAACAATGTATATGTTAGAATATTTTTATCACTAAAACACCTGCGGGAATCGAATTTCTTCCTATTGTAGGATCAGTTTTTAACCACAACTTTTTTTTTTATCTCCTTTAGATTTTGACATGCCTTCTCTCCATCTTTAGAATGATATCCACCCAGACATGTTCCTATTAGATGTTCAAAATTATTCTCCTTGTTCATCACATAAATTATATGCCATATACGGTGCTCTTTTTAATACGACAAGTCCAATTAGATTGACTTTTTGGGACCATGCCTTCATTTTACTAACCTTTTGGATCCTCCTTAGCCTTTCGCTTCTGGCCTGCAAACTAAGGGTGTTCACCTATAAAGTAATTCCCCAAAGTTACAAACTTTGATTTCTCCTCGATTTAATAACTAAAAAGTTGAGTAGATTGCGTCCTACGCTCATGACTGATCAGTAGAATGTTACACTTGTCATTTCTAAAAGATCATCTATTTGGTATATATATATATATAATGTCAGACATAACTTATCTTACCATTATAATGTAGCCAAGTGGAATCAGTTTCCTCCACATAATTTAGACTTCCATAATAACCATGAACATTATAATTGGAGAAGGTCCCATAGGCAGGGCAGTCGTGAATCGTCCACAGCACTATTTCTTTAAGCGTGAACTCTTCACCCTTATAAGAATCAAAATACCTCACTCCTTCATCCCATATCTCTTTAAGTCCCTCGATTAGCAAGGCTAAGAAAATATCTTTGATGGGAGCCTTTAGCCTGGGTATCAACGACGATAATAATATGAATTATTTTTTCATGCACAGTGTTGGAGGAAGACTTAAAGGTGCCATGATAACTAGACAATTACTCTCATTATTGATTAAATTATCAAAAGGGTTTAACTCGTCGGTTGATAATCCAAGATGGACAATGCACGACTCCTTTACAAATTCAGGGTTCCATGCATTTTAAAGCTTCCGTACAAATTAATCAAGGGTATGACGCATGGGATTCCCACCCACCTCGTTTAGAGCATGCCATGTCATGGCCTCTGCTATCCATTGTACAAGTAAAAATATTTTCAACCATGGCCCTAATATAAAATACTTTAATACCTTTGGTGGAATGTGCGAGCACATGTGAAATTTTATGGGTCTCTCTTTTCCACTATCACAAATCGTATATCTTGTCTCATTGCATACATGACACTCAGTCTTCAGTTCGTGTTCATTGCGGTAAAATATGTAATCATATTTGCATACGTGAATATATTT
Source organism: Sambucus nigra (assembly GCA_949130495.1). NCBI lineage: Eukaryota > Viridiplantae > Streptophyta > Magnoliopsida > Dipsacales > Adoxaceae > Sambucus > Sambucus nigra. The sequence goes on along the minus strand of OX422223.1, from coordinate 259,930,076 downwards.
GTAATTCAAACCCAAACCCTTCAATGTTTTCATCATGATCGGATAATTATTTGATAATGTGTTCTATTTTTAGAGAATGTCTTTACCCACTTCAGAATTTTGATTATGCTATTGCACGATAAACCGAACTGACTCTTTCAATTATGCCAACCGATCACTGCAAATAATACCTAGTGATCTTCATCGCAAATTTAAACAAAGTTCTAGCCGCATCAACTTTCAACCGTACGTATTTCCAAAAGATAACACATATGATACATTAGGTCGGTTAAAGGAAAATGTGCTGAAGAATTATCCACTACTTCCAGTGATTGGGTTTCGCTACTCGGTTGGGAACCAATAATTCTTTCGAAACATATGATACATTATTTTCTCCATGGAATGTACGTATCATATTGTTTTGCAACATACCCCACCTTAGAAAATGCAACCCAATGTCTTCCAAAGGCTTAATTTTCCCATTCATATGAAGAGTGCACGGACATGGGATCTTGTCACTGTTAAGATTTCTATATGCGTATTTAACAAATTCACAAATTCCCTTTACATGACTGTCAGAGACTATTACTCTCTCCTATTCATTCTTTATATTATTGTAAACCCGTCAAAAAGTCTTCAAAATTTCATTCACCTCTATAGATAGATTGAAGCGAAGGTCATGTTGCATAGAAGAGCTCTCAGATAATAATTCAAACAAAATCATTCAACCCAAGAATTCAATCAATATGAAATAAAACCAAACAAATTAAGATGTCATTAAATGCCAAAAAATTATATTAAAATAAATGAAGATGTCATAACATGTCCCACAAAATTAAAATAATTATACAATTGTCCCAAAATATGAAAGAACATTACAAAATTATCCCAAAATAGAACATTGTTCATTGACTAATCTTCAATAATGTAAGGACATTTTTATCATGTCCGTTATCGTAATGTTTTGTATGTCGTACGCCGTTACATTTGGCACGTCTCTGCTCGATCACATGTGACGGCCCCAATCCGAATTCCGGGAATCAAGCATCCTGTACCTCCATCATGTGTCCTACATCGGCCCCAACGACTTCAAGTTCCATGATTTTAGGGACTAAATGCAAGTGGTACGGAAGAGAAGTCAAAACAGTGAAATATGGCACGATATGGATATTCAAGGGCAATTGGGTAATTGTACAGCCACCGACTGGAGAATAGGTCAACTGGAAAGTTGAAGAGCTTGCCGCAACAAAGATACTGGAAGGAACGGTACCTCAATCCAAGCTACGGTGAAGAAGTTATGGCCCTTTGAAGATGGATCAAATTCCAAGAAGGAATCATGATTTACAGAAGCCGGACCGGTCCGCCCCATATAAAAAGGAACCGATCCGCCAGCAGACCGATCCACCCAGGCACGGACCGGTCCGCCCTGCAAAATGAGGCCAGTATTCCCCGGATCGAATGCGAACCGATGGAGCAGAATTTTAAAAGAACCGGTCCGAGGTCGGACCGATCCGCCTAGGACCCGGACCGGTCCGCCTGGGATAATTACGAGCAGTCCCAGATTTTTTAAACACCTCCTTTGTTCCCCTATTTATACCAACTTCGGGATAGATGTTTCAAAAGACTTTTCAAGACGAAATTTAGAGTCCTTATTCTACAAGTCTTCACCTTTTTGAGTTCTCCAACTCATGTTTGATTCACACAACTTTTTCAATCCTTTGTGAATCAGTTTGTAACCCAAGAACACAACCTTGAGTTTTGTTCAAACCTTGTGGAGAAGCCGTTCTCTTCTTCATTGCAGCCCTACTGGACAGGGATAGTTCCAGCCGTCAACCCTACTGGAAAGGGATATTCCAGCCGCGACTACAGAATCCGATACCTGCGGGTAATTCTTAGTAAAAAACTTGTATTTCAGTGTAATCCGATTGTAAGCCGTTTCTCTTACAAATTATAGTGATATACAAATGGTTTTGCCCCTGTGGGGGATTTTTCCTTAAACTTTGTGTGTTGAATATCTTGTGCATAATTTCATATTGTTTCAATCACATAACTGCTGCATGTTTAGGGTTGGTTTGTGCTAAAAGGGTTGATTGGAATCTTGCGAATTATTTTTTAATCAATTATCACACACCGGACCTATTCGGTTTCTCAAATTGGTATCAGAGCGGGTTACGCTAATTTATTGCGTATTCCTATTTTCCGCAAAATCGTGTGATATTGATTTTTTTTTTAAATCAATTTTGTGAATATTCGCAATTTTTCAATGGATTTTGATGGTTTTGATGATCTTCGATGTCAAATTTTTGAAAAATTTAATTGGAAAATTCACACAAACTCTTGTTTTAAATCTTCTGTTGAAAACGAATCTGAGAGGTGTCCTTGTTGTGAGGGTGTTGGTCACACGTTACATGAGTGTACCACAAATTTAAAGAAGAAATTGAGTAAACCGATTTCTCATGTTTCTACCCTTAGTGATAGTGATTCGGAAGAAGAAGTCTTTTATGCTTCTAGGCGAGAGTTTCCCATCCGTGTGATTAGTGATGAGAGTGAGGGTGAAAAGAGTGAGGAGGAAGAAGAAGAATTGAGTGAGTTGCAAGTTGCCTACAATAATTTGTATTTTGAATGTTTAAAGACAAAAAAGGCAAACTTGAAACTTGAAGCTCAATTGAAAGAATGTGCCATAAAAAATAATGATTTTCTAGTCAAAGAACTTAAGGCACATGCGAAAATTTTGAAAGAGAAGCTTGAGTACGTCGAGGGTGAGAGAGATAGTTTTAGAGGGTTTATGGAGACTATGAAAAAGGAGCTTTTAGAGTATGAGGATTCTAGACGAATACTTGAATCTAGGATAGGTGATCTTGAGGAGAAATTGAAAGATTCAAGTAAGGTGAAATTTGATTTAGAGTCTAGGTCTGAAAAACTTGATAAGATTTTAGGCACAGTCGAGATCAAAACGGATAGGGGTGGGATTGGTCTTGAAAAATATGTTGAACCCATTCCCACACGTGTGAGAGAGCCTCCTAGGATTGTTAAGAAAGAGGCACCTAAGGTTGTTAGGAAAGAACCCCCTAGGAACATCGTGAGAGTGCCTCCTAGGATCATTAGGAGAGATCCACCTAGGCAAATTCAGAGAGCGCCACCTAGGAAATTGATGAGAGCATCACCTAGGAATTTGAGGAGAGGGCCACCTTTAGGTAACTTACACCGCCAGGTTTACACTTGCACACATTGCGGTAGGCAAGGTCATCTTAGGCGATTTTGTTACAAGCTTTTAAATGAACCTAGGAAGGTTAATGAAAGAATAAATTCGATTCCCAAAACCCCCACACTCCGTTACACATCTATTTGGGTTAGGAAATCGGATTTAAAGGCTTATGGTTTATGTGTCCACGATTCCCGTTTGCTTGCACGTGATTCACCCCATGTGAAATCCTTTGGTTGATTGTGTTTGCATGTTTGTCATACACTAGTTATGGTTTCATGATATATTTTTTTTGCTAGTGTGATGACTTGTACTTTTTGTATAAATTTTTGTTTTTCATAAAATTTTTGAAAAATACAAAAAGATTTTATTTTGATAAAATTTTGAAAAATCCAAAAAGATTTTTTTTGGTTGCACCGTCTATGGATGAACACTTTGGATGACCAAGTCACAACATCATTCCATTTTTTTTTCGTGTGACTATTTGATAGTGTTTTGAGACAATAGGTCAATTCATCCATGTGCTTTATAATGTTTGGAGTCATTAAGATGTAATTAAATGTTACTTCCTACATGTTTGACTCATGTTTCCTTTAATGCACACTTGCACGGATTTGTTTGATTATTGTGCTTGTCTTATCACATGTTGGTTGGGTGTTTTCACTTCAATCCTGTCCTTAAAACGAACCAAGCGCGATAAATTGTTATAAGGAAATTGTGCATATAAAAACCGTTTTGTGAGTTTGTGTGCTTTATTTGTAAAACGGGGAAGGGCTGCGAAAGGTAATTATCTATCCTTTGCGCAAAAGCCAACGTTAAAAAGGACCTAAAAAATTGAAAGGCAATAAAAAGATATTCATGCCACAAAGGGGCCATTTAGGTTTTTGCACCAATTCTCCAAAGTTTGAGAATTTAGATTACCTCTAAAAGAAAATATATATGAGGGAGTTTGGTTGGAGAATTTAAAATGGGTTTGCACGTCCTTGAATTGATTGAAAATGCGCTTTATAGTTTTGGACGTTATTGGTGTGGAAATCACTTTGACTTTGATTTGTTGATTTGTATAAGACGATGTCAATTAAATTCAACAAATTTTTACACCTAAGGATACTTTTGATGCTCATTCGTTAGGGGTACACATATGCATCGTGCACATATGATTGATTGAGTTGATTTACCTATCGAATGTGTTCACACCCATTCATTCCGTTTCCATGACTTGGTTGTTTGAGTCTAAATCCATGGTGTGATTTTTGTAGCATTTTTTTTTTCAAATGGTATCTATTTTTTTATCTTTGTATGAAAAATTTGAAAAATAAAAAATAGTTTGCGAAGATTTTTTTTGCATCTCCTTGCATGAGCACGTTTTCCATTTGATTGATCCTTGCATGAGCACGTTTTGAATACCGTGTCACCCCAATTTTGCTTGTTTGATTCATTCTTCTTATTTGTCTATTTGGGGACATCATAAAAAGGGGGAGAAAGAATTATCTTATTTTGGGGGAGTTTGAATTTTGGGGGAGTTTTGAGATTTGACTTATGCTTATCATATATTGGTATCTATGTTTATCTCATTTCAAACTCGATACGTCACTTGGTATTTTTCTTTATCTCATGTGTGTAGGTACTACATTGATGATCTCTGAATTGCACACCCTGATGAGAAAAGATTTCAGATTCCTGAAGATTTGAAGAACAAACGATGAAGACTTATTCATTTGTATCTTTCCAGTTTTGGGTTCATGGAAGGGTAGATTTGTATAGGCAATTTTGTTATTTGATAATTCGGATGTTGGTTTTTATGTATGTACCGGCATAGACATAGGGGGAGATTTGTAAGGACATTTTTATCATGTCCGTTATCGTAATGTTTTGTATGTCGTACGCCGTTACATTTGGCACGTCTCTGCTCGATCACATGTGACGGCCCCAATCCGAATTCCGGGAATCAAGCATCCTGCACCTCCATCATGTGTCCTACATCGGCCCCAACGACTTCAAGTTCCATGATTTTAGGGACTAAATGCAAGTGGTACGGAAGAGAAGTCAAAACAGTGAAATATGGCACGATATGGATATTCAAGGGCAATTGGGTAATTGTACAGCCACCGACTGGAGAATAGGTCAACTGGAAAGTTGAAGAGCTTGCCGCAACAAAGATACTGGAAGGAACGGAACCTCAATCCAAGCTACGGTGAAGAAGTTATGGCCCTTTGAAGATGGATCAAATTCCAAGAAAGAATCAGGATTTACAGAAGCCGGACCGGTCCGCCCCATATAAAAAGGAACCGATCCGCCCAGGCACGGACCGGTCCGCCCTGTAAAATGAGGCCAGTATTCCCCGGACCGAATGCGAACCGATGGAGCAGAATTTTAAAAGAACCGGTCCGAGGTCGGACCGATCCGCCTAGGACCCGGACCGGTCCGCCTGGGATAATTACGAGCAGTCCCAGATTTTTTAAACACCTCCTTTGTTCCCCTATTTATACCAACTTCGGGAGAGATGTTTCAAAAGACTTTTCAAGACGAAATTTAGAGTCCTTATTCTACAAGTCTTCACCTTTTTGAGTTCTCCAACTCATGTTTGATTCACACAACTTTTTCAATCCTTTGTGAATCAGTTTGTAACCCAAGAACACAACCTTGAGTTTTGTTCAAACCTTGTGGAGAAGCCGTTCTCTTCTTCATTGCAGCCCTACTGGACAGGGATAGTTCCAGCCGTCAACCCTACTGGAAAGGGATATTCCAGCCGCGACTACAGAATCCGATACCTGCGAGTAATTCTTAGTCAAAAACTTGTATTTCAGTGTAATCCGATTGTAAGCTGTTTCTCTTATAAATTATAGTGATATACAAATGGTTTTTGCCCCTGTGGGGGATTTTTCCTTAAACTTTGTGTGTTGAATATCTTGTGCATAATTCCATATTGTTTCAATCACATAACTGCTGCATGTTTAGGGTTGGTTTGTGCTAAAAGGGTTGATTGGAATCTTGCGAATTATTTTTTATTCAATTATCACACACCGGACCTATTCGGTTTCTCAAATAACAAATAAACAAGCCAAGCAATATATGCATTATTTTACTCTTGTAACATAGGCCCCTCACCGTGGTCAATATTCACAAGATCCTCTACCCAACCTGGGTATATAGTATCAACCAATATCTTATCCTTACCTGCTTTTAAAGAGTGACTGTGCACATGTGTTCCCTGAGTCAGAAAAATGAGAGTGTATGTGCCAATTACACTGGTATTGGTCAAGTCCCTTATATAATACTCCTCTCCATAGTCACCATGCATGGTTGATGATGATGCTCAAAAATAGGGTGCAACAGGTGGCTAAGAGGGGAATGTTGGATGAGGCATTTTGGAGGTAAACCTTGAAGAGTTAGAGAGGGTAATGTTGCACAAGACATTGGGAAAACTTAAGGCATAAGAAATGGAAAATCGTAAGGGACGGGAGAGGGGAATGTTGGAGAAGGTATTGGGAAACCTTGAGGCGTAAGAGAGGGGAAGCCCTGAGGTTCAAACTTAGATCCACGTTATTATTGATTAAGAAATTGTCACAGTCCCTTGATCTCAGTCATCAGTAGTACCAAGGTATTGGTAACAGAGCACATGTCCATCTTAAGACCTAACACTTCCTCTTTCATATTCGATGGTTCTTCTGCCTTGCTTGATATGTGACTGCTCACCCAAGATATCTCATCTGAGGTGTGATATACTTTGGTCATTGGTATATTGAAGTACACAACTCTTGTCCTCCCCCTTTTTTCCTTTTTAATTACCTTGGATAGGGCATATGAGTAAATTTTATAGGGGGTTTCACTCGGACTAACTACTTGTTAGGCTCTCTATCGTTTCTTGTAGTATAATATTATATTTAGAAAACATACACACACATACACACACACACACACACACACACATACACACACACACACACACATATATATATATATATATATATATATATATATATATATATATATATATATATATATGAGATAATTGAATTCAAACTTACCAGAGCCGGAGCCAATTTGTCTAAAAAAAATTTGGTCTATTTAGCCCATTGGGCATGCAAGTACAAGTTGACCCGATTAACGTCTTTCCCTTATTCTAGAGTACCCTTGGTCCTTCCATTTTTCCTCCTTCAAATACTCATATAATTTGAACCCAAGTTTGTGGACATCAACTTTCTTTGCTCCTAACTGTGTATTCCTCCATGGCCTCTTTATCCAAGATGTCATTCTATTGGTGAACTGACAATTCAACATTTTGATGTCTCCGTTGAGGAATTGAACATTTCGTAGTTTCTTCCAATAGGTTTTAAATTATTTGGCTACGTGGGAAAGAACTGATGTCTTCGAACCGGGTAGGAATGTAAAAGTTTTAGAAAGTTGATCCCACACATCATCCTTTATAGCACGATCAATGTTCTTCCAGTTGTCTACACCCCCTATGCCCACAATGATCTATCCAAGGGACAAACAACAGGTTTTAAAATTTTGGATGTCATTATTATTACCGCTTGAACCCAATGTGCTTCTTATCTTGTGCTTGGAATTCCCCGGTGACGGGAGTTAGATTACCAAGGGTTTGTGGAGTCTGATGACTCAAAGACAGTGTAAACGGATTGGTAGAACGAACCCGTGGAGGAGTAGAGTATTGAGAACCCACAAGTTTTAATTCATCTAATCGATTAAGAGAGGGTTGAGTTGAGGAGGAGTTTGGTTATTTGGTTGATCATCTTTGAACCTGTTCGACATTTCCTATAAAAAAAAATATAGTGAATCATATATGATGATCATGTTTAATACTATATATACACACATATACATACACATAAACACACACACACACACACACACACACATATATATATATATATATATATATATATATATATATATATAATTTTCAAGAGCTTTTAAAACATGCTCAATGTGTCTAATTTCCATCCAGTTGGTATTTTTTTTTATAAATTTGTGCAAAGTTGCACGTAACTAACTGGGCAAAAGCGTATCTATGATTGACGTATAAATGTCCGTGACAAAAATGCAAAATCAGTTCTTCTTTAAGTTTTTTACGAGCTCACATTTAATGTTTATATATTGTGAGATGTCATAAGGTGGGGGATTGCTCTATTTATAAAATTGTATCCATAATGGATGGATATTTTTTCTTCCTTTTCTAATAGTGTCACTAACATCAATGCACAATTGGGGTTATAAATGCGAAATATATACTATATTGCTTCATCCCAGCATTTTGGAAAGAAAAATAGAATATGATGTAACATATACGGTTGTGAAAGATCAATTCCATGATTTGTAAGGTGATTTAACGATTCAATTTTTCTTTTCCCATACTGGTAAATAGGAGTTTCCTCTATATAATGCGCACTAATAAAAGTTATTTTACTGTGGTCAAATTGTAATCCCTCGGTTATCTATTGAAACTAATTATTATCGTGACTCATTTTTCGCTGAGAAAATATGTAAAGGGAGAGTGTGAATATGGCCAGTGTTTTTTCACGTGAACGAGAAGATGAAAAATATATAAAATATTTTTGCATGTCGAAAAATATACAAATACTAGAATAAAGGCTTTAATTAATTCTAAAATTACTATGAGTCCTTCAACTAATTAGTGTTTTCCAAATAATCAATCAAACAAAAAAAGTCCAATTTTTGTTAGGGTTTATTAGTTTATTTAACATTTAAGTTCATTTAAATACCGTAAACCCAATAATCAAACTTAAAACAACAACATAAATACATTTGTTGATGACCTAAGAGACTAATATCATTGAATCACAAAAGGCACATATCATCCACATAAAAAATCCTTTTCTTTCTTGTACTTATAACCTTTATGGCTTATTATACACACATGACTACAAATATACATGTATACATGCATAACTACATGTTTACACTCACACACATCCAACATTTATATATATATATATATATATACATGCACGCATATAGATATATGAATAAACACACAGAGAGAGAGAGTTATACCTGAATCAAAGTGTGAATTTGGTTTGCGATTTTGGAGTGCAATTTTGGTCTGGGATTTTGGTTCGTAATTTTCGCCCGTGATTTCAATTTGAAGGAATCTCTACAATTTTGGTTTGGACGGAGAATTGAGACGAGGAATAGAAGATGGTTTTTACATTTTTTAGAGATTATGTTACCCTTTTAGCTTCGAAAATAATAAAATCACAAAATTTACAACGGTTTCGAATGCTTACAAAGTCTGCAAGTGTCCAAAATCATTGTAAATTTTGTAAGTGTTATAAACACTTATAATTAAATAATTTATTAGTTGTAAAATTGCCATTATGGTGTAGTGTGCATCAGTTTTAAAAAATGTTGTTGCAATAAACCGATTTACCCAATTTTATCTTCTTAACCTAAAACATACATCTAGATGGTAGTAGGAAACATTAACAAGCCAATTATACAAAAGGCCGATGTACGAGGAAAACCCATAATAGGAGAAACCTTAGACGACTCAGCCACAAAAATCACTATGATGAGGTTTTACAAAAGACAAAACAATAGACTTACAACACAGACTCGTCGCCCTCAAAAGCCTTGAAGCTCTTCTATCTTCGACCTGTCCTCCACAGTGCAATGCAGGAATTCACTCACATAAGTTGCCATAATGTGTTAGTCTACACATGTCGTGGTATCCATCAAATAGTCTCAGAAATCGTCTACGGAGCCGGAACACAAACCACAGCAACACCACAAACACGGAGTTCATACTATGTAAAGAGCAAACTGTAATACCCCGTATTTTTATGACTTTTAATTTTGGAGATTTATTAAATTTAATTAGAGATATTAATTTAATATTAATCCATAAAATCATTTAAATACTTACTAGCGTGATAAGAGTTAGTAATTATTGGAATTTTGTTGTAAGTTACTTTATGGGTAAAGTAAGTGGTGTAATTAAATTTACAAAAATTATCACGAGAATCTAAATTGATAATTTTGGAAATTTATCGGGGCGCGCCTGTGTCGCGTCGGGATTAAATTTGAACTATTAAAAGTGAATAAATTATAAATCATCTGTATGGCCATTTTGAGTGCGTCAATGTGTCCAGAAGGGTCGAGATAGTCAAAATAATGTACCTGGGGGTTTAGTTTGGGTCTCGGGGCATTTCTAGGCCTAATTAACATCCCGGGAGGGCGTTTTAGGCATTTTATATTTTTGGGCATGGAAACCCACGATTTTTCTAAGGTTATATCAGATGGTAGGAGTCGTCTTCTAGGGTCAGAAGAACCATAAACCATAGACGGCCATTGGAGAGGAAGAGGAAGAGCTTTCCAAGGAGTTCTAGGCCAAGAACTCCACCGTTAGCACCGCCGTCGCATCCAAACGTTAGATCGCACAACGAGGATCACAACCACGCCAATCTTTTCCTCAAATATGAATTAAAAAATCCCAGACAAGTATCTATCTTTCTCTATTTCAATTAATGCTTCAATATATTAGTCTAGGGTTGATTAGGTCTAGTTTTTGTGAAAGAAAAACCTAGTTTGGAGACTCAAAATTGCATGATGTATAGGTATAAGACTTATTCTGGAATTCAAATTCACATGTAGAGGTTATACCATGAAATTTCATTAAGTTAGGAGTATAAAATCTGGTAAAAGAATGGGAAGAAACTAAACAAAGAAAATATTAGGGTTCTTGATATTTTTATGGATTTTACCTCTCTTAATTAGTTATACATGATGAAACTTCACATGCATTACGTAGAATACAACTTATTTGAGGATATAACACTTGTAGTATAAATTATTGGGAGTTTGGAAGTCAAATATATTGGTTTGGATGATTTTGAAAGAAGAAACCCGTAACTGGAAATTCTGCAGTTTCGTCATACCTGCTTGATCGATCGATCGACCCCTCCTGGAAAACTCAAATTCCCCTTTTTAAATAGTTGGTTTCAACTTAAATGAATAGATATTCTTGCATTATTGTTAGAATATTTTGGGAGATAAAGAAGACCAGTGGGGCTTTATAAAAATGGAACCTTTAACGTAAGACGAGATTAATATTTAACGAAGGTGTTTTACACTTAAGAAAATGGGAACATGTGTTTAAAGGGTGAGACTCGTAAGAAAGTTACGTTGTAAAATAAATGAGGACCTACTGAAATTACACTTGGGGAAATAGGAATTCACGAGTGTTACGTAGTAAGTTGAAATAATCCCATAAATAAGTAAAAGAGACAAACCGTTATACGGGATAATCTAGTAATGTGCAATGAGAATAAATATCATAAGTATGGGTCGTGGGCGTACCTAAATTAAAAATGGGAATAGTAGTATACATATATGACTGTGTTTATGTATATACTATATACGTGTAAAAATCATGCCTGCGCTACTTGCTATCACTGAGGTTACCGCGCTGGGACAGTCTTATCTCGATGGGACCTTTATGGGGGATATTGACTTGTACCCTAGAACATAGTAATCCTTGGTACAGGCTATCGGATCGATAGTCAGACGGTCCTAAGAGACGTGAGGGTATGTTCTGACCTCTTAGTGACTTGGAACTATGTTTCGCCTCAATTTGTATGTGTTTTGTGTTAATACAGTTCGAGAGTGATTCCGAACTAGTATTTCCCTTAGTACGAGTGATACGGGGACTTGATAGCAGAGTATGCCAGCACCAAAAATTGATGTGGGGTGACGATTATATATATATATATATATATACTCAAAATTTGGGAACTATCTACTGTGACTAAAGGTAGGTAAGAAATGAATAATTATTACAACTTGGGTATAAGTGTTTGAAAACGTGTGAAGCAAAACTGAGAAACTTTATAATTAAATGAGGTTATGTGAGAACTTTGCTTTTAAAATTAAATCTCTTAACAACTAGAAATTGTCGGCTTGAGACCTTGTGAGTAACTTAAGATAAGCTAAATTGTTGGGATAAATAGTGCAGTAGGTGTGCACATTAGAAGATAGGTGAGAATTTCTCAAGAGAGTGCCGCACACTAATATGATTTTTGCATTAGCCGGTAAGCATTTTAAATACTTGCTAAACTGAATTTTAAATTGTTTTACAATCGGGCTCTGACCCGTTTCCTATTTTCTCTTCTCTTGTGTATATATGTATATATTACAGGTGCCCAACCACAGGGGCAACTTGCATAGGATCCTTTGGAAGGAATGTGCTGCAGCTTAGGTGGGAGTTGCAGGCCTCTTGTTTAGACGACCTCATTGTTGATTCCACATCTAGTTTTATTTTATCTAGTTGAGCATGTGTCGCTCTTTTCCATTATTTAGTTGGTTTTATCAGAGATTGTGGTTCGTTTATTTCCAGTATTTATACTTTGGGTTTATTATTGTCAGGATGTTTTCCTTTGAAGTTTTAAGTTGGAATTAATTAGTTGGATGCTTAAATTGCTTGGATTATATTTTTCCAATATAGTTGTTGTGTGATTCTTAAACTATGGATTATGAAAGGTTTTAAATGTTGGTTTTAAATTAAAATCTTAAATTTATGTCTTAAAGAAATGGTTTTGTCACTTATCTTAATTATTTAGGGTGTTTAATTTCAAAAAAAATATTTTTACGACAGTGATGCTAAGAATGAACCAACCGTTCACCTTGGTTATAATTTAATAAAGGACTGATCACCCGAAATTTAATTAGGCGGGGTGTCACACAAACAACAGGATCCACCGTATAAAGCATAGTCAGACAAGATGAGTAAAACCTTCTGATGTCGATGAAACGAAATCTTAAAGCATAAGAAAGATGAAACTTTGATCCTGAAAGTATTTGGGTGAAATTAGGGTTTGGGAGCTTTTGGATATAGATGGGAAAATAATTTTTACCAAAAGTCTCTCTTGAATATGATACCTCACCTCCTTTATATATAAAATATAAAATTCAAGGGTGACACAAAAATTGAGGAAACTCGTTCGAATGAAAACCTTAAGTTGTTAGAAAAAATAACCTTGATTCATTCAAACGAACTCCAGTCTCATTTGAACGAACAAGAGATATCATTTGAATGTACTTCAACGAGCTTCCAATGAGCAGGCCTTTGTTAGATAGAGAAACCCCGTTGAATGTTTATTTGAAGTTCATTCTAATGAATTCATCAACTCATTCAAATGAACACTGCACCTCATTCAAAGGAAAAACAAACGTCGTTCTAACGAAGAGCAATTCTCGTTCGAACGAACAAAACCAAGTATAATATTTTTTCTTCAAAAAAACATTTTAAAAAAGCTCCAAACATTTTGTCAAAACAAAATACCCAAAAATTAAATTTCCAAGGATTAAAATCATATCATCAATACCTGAGAGATCTTCGAAAACACAAAGACAAACGTGGCATTTCTCCCCCTTTTTATTAAGAAATAGAAAAAGTAAGAATGCATAAGATTATTTCTCCCCCATAAACCAAATCTGCCCCTAAATATGTGAACATATAATATCAAGAGAAATTAGGGAAGAAGGAATAACATCATGCAATGGTGTAAAGTTCAACAAACACAACATGGCAACTCAAACAAAAATAATCCACACAATGATTAATTAATATAAATATTGATGCATATAAGATATCAACTTGAATACATAAGAAGGCATGAAATTTTAATGCAAACAAACAAGAAGGGATACCAAAATGATTATATATCATGCCAAATTAATCCAAAGATAATGCATATGGAAAACAAGGATTAAATGGAAACTCAAAGACTCAAAACAAAACGATGCCATATATATAAAATACAAAATATACCAATGACACACAAACTTACATATATAGGTAAAAAATAACCACAAAATGAAAAAAAAACATAAGCTTTACACACTAGCATAGTATTGGTGTTTCTAAACATGTGGGGTCGAATGATCGTGAAAGCACAATGCACACAGTCTTGGAATATTGATGATTCCACAAATCAATAGTGGGATGATATAATAAGAACAAGTCGGATTCATTGTGAAACTTTGATCTTCAATTAAAATATCCTTAAAAGCTAAACATATATCATATATTTCACTTAAATCTTTTGAAGATATCACTTTTAAAAATAAAATAAACAAACTAGTTGGCCTTTAATCATTATGTTTTTCCCTCTCTTTTTTTTATTAGGCTATTGAAATGGTGGATTTCTTACAAAGGAGATTTCCTCCTTTTGTAGCCCTTTCCTTAGCACCCTCATATTTTCAATAAGAATCAAATTGTTTAACGGACAATGGTTCTTACATGCACAAATCCACCATAGTCGCAAGATATGTAGATAACGAGATTAATAGGAGAACATTTGGTAAAACTCAAATATAACATTTGTAATTAAAATTCAAAAGAGCTCTTGCATGTGTGTGTGGAGGCATATACAAAGTGAATCCATTAACCAAATCAAAGTCGAACAATTTCATGCAAGCATGATTAAGAACAATCTAAGCATTGACAATCATTACCACATGTCTTAGCCACATGGAATCGTAGAATGAAGTGGATTCAAGCACACCAATATGCCACACAAAATGTGTACAACTAAAATACACAAAAACAAAAATCTTTTTGATTTTTTAAATATTTTTCAAAATATACCAATTTAAAAACAAACAAACTCACAAGGCAAAAAAAATCATTTTGTATTTTTCAATATGAACCAATAAATGAAAAATAAAAATCCAAAAGACTCAAACAACATACAACTAGAAAACGCATATACTTTGAGTGTGCAAACATGTGAACACAATCAACCACTAAATATAGCATGGAAAGTATCATGTGCAAGCAAACGAGAATTATCAAGTCTAATATGTAAAGCCTCCAAATCCGATTTCCTATCCCACATAGGTGTAACGTGACTCTCTAGGGTTTTAGGAACCTTAGTGACTCTAGACTTAGACTTTCTAAGACCATTTTTGAGATCACAGCAAAAATTTGTAAGGTGACATTTCCTACCGCAATGTATTCGTGTAATGAACGAGGGGTGTACGCAAGGGTTGACCTCTTCTAATGTTTCTATCAATGGTTGAATCTCTCAAACATATGGTTTTGTCTTTAGTAGCGGAATCATTGTGATCATCTAAACCAATTCTGACCTAGATTCCAAAGCAAATTTGACATGACTCGAGTCTCTCAATATCTCTTTTAGCTCCACTATCTTAGACTTTAGTGAACATTTAGACTCTTCAAACTCAAGAAGCTCTTTCTTCAAAACTTCCATCAAACCAAAAAGTTTATCTTTCTCTCCCTCGATATACTCTAGCCTCTCTCAAATAGTCCTCTCATGTGCCCTAAGATCCTCGATCAAACACTCTCATCATTTCTTACGACACCTTATTTTAACTTAGCTTACAATTTCAAGTTTGCATTTTTCTCTCTCAAAGTTTTCACATATAGCTCACGAAAGGCAACTTGGAGTTTACTCTCATCCTCATTTTATTCATACTCATTTTCCTCTACACTCTCTTCACTATCCGTCACTTAGGAATCTGAAATGATGGCCTTAAAAGTGTCATGCTTAGAATTTTCTTCATGGGAATATTTTCCAACAAGGCTCACATGATTAGCCGTGAATGAGGTGTAATTGCGCTCAAGGTATAATTGGGTCCGTCTTGTGGATATCTATCACTAAGGGTGATATTATACACCTTCAGTTTCTTACCTTCCTTTCTTAGATTAATGGGACACCCAGCTGCTTCCCTATGGCCATAACCCTCACAACCAAAGAATCTATTCGAATAATCCCTCTTAAAATTGTCATTATGATTTTTAGGAAAGTGATTGGACTTGTTATACTTGTTCTTCTCAAACTTCTTTGCATCTTTTGGCTGCTTTTGAAACTTAAGAAAATTTCTAAATTTCTTCATAAACATGGCCATATCATCGAAATCGATGTTAGACTCATCATCTAAAATAAGTGTTTCCTCCTTTCGATCATTCAAAGTGATGGCCTTGTCCTTTTTTTTTATTTTAGAGGATAGCATATCAAGCTCAAAGGTTTGTAAGTCACCTACAAGCTCTTCCAGTTTCGTAGAGTCCAAAGTATCGAATGAAATTAAACCGTCATTTTTGAATTAAATCTTTTAGGCAAGGACCTTTGGATTTTCTTGATTACTTAGTTTTCAAGTATTCTCTCTCCCAAGTTAAAAGACGAGTTCGCAATATCGAGTAATCTAGCATAGAACTCATCAAAGGTTTCATTGTCCTGAATCTTAATGGTTTCAAACTGAGTGGTGAGGTTTTGGAGTTTGGAAGCCTTAACAACACTAGTTCATTCATGGGTGAGTTAGAGCTATGTCCCAAGGCTCTTTAGACAATTCACAAGTTATAATACTGTGGAACTCCTCCGATGTGACCGAACAAAATAGAGCATTTAAACCACGTGATTTATAATTTGCTAACCTATTCTCACTCTCACTCCAGGATTCTACGGGTTTGGGAATACTATTTTTATCAACTAAGGTTGCTGGTGGAAACCAATCATTAAGTATTGCTTGCCATAACCGCTCATCTATAGCTTTATGAGACGATTTCATATGCATTTGTAGTATATATAATTTGACCCATCAAACATTGGCGCCCCAGGGACGAAAAACCATCTGGAAAAAAAACCACCAAAATTCATGCATAAAATGATAACTTAGTCTACTAGCTATGATATTAATTTGATAAGCATAGGCAAGGATGGATAAGTACAAAAAGTCTATTTTTGAATATCTCAAAATTAATCTAAAACTTTAAATAGATTAACCAAAATAAAACCTTTTGCACTAGTTTTAAACATATTGTTGTGATAAACCTATTTACCCAATTTTATTTTCTTTACCTAAAACATGCATCTAAGTAATATCAGACAAAATAAATAAACCCATAGTACAACACGTCAATGTATGAGAAAAGACAAATATGGGAAAAACCAAGGACGAATTAGCCACACAAATCACTATGACAAGGTTCTAGAAAAGACAAACAGTAGACTTACAACATAGACTCGTCGCCCTAACAAGCCTTGGTGCTCTTCTATCTTCGACTTCTCCTCCAAAGTGAAATGAAAGAGTCCACCCATATAAGATGCCACAATGTGTGAGTCCACACACACCTTGGTATCCACCGAACATGCTCAATAACTATCTATAGAGTCGTAACACGAAACCACCACTTCTTCACCGCAACACCACAAACATAGACTTCACCGTGTGTAATAAACAATGAAATCCTCCATATGAATGTACTTAGACAAGATGAGTAAAACCTTCTTGGTGCCCACAAAATAAGATCTCACAGCATAAGAAAGATGAAACTTATATCTTTAAAGTATATAGATGGGGATGTTTTTGGCCAAAGGTCTCTCTAAACTCTGAGACCTGTCCTCCTTTATATAGAAAACACAAAATTTGAGGCGACACAAAAATCGAGGAAACTCGTTCGAGCAAAAATTTTAAGTTATTTAAATAAAAAACATGTTTCGTTCAAACAAACTCCTGTCTCATTTGAACAAATAAGAGATCTCATTCAAATGTACTTCGTACGATCTTCTAAAGGGTAGGCTCGTATTAGATAGAGAAACCCCGTTGGATGTTCATTTGAACGAACACATCAACTCGTTCAAAATAAACATTGCACCTCGTTTGAATGAAAAACAAATCTCATCCAAATGAGAGCAATTCTTGTTCGAATGCACAAAACAAAAAAATCTTCTAAAAGCATTTTATATATAGGTCCAAATATTTTGAAAAAACAAAGCACCCAAAATTAAATTTTCAAGGATCAAAATCATATGCATCCAAACCTGAGAGATCCTTGATAACACGAAGACAAACGTGGCATGAAACACTGTACGCAGTTTAATATCCGAAGCTTTATCGCTATATCTTCATCAAACATGTCATAGGCTTACGAGGTCAACAATACAAAGCCTGACCTATGGCTCGAATTGTTTTTCTTGAAAATAAGCCAATACATACATATTGACTCAAATTGAAAATTTGTCCTGACAAAATCCTATATTCGAAAACAAAAACCATAATTCTTAATAACCCTAAACCCTATCTACTAAAACCTAAAACCTAAACCCTAATGCCTAAACATTAATTACTAAACCCTGAAATCTAAACCCGAAAACCTAAACCCTAAATCCTAAAACCCAAACCCAAAATCATAAACCCTAGACCCTAAACTCTAAACCCTAGACATTAATCTTAAAACCAAAACCCTCAAATCTAAATCGTAAAATCTAAACCCTAATATTAAAATAGTTAACCCAAATTCCTAATTCCTAAAACATATAACCTAAACCCCAAAACCCGAACACTAATACCTAAACCCGAGTTTGAAAACCCTAAAACCTAGACCCCAAATCATAAACCCGTAATCTTAAAACAAAACCCTAATTACTAAAAGATAAAATGTAAAATGAAGAACCTAAACCCGAATTAAAAACCTTAAACTATGAACCTATACCCTATTTAGTAAGCCCTAAAACCTAAAACCTAAACCCTAAACCCTAAATCCAAATACCTAAATACTTATCGCTACACCTTAATTGCTAAATCCTAAAACCAAAAATTGAAATCATAAACCCTAAAATTTGAATTGAAAACCATAATTAAAAACCCTAAAACCAATACCCCAAATCATAAACCTAAATCTTAAAATAAAGACCCTAATTTCTAAAGCCTAAAATGTAAAATTAAACACATAAATCCTATTTAAGAAACCTAAACCACAAACTATAAACCTTATAATAAACCCTAAAATCTAAACCCTAATCCCTAAATCCTAATTACTAAACCCTGAGACCTAAACCTAAAAACCTAAACCTTTATCCCTAAAATCTTATTACTAAACATTAAATCCAAAATCATAAAACCAAACAATAAATCAGAAACCATAAATTATAAATTATAAACCACAAGCCCTAAACCCTAGAAATTAACCTTAAAACCAAAACCCTAAAATCTAAATCGTAAACCCTAATAACAAAATCATTAACCATATTCAAAATTCCAAAACCATATAACTTAAACCCCAAAGTTCAAACATTGATCCATAAACCCTAATTTGAAAACCCTAAAACCTAAACCCTAAATCAGAAACCCTAAATCCTAAATCCTAAAACAAAAACCCCAATTCCTAAACCCTAAAATGTAAAAACAAAAACCTAAACCCTAATAATAACCTTAAACCACAAACCCTAAGCCCTATTTATTAAGCATTAATCCCTAAGCCATAATTACTAAAAACTAAAAACTAAACCCAAAAATTTGTACCCGTATCCTCAAACCCTAATTACTAAAACCTAAACCCTAAACCCTAAAACTAAAACCCTGAGTCATAAACCCTAAATTATAAATTGAAAACCATAAACCATAAAGACTAAAGCCTAAACGTTAACCTTAAAAAAACCTAATTACTAAACCCTGAAACCTCAACCCACTAAAAATGTTTTCTAGTGAGAGAAGCCACTCCTTCTGTGTAAAACCATCTCTTTTGGCTTAATCATCCTACACTCTTGCTGGGAGTTCGAGTGCATTATTTGTTTAAATTGTGATCCTAAGCCTTTATATTATGTTTCTTTCCCACATCTTGTGATGCACCTCCTATCAAGACTCCTCTCCATGATGATCAATCTCACCCTCCAGTTTTTCCCAAATACTTGGTAAGAAATGTGTTGCCCATGAGAAACGAACAATACTAACACCTTGTAATTTATGTTTAAACAATACTAACAGTATTCTAATTTAATTCATTTATGTTTAAATAATTCGAACTGAATTAATGAATGAAATTATTTACAAATTAATACAAATAAAGTGGGAATTTTGAATGCAAATAAATTATTTTTAGGTGGGCCTAGTTAATGTAATTAGTTAATGGTCTTGAGGGTAATTACTTTAATTAGTTAATGGGATTCAGTATTTAGTTTAGTGAGTCTAATTAATTGAATTAGTTTAATGGGATTGAATATTTATTTAGCTAATGACTTGATTTATTATAATGGTGTACTTTATTAATTGAATTAGTTTAAGGGGTAGCATTTTTTATTTTAGGCCAGTTACCTCCTTACTTGATTTAAGGTTGACGGGTGGGGGTTTAAAAAGGGAAGAAAATTTTTGGGGTTTATGGGATTTTAATAAGGGAAGTTAGTGGCCGAGTTTATAAAGAGGAATCAACGCTAAAATTATGGGAGGATATAACAGTGGGTTATAGGTTTTAAATAGGGGTTAAAACCTTGGAAATGGAAACAGTTAAAAAGGGTTGAGCAAGGGAGGGCGGTGCATTTCTTTTATGGACAATGATATACGTACCAAGTTTTTACACCAAAATTAGTTTACCAAGTGCATTAAATTGTTGTACACTACTGCAAGTACAACAGTTTAATGCACTTGGTAAACCACTTTTGGTGTAAACACTTGGTGTACATATCATTTTCCTTATTTTATAAGGGAGAAGTCAGGTCTTAGGTTGGTGATGAAATAAAGGCAGGTAGAAAAGGTGGGGGCGACTTTTAATCCTCATCATTTAAAAAGTTTCACTCCCTCCCAATCATTTCCTTTCCTACCTCATTTTTACACACTCCTAAGCCGTGATCTGGATTCCTATAAAAGGAGAAAAAGTGAATTAAAGCCCTATCTCCTATTATTTCCTCCACCTTAGAAAAGCGATCTCGTAAAAGGAGTCAACCCTTAACTATTACACAAACCATAGGATGTTCTTAAAAGAACTCAAATTTATCTAAATAATTTTTATTTTACTTTTATCCTCCTAAAATACTTTACTCTAATTATGAATTAAACCCCAAACCTCTATTTATATTTTTAAAAAGAGGACTTATTGAACGTTTTCGAGGAGTCTTTCATAGGACTTTATTTCCATCAACTCAAGAACAAATTTTGGGAAACATTTTTTAGGCAAGTAACTTTTTACTCTCCTCCTTTTATATGCGTAGTTGGTAAATTTTACTTTATTAATTTATATGTAAGTACGAAACCATAGTGTTAATGGCATCCCGATTTTGTAAATTTAAATAGTGTTAATTATCCGATAATACTTGTTAAAACTTTATTCCTATGTGGAATATAATTATATGCCTAAATATTGAGAATTGATATTTAGGTTTTGGACCCATTTGTAGAATTGGCGACTGTGATTTAATATTATAAGATGCAGATTTAAATTTAGACTTATTAAATTCAAAAAATTGTGCTTGCTTAGTATGGTTGTACCTTATGCATTGGAAGTACCACTTTTGACACGTTTGTCCCTTTTAAATTATATTTTTCACGCGAACTTCATTCATGCTATGTGACCTTATGTAATAATTATAATATAAATGACTTGGGACACTTAAAAATATTTATGGAATCCCGCATGACGTAATGTACTCTTGTAAAATAATTACATGTCCCATTTATGCAAGAATGATATATGATCCCTACTTGAGTCCCTATTAATGTTGTCATTCATTTTGTTATGTAGAGGATAAAAGGGGTACAGTAAATTATTTATTATTTTCTTATATATTGCATAGTAGTGTTAGATTAGTTAGAGAAATGACCCGTATATCCTTAAATCCTTATTTTTACTCTCACATGATAAGCTCATATTAATGTCTCTTAATAATTACCCTATTTATATGTATTTGTATCGGGGGGCGGCCTAGTTTGGATTTTACTTAGGTGATATGCCCCACACACGGGGTTTAGATAAGGGTAGTTACGATGACTCAAAACCTTAACCAAACAAACATGCCCTTACCTAAATGCTTTACTTTTCGGAAGGTTATGGTTGTGATCCCTCAGAACTTATAAAATGGGCTAAAATGTATCATAATTCTAAGTGATATGACTAATGGGCGGGGTAATTGGATTTTCAGTAGATTGTTGGGAGTGAATAAAGGTGTTTTCTAAATATCAATGTTAAATGAACTTGTGAAATGAAAATGAATGGGTGGGAATCGTGGAGGGACACCCTGATATTGTGATATACAAATTCCCAGCCATGCAAATGCTAGGTGGCATATGGTCATGAAAAATGATGGTTATAATTTAATCTGATGTGTTATCCCAGAGCAGCATGACGGGCGATTGAGGTTTACGTGATTGTTTAAATTTGGCATGCCATATGTTTATGAGATAGCCAAGAAGAAGGGCGAATGTCGATTATGTGTTGTTTAATTAATGAAATGTATTGAGATAATTCTAACTCATTTCAATGATTTAAATTTTGTCATACCACATGCTTATCATTTGGCCGAGAGGAAGGAGCACATGTCATACGTCTGCTTATATATTAAGAATGAGTAATTAACTAAATGAATTGGATAATTCTAACAAATTATGAAACTATGCTTATGGGTTGGGATGCTCATTAAATTATTAAACTTTGACTTTATTATTTATTCATATGACTTCTTTGAGTAGCGTAGCTAAATTACTTGATAGGGTCTTGACCCTCTCTTCACATGGAACTTAGGTCCTAGTGTTAGACCTCATGTATATCTTCCTTATTCCAGTGATCATTGTTATCCACATCTCTTGCTTGGTATATCATTTTTAGATACATTGTGGGTCTCTATTTTATTTAGTTATCATTTTTATTTTTTAATCTTTGTTTATTTTTGAGACATTCTAATTTGTATGTTGAGACTTAATTATCGTGTATTATACCAAGATTCTTTGGGATTGTTTTGAGGTATTATTGTTGAGACGTTATTATAACTCTCTAACGATTATGGACATCCTATATGAGTTTTTCATCTGAGAATTTTCACATTATTTACATATTACATGGTTATTCATTCATTTGTTCTCTCCATGCTGAGAATGGTATTATATTATTTTAATATCTTGTATGATTTTATATTTAGACTTGATTAACCTAAGTGTTTAATTACTCAGGGAAATACAGTTGGTATCAGAGCATGATCTTAGGCCTCAAGGGTTATAGGTTCTTTTAGAATTTTACATAGCATTCTTTGATATGTTCCTTTCCTTGTACTCTTATATATGTTTCGTTACTAATAGGGCATCCATCTTAAATTTTAAATTCCGCTTAGGAAGAAATTTCGTCAGGCCAGATAGCTAATGGGACAGGCCAATCATGGGGCTCCGGACCATAGGAACCCATTATTATGCCCAAAGGAAATACCATTCTGGGGGGCATAAAAGTTATCAAAGATGATCAGCCAAGAAGTACATAACACCCATAATATCTCTGTCAGTAATAACGATCATTATGGGAGGGAGAAGACATCACATACCAGGACAGGAGAGGCAGTAGTAATAGGGACAACATCAAGGGTTCATTAGCCCTATTTGAGGTAGTATATTTTAAATGTGGAGGAAGAGAAAACAAATTTTGGGTTGCCCCAGTGTTGAGATTTAGGAGAAAAAATATTAGGTCCATTCAGCCCATGAGATGTTCATTATGGGCAGCTTCAGGAGCAGTTCTAATATGTCCTCGGGCCCTAATAATAGCAGTATCCAACTCCGAGTACACATTCGATAGCAATGCTAATTATATTATCGTTTGTGTAGTAGTAGCCCCAGCTTCAGTACCATAGAGTTTATCAGATTACGCAGCCCTAACTAGAGAGATGGGGTGAAGTCCAAGTGGAGTACGATACATTTTGACACTTTAGATAGAGTTTTTCTTGATATCGATGCCTCACACTCATTTGTATCATGTAGTTTTGTGGGCATTATTAGTTTGTTTCCTAGATATTATAATACATCTTTATCGATAGTTATTCTGTTACACATATCTACTCACATTTTTTAGATTCATAATGATGTGGAGGTTTATATTGGTAGATTGTGTTTGAGGCTGATTTGTTAGTTTTAAACACCCACTCTTATGATCTGATCTTGGGTATATAATGATTTGTTAGATAGAGGGACCATATATATTGTAGGGGTCGGACTATCATTTTCACTATTCTAAGTCAAGAGATGTATATTATTGCTATGCCTAAGCCAGAGGGGGGGTGCCATAACACATTTATATTTTATCAATGTGGAGACACAGTTGGACACTATCATTTCACTATTCTCAATTTCGATTATAAGAGACTTTCCCAACGTATTTGAATAGGTGCTGGGTTGCCACTAGATTGAGAGATTTTTTTTATTTAATTTGGCTTCTGGTATGATTCTGATTGCCAAGGGGCATATCCGATAGATTCTCAACAAACTAGGGAGTTGAGATAGTAAATCAAGTAGTTGTTATAGTAGGGATTCATTTGGCATAATTCGTTGTCATGGGAAACTTTAGTTCTTTTTAAATAAGCGAGATGGTTCACTACAGTTGAGTGTTGACTACCCTGAGTTGAACAAGATGACCATGAGGAATAAGTATCCTTTACTAAGGATTGATGATCTATTTGATTAGCTTCGAGGTGCTTCATTCTTCTCGCAGATTGATTTGCATTCGGGGTACCATCACTTGAGGGTACGAGAGGAGGATGTGCCAAAAACTGGTTTTTTTACTCATTATGGTTCCTATGAGTTCAAGATCAAGCCGTTTGGGTCGACCAATGCCCCATTGTGTTCATGGATTTGATGAGCTGAGTATTTTAATCGTATTTATTTCTATTTATCATCATCTTCATTGAGGACATCTTGATTTATTCACGAATCGAGGAGGAGCATTTTTTATCACTTGAGAGTTGTACTTCAGATGATGTGGGAGCATACGTTGTATGCGAAGTTCCATAAATGTGAGTTTTGGCAATGGGAGGTGTAATTTTGGGGCCATGTCATTTCGATGTCGGGATCATCAGTGGACCCAAAGAAGATGTCGATTGTTTTAGGTTGGGGGCAACCCATGACACCTATGTAGGTTAGTATTTTTTTGGAATGGTCGAGGATGGTCGGAGGTTTATCTGAGGCTTTTCGAAGATTGTGAAACTGTTGACCAATTTTACTCAAAAAGGAATTCAGTTTGTATGGACTAAGAGATGTCAATATTCCTTTAACACTCTCAAGGCAGAGTTAACTTCAACTAGTGTTTTGGCTATACCTAGGATGGGTTTGAGTATTTAGTATACACTGATGCTTCCTTACAGGGGTTAGGAGGAGTGTTAATGCATGAGGATCCTCCCATTTCTTATGCATCTTGGGATTTAAAATTAAATGAGGTTAACTATTCGACTCATGACTGGGATCCAGTGGCTATAGTGTTCACATTACACGTTTGGAAGTATTATTTTTAGGGTGAGAAGTTTGGGATTTTTAGCGATCACATGAGTTTTTAGTATTTGTTCAAATGGAAGGATTTAAACATATGACAATGATGATGGTTCAATTTTATCAAGGAATACTAGTTTACAATTAAGTATCACCTAGGAAGGCCAATATGGTGGTAGATGCCTTGAGTCAAGGGCCTAGTGGCAGTTTATCTTCTCTTCATTTAATTGATGTGGGTTAAGTTGAGGTACTTGGCGAGTTAGTCGATGCATTTATGAGGATACTCACCCTGACTCCTGACATCCTTATGCCGGTGGTTTGGATATAGTCAGAGGATGTGTTTTGTAAGGAGAGAGTGGCCGAGTTTTTGGCAGTTGGTGTACCTCGATACACCATTGGGTCAGATGGTGGATTGTAGTATATAGGGACATTAATTGTGATGTTAGACAATAAGTTGTGTAGGTCCGTCACACAGCAGGTCCATAGATTATAAGTTTTAATTCATCCCGATAGGGATAAGATGTATCAAGATATGAGGAGATAGTATTGGTGGTCCGATATGAAGTTGGACATTGCTACGCTTGTCAAATAATAAAGTTGTGTCATCAACGACCGTCAAGGAAGCTTTTACCCCTACCCATTATCGAGTAAAAGTGGGACATTATTTCGATGAACTTCATCATAGGGTTGCCTTTGATGCCAAGACAACATGATTCTATTTGGGTCATAGATGACTGTTTGACAAAGGTTGCACATTTCTTGTCCATTCACACGGATTTCACAACAGAGCAAAATGCAAATTTATATGTGGCAAGGATTGTACAGTTGCACTAGATACCATTGTCGATCAACTTCAATAGAGATCCAACTTTTTTTCCACTTTTGAGGAAGTTCCCAAGAAGTTATCGGGACTAGATTGCAGTTGAGTACGTCATACCACCCTCAAACAAATGGACAGATGGAACGAGTGAACCTGACTTTAGAGGATATGCTTTGTGCATGTGATTTGGACTTCAAGGTAAGTTAGGAGGCCCATTTACCTTTGGTTGAGTTCGCCTTCAACAACAGCTACCAAAAATTGATTTGTATGGAACTGTATAAGGCATTGTATGGGCGATCGTGTAGGTCACTAGTATGTTGGTTGGACAAGGGTGAGTTTAGTTTATTGGAACCCGAGTTCATTCAGAAGACTTTAAAGAATACCAAGATGATTCGTGTGAAAATCAAAATGGCACAGAGTATTGCAAAGTTACACAGATTTGGTTAGGGAGGACATGGAGTTTCAGATCTATGACTAGGTTCTTCTCAAGGTGTCACCTATGAAGGGGGTGATGCGTTTCGAGAAGAAAGGTAAGTTGTCCCCAAGGTATGTTGGGCCGTTTATGATCACGAATTTCATAGGATTTCTTACTTATCATTTAGCACTCCCAGATCACCTAGCTATAGTGGACAATGTATTTCATGTATTGATTCTTCGTAGATTCTTATGGGGTAATGTCGTGTATCATCGCATAAACTTATAAGACATCCATTTAGATGTTGATGTTTCATACACTTAAGGGAAAACTCGTATCTTTGACCGTAGGGTCCAAACATTGAGAACTAAGGGGATCCCATTAGTTCATCTCCAGTGGGGTCACCATTGTGAGGATGAGTCCACTTGAGATTGAGAGGGTGCTTTAAGACAGCATTATCCGCACTTGATCTTATATGGGTATGCATTACTTAATATGAATTTCGACAACAAAATTCTTTTCATTAGAGGGGAAGAATTTAATACCCCACTAAATTAACTAATTGAAAGTACTGAAATTTAATAAACTCATGTTTAAATAATTTGAACTGAATTAATGTAATGAAATTACTTACAAGTTAATAGAAGTAAAGTAGGAACTTTGAATGAAAATAAATCAAGTGGGCCTAGTTAATGGAATTAGTTAATGGCCTTGAGGTAATTAATTTAATTAGTTTAATGGGATTGAGTATTTATTTTAAGTGAGTTTAATTAATTGAATTAGTTTAATGAATTGAATATTTATTTAGCTGATGACTTTATTTATTGGACTGGCGTACTTAGTTTAACTAACCTAATTACTATGGAAAATAACTTAAGAGTAATGACAATTGGGCCAGCCAAATTAACAAGGGGAAATATTTTCTTATGTTGGGATAGTTACCTCGTTATTTGATTTAGGCTTGATAGATGGGAGTTTAAAAACGGAAGGAAACTTTTTGGGTTTATGGGATTTTAATAAGTGAAGTCGACGACCAAGTTTATAAAGGGCAATCAACGCTAAAATTATGGAAGTATATAACATTGGGTAAGAGTTTTGAAAATGGGGTTAAAACCTTGGGAATTGAAATAGTTAAAAAAGGGATAAACAAGGATGGGCAGTGCATTTCTTTTATCAAAAATGCTATTGTGACAGAATTTTTGACAGAATTTTCATGGAAAAACTGATGTGGCGTGCTTCTATTGGTTGGTTTTTGGGGTCCACGCCAGTGGGACCAAGAAACCACCAATAAAAAGACGCCACGTTAGTTTGTCCATGAAAATTCTGTCAAAAATTCTGTAAAAATAGAACTACTCTTCTTTTATATGGGAGAAGTCAGGTCTTAGGTTGGTGCTGAAATCAAGGCAGGTAGAAATTTGGTGGGGGGATCTCTCAATCCTCATCATTTAATAAGTTTATCTCTCCCCTAATAATTTCCTCTCCTACCTCGTTTTTACCCACCCTTAAGCCGTCATCTGGATTTTGCCAAAAGGGGGCATCATGAATTAAAGCCTCGGATCTTGTTCTTTCCTCCACCTAATAAAAGCAACCACGTAAAAGGAGTCAAGACCTCATTATTATACAGACCTAAGGATATTCTCGGAAGAACCCAACTCATAAAATTATTTTTTATTTCACTTTTAGCCTCCTCAAAAACTTTACCCTATTTATGAATTAAACCCCAAACCTCTATTTATGTTTTTAAAATAAGGACTTAGAGACCATTTTCGAGGAGACTTTCAAAGGATTTTTTTTCCATCGACTCGGGAAGAAATTTTGGGACACATTTTCGAGGCAAGTAACTTTCTACACTCCTACATTTATATGCATAGTTGGTAAATTTGCCTAAATTAATTTATATATAAAAAAATTAATTAGTAACCCCTAGGGTTATTGTATTCCTAATTGCATCCCGATTGTATAAATTCAAATAGTGCTAATTAGTCGATAATACTTGTTGAACTTTGTTCCTATGTGGAATATTATAAGCCTAAATCATGAGAATTAAAATAGGTTTTGGACCCATCTGTAGGGTTGGCAATTGAGATTTAATATTATATGATGCGAATTCAAGTTTAAACTTATTAAATTCTAAAAATTGTACTTGCTTAGTAAGGTTGTACCTTTTGCATTAGAAGTAGCCCTTTTGACATGTTTGCCTCTTTTAAATTATATTTGTCACGTGGACTTCATTCATGCTATGTGACCTTATGCAATAATAATATAAATGACTTGGGACACTTGTAAATATTTATGGACCCCTGCGTGATGTAATTTACTCTTGTAAAATAATTACATGTACCATTCATGCAAGAACGATATATAATCCTAACTTAAGACCCTATTAATATTGTTATTCGTTTTGTTACGTAGAGGATAGAAGGGGTACATGAAATTATTTATTGTTGGCTTAATTAACTAAATGGATTGAGATAATTCTAATGCATTTCAACGATTTAAATTTTGGCATACCCCGTGATTATGAGATTAATGAGAGGAAGGAGAGCATGTCGGTTACGCTAGCTTAAATAATGAGAATGATTAATTGATTAAGTTCCCGTTTGGTTTTACCAAAAATTATAAATTTCCCCATTTATAAATTGGTCCATTTACACATTGATCCATTAATTATGTTTGGTTTCATTAATGAAATGATTAATTAATTGCTACATTTTAGCTCATGTGTAAAATCTAAAATTGGATCATTTCACAAAAAATGTGAAATGATTCCATTTGAAAAATGAGTCACATAAAGTGAATCTCTCTCTCTCTCTCCCCCCCCCCCCCTTCCCTCCCTTGACCTCCCTCTCCCTTTTAATTTATTTTTATCTTTTTTTTCCTCATTGAACCTTAACATCAATTTCAGATGACCAAACATTGTGTAAAATTGGATTTAAACTCATTTAAAATCCACTCATTGACAATTCATGAATTCACAATGAAATAATTTACATAATCAAATAATTTGCTCAATCAAACATGGCCTAAATGAATTAAATAATTCAAAGACATTTTGAGACTACGCTTATGGGTTGGGCTGCTCATTAAATTATTAAATTGTGAACTTATCATCTATTCAGATGAATGCTTTGAGTTGCGTAGCTAAGTTACTTGCAAGGGTTTTGACTCATCTCTTTACGTAGAACTCAGGTGCTAGTGTTGGACCTCATATATAACTTCCTTATTCCAACGATCATTGTTATCCATCTTTCTTACCCAGAATATCATTTTCAGAGACATTGTGGGTCTCTATTTATTTAGTTATCATTTTTAATTTTTAGTCTTTGTTTATTTTTGAGACATCCTAGTTTGTATGCTGAGACTTAATTGGCTTGTATTATACAAAGAGTCTTTGTGATTGTTATAAAGTATTATTGTTGAAATGTTATTGCTATGCCGTATTTGTGGGCAACACCTCATGATTTGAAGAACTCGGACGCGAATGAAGAGTTATTATTAGTACAAGAGCTCGACCTAACCATGAGCTCAATCATATTCTCCTCTCATGTGGATAATAGCAAGGTAGAGTGACAGCATGGACTTTTTGGCGATTGGACAACAGCATGTGCCTAACATGTCAGGTGGTGAACATGTGCTGGACCTTTTTCTTAATGGGTGAAATCTTAAACAATTAAAGGAGAGATCAATTAATCCAAGATGTCTACATTTAGCCCATGTTGTCCAGCACACGCTTCTTTCTATAGGGATCCTTAAAAGGATAGATCCTATAGAAAGAGAGAGAAGGCAACAATTGATTCTACACATCAACCTACAAGACACACTCAAACGTCCCAATTGTCTAAAACCTATATATGATAGCATTGTATGGTATAGATATAAATGAGAAAGAAACAAAACACCCTGTGGATGTAGGCTCATTATTAAGGGTTGAACCACCTATATCTCAATGCTAATCCTCTTAGCCTCATCCCCTTCTCATATTGATTGCACATATAATACATATCTATGGTTTGTTATCTCTGATTGGTTTCTTCTAGCTAAAATACAATTTGAATCCATTTTTAGACGATAAGAGAATGACACCGTTTATGAGAAATGTCTAAAGCTTGTTGTTTCTCACCAATTCCTAATTCCTAATTATGAAAAATTCAAATTTTTCGATGAAATCCCCCAAATTCCATTACATACCCATTTTATTGATTTCGTCAATAACGTCGTATGATTTCTTGCTTAGAATCCCTGGTTTGTCGTTCCATTAACAAGTTATGTGTAAATCTCTACCAAACATTCTTATTTCTAGTTTAAAACAGTCCCGCATTGTCAAAGCCCAAAGAAATTAAACCACACTCTATTCTCCTGCACATACACTCTATTTTTCAGGGCATCTTTTAAATAATGGTCAAACACCCAAAGAGTAGCAGGGAAATGGAGGATGCACCACCCTCCACCCCTATTACAGTAGGGTGCCTAGAAAGATTCATGTGTGTCTTGGTTAAAATCTAAAAGGCTATGAAAGAAAACATAAGACAACTCACTTAAAGTGTTCTCGCCTCACAAAGACAACCAAGAATCACCTCTAATTATTTCGGCCTTGGAAGGAAATTTGGGCAAATAAAAAGAATTGCCTCCACTTTCCCTCTATCGAGATACGAGGTAAGAGAGTCGAGGATAGGCTTTGGAAAATTTAAGAAGATTAAATCTTGGATCTGAGATGAGCAGATCTACTCAAACACGGGGATCCAAACTCGAGGAAACATCTTACCATTCAGGTAGGACCTCCGCTATATGGACTACTGATGATGATGATTATCAAACGTACTTAAAGGAATAAGTAAGCGCCTCCAAAAAGATCAACAAAGTACAAGCCTTTGATAGGCTGGAAACAAGAGGGGAGCGAGCACATCCTCACCTCGAAGAAGGAGCAAGACAAGCAATATATAGTAGGCTAGATCCTAGAATAGAAAATGGTTCAAAAGGTATTGTCAGGGCATCCAATTGATGTGAGCATGTTAGCCTAAGGGAAGAATACTTAAGGAGAGTCACAAATGACCCAATACAATAGCTTAGGAAGCTCATCCACGAAAAGTATATATCAAGAGAATAGAAGACTTCCTGGGTGACCTCATAAAAATTAAAAATCCATTCTAAAGGAGCTTCTTTCAAGGATCTTTGTTCATGACCTTTGTGATTAGTTGTCCCATGCCTACAAAATTCTTTCCATCTGGGAGAAGGAAAATTAAACCCTATTTTGCACGTAGAGAAATTCCAAGGTGCGTGTGACATATTGTCTATAGCTGATGAGATGCGCTATAGAAATTTTTCAAGCACACATACTGGCCTTTCTCTAATTTGGTACATTGGGTTACCTATGGGAGAAATATTAGAGTTTAAACAGTTGGCCGGCCTCTTCATAAACAATTTTTTCTTTGGAGAAAAACCTGGTAAAAGGGTGAATCACTTGTTAAGTGTCCGTTAACATGAGGATCAAACGTCAGAGTACATTACCAAATTTAATGTTAAAAAATTAGAAGTGGTGGATTTTAATGAGAAGGTTGCAATGACAGCGATCACAAGTGGACTATATCCTGGGAAACTCTTATGGACATTAGCCAAGCATCCTCCAAACCACATAACCTAGCTCTTTGGCAAGGTAGGGAAGATCATAATTGTAGAGGAAGCAAATGCTGCAAAAGAATTCAACCATTAAAATGTAGAAGAAAATAGCAGTTCTATATAGATGGAGAAGCCCAAAAAGGGTCCTAAAGGGAACAAAGAGAAGAGGCCATATCAGTACTTCGACGAATATACTCCCTTAACAGTGGGGGTACACCATATCCTCGATGAGATCTTAGGAGATGGTGAGCTGAAGTGGCATGAGAAGTTAATTACCCCTAGTGGAAGAAGAGTCAAGAGAAAGTTTTTCAAATTTCACAAAGATTATAGGAACGAAACCAAGGATTGATTAGCCTTAAAAGATGAAATTGAGTCCTTTATCAAAAGAGGGAAAAATTAACAAATACCTGGAGAAGAATGGTAAGACAACACAAGAGGATGAAGACTGGGAAACCAGGAGAAGATCAAGATTAGCTCGTGCCAAGAACCAAGACCAAAAAAGAGCTCATGAGCGTAAAGATGAGGAGAATCTCGACCTCTAAGCATGACCTCCAAAACCTATAGAAGAATTGAATATGATTCTTTAGGATGTAACTTCATTGCAGGAGGGGATGCTTGTAGAGGTGATGGACCTGCTGAAAGGAAAGCATACCTTAATGAGGTACGAGATTGATCTTGTAACAATGATGTCAACATGTCCATACTGCGGATGCCTAACCTTAAAAAGTCGCCACACATAAGATGATAATAGGATTATCCAGGGATGACCTCTCAGGATCACTTTGTCCTCATGATGATTCACTGGTAACCACCATTATGATACACGATAAAAATGTGAAAATAATTTCGGTGGACAATGGGAGCTCGGCTGATGTGATGTTCTATGATATTTTCCAGAGATTAAAATTATGTGACGGTAAATTAGAAGCATACAACTATCCTTTGATTAGTTTTTCAGGAGGAAAAGTGTACCCGTTGGGTACCATTATGTTGGATGTTATAATACGGACTTGGACGACTTATAGAGTAAAAAAAATAAGACTCTTTGTCCTTAATAAGAATGTCTCATCGGCCTACAACATCATCTTTGGAAGAGTGGGCCTGAAGAAATTTGGAGCTATAGCCTTTACTATTCACTAATATCTCAAGTTCCCCACCAATTTTGGTGTAGGAGTGTGAAAGGAAACCAAGTGGAAGCACGTGAGTGCTATTACACCTCGTCCCACGAAGAGGAACGAAAGATAGTCCTATAATTATTGGATCAATACAATAGATCCTTGAGATGAAGATAGGTTGATAACAGGAAAAGCCATTGAAGAAATAGAGCCATTGATATCGAACAACGTGCACCCCAAAAGGGCAGCCCAGATCTGCTTGTCCTTGGACCCAATCCTCAAGTAAAAGCTAGAAAACTTCCTTCGATCTGGAAAAAATGTATTTGCTTAGTATCAAGAAGATATGCCTGGAATAGATCCTACAATTATCTACTATGAGCTCAACCTAATCAAAGAAGCCAAGCCAGTCAAACAGAAACTGCGAGTATTCTCATAAGAGAAAAATATGGTTTATAAAAGGAAGTGGCCAAATTGAAGTAGCTGAGTTAATTGAAGATGTGATATACCCTGTTTGGCTAGCAAATGTGGTCGTGGTGCCAAAGAAAAATGATAAATGGAGAATGTTCATGGACTTCACAGATCTAAATAAAGCATGTCCCAAGGATTATTATCATGTGCCACAGATAGACCAATTTTGGCAGATGCAATAGCTGGTCATGAGCTGCTGAGCTCTATGGATGCATACTTCGAGTATAACCAGATCAAGATAAAGCCAAAAGATAAGGAGAAGACATCTTTCATCACCATTTGATGTACTTTTTACGATAATGTCATGCCTTTCAGACTAAAAATACAGGTTCCACTTATTAAAGGTTGGTAAACAAAGTATGTAAAAAGAAAATAGGGATAACATGATGGTTTACATAGTTGACATGCTGCCAACCATTCGATAAATTGGAAAAATACCAGATTCGGCTAAATCCAGCAATATGCGTATTTGAAGTCAAGGTAGGAAAATATTTGGGCTTCATTGTGAGCTAGAGGGGCATAGAGGCCGATCTTAATAAGATCCAGGCGTTGATCAACATGCAGCCTCCCAAAAGTAAGAAGGAAATGCAAAGCCAAACAATCTAGGTAGTGGCTTTAAATAGATTTGTATTCAGAGCTATAAAAAAATTCCTACCATTCTTCAAAGTCATTAAAAACTCTTTTGAATGGACAGAGGAATGTCCAACCACTTTTCTGGAGCTAAAAGATACCTGGGAAGGGGCCCATTATTGTCAAAGCCAATCCTATGAAAAAAATTATACCTATATCTGAATGTGTTAGAATTAACAGTTAGCTCGGCCTTGATCAGGAACGATGAAGGAGTTTAAAAATTGATGTATTACACAAGCAAAGACTTTGCTAGTGCAGAGATTATATACTCCAGAATGGAAAAAATCACCCTTGCCTTGATTATAGTGCTCTGAAAAATGAAGCAGTACTTCCAAGCTTACTCTATAGTGGTCTACACTAACCCTTCATCTTCAGCAAATCGTTGATAAACCGAAAAATCCAGTAGGTTAATGGCATGGGCCATAGACCTTGGTGAATGTGATATTTCATATAAGCCAAGAACTGCAATCAAAGGCCAAACTGTAGCATATTTCATTGTGAAATTCACCTACGAGGAGAAAAAAGCTGTTAAAAAAGCATCACTCATACTGACCGACTTAATCCAACAACTAGTTAAACAATTTATCATGATACTGGATAAGATGGAATGAGGTCCAAAAGAATCCTCATCTAAAAACAATCAGTTTGGTTGCAGTGAAAATTTTACTGTTAAATTGTTTAAAGATAGATCTCTAGTGGAAGGAGACTTTGATCACAAGCTTCCAGTGTGGAAAGTGTATATGGATGGATCATAATGTGCTAGCAGTAACGGAGATGGCCTAATAGTTCACACACTTGACGGGGCTAACATAGAGTATGCCTTATAATTTAAGTTTGAATCATCTAATAATGAAGCAGAGTACAAAGATTTAATTACCAGTTGCATTTGGCTATGTCACTTGGATCCAAGCGGATAAAAGCTCACAACGACATACAACTGATGGTGAACCAAGTCTTGGGAGAATATGAATCACAAGAGGCAAATATGTTGAAATACCTAGTGAAGGTAAAGGTGCTAGTCCTAAAACTAAAAGCACTCTAAATGATAAGAATTCCCAGAGGTGAAAATGTAAGAGGAGATGCATTAGCTCACCTGACTATCAGAGTCGACCTAAAGAGAATTGTACTTGTAGAAATTTTATCGCTAGAAAAGCATCGATGGAAAGGAGGTAAACCTCCTACAACTAACCATGGGCCCATTTTAAATGGATCCAATCGTCAGGTACTTGGAAGAAGGTATTTTTTAGACGACCAGAAAGAAGCAAAAAGGTTTGGTTACAAAGCCGTCAAATATGTTTTGGACAAAAAGTACTATACAAAAGAGGCTTTATAGTCTCAATGATGAGATGTGTTCATCCTACAAGGGCACCAAATATGTTCAAAGAAATACATGAAGGGTCATGTGGGGCTTATGCAGTAAGTCGGACACTATTAAAAAGGATAGCCATCCAGGGTTGTTATTGGCTAACAATAATGAAAGATTGCAAAGAATGCATGCAAAAATGTGACAAATGCCAAAAATTTGGGCTAATACCCGAATAACTAGGGGCCGAGCTATGATGATCACATAATCTTGGACTTTTTACTATCTGGGGTATGGGTCTAGTCAGCCCATTGTCGAAGACCCAAGGAAGATTCAGTTATTTACTCATAGAAGTGGATTATTTCATGAAGTGGGTGGAGGCAAAACCACTCATTGAGGTGACCTATGAAAAATTCTTCCATTTCATATGGAAGAATGTGATCAGTAGGAATAGAATTCCTCACGCTTTCATTGCTGACCATGGAACCTAGTTTGACAATGATGATTTCCAAGAATATTATGATAAAGCAAAAATTAGAAAGTTGCATTCATCACCAGCTCATCCATAATGTAACGGACATATAAAGGTCACAAATCGAACTCTGTTAGACGGGATGAAGAGGAGGCTTGAATTAGCTAAAGAAAATTGGATAAACGAGCGAGAAAATATGTTGCGGGCCTACAGAACAACACCACGAACAACGATGGGAGAAACACCTTACATACTATCCTTTAGAAGTGAAGTCATGGTCCCCGTGGAGATCGGCCTACTAAGTCATAGAGTGATAAATTTTAATTCTCCCAGAAGTGACTTCGCAAGAAGTTTAGATTTAGATTTGATAGACGAAGTCAAAGAGGTAGTTTCACTTAGAGTACTAGCATATCAGTAACACACAACTAAATTCTATAACAAAAGAGTGAAGCCCTGCACACTCAGAGAGGGAGATTACATCCTGAAGAAAGTTACATAAAAATCAAATAATCTAGAAGCAAATTATTATAGTCCTTTTTGCGGAGATGAAGTGGTACGACCAGACACAAATCGTGTTGAAAATTTAGGGGGAGTCGTTAGAAAACCCATGGAATTCCAAACATCTCAAGAAGTATTATCATTAAAAAGTCTTATAATGGGAGATTATCACAGTTGTACGTAAGAAAAAACGTTATAAAAAGATATTTGTTACCTCTTTCAATTTTATTCACGCTTACCCATTCAGAGTAATACAGATCAGGTCGTCTTTAGCCCACCCAGTTGATCTATTGCCCATCTTTGACTGTACAAAAATATTATCTAAAAATGCATGTCTTTGACTGCACCAAATAAATATAGATCAGGTCGATTTTGGCCAACCCAATTGATCTATTACATGTCTTCGACTGCAAAAAAACATTATTTGGGAATGCATGTCTTTGACTACACCAAATGAATATAGATCAGGTCGTCTTTGGCTAACCCAATTGATCTAATTTACGTCTTTGACTTCAGAAAAATATTATTTAAAAATGCACATAAACTAAATGAATATAAATCAGGTCGGCTTCGTCCAACCCAATTGATCTAATGCACATCTTTGATTGTACCTCGTCTTTAGTAGAATGAGTAAGCTAAAAACTATGAAATACAAGAACATTGAAAATGCAAGATTTTAAAAAAAATGCATGCAACAATCACAACTGAAGAAACATAATAAACACAAGAAAACCATTCAAATTAAAAAAATCTGTTCAAATGTTCAATACAAGTTTTTACAAAAGGAAAAGCTACGCAAAAAGTAACAAGCTAAGCAGTGCCAGTGCTCTTAGTGTCAGACTTTGCTTTCTTGACAGCTTCCTTCGGGGTAGTCCCTGATTCACCAACAGTAGGATCACCTTCTACCACTTTGAGGACTTGGACTTCGTCCTCAAAGGATGAATCTTCATCATCTCAACCGACACTTTTTCCTCCTCATCCATAGCATTTGTCTCATCCCCATCCCCCTTTCAAGCCATAAGAATCTTATCAATATCAGGATAGTGTTTATCCACCCTCTTCTTTAGCTCATCACACCCTTTAAGGAAGATAATGGCGGTGTCGATGATGTACTCTTTAGACTCTTTAAAGGCTTTCACATCCTGTTTCATAACCATGGATGCGACCACAAGGATTTTGAAAGTTTCAACTTCACAACCCCTAATTGGTTAGTAGCAGTTTTGAGTTCCTCTTCCAGCTTGCTGAGCTCCGTAAATTTACGTGCCATATTCTCCTCACTCTTTTGTAATTTGTTATGCGTCTTTGCCATTTTTTTCTCAAGGTTCTCCTGGGTAGCCCTGAGATCATCACATGTATTCTCAGCAATTTTCGCTTTCTCCCTCTGGATAGTGGTGTCCATAGTACTTTGCAAAATGGAAAATAAAATTAGTTAATCAAAAGTTAAAGAGCTCGGCCACGGAGCACAGTAACAGAAGAGCTAAATCATCTTACCAATAAGACCTTGTGAGAGGCAAAATTCCACAAGTTCTCAACATCTAGAGTCCTCAAAAGTAAAAAATCATGACCGTAACCCATATACCCCAAAATCCCAGAAGTGTTGGTAGAATTGAGTAGAATGGAATTGGGATCTACTAACAGCTTCTCCTTAGTAACTGGTGGTTCTAACTCGAAAGGATCCACAGGGCCATATGGGGGAAAAGAATCCCTCTACTAGACTAACCGCCAAGTGATGTGCTTTGGAAGTTTTGGGTCCTTGAATTTAGGGTCCTCCAATGATCTCTTTTTGCTACCTTATTATCCCTCAAGAATTTTTCCTTTTCCCTTGTCAATAGTTTTTTCTTGTTGTATTCCTCAATAACCAACCTTGCAGCTTCAGCATTAGAGAGTCATGGGGGATTGTCATTGCATTATTTGGTACGAGCATCCTCCCTAGACTTCTTGGTAGCTGTTGTTATTTTTTGTCTTTGATCTCCTTCATCCCGTCTTGGGAAAGATTAGCTTGGGACATAATAAAAGAGATGGAGTTAAAAATGGAAATTACAACAAGATATGAATTGAAAATAAGGTTAAAAAACAAGTAAAGCATGGAGTACAAAAGCAAGTAAGAGGAAAGAAACGTAAGGACGACCTAACACTTGTAAACATATCTAACCTTTTTCGACCTATTGTTTGACTTCCTCACTGTCATCTCCAACTTGTTCGACCTTTAACCTCAGCCATTTCTTCCTCCTCAAAACTTTCTGTAATATTATCAGCAGGTTTAGGAGGCTTATCACTATCAAGTTCAATGGTAGTGAGGCTCAAATAATTGGTTATCCTTCCAAACCTTTTTTTGGATATATACATCTTCAAAAAACATCGGATCCGAATTACAAACTCTCTCGAAGAGATTCGTCAATCTTTTATCCAGTGAAGAGGCTTTTTTGGTAATCACATAAAAATGACACCAATCCCTTGGAATAGTAATCCCTCTCACTGGGTCATTTTGAAAAACTCACATGTGCTAGAAATATAAACATACTTGGTTTTCTAGTTATGGTTACTGGTTAGGGAGACTTGAACCATCTTAGTGTTAGGTCCTATGGTGTTATTTTAAGCCATATACAAACCTAAAAATATCTCCATCTATGTCAAAGCTCCCGTACTTTTTCCAGTAAATCATAGCCCCCATAATGGGTTATAAGCATTTAGGGGAAGCTGAGTAAGAGTCATTTCAAACCCCTATGAGATGGATCTTATCAAAGGGTATTGGGGAAGACGAACTCCTACTTGAAGGGCCTAAAGAGGGAAATATACCTCATTAGTGTTCCTCCTATCATAAACCATTTCTTCTAGACTAGGAATCCTAATAGACATATCATCAGGGATGGAGTATAAAACCCTTAGGTTGGCCAGATCCTCATCTTTAACATCACTCCTGTAGCACTTAGCATTTGAAGTTTTAGGGTCGAAAGAAGGGGAAGCAACTTCTCCTAAGTCCATCTCCTCGTCTGTCAAAGGAACTAATACTGGTGATGTAGAGGGAGTTGGTTTTGCCAATAAAACTCTCTCCTCATAATTTAACTTGACTGAAGAGGTCCCATCAATAGTATCTGCATAGTTTTCCCCCAATCGTGATGTTTGCACTATAAACACTCTCTAAGGTATGAAACTTAGAAGTGCTATACTCAACACTTGGGGACTTAGGGTCTGACTTAGTAGTGGAAGTTAACTTAGGAACAAAGTTAGGTGGTTCTGGGTCGTCTTTGGGATGAAGAACTTGTAAGAAATGGGGAAACTATCAGAAAAAGCACTGGGATAAAGTTAATGAAGATCATAGATAAGTTTCCAAATCTTAGACGAGTCACTCATACAGGGCACTCACCACTGCAATAGTAAAACCTTAGAAATCAAAGAAAAAACCTTAGAAATCGAAGCGAAACCCCCATAGATCAAGGAAAACTTAAAGAAAAAGATTACAACTGAAACAATAAAAAGAAGAAAGGTTGCGCCAAAATACCTGAAGAATCTGGGAGGAAGACTAATTTCGATGAAGGAAAGCACAAGAAATCTAAGAGGAAGTTGGATAATTGAGTATCTCTCTCTCTCTCTCAAAAAGTTTGATCACTTTATTTTGAAATAACACAAGACCAATTTTTTCCCCGCTTTTAATCTTAAGGTGAGTACGCACGCTAGGAGAATTTTTAAACACTGCGGGATCTTCAACACATGGCCTACTTAAATTAGCCAACAAATTTATGTAATAAACATACAAGGCAATTAATTCGATCGGTCGAACAGGATAATCTATAATTTATGAACTAGTAAATATTGTCCCATGAATGACTATAATAAAACTCCACTCACTTGTTTGCAGTAACAAGCAAGTCTTGGGGCTTTTGTTATGCCATATTTATGGACAACACCTCATTATCTGAAGACCTCGACCTCGATCGAAGAGATGTTATTACAAGAGCTCAGCCCAACCATGAGCTCGACCGTATTCTTTGCTCGGGTTGTTGACTGCAAGGCGGAGTGATAACATTAACTTTTTGGAAGTTGGACAAACATCATGTGTTTGGCATGTCATATGGTGAACATGTGCTGGACCTTTTTCTTAATGGGTGAAATATTAACCAATTAAAGTATTGCTCCACTAATCCAAGATGTCTCCATTTAGCCTATGTTGGACAACACACACTTCTTTATATAGGGGTCCTTATAAATGGATATATCCCCAAGAAAGAGATGATAGGCAATGATTTATTCTAAGCACCAACATGTAAGAACATACTCAAATGTCCAAATTGTCTAAACCTAAATACGATAACATTCTATGGTATAGATCTAATCCGAAAGCAACAAAACACCCTGTGGACATAGGCTCGTTCTTAAGGGCTGAACCACCTATATCTCATTGTTAATCCTCTTATCCTCATCCCATTCTCAAATTGATTATATATACATTGCATATCTATGGGTTGTTATCTCTGATTGGTTTCTTCTAGCTAAGATACAATTTGAGTCCATTTTTGGACGCTAACAATTATTATAACTCTTTAACGATTATGGACATCCTATATGTGTTTTTCAAATGAGGATTTTCACATCGTTTCCATATTACATGGTTATTAGTTCACTTGTTCTCTCCATGCTGAGAATGGTATTATATTATTTTAAAACCCTATATGATTATATATTTATACTTGATCAACCTAAGTGTTTAGTCACTCGGGGTGTTATATACCTTGTCTTCCTCCTATTTCTGCTATTTTCTTGCGTGGGGACTCTGTAGTTGTTACGCTACTTGATGTTGTATATCAAGAGGTTCTCAATGAATATAGATATTCTACACTCATTGGGAATCTTGTTCTTGCCAAAGTAGACGAACCATGGAATATTTTTGAGCTTAAAATGGAACTTACACATGTCGAGCAGATTAAGAAGAGATGGGTTCTTACACCCATTTGTAAGGTCTACTTCAACTTACATTTATCCTTTCCACTCGAAATGGGTAGTGATTAGTCCTTTCGTCATCTTAAGCTTTCTTTTGGAAATTTAAGTTATTTCAATAGGTCCCTAATTTCAATCTAGAAATGCATGTGATTTGCATTACTATTTTACGGGTCAAATTAATGGGGTTGTACCGAGATTATTGGGACGTCTTCTTCTCCAAATTTCCAAGGGAGTAAGCCTCCCTTTGTGTAGTGACAAAGCCATAATGGAATGTTTTTTTGGTAGTTATGATAGAGTTTTAGTTGAAGTTGACCTTTCAACTAAACCTCTTGAATGTTTATTAGTTGATAGAAATGATGGAATATTTTTTGTGAGTATCTGGTATGATACCCTTCCTTTGTTTTGTTGGTCACTCTACTAATGAGTGTAGGAGCATATAAAAGGAGGTGACCAATCCGTTTTCTAATGTGTTAAAAAAATCCACCTTAAAAAAAAAAAACTCATTGTTAATGATAAGCATGCAAAAAAAACACAAGCAATGTCTTGCCACAAACCGGACTTGATTCTGTTTATCTTTCCATAAATATATTTCCCGCCCTTGTTCTTTACCTTGGGTCAATGCAGCAAACCGTGATCCTCCAAATATTAACCCTTTTAAACCCTAAATCTTAAATCCTAAAACCAAAAATCCGAACCCTTATCCCTAAACCCTAATTACAGAAATCTAAATCTCTAACCCTAAAACCTAAAACCAAAACCATCAATCATAAATCCAAAATTGTAAATTGAAAACCATGAACCCAAAAGCCTAAACCCTAAATATTAAACTTAAAACCAAAATGATTAAATCTAAACTGTAAAACTTAAACGCTAATAATAATTCCCTTAACCCTAATTCACAATTCCTAAACCGCATAACGTAAAGCCCCAAACCTAAACCCTAATACCTAAACTCTTATTCAAAATCCCTAAAACCTAGACCCCAAATTATAAACCCAAAATCCTAAAACCAAAGCCTTAATTCCTGAAACATAAAATTTAAAATGAAAAACCTATGCCCTAATTAATAACCCTAAACCACAAACTGTAAGCCCAATTTACAAAACCATAAAACCTAAACCTTAATCCATAAATTCTAATTACTAAACCCTAAAACCTAAATCCATATACCTAAACCCTTATCGCTAAACCCTAATTACTCAATCCTAAACCCTTAAATTTTGAGTTGAAAAGCATTATTCAAAAAACTAAAACGAGTATCCTAAACGAAAATGCTAATTTCTAAGGCCTAAAATG
Organism: Sambucus nigra; assembly: GCA_949130495.1. Classification (NCBI taxonomy): domain Eukaryota; kingdom Viridiplantae; phylum Streptophyta; class Magnoliopsida; order Dipsacales; family Adoxaceae; genus Sambucus; species Sambucus nigra. The sequence continues at coordinate 259,887,109 of OX422223.1, read as the reverse complement.
TAAAATGGAAAACATAAACCCTAAATAATGACATTAAATCACAAAACATAAACCCTATTAAGTAAACCATAAATCCTAAAGCCCAATACCTAAACCCTAACTACCAAACCCTAAAACCTAAACAAAAAAGCCTAAACAATTATCCGTAAGCCGTAATTACTAGACCCTAAACCCTTTAATCCTAAATAATAAACACTAAATTGTAAATTGAAAATCGTAAACCCTAAAGCCTAAATTCTTGTTATTAACTTTAAAAAAACTAAAATCTAAATCGTAAAACCTAAACCTAATAACAAAACCCTTAACCTTAATTCTTAATTTCTAAACCGCATAACCTAAACCCACAAAGCCAAACCCTAATCCTTAAAACCTAATTTAAAATCATAAAACGTACACCCCAAATTGTAAACCTTAATTCCTAAAACCAAAACCCTATTTACTAAAACATAAAAAGTAAAATGAAAAATCTAAACACTAATTTATAATCCTAAACCAAAAACCCTAAACCCTATTTAGTAACACTAATCCCTAAAACCCTTTTTACTAAACCCTAAAATTTAAACCCTAATCCCTAAACCTTAATTACTAAATCCTAAACCCTAAACCCAAATACCTAAACCGTTATCGCTAAACCATAGTTACTAAGCCCTAAACCTTATAACCAAAAAAAAACATAAATTATAAACCCTAAATTTTAATTCAAAACCATAAACCCAAAAACATAAACACTAAACATTAACCTTAAAACGAAAACACTAAGACCTAAACCGTAAAACCTAAACCCTATTAACAAAACCTGGTACCCTAATTCCCAATTCATAAACCATCTCACCTCAACCCTCAAATCAAAACTCTGATTCCTAAATCCTAATTCAAAAATCCTAAAACACACACCCCAAATCATACACCCTCAATCCTTAAATAAAAACCTTAATTTATAAACTCTAAAATGTAAAATGGAAAACATAAGCCCTATATAATGACCCTAAATCACAAACTCAAAAACTTATTCAGTAAACGTTAAAACCTAAACCCTAATTCCTAAATCCTGTTTACTAAACCCTTAAACCTTAACCCCAAAACCTAAAACTTTATCCTTAAACCCGAATTACTAAACCCTAAATGCTAAATCCTAAAATCAAAATCCTAAACCCTAAATTATAAATTGAAAACCATGAACCCTAAAGCTTAAACATTAGCCATTAACCTTAAAACCCAAACCTCAAATCTAAATCCTAAAACCTAAAAGCCTAATAACAAAACCTATCATGCTAATTCCCAATTCCTAAATTGTATTACCTAAACCCTCAAATCAAAAATCTCATCTCTAAACCCTAGTTAGTAAACCCTAAACTCATACCCCAAATTGTAAACCCTATATCCTACATCCCAAACTCTAATTTATAAACTTTAAAATTTAAAATGAAAAACCAACAAAATTAATAACCCTAAACAACAAACCCTAAACCCTAATCCTTAAAGGCCAATTTCTAGACCAATATATTATTCTCAGCATGTGATAGAAATAAGAGACAATAAAACCTTTATCCATAAGATATATTCAAATTTATCCAACCAATATAAACAATCATGAAATCTAAAATCCATCACCATGCTATCTCCAAAATCAATACCACTCTGAACTATTAAACTCAAATGAAATAATCCAACTATAGATAGCTGACTGAAACCATAAACAGTTGTTGAACTGATTGGCCCACCAAATACATAAATGAAAGTCTCATAAAAAATGACGGAATGGAAATAAAATAAACTACTACTAAAGAAATACAAATAAATATCTAGATGCACTTCAAAAATCTCGTGTCCATCCTACATGGCTACTCCAGCAACTATACCTGAAATGTTAGTCAACGCAATGGGTCAGAGCCCACCGTATGAACACTAGTTACTCCTCCCAATTAGGGTCTATAAACCCAGACAAAAGCATTGTACGTGATAAATATCACAATCGAGTATTTTAAATTAAACGAGATATATATTAACATGCGAGTAAAAATAAACTATCATTATCTATCACAATAACTAAGCTACCCTAATGTTCAGGTCCAATTATGATATTTTTGTCATTTGATTATGTTAAAACTATCAATTTAATTTAATTCGATTAAACAAATTATTATTATGGCGACACCATTATAGCCAACCAACCTTTCATTTGATCCTGCACATATTCGGGCCCGCCTAAAGTTTTACACCACACATATTCCCCTCGTTATAGCCAGCCGACCCAATTTTGTTAGCCCTACACTTATTGACGAGGTTTCATCCACGACACGTCACAATAGCCAGCCAACCCAATTTTTGTTAACCCTGCACTTATTGGTGACGCCAACACACACCCAGGTCGCTATAGCGAACTAGCCCAATTTCGTTAGTCCTTCATTTATTGGCGACATAAATTCATTTTAATTCTCGTTTATTATCTTATGCATTAATTATTTAATATATTGTTAACTTATCATTTTTCTCTATTAGCCCCACCCGTTATTCGAACAATCCAACCTAAATCATCTCTAGTCCCATTCCGAGAGATCACCAAAACCACAAGTGCTTCCTAGCCTATCATATAGGAAAGATACCTCCCACAAATCACCACTTTGTCTTGCATCTAGACTAATAGAAAACATGTGAATGCGTACTACCTAGCCCAACCCAGAAAATACCCAACCGTACAATCCTACACTCGCTAGTCCCATACCTAGAAAGTGTTACCAACCATAAGGCCTACCTGCTAGTCCCATACCTGGTAAGGAACCTAAAAATAAGGGTAAAAGCATAACTACCAAAAATCCAAACGTCCCCGTGGTGTCAAAATATTAATACAAGCAACATTCAAATAAAGCATATTTTCAATTTATCACTATGATTCTTCCAATTAACTTTCCGATTACAATATCATCCAAATTATGGCCATTTAATTTATATAATTAAATAAGTCTATAAAAAATAGACAATTTACCAAATTTCCAAAATTTCCATAGAAGTGATAATTTTACCAGTTAACACAAGATTCCACTTTAACACGCATATTCACAATATTTCATAATAATAATCCCATTCTATAATCTACACATCAATATCGTCATTATCAAGTCGAAACATTATTTAATTTCATATTTTAAATCCTAACATGCAAAACTCCCCATAATTCTATTTTAATCTAACCCTCTAATCTAGGCATGCGATTGTTTCAAGCCTTAAATATATTTTTAGATTTGGATGAAAACAACCCCAAAATTATTTTCACTTTCCCTAATTAGTCCTTCTAATTTATTTAAGAAAATACCATTTATTAAAGTTTAGGAAATATATAAAATGCATAATACTTAAGGGGAATGATAGAAGTATTCATGCCTGTAAATAAGTCGTCTTAAAAATCAGATTGAACGGCTGCATTCCTCTCACAAAAATAGCAAAGATACGTCATTGGATGTTCTTGAGAAAACCTAATTTAGTTCTTCAAAACATGGGTTTAAAGTTGATTTAAATGGATTTTCGGTTTTGTACATAAGAGGGGAGAATAATTCGGGAGGCAACTTCTTTTTTACATGAGTTATAAGTGTTTGAAAAAATCTAAACCCTGGCCTTTTTAATATAGGAAATTAAAAGAATTTGAAAGCGACTCAAACACCTAAAAATAAGCAATTACTCCATATCTGCACCGAGGGCGAATTGATTCCCCCTCATGCGAATCTATTCTCCCCCCGGGGTGGATCTATTCTCCCTATTCTGCCGACAAAGAAGAAAAGTTAAAAAAAATATGATTTTATTCTCGATTTCAAATCCGATTAAAACCTTATTTCTTATATATCAAAAACAAAATTTTTAAATACTAAAAATAATTAACTCCAATAAAAATATTTTTTTAATTTTCAATTTGTAAAGATTTATTTACGGTCCAAACATCACAGTGTGTTACATTCGCTCCCAATAGTACAAGAATTTTGTCCTCAAAATTTGATGAAGCGTAAACGTCAAACATAAATTACGCAAATAAAATAATGCTTACATATGCCTACCCGTAGAATGCCAGGATTGGCACACATACACCCAATCCTAACGTACCTATTCGACGATCAAAATACAATATATATCTTAGTTACATATATGTATAATGGCGTACCATGCTCTCCCACTAATCACCACTCGATTCTATCTCTAAATGTCACCATAACACTTAAGTCCTCAAATCAAATCACATCACCACATTGATACTAAAGATACCTAACATATGTACTAACGATCTCCAAACCAAATCTCATCTCCAAAATAAATTCTATGTATCCTCACACCAAGATTACTGGTTCTAACCTCAATGCCTACAACCGCCTTAACACCAAACTTCTTATCTCTAAGGAACACATCTAACATGTATGCTAAACCCAATACCTTAAGGAGTACAAATCAATCAAGGGAATCAAAGATCGGTAACACGAAAGCTAAAACGGACTCACAACCTAAAAGACCTAAGACCATACTCTGATTCCATCTGTAACACCCCGCGCATTCTGGCGAGCCAGGTGGCCAGCCGCCGCAACTAACATATGCCGAGCATCACTAAAAAAAATATCATTCTCATCGTGTGATAGAAATATGAGACAATAAAAACTTTTTATCCAACCAATAACATTCATCCAATTTAAAATCCATCACCATGTTATCTCCAAAAATAAATCCAACTACAAATTATTAAACTCAAATGAAATAATCTAACTGAAACCATAAACAACTGTGAAAGAGATTGGCCCACCAAATACATAAATGAAAGTCGCATAAAAAAAATGACGGAATGGAAATAAATCAAACTACTACTAAAGTGATAAAAATAAATATCCAGATGCACTCCTAAAATCTCCAATTCATCATACGCAGCTACTCCAGCAACGAATGCTAGTCAACGCAATGGGTCAAAGCCCACAGCATGAACACTAGCTACTCCTCCTAACTACGTTCCATAAACCCATGCATAAGCATCATATATGATAACTATAACAATAGAGTATTTTAAATTAAACAAGATATATATTTACATGCGAGTAAAAATAAACTACCACCATCTATCTACATAACTAAGCCACCCCAATGTTCAGGTCCAATTATGATATGTTGGTCATTTAATTATGTTAAAACTATCAATTTGATTTTATTTAATTAACCAAATTATTATTATGGCGACACCACTATATCTAGCCAACCCTTCTCTTGATACTGCACATATTTGGGACCGCCTAAAGCTTTACACCACACATATTCCCTTGGCTATAACCATCCGGACCAATTTTGTTAGCCCTGCACTTATTGGCGGGGTTCCACGCACGACAATGTAACAACCCGAGGTTTTAGGACGGCTATTTATTTATTTTGGGAGAAATAAATATTATTTTATTTGGAGAATAATTAAATTGGTATTTGACGTCAAAATTTAAAGTTGCTAGAAAGTGTTTCGAATGGCAATTCTGAGGGTGTAGTTGTGTCCGGAAGGGTCAAGAAAGTCGAAATGACTGTACTTGGGGTATATTTATGTTCCGAAATAATTTAAGCTCGTTTGGCTCGAATTAAAGTTACCGAGTTATTTAAAGTGTGTATTATCGTTTAAAGTTGTGTATCTTGGGATACAAGGCTTAAAAGCCTACAGGAGAACAATTCTCCTTAGAGAGAAAGAGAAATAGAAATAAATAAAGAGAGAAGAAAGAAAGAAGAAGAGGAAGAGAGAGAACGAGAAAGAGGATTTTCTGGCCCATACGCGATCCCGATGACGAATCAGACCCAACGAACTTGAGGCAAGTGATTAAACTTGCTAAATAATTGTTGTGTACCATTTATTTCATAATTTGTGGATTAAATCTTTGGGTTTTAGGTTTAGTTTGATAAAACCTAACATTTGGGTAAATTCATAGATTTGTTATGTAGATCTTGGATTTGAGGTTAGAAATGAGTTGAAATGTGTTTTTAGATGAATATTAGTGATGTATATACATTTGTTTTGAAGAGAAATGAGTAGAAGATGATAAAAATGAATTTTGGGATTTTTGGCTTAATAAAAAGTAGCCATTTTCGAGGTTTCTGAAGAGCCGAATCGATTCAGATAGTTGTAGGTGCCCAGGTCTGAGTGACCGAATTGATTCGGATCCCAGCCAAATTGATTCGGCCTGAGACAGAGTCCCAGGTCTTAGGACCCGAATCAATTCGCCTTGAAGGACGAATCAATTCGCAGGGCCGAATCGATTCGGATTTGGCCCGAATCGATTGGAAAACAGGGCATTTGGGGGGAAAGTTTTTCTAGGGAGAAATTCCTTCCGTTTCGTTCAAGGTTATCGAATGGGAACCTCTATAGGAATTATATGAAGTATGTTTTGAAGATTTTAGTGAGTTTCCCTTATAAGAAATCTATTGGAATCACATTGACTCAATTGGAGAAATATCGTTAAGAGAATATAATATAAACTAAGTGAGGAAGCCCACTACCATTGAGATTTCTATTTGGATATTATGAAATATTTGAAAGAGCGAGAACGCACGTAGTGATATTGGATCTTAGAATCAAATCCCAAAGGGGATAACTTTAAAGTTTCGTATGATTGATTGAACCATATTATGGATTGAGAAATATAAATGCTAATAAATGTGCATAAGGATATAGAAATATCCTGAACGATGATTAATTTGGGAGAGGTCTCACGGGATGAGAAATGCTAATCGAGGTGCATTAGGATATAGAATATCCTTAACATAAATAGAATTGAGAGACAATTCATAATCATGAAGTGATGAGAAAACTTCAAGTGAGAAATAGTGTAGTGTATACTAAGTGGGGAAGATGTGTGAGAATTGACGATTAGTATATCAAGAGAGAGAATATACTAAATAATGATATTAATTCAACTACGCCTAAGAGCGTACTACGAATATATAAACAATGTGGTAGGTATATCTTATATGATGGTATATCTTTATATGATGTGATGATGTATGTATACCTTATGTGATGGTATATATATATATATATATATATATATATAGTGAAGCATACCCCCTCCTTGCTATCATTGGGAAGTTTTCGCGATGAGGGTGAGCACCTTGGCTCGATGAGCAGTGTGTGGATATTCCCCAGGTCATAGTCGTCCAGTGTGATTGTTATGTGATTTGCATTATATTTTGGGGGTGAGAAGTCATGGGTATGTATCGTTCTCACTTGCCGGTTAGAAACTATGACCGCTTCCCGGACGTTGTGTGTGTGAGTTGATCACGTGGTAGGTGTCGTTTAGCCCTACCAGGTGGTCCCCAGTATGCTACGTGATTTGGGAAACTAGAAGATGATAGCATTGTTAGCCTGCATCCTCGAGTTATAGCTCATTTGGATGGTTATAATATTATTGTTGTGATTGGTACTTGTGTATCGAGGGCATAATGGACCTCAACGACCAACATTGCCAAGGAGTAGTGTAACGGGGGGTTACTTTTTTGGATTTTGCTTTGCGAGATGTCCCATGCATGAAACGCAGTGTAATGTTGGGAGTGAGGAGAAGTTAGTCCTCAATGCTCATATATAATGTGTATATATCTCTACGATCGAAAGTGCCAGAAGTAGTGTATCGGGGGGTTCCTTGTTTGGATTTCGCTTTGCGAGACATCCCACGCACGAACCGTAGTGCACTGTTGAGAATTGGGAATAAAATAAATTAATTAACTGAATAATAAGAATTTGGGTTACATGCATCATGCATTGAGGGCATAATGAATCTCAAAAATCAATATTGTCAGAAGTAGTGTATCGGGGGGGTTCCTAGTTTGGATTTTGCTTTGCGAGACATCCCACGCACGAAACGTAGTGCAGTATTGAGACTTGGGAGAAGTTTAGTCCTTAGCACTTAGATGCTAATAACTCATATATATTTATTTGTATATTGATGTTATAACTAGAATATGAGAAATTCTAGTGAAGAGAATGTTTGTGTGTTGTGAATATGTTAGTATGAGAATAGTCATGTAAACTTTATATGTTAAGTAAGTGAACAAATAAAAGAGAGCAATAACATTACAAATTAAAGTATACACGTGCATACGTTTAGTTGCGCGCTTTAGTTGAGAGGTGAGCTGGATTATTATGGAGAGTGCGACTCCATTAAATCATGTCAAAATGCATTTATATTTATTATGCATTTTAATGCACTTACTATAAAATGTTTTCAACTCGGGCTCTGTCTCGTTTATATTTTCTCCTGCTATGTATATATATTGTATCATTTTAGGTGTTCCTCCGCAAGGACGCCATTGAAGTTTATCCATCCATTGTACTCGTGGAGCCGTGGCAGTAGCGGAATGTTGCGGCACTTTGTTTTAGTCGACTCCTACCTTTTTGTATATCTAGATTATGATTTAGCTGTATATCAGGTTTATACCCAAGTATTGTAGATTAACACTTTTATATTCTCTCTCTCAGATTTTTGTATTGTCTGTGACCCGACAGCATATTCGGGTATTTTACTTTGTACATTGTATTGTACTCTTTTATATTATTGGAGTTTGTATGCATTGCTCATTGTAGTTAGATGTTGTATTGTGTGTTGTTGGTTGTACGGTTGGTTTTTGTTGGTGTTAAATAAAGAGTTTTAAATTTTTGACATCCATTTTTAATTGTTTCGGGTAGTTAGCCTTATATTATTTAGTATTGTCAGTTGATGTTGAGACTGAGCCATCTGAGATACCTGATTTAATGTAGTATAGGGCTGGCCACACGTTATTATTTTGAGCGGGTTGTCACAGATGGTATCAGAGCATCAGGTTCTAGTGTCTTTAGGATCTGTGTGGGTTACTACGATCTTCCGTAAGCGTTCTTGATGTAGAGCCTTAATATTAGGACTGTTGTATTCACACGTCCATATTTCTTCTGTGATTTGAAAACATTTGAAAGGCGTTCTAATACACCAGTTCTTATTTCAGATGCCACCGAAGGGAATTCGTTCAGTCAGGGAAAATAAAGGGGTTAAGAATGTGGAACCCCTAATGCCTCAAAGGAACATGACTACATATGAAGTTGCTAATGTTGTGGCACAAGCAGTAACTGCTGCCATTTCTACGATGGCACATCAATCTGCCGTTCACGCAGCCCAAACCCATTTAGGATTGTCTTTGTGGGAAAGAGTGAAGGAAGATTTTAGTAAGGGGCATCCTCCAGAGTTTTCAGGGGGAGTTGATGTAATGGCTGCAAGTCGATGGAAGAATAGTATGCAGAGGCACCTCCGTATGGTTGAGTGTAGTGAGGTGCAAAAGTAATTTTTAGCCACCTTTAAGTTAACGGGTCCAGCTCTCCAATGGTGGGAGTCTGTCACCACATCTAAACAGAGAGATACTTTACCTATAATAGATTTTTGGGAACTCTTTGATCGAAGGTATTTTCCTTCCCCGATTTCAAAGGAATTGAGGAGGAAATTGATGGATGTGTTTCAAGAAAATCGAACGGTGGCAGAATATGAAGAAGATTTTTCTAGATGGGCGAAATTAGTACCTGATGAGGTAAATACGGAAGAGGAGCGTATATCAAAGTTTATTTGAGGTTTAGATTGGAGAATTCGACAGCATTTGTTAGAGTACCAATGTTAATGACTTTCGTCGAGGTAGTGAATGCGGCACTGTTGAAGTGTCATGAATATCGTCTTCATTCGCAAGAGGGTAAGAACTTTAGAGATTCGAGTTCATCAAGTAGGTTTGGCAAAGAGAATGTCAGTAATTCCAGTGGGTATAAGTCGGACTATAGAGAGCCACAACAACGTTTTGTTCCTCAAGGTGGGTCGAGAGGACGTGCGAGTAGATGTTTCTTTTGTAAAGAAATAGGCCATAGAAAGAGAGATTGTCCTAAAAGAGGTAAAGGACCATGTTTTGATGAAGTTTTGGAAGTGCAACCCCTACAGCAGATTCGAGGTCATTTTAGGCCAGGGGACTTTGTGTGGGAGCCCATTGATGATGCGGGGCAATCGGACTAGAGATGGATGATGTAAGTTATTTTCCTTTGTGAATAGGGATATTAATATATGAAGTTTTGGGAATATCGTATGGGAGATAGTTGTTAGAGGGTAGTGCTATAACCCTATCATGTATGTAATGACCCGAAACGGGATTTTGAGCAAGTAAGGCTCTTATGTTATTATCTTTTGAGAGAATAGATAATTTTGTGATGTGCTCATAGAGAGCTATAACTTTATTATGAAAGTAAGAATTGTTATTATATGTTGGGTAGTAATGATAAAACTACTTATTTGTATATAGTCATGTTAGACTTATATAATTGTTGTATTCCAGATATGGAAGAGCCAAATGAATGGCAATATATCAATATGATATAAGATATTATTATTGAAAAGAGTTCAGAATTTGTGGATTATTGGGATGCAGGGAAGTTTAGCTCAGGATTATGCCAATTTTTATGAGTTGTATGTTGTTGTATGTATAATGATTGCTAAGACCTTGTGTTAGGGTCATAAGGCATTTTATATATGTATCGTAAGACATAAACTTTTTTTTTAAATAAACTGTTTTCAAAATCAAACTTTTTATCGGCCTTTAGGCCATTTCAAAATGATTTACACAAAAAATATTTTCAAACTTTAACAAACTCTCAATCCCCGACGTCGCTACATATTAGTGTATTGGGAGGGTTCCTTGTTTGGATTTCGCTTGCGAGACCTCCCCCGCATGAAAGTGGCGAATGTCAGGAATTGAGAGGAGTTATTTTCTTGGACCATTCAAAATTTTTATACCATTAATATTGCTATTATTATATATATCTTTAGAATTATGAAACTTTGGAGGCAAATGAAGCCTCACTATGATTGGTACGAGTAAAGCTCGAATAAAGGGTGTATGGGCGCCCTAGTTGTTAAAATTGGTTTTATAAAACTTAAAATAAATTCGTCGTGGGAAGTTAGAGGTTTGAGTATAGGATCAGTCTGGAAGAGTGTAGTAGGAACTAGTTGAGCTTTGGAGTATTAGGCTTTGCTAAATTTCGAGGAAGAAATTTTTGTAAGAGGGGAAGTTTGTAACAACCCGAGGTTTTAGGACGGCTATTTATTTATTTTGGGAGAAATAAATATTATTTTATTTGGAGAATAATTAAATTGGCATTTGAGGTCAAAATTTAAAGTTGCTAGAAAGTGTTTCGAATAGCAATTATGAGGGTGTAGTTGTGTCCAAAAGGGTCGAGAAAGTCAGAATGACTATACTTGGGGTCTATTTAGGTTTCGAAATAATTTAAGCTCGTTTGGCTCGAATTAAAGTTACTAAGTCATTTAAAGTGTGTATTATCATTTAAAGTTGTGTATCTTGGGAGACAAGGCTTAAAAGACTACGGGAGAACAATTCTCCTTAAAGAGAAAGAGAAATAGAAAGAAAGAAAGAGAGAAGAAAGAAAGAAGAAGAGGAAGAGAGAGAAAGAGGATTTTTCAACTAATACGCGATCCCGAGGACGAATCAGACCCTAGGAACTTCAGGCAAGTGATTAAACTTGCTAAATAATTGTTGTGTACCATTTATTTCATGATTTGTGGATTAAATCTTTTGGTTTTAGGTTTAGTTTGATAAAACCTAACTTTTGGGTAAATTCTTAGATTTGTTAAGTAGATCTTGGATTTGAGGTTAGAAATTAGTTGGAATGTGTTTTTAGATGAATATTAGTGATGTATATATATTTGGTTTGAAGAGAAATGAGTAGAAGATGATTAAAATGAATTTTGGGATTTTTGGCTTAATAAAAATTAGTCATTTTTAGGTTTTTGAAGAGCCGAATCGATTCGGCCCCTTGCCGAATCGATTCAGATAGTTGCAGGTGCCCAGGTCTGAGTGACCGAATCGATTCGGATCCCAACCGAATCGATTCAGTCTGAGACAGAGTCCCAGGTCTTAGGACCCCAATCAATCCTCCTTAAAGGCCGAATAGATTTGCAGGGCCGAATCGATTCGGATTTGGCCCGAATCGATTCGAAAACAGGGCATTTTTAGGGAAAGTTTTTCTAGGGAGAAATTCTTTTCGTTTCTTTCGAGGTTATCGATTGGGAACCTATATAGGAATTATATGAAGTATGTTTTGGAGACTTTAGGGAGTTTCCCTTATAAGAAATCTATTGGAGTCACATTGACTTAATTGGAGAAATACCGATTTGAGAATATAATATAAACGAAGTGGGGAAGCCCACTACTATTGAGATTTCTATTTGGAAATCATTATGAAATATTTGAAAGAGTAAGAACGCACGTAGTGATATTGGATCTTAGAATCAAATCCCAAAGGGGATAACTTTAAAGGTTCGTATGATTGATTGAACCATATTATGGATTGAGAATTATAAATGCTAATAAATGTGCATACGGATATAGAAATATCCTTAACGATGATTAATTTGGGAGATATCTCACATAATGAGAAATGCTAATCGAGGTGCATTAGGATAGAGAATATCCTTAACATAAATAGAATTGAGAGACAATTCATAATCATGAAGTGATGTGAAAACTTCAAGTGAGAAATAGTGTAGTGTATACTAAGTGGGGAAGATGTGTGAGAATTGACGATTAGTATATCAAGAGAGAGAATATACTAAATAATGATATTAATTCAACTACGCCTAAGAGCGTACTACGAATATATAAAGAATGTGGTAGGTATACCTTATATGATGGTATATCTTTATATGATGTGATGATGTATGTATACCTTATGTGATGGTATATATCTATATAGTGAAGCATACCCCCTCCTTGCTATCATTGGGAAGTTTCCGCAATGGGGTGAGCACCCTGGCTCGATGAGCAGTGTGTGGATATTCCCCAGGTCATAGTCGTCCAGTGTGAATGTTATGTGATTTGCATTATATTTTGGGGGTGAGAAGTCGTGGATATGTGTCGTTCTCACTTGTCGGTTAGGAACTATGACCGCTTCCCGGACGTTGTCTGTGTGAGTTGATCACGAGGTAGGTGTCGTTTAGCCCTACCAGGTGGTCCCCAGTATGCTACGTGATTTGGGCAACTAGAAGATAATAGCATTGTTAGCCTGCATCCTCGAGTTATAGCTCGTTTGGATGGTTATAATATTTTTATTGTGATTGGTACTTGTGTATCGAGGGCATAATGGACCTCAACGACCAACATTGCCAAGGAGTAGTGTAACGGGGGGGTTCCCTGTTTGGATTTTACTTTGCGAGACGTCCCACGCATGAAACGCAGTGTAATTTTGGGAGTGAGGAGAAGTTAGTCCTCAATGCTCATATATAATGTGTATATACCTCGACGATCGACAGTGCCAGAAGTAGTGTATCGGGGGGTTCCTTGTTTGAATTTCGCTTTGCGAGACGTCCCACGCACGAACCGCAGTGCACTGTTGAGAATTGGGAATAAAATAAATTAATTAATTGAATAATAAGAATTTGGGTTACATGCATCATGCATTGAGGGCATAATGAATCTCAAAAATCAATATTGTTAGAAGTAGTGTATCGGGGGGTTACTTGTTTTGATTTCGCTTTGCGAGACATCCCACGCACGAAACGTAGTGCAGTATTAAGACTTGGGAGAAGTTTGGTCCTTAGCACTTAGATGCTATTAACTCATATATATTTATATGTATATTGATGTTATAACTAGAATATGAGAAATTCTAGTAAAGAGAATGTTTATGTATTGTGAATATGTTAGTATGAGAATAGTCATGTAAACTTTATATGTTAAGTAAGTGAACAAATAAAAGAGAGCAATAACATTAGAAATTAAAGTATATGATTTAGATGAAATTCAGATAAGTGTAGATTGGGAGATAAGTTAGATGATTTTAATTGAATATTTATATTGGGTTTAAGTTAGATAACCTTGCCTAAATAGATTTGGGCATTTATTTGGAGATAACGTGCATACGTTTAGTTGTGCGCTTTAGTTGAGAGGTGAGATGGATTATTATATAGAGTGCGACTCCATTAAATCATGTCAAAATGCATTTATAATTATTATGAATTTTAATCCACTTGCTATAAAATGTTTTCAACTCGGGCTCTGACCCATTTATATTTTCTCCTGCTATGTATATATATTGTATTATTTTAGGTGTTCCTCCGTAGAGACGCCATTGAAGTTTATCCATCCATTGTACTCGTGGAGCTGTGGCAGTAGCGGACTGTTGCGGCACTTTGTTTTAGTCGACTCCTACCTTTTTGTATATCTAGATTAGGATTCATTTGTATATCGGGTTTATACCCAAGTATTGTAGATTAACACTTTTATATTCTCTCTCTCAGATTTTTGTATTGTCTGTGACCTGACAGCATATTCGGGTATTTTACTTTGTACATTGTATTGTACTCTTTTATATTATTGGAGTTTGTATGCATTGCTCATCGTAGTTAGATATTGTATTGTTGGTTATTGGTTGTATAGTTGGTTTTTGTTGGTGTTAAATAAAAAGTTTTAAATTTTTGACATCCATTTTTAATAGTTTCGGGTAGTTAGCCTTATATTATTTAGTATTGTCAGTTGATGTTGAGACTGAGCCATCTGAGATACCTGATTTAATGTAGTATAGGGTTGGTCGCCCGTTATTATTTTGAGCGGGTGGTCACAGACACATCACAATAACTAGCCAGCCCAATTTTTGTTAGCCCTGCACTTATTGGTGACGCCGGTACACACCCACGTCAATATTCCCAACAAGTCCAATTTTTTTAGCCCTGCACTTATTAACGGTGCAAATTCACTTTAATACCCATTTATTATCTTTGGCATTAAATATGAATTTATTGTCAATTTATCATCTTGCCTCTATTAGGCCCACCCTTTATTCGGGTAATCCAACCTAAATCATCCCTAGTCCCATACCTAGAGATCACCAAAACCATAAGTACTTAATATATTATCACTTAGGAAAGATACCTCCCATAAATCACCAGCTAGTCTCGCACCTAGACTTTCAAAAAATGCGTAATGTCGTACTACCTAGCCCCACCCAAGAAAGACCCAACTATACGATCCTACACTTACTAGTCCTATACCTAGAAAGTGTTACCAACAACAAGTCATATCTACTAGTCCCATACCTAACAGACACCCTAAAAATAAGGGTAAAAGAATAACTACCCAAAATCCCAACATCCTCGTGGTGTCGAAATATTAACCCAAGTAACATTCAGATAAAACATATTTTCAATTTATCACTACGATTCTTCAAATTAATTTTCCGATTGCAATATCATCCAAATTACATCCGTTTAATTTATATAATTAAATAAGTATATTAAAATCCACACAATTCACCAAATTAAAAAAAAAATCCATACAAGTGATAATTTTATTGCTCAACACAAGATTCCACTTTAACATGCATATTCACAATATTTCATAATAATAATTCCATTCTACAATCTACACATCAATATCGTCGTTATACAAGTCAAAACATTATTTAATTTCATATTTTAAATTCTAACATGAGAAATGCCCCACAATTCTATCGTAATCCAACCCTGTAATCTACGCCTGCGATTGTTTCAAGTCTTAAAACATATTTTTAGATTTAAATGAAAACAACCCCAGAATTATTTTCAAACTCCCTAATTGGTCTTTCTAATCAATTTTAAAAAAATACCCTTTATTAAAGTTTAGGCAATATCTAAAGCGCATAATACTTAGGGGAACAATAAAAGTATTCATGCCTTTGAAGAAGTCATCTTAAAAATCTAATTGCACGGTTGCATTCCTCTCATAAAAATAGCAAAGACACGTCCTTGGATGTTCTTGATAAAACTAGATTTGGTTCTTCAAAATTTGGGTTGAAAGTTGATTTAAATGGGGTTTAGGTTTTGTAGATGAGAGGAGAGAATAATTTAGGAGGCTATTGCTTTTTGAGATGAATTAAAAGGGTTTGAAAAAGTCTAAAACATAGCCTTTTTATTATAGGAAATTAATAGAGTTTGAAACCGACTCAAACACCTAAAACCAAGCAATTTTGCTAAATCTACCCCGGGGCGAATCGATTCCCCCAAGGCCAAATCGATTATCGATTCCCCCTGGGTGAATCTGTTCCCTCTGTTTCACCGACGAAGTAGAAAAGTTGAAAAAATATGATTTTGTTCCCGATTTCAAATCCGATTAAAACCTTATTTATTATATATCAAAACCAAAATTATTCAATACTAAAGATAATTAAATCTAATAAAAATGTTTTTCTGATTTTTGATTTATAAAGAGTTGTTTACGGTCCAAAAATTACGGGGTGTTACAAAATCTAGCATAAGATAATTTACTCCAAGGATTGGATTGGTTGAGTATTCCCATGCATGATTCATGTAGGCTGCTCTATTGAGAGAAACAATGTTACTCAGACCAAGACCTCATTTATTTTTAGAGAGCATACATCTTACCACGCCACAACAATAGAAGAGAGTGTTTGGTCATGAAACCAGTCCATAAAAAACGATGATGTTTGCTTGCATTTTATTAAGTAAACACATAGGCCATTTGTTAAGCATGAACCTATAAGCAAGGGTGGAGTGTATTACTGACTTGATCAGCTTGCATCTGCCAGTAATAGAGAGCAATTTTCCTTGCCAGCTTTGAATCTTAGTGAGCACTTTATCTGCGAAGACATGCATGTGGGAGGTCCTTGGTTTGCCTCCAAACATAGGGAGACCTAGATAGAAAAATGGGGCAAAACCCTCCTAAATCCCAAGAGTATGCAGGTTTTTAACTGTAGTGGAGTCCCCTCTCCAAAATATCACTAAGTCATCTGTATATAAAAGATGGGTGGAAACATGGAAGCCTCTGGGAGAAGATATAGGCTTGAGTTGGCCTAAATGGCATAGCATAGTGAGTTCCCAATTTAGAACCTCTTCAGTAAACCAAAATAGGATTGGGGAAAATGGGTCTCCTTATCTAACAACCTTAGAACATGAAAAAATATCCATAAGGAGGACCATTTACGAGAACTAAAAGTTTAGCAGACTGAAGGAGAGTTTGGACCCAACTGATAAAAGTTGGCTTTAAGAGTGTAGAGAATAAATTTCCAATCCATAGCATCAAAAGACTTTGTGATATCAAACTTAATGTCCAAATTACCACCAAGACATTTGTAGTTGAGGAGGTTATAACATTCAGAGGCAATACCAATTGATTGCACTATGAATGTGTCTTCCTTTAACAAAACCAAATTGAATAGGGGAAATAAGCTTTTGACAAACTAAATTTATCATCTCAGCTAGAATTTTAGGTATAATTTTGAAGGCAATACTGGCGTAGGGCAATAGGTTTGAACTAATTTAGGGAGCAAGTTACAGGGATTTTAAGGAGAAGGGCAATGAAGCTGGAGTTAAAGTTGGGGAGAATCCAATTATTGGTGTAGAATGATTAAATGGAAGCACAAACATCAGCAATAATAATGTACCAACATTGATGGTAAAATGCTCCAGGAAATCCATCTGGGCCAGGAGCATATTTGGGAATTAAGAAGTAGAAAACTTGCTTAATTTCAACTTGATCAAGTAAGGAGGGGATGCATATGGATATGAGACTATTGTTTATGGTGTTATTACGACTATTATAGAGCTTAGAGGCGTATTGAACAACATGGTTTTGAATATCAACATGAGTCGTGAAGGCTTTATTACCATGAGTGAGCTTTGTGATTTTATTTGCTTTATATCTTTGAGTGGCCATTCTATGAAAGAATGCAGTATTCTTGTCACCTTAGTAAGCCAGTGAGCCCTAGCGTTATCTCTCCATAGGGATTCCTCATTGGCTAAGCATGTAAGATAGTTAGATTCAGCTCAGCTTGGACCGAATAGTCATTGTGATGAGAGGCCATTTGAATTTGAATATCATAAAGCTTAGTTATAGCACCAGTCACTTTTTGGTGTATGTTGCCAAAAGTTTCTATTTTCCGCACTTTAAGAACATATTGAACATTCTTAAGCTTGCTTTGGAGAATAAACATGGGATGACCATATACCTAAATTTTCAAGTCACTAGAAACAACTTCAATGAATTTAGATGGGTAGAACAGGCAGTGAGAAATTTAAATGGCTTCGAAACCATGTGTTTTTCCATCTTAGCAGACATAAGAATAGGGTGATGGTGAGATGTGCATTTAGCTAATGTGACATAAGAGGATTCATGCTAATAGGATGACCATTAAGGGTTAATAAAGACTATCAATCTTTGAAAATTTGGTACCCACATTCCATATATAAAAATGATCTTTGGTGTCCATTTGGAAGAGGTTGTGTTCATCAACTAACTGCTGAAAATCATTGCATGAGGCTCTAATTGGGTTTTTGCACCCCCTTCTCTCATGTGTTCCCAAGGTAGCATTAAAATCACCAAGAATCATCCAAGGATAGTTGTGAAATTTGTGGATTTGGGCAAGTTTAGAAAATAAGAATCTTCTTCTGAGGTAGTCATTTTTGGCATAAATAAATATGAGCAGACATTTATTATAAAGGAGAGTGGCATGCTAAACAGACTGAATAAGGATAGTGGTAGGGACAATGTGGGTGGATATGAGGATCCACAAATTACATGGATGAGAGTCATTTTTATTGGTGAATAAAAGCTTGAGGTGAAGGCTTTTCCATAAACATGGAGAAACTGAAGAAAATTCACACTTGGGTTCAGCTAAGCAGAGAATATCAAGCTTATTATTGGTGTAGATGTCATATAATACCTTTTGGGCATCATTATTTGCAACACCTTTTATGTTACAAAAAGAATATTCATATAGAGGTAATAAAGATGTCTGAGGACTAGATGAGGGAAGACCTTTGGTAGAGGCAGCTGCCCATTCAAGCTCTCTTTATCTAATAATGGCCTTGACCCATCTGAAGTCCTTCTCCTTGGGATAAGTTGTGGAAAATTTTAATTGTGTTTTCTTTTTATTAGAAATAACTGGAGTGTAAAAACCATATATGCTCAACTCTTGGGAAGAATGAACAGAATCTATCTTGGCTTTATGATGAGAAGTGGGAGTTAGATGAGAAGGAGAGACCATGTTAGGTATAATGTGAAAAACTATGTAAAGAAATAGGAGGATCCTCCATCTTGAATTAGTTGAATGCAATCCTCATTGATGGGATTTTGAATGGGGTTAGCAAAATGGTCCAAGTTCTCAGTGGTGTCACAATTGTCATTGGCAACCATGATTTCATTTCAGTTAGGGTAGAGATTGTCATCAGCATCACCCTCAGGGTTATTTTCTTCATTATCCACTAAGTTTGCCCAAGCCAAGGCTCCGAATAAATTAGTCACATGAGTGATTGAGTCTGAGCCATTAGGAGAGGGGACCTGAACATGGGAATTATTCAGAGAAGCAGTTGGGATTGCAGTAAAAGGTGTAAGATCATCTGTGATTGTGATGTCAACATTATTGCAAGAAGGAGACTCTGTTGAAGTGTGGGTCTCATGTGAGGGATCAGTAAAGCATGAGGAAACATTTTGGTTGACTTTAATCGTATTATCCAAGTCAGTAGTAGGGGTAGTAATGTCTTAAGAACCTTGTTTGCTAAGGGCAGATTTATGCATTTTGGTTTTGGGGTCTAATTTTTTAATATCTTGTTGCATTTTCTTGAGGGTATTGCACATCCCAATTGAATGGACAATGGTACAACAATGGGTGCAGAATGCAGGCATGTTTTTAAATGAGAAGTTCACTTCAAACTCATGGTCTGGTCTTTTAACCCAAAGTTTGTGAATAATAGCTTGGGATAAGTCAACATCAACCATGACTCTTTCACAGTGGCCAAATTATTTTCTAATAGTGAAGGGGTCAATACTAATGGGAGAACGTATAGCATTTGGAATGGTGAGAAGAATCCCGGGATGCCAATAATCTAACTAAGGCCATAAATTCTGGCCCATAATTGGGTATGGGTATTCTTCTAGTTAGCAGGGATGAAGTCAGGGCACCATGGGAATAATTTGAACTGCCCAAGGGATAATTGAGTGGCTCCTAGAGCTTAAACATTGGATAAATCTTCTTTGCAGCGAAAGAGGATGGTGTAGAACCCTCTACCAATATGTGTGAGATTCCAGTGTAAGGTTATCCCCCATTTTCGAGTGAGTTTATGGGGCATGGCCTCATCTTTGAGTGGGTCAGTGCCTTTGGGAACAAGTTCTGCCAATGAGGGAATTTTAAAATTTATCTAGATGGTCTTGATATACTTCAAATTCCAATTAGTCACTAGGAAGATTTTTGGATGGCAATGTGTAGGTTGCAATGGAGGCAAATGTGGTCTTTTTGATATGGGCGTGATTGAGAGGTGTGTGGAGGAGTGGTAAATTCAAAAGGGCTTTGGTAGAGGGGTTGTAAGTTTAGATCTATGAGGGATAATGTGGGTTGATGCAAAAGGGAATTCAAACTTTGTAAAAGAGTGGATGGGGAGGAACAACCATGTATGGCCTATGTTGAGGGGTTTGGGAAGGAGGTATTAATGTTAATGTGGGCAGAGTTAGGGTTGAGGAGTCACTAGAAGGGCCAAAACTTCCAGTTGAGCTTGAGTGAGGAATTTCAACAAACAGTTGGGGGTGTTGTTATTGAACTGGTAAAGAGCTATGGGGAATATGATAGGCCTACGAATTAGATGGTGGGAGTAACAGAGATCCCTTCAGCAATCAGTTTATTTGAACGAGCATTTGTATCATATAAAATAGCAAGTGTGGGAATAGGGGTAGATGAGGTCTCATTAGGAGATGGGGGTGTAGATAGAACTTAAAGAGGGGGTGTACTCACCAATAATATGGTCTTAAAGATCTTCTTTGGTTACTTAATCGAATGCCATGCGAGCTATTGTGTCTGATACAAAAATGTCGATTAAATCTTCCTTGCTGCAGCGATTGAAGAATATAATGGCTTGGTCCTTGAAGGACATATCCAAAGTCGTCATAAAGAGCTCAAATAGGTCTTCTTTAGCAAAGAGATAGAATGTGCTTCTTGCCACAGTAGCAGAAAGCTTGACAACGGTTGAAAAGGCACCATAAAGTTCGTCTTTGGAGATTTTTGTAAATAAAATCCAAATAACTAAATACCTAATTCCTAAAATAAAAAAAATGTAGAGTGACAAACATAAACACTAATGAATAACACTAAATCACAAACTCTAAACCTTATTTACTGAATTCTAAAATCTAAATCATAATCCTTAAAGCCTAATTATCAAACCCTAAAACCTAAACCCTTATCCCTAGACCCTAATTACTAAAATATAAATCTTAAATCATAAACCCTAAATTGAAAATTGATAATCATAAATAAAAAATCCTAGACTATAGACATTAACCTTAAAACCAAAAACCCAAAATCTAAACCGTAAAACCTAAACCCTGAAAATAAAACCATTCATTCTAATCCCCAATTTTGAAACTGTATAAGCTAAACCCCAAAACTTGAACATTAATCTATAAAACCTAGTTTGAAAACCCCAAATCACAAACCCGAAATCCTAAAACAAAAACCCATATTCCAAAACTCAAAAATGTTGTAACACCCAGTATTTTTATAATTTGGAATTTATTTATTTTTGAAATTTTTAAATTACACGTGTGCAATAATTTAATTAAAATAAAATATTGCGTATTTATTAAAAATTAATCGACGGAGATTAATATCAATATTATGTTTTAAATTCATTAAGTGTGTATAATAAATAAAATATGTGAATTGTTAGAATGTCGTAGTAAGTGAGAATGACGAGATTTTTTATGATATCTCAATCGGGGCTTATGAACAGATTGAGATAGGAAATTTATGTAGAGTGACTCGGATGGTGATTTTGAGTTCATGTTTGGTTTCGAATGGGTCGAGATAGGCAGAATTGAGTAATCATGGGTAGTACTTGGGTTCCAGGGGTTTTTTAGACTCGCCCAGACTCATGTAGGGGTATTTGGATCATTTTAAAATAGCCTAATAACCTAATTTAGGGATTAATGGGTTAAATTTTAAATATTAAGTGTGTGAGGAAGTCCTACCATTAGTTGCAAACCCTAAAAGAGAGAAGGAATAGAGGAGAAAGCAGGGAAAAGGCTAGAGAGGCTAATTGAGATGAAAACTCAAGGAATTCTAGCCTCAAATTTTCACACACAAGAGAGATCAGCCTATATAATCATTCCAAGGCGAGTAATTAACTTGCTCTAAATAAAATTGCTAGAATTCAAAAGGAATTAACCAAGGAGATGAAAACTCAAGGAATTCTAGCATCAAATTTTCACACACAAGGAGAAGACCTATCTCTTGCGGCCACGAAGCATCAGAATGGAAAATAGGGGACCACTGTGCCCAATTTGAAGAATATTCAAAATGGGGTATCCCTCAAAACACCTCCCACGGGTTACTGGGTGAAAACTCGAAACAACCCCCGAATGGCCCCGTGGGTGGCACCAACACCTCCCACGGGACCAATTTACCTCGTAGGTACTGATCCCGCAGCCGTGGGACTCCCGGTTTGAGAATACGAATATAATTTGCATATTTCTAGACTTAGGCTTAAAAACATGGCGTTAGAGGGTGAAAACTCGAAACGGCCCCCGAACGGCCCCGTGGGTGGCACCAACACCTCCCACGGGACCAATGTAACTCGTAGGAACTGACCCCGCAGCCGCGAAACTCCCGGTTTGAGAATACGACGATAATTTGCATATTTCTATACTTAGGCTTAAAAACATGGCGTTAGAAGGTGAGAACTCGAAACAGCCTCCGAACGTCCCCGTGGGTGGCACCAACACCTCCCACGGGACCAATGTAACTCGTAGGAACTGACCCCGCAGCCGCAGAACTCCCGGTTTGAGAATACGACGATAATTTGCATATTTCTAGACTTAAGCAAAACATGGCGTTAGAGGGTGAAAACTCGAGAAAAAAAACCCGAACGGCCCCGTGGGTGGCACCAACACCTCCTACGGGACCAATGTAACTCGTAGGAACCGGCTCCCGCGGCCGCGGGACTCCCGGTTTGAGAATACGATGATAATTTGCATATTTCTAGACTTAGGCTTAAAAACATGGCGTTAGAGGCTAAGAACACGAAACAGCCCCCGAAAGTCCCCGTGGGTGGCACCAACACCTCCCACGGGACCAATGTAACTCATAGGAACTGACCCTGTAGCCGCGGGACTCCCGGTTTGAGAATACGATGGTAATTTGCATATTTCTAGACTTAAGCAAAACATGACGTTAGAGGGTGAAAACTCGAAACAACCCCTGAACGGCCCCGTGGGTGGCACCAACACCTCCCACGGGACCAATGTAACACATAGGAACTGACCCCGCAGTCGCGGAACTCCCGGTTTGAGAATACGACGATAATTTTCATATTTTTAGACTTAGGCTTAAAAACATGGCGTTAGAGGGTGAAAACTCGAAACAGCCCTCTAACGGCCCCGTTGGTGGCACCAACACCTCCCACGGGACCAATGTAACTCATATTAACTAACACCGCAGTCGCGGGACTCTCGGTTTGAGAATACGACGATAATTTGCTTATTTCTATACTTAGGCTTAAAAACATGGCGTTAGAGGGTGAGAACTCGAAACAGCCCCCGAACGTCCCCGTGGGTGTCACCAACACCTCCCACGGGACCAATATAACTCGTAGGAACAGACCCCGCAGCCGCGGGACTCCCGGTTTTAGAATACGAGGGTAATTTGCATATTTATAGTCTTAGGCATAAAAATATGGCGTTAGAGGGTGAAACCTCGAAACAGCCCTCTAACGGCCCCGTTGGTGGCACCAACACCTCCCACGGGACCAATGTAACTCGTAGGAACTGACCCCGCAGTCGTGGGACTCCCGGTTTGAGAATACGATAATAATTTGTATATTTCTATACTTAGGCTTCAAAACATGGCGTTAGAGGGTGAGAACTTGAAACAGCCTCCGAACGTCCCCGTGGGTGGCACCAACACCTCCCACGGGACCAATGTAACTCGTAGGAACTGACCCCGCAGCCGCAAGACTCCCGGTTTGATAATACGACGGTAATTTGTATATTTCTAGACTTAAGCAAAACATGGCGTTAGAGGGTGAAAACTCGAAATAACCCCCGAACGGCCCCGTGGGTTGCACCAACACCTCCCACGGGACCAATGTAACTCGTAGGAACTGACCCCGCAGCCTCGGGACCCCCAGTTTGAGAATATGACGATAATTTGCATATTTTTATCCTTAGGCTTAAAAACATGGAGTTAGAGGGTGAAAACTCGAAACAGCCCTCTAACGGCCCCGTGGGTAGCACCAACACCTCCCACGGGACCAATGTAACTCGTAGGAACTGAACTCGCAGCCGCGGGACTCCCAGTTTGAGAGTACGACGATAATTTTCATATTTCTAGACTTAGGCTTAAAAACATGGCGTTGGAGGGTGAGAACTCGAAATATCCTCCGAACGGCCCCGTGGGTAGCAGTAACACATCCCACGGGACCAATGTAACTCATAGGAAGTAACCCCGCCGCCGCGGGACTCCCGGTTTGAGAATACGACGATAATTTGCATATTTCTGGACTTAGGCTTAAAAAAATGGCGTTAGAGGGTGAGATCTCGAAACTGCCCCCGAACGTCCTAGTGGGTGGCACCAACACCTCCCACGGGACCAATGTAACTCGTAGGAACTGACCCCGCAGCCGCGGGACTCCCGATTTGAGAATACGACGGTAATTTTCATATTTCTAAACTTAGGCTTAAAAACATGGCATTAGTGGGTGAAAACTCGAAATAGCCCCCGAACGGCCCCGTGGGTGGCACCAACACCTCCCACGGGACTAATGTAATTCGTAGAAACTGACCCCGCAGCCGCGGGACTCCCGGTTTGAGAATACGACGATAATTTGCATATTTCTAGACGTAGGCTTAAAAACATGGCGTTAGAGGGAGAGATCTCGAAACTGCCCCCGAACGGCACCGAGGGTGGCACCAACACCTCCCACGGGACCAATGTAACTCGTAGGAACTGGCCCCGCAGTCGCGGGACTCCCGGTTTGAGAATACGACGGTAATTAGTATATTTATAGACTTAGGCTTAAAAACATGGCGTTAGAGGGTGAGAACTCGAAATAGTCCCCGAACGGCACCGTGGGTAGCACCAACACCTCCCACGGGACCAATATGACTCGTAGGAACTGACCCCGCAGTCGCGGGACTCCCGGTTTTAGAATACGATGATAATTTTCATATTTCTAGACTTAGGCTTAAAAAAATGGCGTTAGAGGGTGAGATCTCGAAACTGCCCCCGAACGTCCCAGTGGGTGGCACCAACACCTCCCATGGTACCAATGTAACTCGTAGGAACTGATCCCACAGCCGCGGGACTCCCGGTTTGAGAATACGACGGTAATTTGCATATTTCTAAACTTAGGCTTAAAAACATGGCATTAGTGGGTGAAAACTCGAAATAGCCCCCAAACGGCCCCGTGGGTGGCACCAACACCTCCCACGGGACCAATGTAATTCGTAGAAACTGACCCCGCAGCCGCGGGACTCCCGGTTTGAGCCGCGGGACTCCCGGTTTGAGAATACGATGATAATTTGCATATTTCTAGACTTAGGCTTAAAAACATGGCGTTAGAGGATAAGATATCGAAACTGCCCCCGAACGGCCCCGTAGGTGGCACCAACATCTCCCACGGGACCAATGAACTGACCCCGCAGTCGCGGGACTCCCGATTTTAGAATACGACAATAATTTGCATATTTCTACACTTAGGCTTAAAAACATGGCGTCAGAGGGTGAGAACTCAAAACAGTCCCCGAACGGCCCCGTGGGTGGCACCAACACCTCCCACGGGACCAATATAACTCGTAGGAACTGACCCCGCAGCCGCGGGACTCCCGATTTGAGAATACGACGATAATTTTCATATTTCTGGACTTAGGCTTAAAAACATCGGGTTAGAGGGTGAGAACTCGAAACAGCCCCCGAACGACACCATTGGTAGCACCAAAACATCCCACGGGACCAATGTAACTCGTAGGAACTAACCCCGCAACCGCGGGAGTGCCGGTTTGAGAATACAACGATTATTTGCATATTTCTAGACTTAGGCTTAAAAACAAGGCGTTAGAGGGTGAGATCTCAAAACTGCCCCCGAACGTCCCCGTGGGTGGCACCAACACCTCCCACGGGACCAATCTAACTCGTAGGAACTGACCCCGCAGCTGCGGGACTCCCGGTTTGAGAATACGTGGGTAATTTGCATATTTATTCAAAACAGCCCCCGAACGGCCCCGTGGATGGCACCAACACCTCCCACGGGACCAATATAACTCGTAGGAACTGACCCCGCAGCCGCGGTACTCCCGATTTGAGAATATGATGATAATTTGCATATTTCTAGACTTAGGCTTAAAAACATGGCGTTAGAGGGTGAGAACTCGAAACTGCCCCCGAACGTCCCCGTGGGTGGCTCCAACACCTCCCACGGGACCAATGTAACTCGTAGGAACTGACCCCGCAGTCGCGGGACTCCCGGTTTGAGAATACGACGGTAATTTGCATATTTTTAGACTTAGGCTTAAAAACATGGCGTTAGAGGGTGAAAACACGAAACAGCCCTCTAACGGGCCCGTGGGTAACACCAACACCTCCCACGGGACCAATGTAACTCGTAGGAACTGACCCCGCAGCCGCGGGACTCCCGGTTTGATAGTACGACGATAATTTTCATATTTCTAGACTTAGGCTTAAAAACATGGTGTTAGAGGGTGATAACTCAAAATAGCCTCCGAACGGCCCCGTGGGTAGCAGTAACACATCCCATGGGACCAATGTAACTCGTAGGAAGTAACCCCGCAGCCGCGGGACTCCCGGTTAGAGAATACGACGGTAATTTGCATATTTCTAAACTTAGGCTTAAAAACATGGCGTGAGTGGGTGAAAACTCGAAACAGCCCCCGAACGGCCCCATGGGTGGCACCAACACCTCCCACGGGACCAATGTAATTCGTAGAAACGGACCCCGCAGTCGCGGGTCTCCCGGTTTGAGAATACGACGATAATTTGCATATTTCTAGGCTTAGGCTTAAAAACATGGCGTTAGAGGGTGAGATCTCGAAACTGCCCCCGAACGGCCCCGTGGGTGGCACCAACACCTCCTACGGGACCAATGTAACTCGTAGGAACTGGCCCCGCAGTCGCGGGACTCCCGGTTTGAGAATACGACGGTAATTAGCATATTTATAGACTTAGGCTTAAAAACATGGCGTTAGAGGGTGAGATCTCGAAACTGCCCCCGAACGGCCCCGTGGGTGGCACCAACACCTCCTACGGGACCAATGTAACTCGTAGGAACTGGCCTCGCAGTCGCGGGACTCCCGGTTTGAGAATACGACGGTAATTAGCATATTTATAGACTTAGGCTTAAAAACATGGCGTTAGAGGGTGAGAACTCGAAACAGCCCCCGAACGTCCCCGTGGGTGGCACTAACACCTCCCACGGTACCAATGTAACTCGTTTGAACTGACCCCGCAACCACGGGACTCACGGTTTGAGAATACGATGACAATTTGCATATTTTTAGACTTAATCTTAAAAACATTGCGTTAGAGGGTGAGATCTCGAAACTGCCCCCGAACGGCCCCGTGGGTGGCACCAACATCTCCCACGGGACCAATGTAATGCGTAGGAACGGAACCCACAGTCGCGGGACACCCGATTTGAGAATACGACAATAATTTGCATTTTTCTATACTTAGGCTTACAAACATGGCGTTAAAGGGTGAGAACTCGAAACAGTCCCCGAACGGCTCCGTGGGTGGCAATAACACCTCCCACGGGACCAATATAACTCGTAAGAACTAACCCCGCAGCCGCGGGACTCCCGGTTTGAGAATACGACGATAATATGTATATTTCTAGACTTAGGCTTAAAAACATGGCTTTAGAGGGTGAGATCTCGAAACTGCCCCAATACGTTCCCGTGGGTGGCACCAACACCTCCCACGGGACCAATGTAACTCGTAGGAAGTGACCCCGCGGTCGCGGGACTCCCAATTTGAGAATACGACGGTAATTGTCATATTTATAGACTTAAGCTAAAAAATATGGCGTTAGAGGGTGAGAACTCGAACCAGCCCCGGAACGGCCCCGTGGGTGGCATCAACACCTCTCACGAAACCAATGTAACTCATAGGAACTGAGCCCGGAGCAGCGGTACTCCCGATTTGAGAATACGACGATAATTTGCATATTTCTAGACTTAGGCTTAAAAACATGGCGTTAGAGGGTATGATCTCGAAACTGCCCCCGAACGTCCCCGTGGGTGGCTCCAACACCTCCCACGGGACCAATGTAACTCGTAGGAACTGACCCCGCAGTCGCGGGACTCGCGATTTTAGAATACGACGATAATTTGCATATTTCTAGACTTAGGCTTAAAAACATGGCGTTAGTGGGTGAGAACTCGAAACAGCCCCCGAACGGCCCCGTGGGTGGCACCAACACCTCCCACGGGACCAATGTAATTCGTAGGAACTGACCCCGCAGCCGCGGGACTCCCGGTTTGAGAATACCATGATAATTTGCATATTTCTAGACTTAGGCTTAAAAACATGGCGTTAGAGGTTGAGATCTCGAAACAACCCCCGAACGTCCCTGTGGGTGGCACCAACACCTCCCACTTGACAAATGTAACTCGAAGAAACTGGCCCCGCAGCCGCAGGACTCCCGATTTGAGAATACGACGGTAATTTGCATATTTATAGACTTAGGCTTAAAAACATGGCGTTAGAGGGTGAGAACTCGAAATAGCACCCGAAAGGCCCCGTGGGTGGCAACAACACCTCCCACGGGACCATATAACTCATAGGAACTCACCCCGCAGCCGCGGGACTCCCGATTATTGAGTACGACGAAAATTTTTATATTTCTAGACATAGGCTTAAAAACATGGCGTTAGAGGGTGAGAACTCGAAAAAGCCCCCGAACGGCCCTGTGGGTAGCACCAACACATCCCACGGGACCAATGTAACTCATATAAACTAACCCCGCAGCCGCGGGACTCCCGGTGTGAGAATACGATGACAATTTGTATATTTCTAAATTTAGGCTTAAAAACATGGCGTTAGAGGGTGAAAACTCGAAACAGCCCCCGAACAGCCCCGTGGGTGGCACCAACACCCGTCACGGGACTAATGTAACTAGTAGGAACTGACCCCGGAGCCGCGGGACTACCGGTTTGAGAATACGACGATAATTATCATATTTCTAGACTTTGCCTTAAAAACATGGTTTTAGTGGGTGAGAACTCGAAATAGCCCCCGAATGGCCCCGTGGGTGGCACCAACACCTCCCACGGGACCAATGTAATTGGAAGGAATAGACCCCGCAGCCGCAGGACTCCCGGTTTGAGAATACGACGATAATTTTTATATTTCTAGACATAGGCTTAAAAACATGGCGTTACAGGGTGAGAACTCGAAACAGCCCCCGAACGGCCCCGTGGGTAGCACCAACACATCCCACGGGACCAATGTAACTCGTAGGAACTAACCCCGTAGCCGCGGGACTCCCGGTTTGAGAATACGACGATAATTTGTATATTTATAGACTTAGGCTTAAAACCATGGCGTTAGAGGGTGAGATCTCGAAACTGGCCCCGAACGTCCCCGTGGGTGCACCAACACCTCCCACGGGACCAATGTAACTCGTAGGAACCGACCCCGCAGCCGCGGGACACCCGATTTGAGAATACGATGGTAATTTGCATATTTTTAAACTTAGGCTTAAAAATATGGCGTTAGTGGGTGAAAACTCGAAACAGCCCTCGAACTGCCCCGTGGGTGGCACCAACACCTCCCACGGGACCAATGTAACTCGTAGGAACTGACCCCTCAGTCGCGGAACTCCCGATTTGAGAATACGAAGGTAATTTGCATATTTCTAGACTTAGGCTTAAAAACATGGCGTTAGTTGGTGAGAACTCGAAACAGCCCCCGAACGGCCCCGTGGGTGGCAACAACACCTCCCACGGGAGCAATGTAACCCGTAGTAACTGACCCCACAGCCGCGGGACTTCCGGTTTGATAATACGACGGTAATTTGCATATTTCTACACTTAGGCTTAAAAACATGGCGTTAGTGGGAGAAAACTCGAGACAACCCCCGAACGGCCCCGTGGGTGGCACCAACACCTCCCACGGGACCAATATAACTCGTAGGAACTGACCCCGCAGCCGCGGGACTCCCGGTTTGAGAATACAAGGATAATTTGCATATTTATAGACTTGGGCTTAAAAACATGGCGTTAGAGGGTGAGAACTCGAAACAGCCCCCGAACGGCCCCGTGGGTGGCACCAACACCTCCCACGGGACCAATGTAACTCATAGGAACTGACCCCGCAACCGCGGGACTCCCGATTTGAGAATACGACGGTAATTGTCTTATTTATTGACTTAAGCTAAAAAACATGGCGTTAGAGGGTGAGAACTCGAAACAGCCCCGAAACGGCCCCGTGGGTAGCACCAACACATCCCATGGGACCAATGTAACTCGTAGGAACTAACCCCGTAGCCGTGGGACTCCCGGTTTGAGAATACGACGATAATTTGCTTATTTCTAGACTTACGCTTAAAAATATGGCGTTATAGGAGAGATCTCGAAACTACCCCCGAACGTCCCCGTGGTTGGCACCAACACCTCCCACAGGTCCAATGTAACTTGTAGGAACTAACCCCGCAGCCACGGGCCTCCCGGTTTGACAATACGACTGTAATTTGCATATTTCTAAACTTAAGCAAAACATGGCGTTAGTGGGTGAGAACTCCAAACTGCCCCGAACGGCCCCGTGGGTGGCACCAACACATCCCACGGGAACAATGTAACTCGAAGTAACTGACCCCGCAACTGCGGAACTCTCGGTTTGAGAATACGACGATAATTTGCATATTTCTAGATTTAGGCTTAAAAACATAGCGTTAGAGGGTGAGAACTCGAAACAGCCCCCGAACTGCCCCGTGGGTGGCACCAACACCCGTCACGGGACCAATGTAACTCGTAGGAAGTGAACCCGGAGCCGCGGTAATCCCGATTTGAGAATACGACTCTAATTTGCATATTTCTAGACTTAAGCTTAAAAACATGGCGTTAGAGGGTGAGATCTCAAAACAGCCCCCGAACGTCCCCGTGGGTGGTACCAACACCTCCCACGGGACCAATGTAACTCGTAGGAAGTGAACCCTCAGTCGCGGGACTCCCGGTTTGAGAATACGATGGTAATTTTGCATATTTCTAGACTTAGGCTCAAAAACATGGCGTTAGTGGGTGAGAACTCGAAACAACCCCCGAACGGCCCCGTGGGTGGCCCCAACACCTCCCACGGGACCAATGTAATTGGAAGGAACTGAACCCGCAGCCGCGGGACTCCCGGATTGGGAATACGACGATAATTTTCATATTTCTAGAGTTAGGCTTAAAAACATGGTTTTAGAGAGTGAGAACTCGAAACAGCCCCCGAACGGCCCCGTGGGTGGCACCAAAACCTCCCACGGCACCAATGTAATTGGAAGGAACTGACCCCGCAGCCGCGGGACTCCCGATTTGAGAATACGACGTTAATTTTCATATTTCTAGACATAGGCTTAAAAACGTGGCGTTATAGGGTGAGAACTCGAAACAGCCCCCGAATGGCCCCGTGGGTAGAACCAACACATCCCACGGGACCAATGTAACTCGTAGGAACTAACCCCGCAGCCGCGGGACTCCCGATTTAAGAATACGATGATAATTTGCATATTTATAGACTTAGGCTTAAAACCATGGCGTTAGAGGGTGAGATCTCGAAACAGCCCCCGAACGTCCCCGTGGGTGGCACCAACTCCTCCCACGGGACCAATGTAACTCGTAGGAACTGACCCCGCAGCCGCGGGACTCCCGATTTGAGAATACGACGGTAATTTACATATTTCTAAACTTAGGCTTAAAAACATGGCGTTAGTGGGTGAAAACTCGAAACAGCCCTCGAACAGCCCCGTGGGTGGCACCAACACCTCCCACGGGACCAATGTGACTCGTAGGAACTGACCCCGCAGTCGCGGGACTCCCGATTTGAGAATACGAAGGTAATTGGCATATTTCTAGAGTTAGGCTTAAAAACATGGCGTTAGTTGGTGAGAACACGAAACAGCCCCCGAACGGCCCCGTGGGTGGCACCAACACCTCCCACGGGAGCAATGTAACTCGTAGTAACTGACCCCACAGCCGCGGGACTCCCGGTTTGAGAAAACGATGGTAATTTGCATATTTCTACACTTAGGCTTAAAAACATGGCGTTAGTGGGTGAAAACTCGAGACAACCCCCTAACGGCCCCGTGGGTGGCACCAACACCTCCCACGGGACCAATATAACTCGTAGGAACTGACCCCGCAGCCGCGGGACTCCCGGTTTGAGAATACGAGGATAATTTTCATATTTCTAGACTTGGGCTTAAAAACATGGCGTTAGAGGGTGAGAACTCGAAACAGCCCCCGAACGGCCCCGTGGGTGGCACCAACCCCTCCCACGGGACCAATGTAACTCCTAGGAACTCCCGATTTGAGAATACGACGGTAATTGTAATATTTATATACTTAAGCTAAAAAACATGGCGTTAGTGGGTGAGAACTCGAAACACCCCCGAACGTCTCCGTGTGTGGCACCAACACCTCCCACGGGAACAATGTAACTCGTAGTAACTGACCCCGCAACCGCGGAACTCCCGGTTTGAGAATACGACGGTAATTTGCATATTTATAGACTTATGCTTAAAAACATGGCGTTAGAGGGTGAGAACTCGAAACACCCCCGAACGTCTCCGTGTGTGGCACCAACACCTCCCACGGGAACAATGTAACTCGTAGTAACTGACCCCGCAACCGCGGAACTCCCGGTTTGAGAATACGACGGTAATTTGCATATTTCTAGACTTAGTCTTAAAAGCATGGCGTTAGAGGGTGAGATCTCGAAACTGCCCCCGAACGTCCCCGTGGGTGGCACCAACACCTCCCACGGGACCAATGTAACTCGTAGGAACTGACCCCGCAGCCGCGGGACTCCCGGTTTGAGAATACGATGGTAATTTGCATATTTCTAGAATTAGGCTTAAAAACATGGCGTTAGTGGGTGAGAACTCGAAACAGCCCCCGAACGGCCCCGTGGGTGGCACCAACACCTCTCACGGGACCAATGTAACTCGTAGTAACTGACCCCGCAGCCGCGAGACTCCCGGTTTGAGAATACGACGGTAATTTGCATATTTATAGACTTAGGCGTAAAAACATGACGTTAGAGGGTGAGAACTCGAAACAGCCCCCGAACGGCCCCGTGCGTGGCACCAACACCTCCCACGGGACCAATGTAATTTTAAGGAACTGACCCCGCAGCCGCGGGACTCCCGGTTTACGAATATGACGATAATTTTCATATATCTACACTAAGGGTTAAAAACATGGCATTAGAGGGAGAGAACTCGAAACAGCCCTCGAACGGCCCCGTGGGTAGCACCAACACATCCCACGGGACCAATGTAGGAACTGACCCCGCAGCCGCGGGACTTCCCATTTGAGAATACGATGATAATTTGCATATTTCTACACTTAGGCTTAAAAGCATGGCGTTAGAGGGTGACAACTCGAAACAGCCCCCGAACGGCGTCGTGGGTAGCACCAACACATCCCACGGGACCAATGTAACTCGTAGGAACTAACCCCGCAGCCGCTGGACTCCCGGTTTGAGAATACGACGATAATTTTCTTATTTCTGGACTTAGGCTTAAAAACATGGCGTTATAGGTGAGATCTCGAAACTTCCCCCGAACGTCCCCGTGGGTGGCACTAACTCCTCCCACGGGACAAATTTAACTCATAAAAACTCACCCCGCAGCCGTGGGCCTCCCAGTTTGACAATATGACGGTAATTTGCATATTTCTAAATTTAAGCAAAACATGGCGTTAGTGGGTGAGAACTCGAAAGAGCCCCCGAACGTCCCCGTGGGTGGCACTAACACCTCCCACGGGAATAATCTAACTCGTAGTAACTGACCCCGCAAACGCGGAACTCCCAGTTTGAGAATACGACGGTAATTTGCATATTTATAGAATTGTGCTTAAAAACATGGCGTTACTGGGTGAGAATTCGAAACAGCCCCCGAACGTCCCCGTGGGTGGCACCAACACCTCTCACGGGAACAATGTAACTCGTTGTAACTGACCCCGCAGCCGCGGGACTCCCTGTTTCAGAATACGACGGTAATTTACATATTTATAGACTTAGGCTTAAAACCATGACGTTAGAGGGTGAGAACTTTAAAAAGCCCCCGAACGGCCCCGTGGGTGGCACCAACACCTCCCACGGGTCAAATGTAACTCGTAGGAACTGACCCCGCTGCCGCGGGACTCCCGGTTTGACAATACGACGGTAATTTTCATATTTCTAAACTTAAGCAAAACATGGCGTTAGAGGGTGAGAACTCGAAACAGACCTCGAACGACCCCGTGGGTGGCACCAACACCCGTCACGGGACCAATGTAACTCGTAGGAACCGACCCCGGAGCCGCGGTACTCCCGATTTGAGAATACGACGATAATTTATATATTTCTAGACTTAGGCTTAAAAACATGGCGTTAGAGGGTGAGATCTCGAAACTGCCCCCGAACGTCCCCGTGGGTGGCACCAACACCTCCCACAGGACCAATGTAACTCGTAGGAATTGATCCCGCTGTCGCGGGACTCCCGGTTTGAGAATACGACGGTAATTTTCATATTTCAAGACTTAGGCTTAAAAACATGGCGTTAGTGGGTGAGAACTCGAAACAGCCCCCGAACGTCCCCGTGGGTGGCTCCAACACCTCTCACGGGACCAATGTAACACGTTGTAACTGACCCCGCAGCCGCGGGACTCCCGGTTTGAGAATACGACGGTAATTTGCATATTTATAGACTTAGGCTTAAAAACATGACGTTAGAGGGTGAGAACTCGAAACAGCCACCGAACGGCCCCGTGGGTGGCACCAACACCTCCCACGGGACCAATGTAATTTGAAGGAACTGACCCCGCAGCTGAGGGACTCTCGGTTTGAGAATACGACGATAATTTGCATGTTTATAGACTTAGGCTTAAAAACATGGCGTTAGAGGGTGAGAACTCGAAACAGTCCTCGAACGGCCCCGTGGGTGGCACCAGCACCCGTCACGGGACTAATGTAACTCGTAGAACTGACCCCGGAGCCGCGGTACTCCCGATTTGAGAATACGACGATAATTTGCATATTTCTAGACTTAGGCTTAAAAACATGGCATAAGAGGATGAGATCTCGAAACTGCCCCCGAACGTCCCCGTGGTTGGTAGCAACACCTCCCACGGGACCAATGTAACTCGTAGGAACTGACCCCGCAGTCGCGGGACTCCCGGTTTGAGAATACGACAGTAATTTGCATATTTAAAGACTTAAGCTTAAAAACATGGCGTTAGTGGGTGAGAACTCGAAACAGCTCCCGAACGGCCTCGTAGGTGGTACCAACACCTCTCACGGGACCAATGTAACTCGTAGAAACTGACCCCGCAGCCGTAGGACTCCCGGTTGGAGAATACCATGGTAATTTGCATATTTATAGACTTAGACTTAAAAACATGACGTTATAGGGTGAGAACTCGAAATAGCCCCCGAACTGCCCCGTGGGTGGCACCAACACCTCCCACGGGACCAACGTAATTAGAAAGAACTGACCCCGCAGCCGTGGGACACCTGGTTGGAGAATACGACGATAATTTTCATATTTCTGAACTTAGGCTTAAAAACATGGTTTTAGAGGGTGAGAACTCGAAACAGCCCCCGAACGGCCCCGTGGGTGGTACCATCACCTCCCACGGGTCCAATGTAACTCGTAGGAACTGACCCCGCTGCCGCGGGACTCTCGGTTTGATAATACGACAATAATTTTCATATTTCTAAACTTAAGCAAAACATGGCGTTAGAGGGTGAGAACTCGAAACAGCCCCCGAACGGCCCTGTGGGTGGCACCAACACCCGTCACGGGACTAATGTAACTCGTAGGAACTGACCCCGGAGCCGCGGTACTCCCGATTTGAGAATACGACGATAATTTGCATATTTCTAGACTTAGGCTTAAAATAATGGCGTTAGAGGGTGAGATCTCGAAACTGCCCCCGAACGTCCCCGTGGGTGGCACCAACACCTCCCACGGGACCAATGTAACTGGTAGGAACGGATCCCACAGTCGCGGGACTCCCAGTTTGAGAATACGAAGGTAATTTGCATATTTCATGACTTAAGCTTAAAAACATGGCGTTAGTGGGTGAGAACTCGAAACAGCGCCCGAACGTCCCCGTGGGTGGCACCAACACCTCTCACGGGACCAGTGTAACACTTTGTAACTGACCCCACAGCCGCGGGACTCCCGGTTTGAGAATACGACGGTAATTTGCATATTTACAGACTTAACCTTAAAAATATGACGTTAGAGGGTGAGAACTCGAAACAGCCCCCGAACGGCCCCCTGGGTCGGTCCAACACCTCCCACGGGACCAATGTAATTTGAAGAAACTGCCCCCGCAGCTGCGGGACTCCCGGTTTGAGAATACGACGATAATTTGCATGTTTATAGACTTAGGCTTAAAAACATGGCGTTAGAGGGTGAGAACTCGAAGCAGCCCCCGAACGGCCCCGTGGGTGGCACCAACACCCGTCACGGAACTAATGTAACTCGTAGGAACTATCCCCGGAGCCGCGGTACTCAAAATTTGAGAGTACGACGATAATTTGCATATTTCTAGACTTAGGCTTAAAAACATAGCGTTAGAGGGTGAGATCTCGAAACTGCCCCCGAACGGCCCCGTGGGTGGTACCAACACCTCTCACGGGACCAATGTAACTCGTAGTAACTGACCCCGCAGCCGCGGGACTCCTAGTTTGAGAATAGGACGGTAATTTACATATTTCTAGACTTAGGCTTAAAAACATGGCGTTAGTGGTTGAGAACTCGAAACATCCCCCGAACGGCCCCATGGGTGGTACCAACACCTCTCACGGGACCAATGTAACTCGTAGTAACTGACCCCGCAGCCGTGGGACTCCCGGTTTGAGAATACGACGGTAATTTGCATATTTATAGACTTAGGCTTAAAAACATGACGTTAGAGGGTGAGATCTCGAAACTGCCCCGAACGTCCCCGTGAGTGGCACCAACACCTCCCACGGGACCAATATAACTCGTAGGAACTGACCCCGCAGTCGCGGGACTCTCGATTTGAGAATACGACGGTAATTTGCATATTTCTAAAATTAGGCTTAAAAACATGGCGTTAGTTGGTGAAAACTCGAAATAGCCCCCGAACGGCCCCGTGGGTGGCACCAACACCCGTCACGGGACTAATGTAACTCGTAGGAACTGACCCCGGAGCCGCGGTACTCCCGATTTGAGAATACGACGATAATTTGCATATCTATAGACTTAGGCTTAAAAATATGACGTTAGAGGGTGAGAACTCGAAACAGCCCCCGAACGGCCCCGTGGGTGGCACCAACACCTCCCACGGGACCAATGTAATTAGGAGGAACTAACCCCGCAGTCGCGGGACTCCCGGTTTGAGAATACGACGATAATTTGCATATTTCTAGACTTAGGCTTAAAAACATGGCGTTATAGGGTGAAAACTCGAAACAGCCCTCTAACGGCCTCGTAGGTAGCACACACACCTCCCACGGGACCAATGTAACACGTAGGAACTGAACCCGCAACCGCGGGACACCCGGTTTGAGAGTACGACGATAATTTTCATATTTCTAGACTTAGGCTTAAAAACATGGCGTTAGAGGGTAAGAACTCGAAACTACCCCCAAACGTCCCCGTGGGTGGCACCAACACCTCCCACGGGACCAATGTAACCCGTAGGGACTGACCTCGCAGTCGCGGGACTCCCAGTTTGAGAATACGACGGTAATTTGCATATTTATAAAATTAGGCTTAAAAACATGGCGTTAGTGGGTGAGAACTCGAAACAGCGCCCGAACGTCCCCGTGGGTGGCACCAACACCTCTCACGGGACCAGTGTAACACTTTCTAACTGACCCCGCAGCCGTGGGACTCCCGGTTTGAGAATACGACGGTAATTTGCATATTTATAGACTTAATCTTAAAAACATGACGTTAGAGGGTGAGAATTCGAAACAGCACCCGAACGGCCCCGTGGGTGGGTCCAACACCTCCCACGGGACAAATGTAATTTGAAGAAACTGCCCCCGCAGCTGCGGGACTCCCGGTTTGAGAATACGACGATAATTTGCATGTTTATAAACTTAGGCTTAAAAACATGGCGTTAGAGGGTGAGAACTCGAAACAGCCCCCGAACGGCCCCGTGGGTGGCACCAACACCCGTCACGGAATTAATGTAACTCGTAAGAACTAACCCCGGATCCGCGGTACTCTCGATTTGAGAGTACGACGATAATTTGCATATTTCTAGACTTAGGCTTAAAAACATAGCGTTAGAGTGTGAGATCTCGAAACAGCCCCCAAAAGGCCCCGTGGGTGGTACCAACACCTCTCACGGGACCAATGTAACTCGTAGTAACTGACCCCGCAGCCGCGGGACTCCTAGTTTGAGAATACGACGGTAATTTGCATATTTCTCGACTTAGGCTTAAAAACATGGCGTTAGTGGTTGGGAACTCGAAACATCCCCCGAACGGCCCTGTGGGTGGTACCAACACCTCTCACGGGACCAATGTAACTCGAAGTAACTGACCCCGCAGCCGTGGGTCTCCCGGTTTGAGAATACGACGGTAATTTGCATATTTATAGACTTAGGCTTAAAAATATGACGTTAGAGGGTGTGATCTCGAAACTTCCCCGAACGTCCCCGTGAGTGGCACCAACACCTCCCACGGGACCAATGTAACTCGTAGGAACTGACCCCGCAGTCGCGGGACTCTCGATTTGAGAATACGACGGTAATTTGCATATTTCTAAAATTAGGCTTAAAAACATGGCGTTAGTTGGTGAAAACTCGAAATAGCCCCCGAACGGCCCCGTGGGTGGCACCAACACCCGTCACGGGACTAATGTAACTCGTAGGAACTGACCCCGGAGCCGCGGTACTCTCGATTTGAGAATACGGCGGTAATTTGCATATCTATAGACTTAGGCTTAAAAATATGACGTTAGAGGGTGAGAACTCGAAACAGCCCCCGAACGGCCCCGTGGGTGGCACCAACACCTCCCACGGGACCAACGTAATTAGAAGGAACTGACCCCGCAGCCACGGGACTCCCGATTTGAGAATACGATAATAATTTTCATATTTCAAGACTTAGGCTTAAAAATACGATTTTAGAGGGTAAGAACTCGAAACAGCCCCCGAACGGCCTCGTGGGTGGCACCAACACCTCCCACGGGACCAATGTAATTAGGAGGAACTAACCCCGCAGTCGCGGGACTCCCGGTTTGAGAATACGACGATAATTTGCATATTTCTAGACTTAGGCTTAAAAACATGGCGTTAGAGGGTGAAAACTCGAAACAGCCCTCTAACGGCCTCGTAGGTAGCACACACACCTCCCACGGGACCAATGTAACACGTAGGAACTGAACCCGCAACCGCGGGACTCCCGGTTTGAGAGTACGACGATAATTTTCATATTTCTAGACTTAGGCTTAAAAACATGGCGTTAGAGGGTAAGAACTCGAAACTACCCCCGAACGTCCTCGTGGGTGGCACCAACAACTCCCACGGGACCAATGTAACTCGTAGGAACAGACCCCGCAGTCGCAGGACTCCCGATTTGAGAATACGACGGTAATTTGCATATATCTAGACTTAGGCTTAAAAACATGGCGTTAGTGGGTGAGAACTCGAAACAGCCCCCGAACGTCCCCGTGGGTGGCACCAACACCTCCCACGGGACCAATGTAACCCGTAGGGACTGACCTCGCAGTCGCGGGACTCCCGGTTTGAGAATACGACGGTAATTTGCATATTTATAAAATTAGGCTTAAAAACATAGCGTTAGTGGGTGAAAACTCGAAACAGCCCCCGAACAGCCCCGTGGGTGGCACCAACACCCGTCACGGGACCAATGTAACTCGTAGGAACTGACCCCGGAGCCGCGGTACTCCCGATTTGAGAATACGATGATAATTTGCATATTTCTAGACTTAGGCTTAAAAACATGGCGTTAGAGGGTGAGATCTCGAAACTACCCCCGAACGTCCCCGTGGGTGGCACCAACACCTCCCACGGGACCAATGTAACTGGTAGGAACGGATCCCACAGTCGCGGGACTCCCAGTTTGAGAATACGACGGTAATTTGCATATTTCATGACTTAAGCTTAAAAACATGGCGTTGGTGGGTGAGAACTCGAAACAGCGCCCGAACGTCCCCGTGGGTGGCACCAACACCTCTCACGGGACCAGTGTAACACTTTGTAACTGACCCCGCAGCCGCGGGACTCCCGGTTTGAGAATACGACGGTAATTTGCATATTTATAGACTTAATCTTAAAAACATGACGTTAGAGGGTGAGAACTCGAAACAGCCCCCGAACGGCCCCGTGGGTGGGTCCAACACCTCCCACGGGACCAATGTAATTTGAAGAAACTGCCCCCGCAGCTGCGGGACTCCCGGTTTGAGAATACGACGATAATTTGTATATTTATAGACTTAGGCTTAAAACCATGGCGTTAGAGGGTGAGATCTCGAAACTGGCCCCGAACGTCCCCGTGGGTGGCACCAACACCTCCCACGGGACCAATGTAACTCGTAGGAACTGGACCCGCAGCCGCGGGACGCCCGATTTGAGAATACGATGGTAATTTGCATATTTTTATACTTTGGCTTAAAAATATGGCGTTAGTGGATGAAAACTCGAAACAGCCCTCGAACAGCCCCGTGGGTGGCACCAACACCTCCCACGGGACCAATGTAACTCGTAGGAACTGACCCCGCAGTCGCGGGACTCCCGATTTGAGAATACGAAGGTAATTTGCATATTTCTAGACTTAGGCTTAAAAACATGGCGTTAGTTGGTGAGAACTCGAAACAGCCCCCGAATGGCCCCGTGGGTGGCACCAACACCTCCCACGGGAGCAATGTAACCCGTAGTAACTGACCCCACAGCCGCGGGACTTCCGGTTTGATAATACGACGGTAATTTGCATATTTCTACACTTAGGCTTAAAAACATGTCTTTAGTGGGAGAAAACTCGAGACAACCCCCGAACGGCCCCGTGGGTGGCACCAACACCTCCCACGGGACCAATATAACTCGTAGGAACTGACCCCGCAGCCGCGGGACTCCCGGTTTGAGAATACGAGGATAATTTGCATATTTAAAGACTTAGGCTTAAAAACATGGCGTTAGAGGGTGTGAACTCGAAACAGCCCCCGAACGGCCCCGTGGGTGGCACCAACACCTCCCACGGGACCAATGTAACTCGTAGGAACTGACCCCGCAACCGCGGGACTCCCGATTTGAGAATATGACGGTAATTGTCTTATTTATTGACTTAAGCTAAAAAACATGGCGTTAAAGGGTGAGAACTCGAAATAACCCCGAAACGGCCCCGTGGGTAGCACCAACACATCCCATGGGACCAATGTAACTCGTAGGAACTAACCCCGTAGCCGTGGGACTCCCGGTTTGAGAATACAACGATAATTTGCTTATTTCTAGACTTACGCTTAAAAATATGGCGTTATAGGTGAGATCTCGAAACTACCCTCGAACGTCCCCGTGGGTGGCACCAACACCTCCCACAGGACCAATGTAACTTGTAGGAACTGACCCCACAGCCACGGGCCTCCCGGTTTGACAATACGACTGTAATTTGTATATTTCTAAACTTAAGCAAAACATGGCGTTAGTGGGTGAGAACTCGAAACTGCCCCGAACGGCCCCGTGGGTGGCACCAACACATCCCACGGGAATAATGTAACTCGAAGTAACTGACCCCGCAACCGCGGAACTCTCGGTTTGAGAATACGACGATAATTTGCATATTTCTAGATTTAGGCTTAAAAACATGGCGTTAGAGGGTGAGAACTCGAAACAGCCCCCGAACGGCCCCGTGGGTGGCACCAACACCCGTCACGGGACCAATGTAACTCGTAGGAAGTGACCCCGGAGCCGCGGTACTCCCGATTTGAGAATACGACTCTAATTTTCATATTTCTAGACTTAAGCTTAAAAACATGGCGTTAGAGGGTGAGATCTCAAAACAGCCCCCGAACGTCCCCGTGGGTGGTACCAACACCTCCCACGGGACCAATGTAACTCGTAGGAACTGAACCCTCAGTCGCGGGACTCCCGGTTTGAGAATACGACGGTAATTTTGCATATTTCTAAACTTAGGCTCAAAAACATGGCGTTAGTGGGTGAGAACTCGAAACAACCCCTGAACGGCCCCGTGGGTGGCCCCAACACCTCCCACGGGACCAATGTAATTGGAAGGAACTGACTCCGCAGCCGCGGGACTCCCAGTTTGGGAATACGACGATAATTTTCATATTTCTAGACTTAGGCTTAAAAACATGGTTTTAGAGGGTGAGAACTCGAAACAGCCCCCGAACGGCCCCGTGGGTGGAACCAAAACCTACCACTGCACCAATGTAATTGGAAGGAACTGACCCCGCAGCCGCGGGACTCCTGATTTGAGAATACGACATTAATTTTCATATTTCTAGACATAGGCTTAAAAACGTGGCGTTATAGGGTGAGAACTCGAAACAGCCCCCGAACGGCCCCGTGGGTAGAACCAACACATCCCACTGGACCAATGTAACTCGTAGGAACTAACCCCGCAGCCGCGGGACTCCCGATTTAAGAATACGATGATAATTTGCATATTTATAGACTTAGACTTAAAAACATGACGTTATAGGGTGAGAACTCGAAACAGCCACCGAACTGCCCCGTGGGTGGCACCAACACCTCCCACGGGACCAACGTAATTAGAAGGAACTGACCCCGCAGCCGCGGGACTCCCGGTTAGAGAATACGACGTTAATTTTCATATTTCTAAACATAGGCTTAAAAACGTGGCGTTACAGGGTGAGAACTCGAAACAGCCCCCGAACGGCCCCGTGGGTAGGACCAACACATCCCACGGGACCAATGTAACTCGTAGGAACTAACCCCGCAGCCGCGGGACTCCCGGTTTAAGAATACGATGATAATTTGCATATTTATAGACTTAGGCTTAAAACCATGGAATTAGAGAGTGAGATCTCGAAACAGCCCCCGAACGTCCCCGTGGGTGGCACCAACTCCTCCCACGGGACCAATGTAACTCGTAGGAACTGACCCCACAGCCGCGGGACTCCCGATTTGAGAATACGACGGTAATTTACATATTTCAAAACTTAGGCTTAAAAACATGGCGTTAGTGGGTGAAAACTCGAAACAGCCCTCGAACAGCCCCGTG
Source organism: Sambucus nigra (assembly GCA_949130495.1). Classification (NCBI taxonomy): domain Eukaryota; kingdom Viridiplantae; phylum Streptophyta; class Magnoliopsida; order Dipsacales; family Adoxaceae; genus Sambucus; species Sambucus nigra. The sequence continues at coordinate 259,843,662 of OX422223.1, read as the reverse complement.
GGTGGCACCAACACCTCCCACGGGACCAATGTGACTCGTAGGAACTGACCCCGCAGTCGCGGGACTCCCGATTTGAGAATACGAAGGTAATTGGCATATTTCTAGAGTTAGGCTTAAAAACATGGCGTTAGTTGGTGAGAACACGAAACAGCCCCCGAACGGCCCCGTGGGTGGCACCAACACCTCCCACGGGAGCAATGTAACTCGTAGTAACTGACCCCACAGCCGCGGGACTCCCGGTTTGAGAAAACGACTGTAATTTGCATATTTCTACACTTAGGCTTAAAAACATGGCGTTAGTGGGTGAAAACTCGAGACAACCCCCGAACGGCCCCGTGGGTGGCACCAACACCTCCCACGGGACCAATATAAATCGTAGAAACTGACCCCGCAGCCGCGGGACTCCCGGTTTGAGAATACGAGGATAATTTTCATATTTGTAGAGGTTTGCTTAAAAATATGGCGTTAGAGGGTGAGAACTCGAAACAGCCCCCGAACGGCCCCGTGGGTGGCACAAACACCTTCCACGGGACCAATGTAACTCGTAGGAACTCCCGATTTGAGAATACGATGGTAGTTATCATATTTATATACATAAGCTAAAAAACATGGCGTTAGTGGGTGAGAACTCGAAACACCCCCGAACGTCCCCGTGTGTGGCACCAACACCCCCCACGGGAACAATGTAACTCGTAGTAACTGACCCCGCAACCGCGGAACTCCCGGTTTGAGAATACGACAGTAATTTGCATATTTATAGACTTATGCTTAAAAACATGGCGTTAGAGGGTGAGAACTCAAAACAGTCCCCGAACGGCCCCGTGGGTGGCACCAACACCTCCCACGGGACCAATGTAATTCGTAGGAACAGACCCCGCAGTCGCGGGACTCCCGATTTGAGAATACGTTGATAATTTTCATATTTCTAGACTTAGGCTTCTAAACATGGCGTTAGAGGGTGAGAACTCGAAACAGCCCCCGAACGGCCCCGTGGGTGGCACCAACACCTCTCACGGGACCAATGTAACTCGTAGGAACTGACCCCCGAGCCGCGGTACTCCCGATTTAAGAATACGACGATTATTTTCATATTTCTAGACTTAGGCTTAAAAGCATGGCGTTAGAGGGTGAGATCTCGAAACTGCCCCCGAACGTCCCCGTGGGTGGCACCAACACCTCCCACGGGACCAATGTAACTCGTAGGAAATGACCCCGCAGCCGCGGGACTCCCGGTTTGAGAATACAATGGTAATTTGCATATTTCTAGAATTAGGCTTAAAAACATGGCGTTAGTGGGTGAGAACTCGAAACAGCCCCCGAACGGCCCCGTGGGTGGCACCAACACCTCTCACGGGACCAATGTAACTCGTAGGAACTGACCCCCGAGCCGCGGTACTCCCGATTTGAGAATACGAAGGTAATTTTCATATTTCTAGACTTAGGCTTAAAAGCATGGCGTTAGAGGGTGAGATCTCGAAACTGCCCCCGAACGTCCCCGTGGGTGGCACCAACACCTCCCACGGGACCAATGTAACTCGTAGGAACTGACCCCGCAACCGCGGGACTCCCGGTTTGAGAATACGATGGTAATTTGCATATTTCTAGAATTAGGCTTAAAAACATGGCGTTAGTGGGTGAGAACTCGAAACAGCCCCCGAACGGCCCCGTGGGTGGCACCAACACCTCTCACGGGACCAATGTAACTCGTAGTAACTGACCCCGCTGCCGCGAGACTCTCGGTTTGAGAATACGACGGTAATTTGCATATTTATAGACTTAGGCGTAAAAACATGACGTTAGAGGGTGAGAACTCGAAACAGCCCCCGAACGGCCCCGTGCATGGCACCAACACCTCCCACGGGACCAATGTAATTTTAAGGAACTGACCCCGCAGTCGCGGAACTCCCGGTTTGCGAATATGACGATAATTTTCATATATCTACACTAAGGGTTAAAAACATGGCATTAGAGGGAGAGAACTCGAAACAGCCCTCGAACGGCCCCGTGGGTAGCACCAACACATCCCACAAGACCAATGTAGGAACTGACCCCGCAGCCGCGGGACTCCCGATTTGAGAATACGACGATAATTTTCATATTTCTACACTTAGGCTTAAAAGCATGGCGTTAGAGGGTGACAACTCGAAACAGTCCCCGAACGGCGTCGTGGGTAGCACCAACACATCCCACGGGACCAATGTAACTCGTAGGAACTAACCCCGCAGCCGCGGGACTCCCGGTTTGAGAATACGACGATAATTTTCTTATTTCTGGACTTAGGCTTAAAAACATGGCGTTATAGGTGAGATCTCGAAACTTCCCCCGAACGTCCCCGTGGGTGGCACTAACTCCTCCCACGGGACAAATTTAACTCATAAGAACTGACCCCGCAGCCGTGGGCCTCCCAGTTTGACAATATGACGGTAATTTGCATATTTCTAAACTTAAGCAAATCATGGCGTTAGTGGGTGAGAACTCGAAACAGCCCCCGAACGTCCCCGTGGGTGGCACTAACACCTCCCACGGGAATAATCTAACTCGTAGTAACTAACCCCGCAACCGCGGAACTCCCAGTTTGAGAATACGACGGTAATTTGCATATTTAGAGAATTGTGCTTAAAAACATGGCGTTACTGGGTGAGAATTCGAAACAGCCCCCGAACGTCCCCGTGGGTGGCACCAACACCTCTCACGGGAACAATGTAACTCGTTGTAACTGACCCCGCAGCCGCGGGACTCCCTGTTTCAGAATACGACGGTAATTTACATATTTATAGACTTAGGCTTAAAAACATGACTTTAGAGGGTGAGAACATTAAAAAGACCCCGAACGGCCCCGTGGGTGGCACCAACACCTCCCACGGGTCAAATGTAACTCGTAGGAACTGACCCCGCTGCCGCGGGACTCCCGGTTTGACAATACGACGGTACTTTGCATATTTCTAAACTTAAGCAAAACATGGCGTTAGAGGGTGAGAACTCGAAACAGACCCCGAACGACCCCGTGGGTGGCACCAACACCCGTCACGGGACCAATGTAACTCGTAGGAACCGACCCCGGAGCCGCGGTACTCCCGATTTGAGAATACGACGATAATTTATATATTTCTAGACTTAGGCTTAAAAACATGGCGTTAGAGGGTGAGATCTCGAAACTGCCCCCGAACGTCCACGTGGGTGGCACCAACACCTCCCACAGGACCAATGTAACTTGTAGGAACTGATCCCGCAGTCGCGGGACTCCCGGTTTGAGAATACGACGGTAATTTGCATATTTCAAGACTTAGGCTTAAAAACAAGGCGTTAGTGGGTGAGAACTCGAAACAGCCCCCGAACGTCCCCGTGGGTGGCTCCAACACCTCTCACGGGACCAATGTAAGACGTTGTAACTGACCCCGCAGCCGCGGGACTCCCGGTTTGAGAATACGACGGTAATTTGCATATTTATAGACTTAGGCTTAAAAACATGACGTTAGAGGGTGAGAACTCGAAACAGCCCCCGAACGGCCCCGTGGGTAGCACCAACACCTCCCACGGGACCAATGTAATTTGAAGGAACTGACCCCGCAGCTGAGGGACTCCCGGTTTGAGAATACGACGATAATTTTCATGTTTATAGACTTAGGCTTAAAAACATGGCGTTAGAGGGTGAGAACTCAAAACAGTCCTCGAACGGCCCCGTGGGTGGCACCAGCACCCGTCACGGGACTAATGTAACTCGTAAAACTGACCCCGGAGCCGCGGTACTCCCGATTTGAGAATACGACGATAATTTGCATATTTCTTGACTTAGGCTTAAAAACATGGCGTAAGAGGGTGAGATCTCGAAACTGCCCCCGAACGTCCCCGTGGTTGGTAGCAACACCTCCCACGGGACCAATATAACTCGTAGGAACTGACCCCGCAGTCGCGGGACTCCCGGTTTGAGAATACGACAGTAATTTGCATATTTATAGACTTAGGCTTAAAAATATGGCGTTAGTGGGTGAGAACTCGAAACAGCTCCCGAACGGCCTCGTAGGTGGTACCAACACCTCTCACGGGACCAATGTAACTCGTAGAAACTGACCCCGCAGCCGTAGGACTCCCGGTTGGAGAATACGACGGTAATTTGCATATTTATAGACTTAGGCTTAAAAACATGACGTTATAGGGTGAGAACTCGAAACAGCCCCCGAACTGCCCCGTGGGTGGCACCAACACATCCCACGGGACCAACGTAATTAGAAGGAACTGACCCCGCAGTCGTGGGACAGCTGGTTGGAGAATACGATGATAATTTTCATATTTCTGAACTTAGGCTTAAAAACATGGTTTTAGAGGGTGAGAACTCAAAACAGCCCCCGAACGGCCCCGTGGGTGGTACCAACACCTCCCACGGGTCCAATGTAACTCGTAGGAACTGACCCCGCTACCGCGGGACTCTCGGTTTGACAATACGACGGTAATTTTCATATTTCTAAACTTAAGCAAAACATGGCGTTAGAGGGTGAGAACTCGAAACAGCCCCCGAACGGCCCCGTGGGTGGCACCAACACCCGTCACGGGACCAATGTAACTCGTAGGAACTGACCCCGGAGCCGCGGTACTCCCGATTTGAGAATACGACGATAATTTGCATATTTCTAGACTTAGGCTTAAAAACATGGCGTTAGAGGGTGAGATCTCGAAATTGCCCCCGAACGTCCCCGTGGGTGGCACCAACACCTCCCATGGGACCAATGTAACTGGTGGGAATGGATCCCACAGTCGCGGGACTCCCAGTTTGAGAATACGACGGTAATTTGCATATTTCATGACGTAAGCTTAAAAACATGGCGTTAGTGGGTGAGAACTCGAAACAGCGCTGGAACGTCCCCGTGGGTGGCACCAACACCTCTCACGGGACCAGTGTAACACTTTGTAACTGACCCCGCAGCCGCGGGACTCCCGGTTTGAGAATACGATGGTAATTTGCATATTTATAGACTTAACCTTAAAAACATGACGTTAGAGGGTGAGAACTCAAAACAGCCCCCGAACGGCCCCGTGGGTGGGTCCAACACCTCCCACGGGACCAATGTAATTTGAAGAAACTGCCCCCGCAGCTGCGGGACTCCCGGTTTGAGAATACGACGATAATTTGCATGTTTATAGACTTAGGCTTAAAAACATGGCGTTAGAGGGTGAGAACTCGAAACAGCCCCCGAACGGCCCCGTGGGTGGCACCAACACCCGTCACGGAACTAATGTAACTCGTAGGAACTGGCCCCGGAGCCGCGGTACTCTCGATTTGAGAGTACGACGATAATTTGCATATTTCTAGACTTAGGCTTAAAAACATAGCGTTAGAGGGTGAGATCTCAAAACTGCCCCCGAACGGCCCCGTGGGTGGTACCAACACCTCTCACGGGACCAATGTAACTCGTAGTAACTGACCCCGCAGTCGCGGGACTCCCCGTTTAAGAATACGACGGTAATTTGCATATTTCTAGACTTAGGCTTAAAAACATGGCGTTAGTGGTTGAGAACTCGAAACAGCCCCCGAACGGCCCCGTGGGTGGTACCAGCACCTCTCACGGGACCAATGTAACTCGTAGTAACTGACCCCGCAGCCGTGGGACTCCCGGTTTGAGAATACGACGGTAATTTGCATATTTATAGACTTAGGCTTAAAAACATGACGTTAGAGGGTGAGATCTCGAAACTGCCCCGAACGTCCCGTGAGTGGCACCAACACCTCCCACGGGACCAATGTAACTCGTAGGAACTGACCCCGCAGTCGTGGGACTCTTGATTTGAGAATACGACGGTAATTTGCATATTTCTAAAATTAGGCTTAAAAACATGGCGTTAGTTGGTGAAAACTCGAAATAGCCCCCGAACGGCCCCGTGGGTGGCACCAACACCCGTCACGGGACTAATGTAACGCGTAGGAACTGACCCCGGAGCCGCGGTACTCCCGATTTGAGAATACGACGGTAATTTGCATATCTATAGACTTAGGCTTAAAAATATGACGTTAGAGGGTGAGAACTCGAAACAGCCCCCGAACGGCCCCGTGGGTGGCACCAACACCTCCCACGGGACCAACGTAATTAGAAGGAACTGACCCCACAGCCGCGGGACTCCCGATTTGAGAATACGACAATAATTTTCATATTTCTAGACTTAGGCTTAAAAATACAGTTTTAGAGGGTAAGAACTCGAAACAGCGCTCGAACGGCCCCGTGGGTGGCACCAACACCTCCCACGGGACCAATGTAATTAGGAGGAACTGACCCCGCAGTCGCGGGACTCCCGGTTTGAGAATACGACGATAATTTGCATATTTCTAGACTTAGGCTTAAAAACATGGCGTTAGAGGGTGAAATCTCGAAACAGCCCTCTAACGGCCTCATGGGTAGCACCAACACCTCCCACGGGACCAATGTAACACGTAGGAACTGAACCGGCAACCGCGAGACTCTCGGTTTGAGAGTACGACGATAATTTTCATATTTCTAGACTTAGGCTTAAAAACATGGCGTTAGAGGGTAAGAACTCGAAACTACCCCCGAACGTCCTCGTGGGTGGCACCAACAACTCCCACGGGACCAATGTAACTCGTAGGAACAGACCCCGCAGTCGCAGGACTCCCGATTTGAGAATACGACGGTAATTTGCATATATCTAGACTTAGGCTTAAAAACATGGCGTTAGTGGGTGAGAACTCGAAACAGCCCCCGAACGTCCCCGTGGGTGGCACCAACACCTCCCACGGGACCAATGTAACCCGTAGGGACTGACCTCGCAGTCGCGGGACTCTCGGTTTGAGAATACGATGGTAATTTGCATATTTATAAAACTAGGCTTAAAAACATAGCGTTAGTGGGTGAAAACTCGAAACAGCCCCCGAACAGCCCCGTGGGTGGCACCAACACCTCCCACGGGACCAAAGTAACTCGTAGGAACTGACCCCGCAGTCGCGGGACTCCCGGTTTGAGAATACGAAGGTAATTTGAATATTTCTAGACTTAGGCTTAAAAATATGGCGTTAGTTGGTGAGAACTCGAAACAACCCCCGAATGGCCCCGTGGGTGGCACCATCCCACGGGACTAATGTAACTCGTAGTAACTGACCCCGCAGCCGCGGGACTCCCGATTTGAGAATACGACAGTAATTTGCATATTTCTAAAATTAGGGTTAAAAATATGGCGTTATAGGTGAGATCTCGAAACTTCCCCCGAACGTCCCCGTGGGTGGCACTAACTCCTCCCACGGGACAAATTTAACTCATAAGAACTGACCCCGCAGCTGTGGGCCTCCCAGTTTGACAATATGACGGTAATTTACATATTTCTAAACTTAAGCAAAACATGGCGTTAGTGGGTGAGAACTCGAAACAGCCCCTGAACGTCCCCATGGGTGGCACTAAAACCTCCCACGGTAATAATCTAACTCGTAGTAACTGACCCCGCAACCGCGAAACTCCCGGTTTGAGAATACGACGGTAATTTGCATATTTATAGAATTATGCTTAAAAACATGGCGTTAGTGGGTGAGAATTCGAAATAGCCCCCGAACGTCCCGTGGGTGGCACCAACACCTCCCACAGGACCAATGTAACTCGTCGGAACTGATCCCGCAGTCGCGGGACTCCCGGTTTGAGAATACGACGGTAATTTGCATATTTCAAGACTTAGGCTTAAAAACATGGCGTTAGTGGGTGAGAACTCGAAACAGCCCCCGAACGTCCCCGTGTGTGGCTCCAACACCTCTCACGGGACCAATGTAACACGTTGTAACTGACCCCGTAGCCGCGGGACTCTGGGTTTGAGAATACGACGGTAATTTGCATATTTATAGACTTAGGCTTAAAAACATGACGTCAGAGGGTGAGAACTCGAAACAGCCCCCGAACGGCCCCGTGGGTGGCACCAACACCTCCCACGTGACCAATGTAATTTGAAGGAACTGACCTCGCACCTGAGGGACTCCCGGTTTGAGAATACGACGATAATTTGCATGTTTATAGACTTAGGCTTAAAAACATGGCGTTAGAGGGTGAGAACTCGAAACAGTCCTCGAACGGCCCCGTGGGTGGCACCAGCACCCGTTACGGGACTAATGTAACTCGTAGAACTGACCCCGGAGCCGCGGTACTCCCGATTTGAGAATACGACGATAATTTTCATATTTCTAGACTTAGGCTTAAAAACATGGCGTAAGAGGGTGAGATCTCGAAACTGTCCCCGAACGTCCCCGTGGTTGGTAGCAACACCTCCCACGGGACCAATATAACTCGTAGGAACTGACCCCGCAGTCGCGGGACTCCCGGTTTGAGAATACGACAGTAATTTGCATATTTATAGACTTAGGCTTAAAAACATGGCGTTAGTGGGTGAGAACTCGAAACAGCTCCCGAACGGCCTCGTAGGTGGTACCAACACCTCTTACGGGACCAATGTAACTCGTAGAAACTGACCCCGCAGCCGTAGGAAACCCGGTTGGAGAATACGACGGTAATTTGCATATTTATAGACTTAGGCTTAAAAACATGACGTTATAGGGTGAGAACTCGAAACAGCCCCCGAACTGCCCCGTGGGTGGCACGAACACCTCCAACGGGACCAACGTAATTAGAAGGAACTGACCCCGCAGCCGTGGGACACCTGGTTGGAGAATACGACGATAATTTTCATATTTCTGAACTTAGGATTAAAAACATGGTTTTAGAGGGTGAGAACTCGAAACAGCCCCCGAATGGCCCCGTGGGTGGTACCAACACCTCCCACGGGTCCAATGTAACTCGTAGGAACTGACCCCGCTGCCGCGGGACTCTCGGTTTGACAATACGACGGTAATTTTCATATTTCTAAACTTAAGCAAAACATGGCGTTAGAGGGTGAGAACTCGAAACAGCCCCCGAACGGCCCTGTGGGTGGCACCAACACCCTTCACGGGACCAATGTAACTCGTAGGAACTGACCCCGGAGCCGCGGTACTCCCGATTTGAGAATATGACGATAATTTACATATTTCTAGACTTAGGCTTAAAAACATGGCGTTAGAGGGTCAGATCTCGAAACTGCCCCCGAACGTCCCCGTGGGTGGTACCAACACCTCCCACGGGACCAATGTAACTGGTAGGAATGGATCCCACAGTCGCGGGATTCCCGGTTTGAGAATACGACGGTAATTTGCATATTTCATGACTTAAGCTTAAAAATATGGCGTTAGTGGGTGAGAACTCGAAACAGCCCCCGAACGTCCCCGTGGGTGGCACCAACACCTCTCACGGGACCAGTGTAACACTTTGTAACTGACCCCGCAACCGCGGGACTCCCGGTTTGAGAATACGACGATAATTTGCAAATTTATAGACTTAACCTTAAAAACATGACGTTAGAGGGTGAGAACTCGAAACAGCCCCCGAACGGCCCCGTGGGTTGGTCCAACACCTCCCACGGGACCAATGTGATTTGAAGAAACTGCCCCCGCAGCTGCGGGACTCCCGGTTTGAGAATACGACGATAATTTGCATGTTTATAGACTTAGGCTTAAAAACATGGCGTTAGAGGTGAGAACTCGAAACAGCCCCCGAACGGCCCCGTGGGTGGCACCAACACCCGTCACGGAACTAATGTAACTCGTAGGAACTGACCCCGAAGCCGCGGTACTCTCGATTTGAGAGTACGACGATAATTTGCATATTTCTTGACTTAGGCTTAAAAACATAGCGTTAGAGGGTGAGATCTCAAAACTGCCCCCGAACGGCCCCGTGGGTGGTACCAACACCTCTCACAGGACCAATGTAACTCGTAGTAACTGACCCCGCAGCCGCGGGACTCCCAGTTTGAGAATACGACGGTAATTTGCATATTTCTAGACTTATGCTTAAAAACATGGCGTTAGTGGTTGAGAACTCGAAACAGCCCCCGAACGGGCCCGTGGGTGGTACCAACACCTCTCACGGGACCAATGTAACTCGTAGTAACTGACCCCGCAGCCGTGGGACTCCCGGTTTGAGAATACGACGGTAATTTGCATATTTATAGACTTAGGCTTAAAAACATGACATTAGAGGGTGAGATCTCAAAACTGCCCCGAACGTACCCGTGAGTGGCACCAACACCTCCCACGGGACCAATGTAACTCGTAGGAACTGACCCCGCAGTCGCGGGACTCTCGATTTGAGAATACGACGGTAATTTGAATATTTCTAAAATTAGGCTTAAAAACATGGCGTTAGTTGGTGAAAACTCGAAATAGCCCCCGAACGGCCCCGTGGGTGGCACCAACACCCGTCACGGGACTAATGTAACGCGTAGGAACTGACCCCGGAGCCGCGGTACTCCCGATTTGAGAATACGACGGTAATTTAAATATCTATTGACTTAGGCTTAAAAATATGACGTTAGAGGGTGGGAACTCGAAACAGCCCCTGAACGGCCCCGTGGGTGGCACCAACACCTCCCACGGGACCAACGTAATTAGAAGGAACTGACCCCGCAGCCGCGGGACTCCCGATTTGAGAATACGACAATAATTTTCATATTTCTAGACTTAGGCTTAAAAATACGGTTTTAGAGGGTAAGAACTCGAAACAGCCCCCGAACGGCCCCGTGGGTGGCACCAACACCTCCCACGGGACCAATGTAATTAGGAGGAACTGACCCCGCAGTCGCGGGACTCCCGGTTTGAGAATACGACGATAATTTGCATATTTCTAGACTTAGGCTTAAAAACATGGTGTTAGAGGGTGAAAACTCGAAACAGCCCTCTAACGGCCTCGTGGGTAGCACCAACACCTCCCACGGGACCAATGTAACACGTAGGAACTGAACCCGCACCCGCGGGACTCCCGGTTTGAGAGTACGACGATAATTTTCATATTTCTAGACTTAGTCTTAAAAACATGGCGTTAGAGAGTAAGAACTCGAAACTACACCCGAACGTCCTCGTGGGTGGCACCAACAACTCCCACGAGACCAATGTAACTCGTAGGAACAGACCCCGCAGTCGCAGGACTCCCGATTTGAGAATACGACGGTAATTTGCATATATCTAGACTTAGGCTTAAAAACATGGCGTTAGAGGGTGAGAACTCGAAACAGCCCCCGAACGTCCCCGTGGGTGGCACCAACACCTCCCACAGGACCAATGTAACCCGTAGGGACTGACCCCGCAGTCGCGGGACTCCCGGTTTGAGAATACGACGGTAATTTGCATATTTATAAAATTAGGCTTAAAAACAAAGCGTTAATGGGTGAAAACTCGAAACAGCCCCCGAACAGCCCCGTGGGTGGCACCAACACCTCCCACGGGACCAAAGTAACTCGTAGGAACTGACCCTGCAGTCGCGGGATTCCCAGTTTGAGAATACGAAGGTAATTTGCATATTTCTAGACTTAGGCTTAAAAACATGGCATTAGTTGGTGAGAACTCGAAACAGCCCCCGAATGGCCCCGTGGGTGGCACCATCCCACGGGACTAATGTAACTCGTAGTAACTGACCCCGCAGCCGCGGGACTCCCGATTTGAGAATACGACGGTAATTTGCATATTTCTAAAATTAGGCTTAAAAACATGGCGTTATAGGTGAGATCTCGAAACTTCCCCCGAACGTCCCCGTGGGTGGCACTAACTCCTCCCACGGGACAAATTTAACTCATAAGAACTGACCCCGCAGCCGTGGGCCTCCCAGTTTGACAATATGACGATAATTTGCATATTTCTAAATTTAAGCAAAACATGGCGTTAGTGGGTGAAAACTCGAAACAGCCCCCGAACAGCCCCGTGGGTGGCACCAACACCCGTCACGGGACTAATGTAACTAGTAGGAACTGACCCCGGAGCCGCGGGACACCCGGTTTGAGAATACGACGATAATTTTTATATTTCGAGACTTTGGCTTAAAAACATGGCGTTAGAGGGTGAGAACTCGAAACATCCCCCGAATGGCCGCGTGGATAGCACCTACACCTCCCACGGGACCAATGTAACTCGTTGGAACTGACCCCGCAGCCACGGGACTCACGGTTTGAGAATACGATGACAATTTGCATATTTCTAGACTTAGGCTTAAAAACATTGCGTTAGAGGGTGAGATCTCGAAACTGCCCCCGAACGGCCCCGTGGGTGGCACCAACATCTCCCACGGGACCAATGTAACTCGTAGGAACGGACCCCACAGTCGCGGGACTCCCGATTTGAGAATACGACAATAATTTGCATATTTCTATACTTAGGCTTAAAAACATGGCGTTAGAGGGTGAGAACTCGAAACAGTCCACGAACGGCTCCGTGGGTTGCATTAACACCTCCCACGGGACCAATATAACTCGTAGGAACCAACCCCGAAGCCGCGGGACTCCCGGTTTGAGAATACAACGATAATTTGTATATTTCTAGACTTAGGCTTAAAAACATGGCTTTAGAGGATGAGATCTCGAAACTGCCCCAATACGTTCCCGTGGGTGGCACCAACACCTCCCACGGGACCAATGTAACTCGTACGAAGTGACCCCGCGGTCGCGGGACTCCCAATTTGAGAATACGACGGTAATTGTCATATTTATAGACTTAAGCAAAAAAATATGGCGTTACAGGGTGAGAACTCGAACCAGCCCCGGAACGGCCCCGTGGGTGGCACCAACACCTCTCACGGGACCAATGTAACTCGTAGGAACTGACCCCGGAGCCGCGGTACTCCCGATTTGCGAATACGACGATAATTAGCATATTTCTAGACTTAGGCTTAAAAACATGGTGTTAGAGGGTGAGATCTCGAAACTGCCCCCCGAACGTCCCCGTGGGTGGCTCCAACACCTCCCACGGGACCAATGTAACTCGTAGGAACTGACCCCGCAGTCGCGGGACTCGCGATTTGAGAATACGATGATAATTTGCATATTTCTAGACTTAGGCTTAAAAACATGGCGTTAGTGGGTGAGAACTCGAAACAGCACCCGAAAGGCCCCGTGGGTGGCACCAACACCTCCCACGGGACCATATAACTCATAGGAACTCACCCCGCAGCCGCGGGACTCCAGATTATTGAGTACGACGAAATTTTTCATATTTCTAGACATAGGCTTAAAAACATGGCGTTAGAGGTTGAGAACTCGAAAAAGCCCCCGAACGGCCCTGTGGGTAGTACCAACACTTCCCACGGGACCAATGTAACTCATAGGAACTAACCCCGCAGCCGCGGGACTCCCGGTGTGAGAATACGACGACAATTTATATATTTCTAGATTTAGGCTTAAAAACATGGCGTTAGAGGGTGAGAACTCGAAACAGCCCCCGAACGGCCCCGTGGGTGGCACCAACACCCGTCACGGGACCAATGTAACTCGTAAGAACTGACCCCGGAGCCGCGGTACTCCCGATTTGAGAATACGATGCTAATTTGCATATTTCTAGACTTAAGCTTAAAAACATGGCGTTAGAGGGTGAGATCTCGAAACTGCCCCCGAACGTCCCCGTGGGTGGTACCAACACCTCCCACGGGACCAATGTAACTCGTAGGAACTAACCCCGTAGTCGCGGGACTCCTGGTTTGAGAATACGACGGTAATTTTGCAGATTTCTAGACTTAGGCTCAAAAACATGGCGTTAGTAGGTGAGAACTCGAAACAACCCCCGAACGGCCCCGTGGGTGGCACCAAAACCTCCCACGGGACCAATGTAATTGGAAGGAACTAGCCCCGCAGCCGCGGGACTCCCGGTTTGAGAATACGACGATAATTTTTATATTTCTAGACTTAGCCTTAAAAACATGGTTTTAGGGGGTGAGAACTCGAAATAGCCCCCGAATGGCCCCGTGGGTGGCACCAACACCTCCCACGGGACCAATGTAATTGGAAGGAATAGACCCCGCAGCCGCGGGACTCCCGGTTTGAGAATACGACGATAATTTTCATATTTCAAGACATAGGCTTAAAAACATGGCGTTACAGGGTGAGAACTCGAAACAGCCCCCGAACGGCCCCGTGGGTAGCACCAACACATGCCACGGGACTAATGTAACTCGTACGAACTAACCCCGTAGCCGCGGGACTCCCGGTTTGAGAATACGACGATAATTTGCATATTTATAGACTTAGGCTTCAAACCATGGCGTTAGAGGGTGAGATCTCGAAACTGGCCCCGAACGTCCCCGTGGGTGGCACCAACACCTCCCACGGGACCAATGTAACTCGTAGGAACTGACCCCGCAGCCGCGGGACACCAGATTTGAGAATACGATGGTAATTTGCGTGTTTTAAAACTTAGGCTTAAAAATATGGCGTTAGTGGGTGAAAACTCGAAACAGCCCTCGAACAGCGCCGTGGGTGGCACCAACACCTCCCACGGGACCAATGTAACTCATAGGAACTGACCTCGCAGTCGCGGGACTCCCGATTTGATAATACGAGGGTAATTTGCATATTTCTAGACTTAGGCTTAAAAACATGGCGTTAGTTGGTGAGAACTCGAAACAGCCCCCGAACGGCCCCGTGGGTGGCACCAACACCTCCCACGGGAGCCATGTAACCCGTAGTAACTGACCCCAGAGCCACGAGACTTCCGGTTTGAGAATACGACGGTAATTTGCATATTTCTACACTTAGGCTTAAAAACATGGCGTTAGTGGGAGAAAACTCGAGACAACCCCCGAACGGCCCCGTGGGTGGCACCAACACCTCCCACGGGACCAATATAACTCGTAGGAACTGACCCCGCAGCCGCGGGACTCCCGGTTTGGGAATACGAGGATAATTTGCATATTTATAGACTCAGGCTTAAAAACATGGCGTTAGAGGGTGAGAACTCGAAACATCCCCCGAACGGCCCCGTGGGTGGCACCAACACCTCCCACGGGACCAATGTAACTCGTAGGAACTGACCCCGCAATCGCGGGACTCCCAATTTGAGAATAGGACGGTAATTGTCTTATTTATTGACTTAAGCTAAAAAACATGGCGTTAGAGGGTGAGAACTCGAAATAGCCCCGGAACGGCACCGTGGGTAGCACCAACACATCCCATGGGACCAATGTAACTCGTTGGAACTAACCCCATAGCCGTGGGACTCCCGGTTTGAGAATACGATGATAATTTGCTAATTTCTAGACTTACGCTTAAAAACATGGCGTTATAGATGAGATCTCGAAACTACCCCCGAACGTCCCTGTGGGTGGCACCAACACCTCCCACAGGACCAATGTAACTCATAGGAACTGACCCCGCAGCCACGGGCCTCCCGGTTTGACAATACGACTGTAATTTGCATATTTTTAAACTTAAGGAAAACATGGCGTTAGTGGGTGAGAACTCGAAACAGCCCCGAACGGCCCCGTGGGTGGCACCAACACATCCCACGGGAACAATGTAACTCGAAGTAACTGACCCCGCAACCGCGGAACTCTCGATTTGAGAATACGACGATAATTTGCATATTTCTAGATTTAGGCTTAAAAACATGGCGTTAGAGGGTGAGAACTCGAAACAGCCCCCGAACGGCCCCGTGGGTGGAACCAACACCCGTCACGGGACCAATGTAACTCGTAGGAAGTGACCCCGGAGCCGCGGTACTCCCGATTATGGAATACGACGCTAATTTGCATATTTCTAGACTTAAGCTTAAAAACATGGCGTCAGAGGGTGAGATCTCAAAACTGCCCCCGAACGTCCCCGTGGGTGGTACCAACACCTCCCACGGGACCAATGTAACTCGTAGGAACTGAACCCTCAGTCGCAGGACTCCCGGTTTGAGAATACGACGGAAACTTTGTATATTTCTAGACTAAGGTTAAAAAACATGGCGTTAGTGGGTGAGAACTCGAAACAACCACCAAACGGCCCCGTGGGTGGCCCCAACACCTCCCACGGGACCAATGTAATTGGAAGGAACTGACCCCGCAGTCGCGGGACTCACGGTTTGAGAATACGACGATAATTTTTTATATTTCTAGACTTAGGCTTAAAAACATGGTTTTAGAGGGTGAGAACTCGAAACAGCCCCCGAACGGCCCCGTGGGTGGCACCAACACCTCTCACGGCACCAATGTAATTGGAAGGAACTGACCCCGCAGCCGCGGGACACCCGGTTTGAGAATACGACGATAATTTGCATATTTCTAGACTTAGGCTTAAAACCATGGCGTTAGAGGGTGAGATCTCGAAACAGCCCCCGAACGAACCCCGTGGGTGGCACCAACTCCTCCCATGGGACCAATGTAACTCGTAGGAACTGACCCCGCAGTCGCGGGACTCCCGATTTGAGAATACGACGGTAATTTGCATATTTCTAAACTTAGGCTTAAAAACATGGCGTTAGTGGGTGAAAACTCGAAACAGCCCCGTGGGGGGCACCAACACCTCCCACGGGACCCATGTGACTCGTAGGAACTGACCCCGCAGTCGCGGGACTCCCGATTTGAGAATACGAAGGTAATTTGCATATTTCTAGACTTAGGCTTAAAAACATGGCGTTAGTTGGTGAGAACACGAAACAGCCCCCGAACGGCCCCGTGGGTGGCACCAACACCTCCCACGGGAGCAATGTAACTCGTAGTAACTGACCCCACAGCTGCGGGACTCCCGGTTTGAGAAAACGACGGTAATTAGCATATTTCTACACTTAGGCTTAAAAACATGGCGTTAGTGGGTGAAAACTCGAGACAACCCCCGAACGGCCCCGTGGGTTGCACCAACACCTCCCACGGGATCAATATAACTCGTAGGAATGGACCCCGAGCCGCGGGACTCCCGGTTTGAGAATACGAGGATAATTGTCATATTTCTAGACTTTGGCTTAAAAACATGGCGTTAGAGGGTGAGAACTCGAAACAGCCCCCGAACGGCCCCGTGGGTGGCACCAACACCTCCCACGGGACCAATGTAACTCATAGGAACTCCCGATTTGAGAATACGACGGTAATTGTCATATTTATATACTTAAGTTAAAAAACATGGCGTTAGTGGGTGAGAACTCGAAACACCCCCGAACGTCCCCGTGTGTGGCACCAACACCTCCCACGGGAACAATGTAACTCGTAGTAACTGACCCCGCAACCGCGGAACTCCCGGTTTGAGAATACGACGGTAATTTGCATATTTATAGACTTATGCTTAAAAACATGGCGTTAGAGGGTGAGAACTCGAAACAGTCCCCGAACGGCCCCGTGGGTGGCACCAACACCTCCCACGGGACCAATGTAATTCGTAGGAACAGACCCCGCAGTCGCGGGACTCCCGATTTGAGAATACGTTGATAATTTTCATATTTCTAGACTTAGGCTTAAAAACATGGCGTTAGAGGGTGAGAACTCGAAACAGCCCCCGAACGGCCCCGTGGGTGGCACCAACACCTCTCACGGGACCAATGTAACTCGTAGGAACTGACCCCCGAGCCGCGGTACTCCCGATTTAAGAATACGACGATAATTTTCATATTTCTAGACTTAGGCTTAAAAGCATGGCGTTAGAGGGTGAGATCTCGAAACTGCCCCCGAACGTCCCCGTGGGTGGCACCAACACCTCCCACGGGACCAATGTAACTCATAGGAACTGACCCCGCAGTCGCGGGACTCCCGGTTTGAGAATACGATGGTAATTTGCATATTTCAAGAATTAGGCTTAAAAACATGGCGTTAGTGGGTGAGAACTCGAAACAGCCCCCGAACGGCCCCGTGGGTGGCACCAACACCTCTCACGGGACCAATGTAACTCGTAGTAACTGACCCCGCAGCCGCGGGACTCCCGATTTGAGAATACGATGGTAATTTGCATATTTATAGACTTAGGCATAAAAAATGACGTTAGAGGGTGAAAACTCGAAACAGCCCCCGAACTGCCCCGTGCGTGGCACCAACACCTCCCACGGGACCAATGTAATTTTAAGGAACTGACCCCGCAGCCGCGGGACTCCCGGTTTGCGAATATGACGATAATTTTCATATATCTACACGAAGGGTTAAAAACATGGCATTAGAGGGTGAGAACTCGAAACAACCCTCGAACGGCCCCGTGGGTAGCACCAACACATCCCACGGGACCAATGTAGGAACTGACCTCGCAGCCGCGGGACTCCCGATTTGAGAATGCGACGATAATTTGCATATTTCTACACTTAGGCTTAAAAGCATGGCGTTAGAGGGTGACAACTCGAAACAGCCCCCGAACGGCGTCGTGGGTAGCACCAACACATCCCACGGGACCAATGTAACTCGTAGAAACTAACCCCGCAGCCGCGGGACTCCAGGATTGAGAATACGACGATAATTTTCTTATTTCTGGACTTAGGCTTAAAAACATGGCGTTATAGGTGAGATCTCGAAACTGCCCCCGAACGTTCCCGTGGGTGGCACTAACTCCTCCCACGGGACAAATGTAACTCTTAAGAACTGACCCCGCAGCCGTGGGCCTCCCAGTTTGACAATATGACGGTAATTTGCATATTTCTAAACTTAAGCAAAACATGGCGTTAGTGGGTGAGAACTCGAAACAGCCCCCGAACGTCCCCATGGGTCGCACTAACACCTCCCACGGTAATAATCTAACTCGTAGTAACTGACCCCGCAACCGCGGAACTCCCGGTTTGAGAATACGACGGTAATTTGCATATTTATAGAATTATGCTTAAAAACATGGCGTTAGTGGGTGAGAATTCGAAACAGCGCCCGAACGTCCCCGTGGGTGGCACCAACACCTCTCACGGGAACAATGTAACTCGTTGTAACTGACCCCGCAGCCGCGGGACTCCCTGTTTCAGAATACGACGGTAATTTACATATTTATAGACTTAGGCTTAAAAAACATGACGTTAGAGGGTGAGAACTTTAAAAAGCCCCCGAATGGCCCCGTGGGTGGCACCAACACCTCCCACGGGTCAAATGTAACTCGTAGGAACTGACCCCGCTGCCGCGGGACTCCCGGTTTGACAATACGACGGTAATTTGCATATTTCTAAACTTAAGCGAAACATGGCGTTAGAGGGTGAGAACTCGAAACAGCCCCCGAACGACCCCGTGGGTGGCACCAACACCCGTCACGGGACCAATGTAACTCGTAGGAAACGACCTCGGAGCCGCGGTACTCCCGTTTTGAGAATACGACGATAATTTATATATTTCTAGACTTAGGCTTAAAAACATGGCGTTAGAGGGTGAGATCTCGAAACTGCCCCCGAACGTCCCCTTGGGGGGCACCAACACCTCCCACAGGACCAATGTAACTCGTAGGAACTGATCCCGCAGTCGCGGGACTCCCGGTTTGAGAATACGACGGTAATTTGCATATTTCTACACTTAGGCTTAAAAACATGGCGTTAGTGGGTGAGAACTCGAAACAGCCCCCGAACGTCCCCGTGGGTGGCTCCAACACCTCTCACGGGACCAATGTAACTGACCCCGCAGCCGCGGGACTCCCGGTTTGAGAATACGACGGTAATTTTCATATTTATAGACTTAGGCTTAAAAACATGACGTTAGAGGGTGAGAACTCGAAACAGCCCCCGAATAGCCCCATGGGTGGCACCAACGCCTCCCACGGGACCAATGTAATTTGAAGGAACTGACCCCGCAGCTCGGGGACTCCCGGTTTGAGAATACGACGATAATTTGCATGTTTATAGACTTAGGCTTAAAAACATGGCGTTAGAGGGTGAGAACTCGAAACAGTCCCCGAACGGCCCCGTGGGTGGCACCAGCACCCGTCACGGAACTAATGTAACTCGTAGAACTGACCCCGGAGCCGTGGTACTCCCGATTTGAGAATACGACGATAATTTGCATATTTCTAGACTTATGCTTAAAAACATTGCGTAAGAGGGTGAGATCTCGAAACTGCCTCCGGACGTCCCCGTGGTTGGTAGCAACACCTCCCACGGGACCAATGTAACTCGTAGTAACTGACCCCGCAGTCGCGGGACTCCCGGTTTGAGAATACGACAGTAATTTGCATATTTATAGACTTAGGCTTAAAAACATGGCGTTAGTGGGTGAGAACTCGAAACAGCTCCCGAAGGGCCTCGTAGGTGGTACCAACACCTCTCACGGGACCAATGTAACTCGTAGAAACTGACCCCGCAGCCGTAGGACTCCCGATTGGAGAATACGACGGTAATTTGCATATTTATAGACTTAGGTTTAAAAACATGACGTTATAGGGTGAGAACTCGAAGCAGCCCCCGAACTGCCCCGTGGGTGGCACCAACACCTCCCACGGGACCAACGTAATTAGAATGAACTGACCCCGCAGCCGTGGGACACCCGGTTTGAGAATACGACGATAATTTTCATATTTCTGAACTTAGGCTTAAAAACATAGTTTTAGAGGGTGAGAAGTCGAAACAGCCCCCGAACGGCCCCGTGGGTGGTACCAACACCTCCCACGGGTCCAATGTAACTCGTAGGAACTGACCCCGCTGCCGCGGGACTCTCGGTTTGACAATACGACGGTAATTTTCATATTTCTAAACTTAAGCAAAACATTGCGTTAGAGGGTGAGAACTCGAAACAGCCCCCGAACGGCCCCGTGGGTGGCACCAACACCCGTCACTGGACCAATGTAACTCGTAGGAATTGACCCCGGAGCCGCGGTACTCCCGATTTGAGAATACGACGATAATTTGCATATTTCTAGACTTAGGCTTAAAAACATGGCGTTAGAGGGTGAGATCTCAAAACTGCCCCCGAACGTCCCCGTGGGTGGCACCAACACCTCCCACGGGACCAAAGTAACTGGTAGGAACGGATCCCACAGTCGCGGGACTCCCAGTTTGTGAATACGACGGTAATTTGCATATTTCATGACTTAAGCTTAAAAATATGGCGTTAGTGGGTGAGAACTCGAAACAGCCCCCGAACGTCCCCGTGGGTGGCACCAACACCTCTCACGGGACCAGTGTAACACTTTGTAACTGACCCCGCAGCCGCGGGACTCCCGGTTTGAGAATACGACGGTAATTTGCATATTAATAGACTTAGCCTTAAAAACATGACGTTAGAGGGTGAGAACTCGAAACAGCCCCCGAACGGCCCCGTGGGTGGGACCAACACCTCCCACGGGACCAATGTAATTTGAAGAAACTGCCCCCGCAGCTGAGGGACTCCCGGTTTGAGAATACGACGATAATTTGCATGTTTATAGACTTAGGCTTAAAAACATGGGGTTAGAGGGTGAGAACTCGAAACAGCCCCCGAACGGCCCCGAGGGTGGCACCAACACCTCCCACGGGACCAATGTAATTCGTAGAAACTAACCCCGCAGTCGCGGGTCTCCCGGTTTGAGAATACGATGATAATATTCATATTTCTAGACTTAGGCTTAAAAACAGGGCGTTAGAGGGTGAGATCTCGAAACTGGCCCCGATCGGCCCCGTGGGTGGCACCAACACCTCTCACGGGACCAATGTAACTCGTAGTAACTGACCCCGCAGCCGCGGGACTCCCAGTTTGAGAATACGACGGTAATTTGCATATTTCTAGACTTAGGCTTAAAAACATGGTGTTAGTGGTTGAGAACTCGAAACGGCCCCCGAACGGCCCCGTGGGTGGTACCAAGACCTCTCACGGGACCAATGTAACTCGTAGTAACTGACCCCGCAGCCGCGGGACTCCCGGTTTGAGAATACGACGGTAATTTTCATATTTATAGACTTAGGCTTAAAAACATGACGTTAGAGGGTGAGATCTCGAAACTGCCCCCGAACGTCCCCGTGGGTGGGTCCAACACCTCCCACAGAACCAATGTAATTTTAAGGAACTGACCCCGCAGCCGCGGGACTCCCAGTTTGAGAATACGACGGTAATTTGCATATTTCTAGACTTAGGCTTAAAAACATGGTGTTAGTGGTTGAGAACTCGAAACAGCCCCGAACGGCCCCGTGGGTGGCACCAACACCCGTCACGGAACTAATGTAACTCGTAGGAACTGACCCCGGAGCCGCGGTACTCTCGATTTGAGAGTACGACGATAATTTGCATATTTCTAGACTTAGGCTTAAAAACATAGCGTTAGAGGGTGAGATCTCGAAACTGCCCCCGAACGTCCCCGTGGGTGGTACCAACACCTCTCACGGGACCAATGTAACTCGTAGTAACTCACCCCGCAGCCGCGGGACTCCCAGTTTGAGAATACGATGGTAATTTGCATATTTCTAGACTTAGCCTTAAAAACATGGTGTTAGTGGTTGAGAACTCGAAACAGTCCCCGAACGGCCCCGTGGGTGGTACCAACACCTCTCACGGGACCAATGTAACTCGTAGTAACTGACCACGCAGCCGCGGGACTCCCGATTTGAGAATACGACGGTAATTTGTATATTTCTAAAATTAAGCTTAAAAACATGGCGTTAGTTGGTGAAAACTCGAAATAGCCCCCGAACGGCCCCGTGGGTGGTACCAACACATCCCACGGGACCAATGTAGGAACTGACCCCGCAGCCGCGGGACTCCCTATTTGAGAATGCGACAATAATTTGCATATTTCTACACTTAGGCTTAAAAGCATGGCGTTAGAGGGTGACAACTCGAAACAGCCCCCGAACGGCGTCGTGGGTACCACCAACACATCCCACGGGACCAATGTAACTCGTAAGAACTGACCCCGCAGCCGTGGGCCTCCCAGTTTGACAATACGACGATAATTTTCTTATTTCTGGACTTAGGCTTAAAAACATGGCGTTATAGGTGAGATCTCGAAACTGCCCCCGAACGTCCCCGTGGGTGGCACTAACACCTCCCACGGGAATAATCTAACTCGTAGTAACTGACCCTGCAACCGCGGAACTCCCGATTTGAGAATACGACGGTAATTTGTATATTTATAGAATTATGCTTAAAAACATGGCGTTAGTGGGTGAGAATTCGAAACAGCCCCCGAACGTCCCCGTGGGTGGCACCAACACCACTCACGGGAAAAATGTAACTCGTTGTAACTGACCCCGCAACCGCGGGACTCCCTGTTTCAGAATACGACGGTAATTTACATATTTATAGACTTAGGCTTAAAAACATGACGTTAGAGGGTGAGAACTTTAAAAAGCCCCCGAACGGCTCCGTGGGTGGCACCAACACCTCCCACGGGTCAAATGTAACTCGTAGGAACTGACCCCGCTGCCGCGGGACTCCCGGTTTGACAATACGACGGTAATTTGCATATTTCTAAACTTAAGCAAAACATGACGTTAGAGGGTGAGAAGTCAAAACAGCCCCCAAACGACCGCGTGGGTGGCACCAACACCCGTCACGGGACCAATGTAACTCGTAGGAACCGACCCCGGAGCCGCGGTACTCCCGATTTGAGAATACGACGATAATTTATATATTTCTAGACTTAGGCATAAAAACATGGCGTTAGAGGGTGAGATCTCGAAACTGCCCCCGAACGTCCCCGTGGGTGGCACAACACCTCCCACAGGACCAATGTAACTCGTAGGAACTGATCCCGCAGTCGCGGGACTCCCGGTTTGAGAATACGACGGTAATTTGCATATTTCAAGACTTAGACTTAAAAACATGGCGTTAGTGGGTGAGAACTCGAAACAGCCCCCGAACGTCTCCGTGGGTGGCTCCAACACCTCTCACGGGACCAATGTAACTGACCCCGCAGCCGCGGGACTCCCGGTTTGAGAATACGACGGTAATTTTCATATTTATAGACTTAGGCTTAAAAACATGACGTTAGAGGGTGAGAACTCGAAACAGCCCCCGAATGGCCCCGTGGGTGGCACCAACACCTCCCACGGGACCAATGTAATTTGAAGGAACTGACCCCGCAGCTGCGGGACTCCCGGTTTGAGAATACGACGATAATTTGCATGTTTATAGACTTAGGCTTAAAAACATGGCGTTAGAGGGTGAGAACTCGAAACAGTCCCCGAACGGCCCCGTGGGTGGCACCAGCACCCGTCACGGAACTAATGTAACTCGTAGAACTGACCCCGGAGCCGTGGTACTCCCGATTTGAGAGTACGACGATAATTTGCATATTTCTAGACTTAGGCTTAAAAACATGGCGTAAGAGGGTGAGATCTCGAAACTGCCTCCGAACGTCCCGGTGGTTGGTAGCAACTCCTCCCACGGGACCAATGTAACTCGTAGGAACTGACCCCGCAGTCGCGGGACCCCCGGTTTGAAAATACGATAGTAATTTGCATATTATAGACTTAGGCTTAAAAACATGGCGTTAGTGGGTGAGAACTCGAAACTGGCACTTAGCGGCCTCGTAGGTGGTACCAACACCTCTCACGGGACCAATGTAACTCGTAGAAACTGACCCCGCAGCCGTAGGACTCCCGGTTGGAGAATACGACGGTAATTTGCATATTTATAGACTTAGGCTTAAAAACATGACGTTATAGGGTGAGAACTCGCAACAGCCCCCGAACTGCACCGTGGGTGGCACCAACACCTCCCACGGGACCAACGTAATTAGAAGGAACTGACCCCGCAGCCGTGGGACACCCGGTTTGAGAATACGACGATAATTTTCATATTTCTGAACTTAGGCTTAAAACATGGTTTTAGAGGGTGAGAACTCGAAACAACCCCCGAACGGCCCCGTGGGTGGTACCAACACCTCCCACGGGTCCAATGTAACTCGTAGGAACTGACCCCGCTTCCGCGGGACTCTCGGTTTGACAATACGACGGTAATTTTCATATTTCTAAACTTAAGCAAAACATGGCGTTAGAGGGTGAGAACTCGAAACAGCCCCCGAACGGCCCCGTGGGTGGCACAAATACCCGTCACGGGACGAATGTAACTCGTAGGAACTGACCCCGGAGCCGCGGTACTCCCGATTTGAGAATACGACGATAATTTGCATATTTCTAGACTTATGCTTAAAAACATGGCGTTAGAGGGTGAGATCTCGAAACTGCCCCCGAACGTCCCCGTGGGTGGCACACACACCTCCCACGGGACCAATGTAACTGGTAGGAACGGATCCCACAGTCGCGGGACTCCCAGTTTGAGAATACGACGATAATTTGCATATTTCATGACTTAAGCTTAAAAACATGACGTTAGTGGGTGAGAACTCGAAACAGCCCCCGAACGTCCCCGTGGGTGGCACCAACACCTCTCACGGGACTAATGTAACTCGTAGGAACTGACCCCGGAGCCGCGGTACTCCCGATTTGAGAATACGACGGTAATTTGCATATCTATAGACTTAGGCTTAAAAATATGACGTTAGAGGGTGAGAACTCGAAACAGCCCCCGAACGGCCCCGTGGGTGGCACCAACTCCTCCCACGGGACCAACGTAATTAGAAGGAACTGACCCCGCAGCCGCGGACTCCCGATTTGAGAATACGACAATAATTTTCATATTTCTAGACTTAGGCTTAAAAATACGGTTTTAGATGGTAAGAACTCGAAACAGCCCCCGAACGGCCCCGTGGGTGGCACCAACACCTCCCACGGGACCAATGTAATTAGGAGGAACTGACCCCGCAGTCGCGGGACTCCCGGTTTGAGAAGACGACGATAATTTGCATATTTCTAGACTTAGGCTTAAAAACATGGCGTTAGAGGGTAAAAACTCGAAACAGCCCTCTAACGGCCCCGCGGGTAGCACCAACACCTCCCACGGGACCAATGTAACACGTAGGAACTGAACCCGCAGCCGCGGGACTCCCGGTTTGAGAGTACGACGATAATTTTCATATTTCTAGACTTAGGCTTAAAAACATGGCGTTAGAGGTAAGAACTCGAAACTGCCCCCTAACGTCCTCGTGGGTGGCACCAACAACTCCCACGGGACAAATGTAACTCGTAGGAACTGACCCCGCAGTCGCAGGACTCCCGATTTGAGAATACGACGGTAATTTGCATATATCTAGACTTAGGCTTAAAAACATGGCGTTAGTGGGTGAGAACTCGAAACAGCCCCCGAATGTCCCCGTGGGTGGCACCAACACCTCCCACGGGACCAATGTAACTCGTAGGAACTGACCCCGCAGTCGCGGGACTCCAGGTTTGAGAATACGACGGTAATTTGCATATTTATAAAATTAGGCTTAAAAACATGGCGTTAGTGGGTGAAAACTCGAAACAGCCCCAGAACAGCCCCGTGGGTGGCACCAACACCTCCCACGGGACCAAAGTAACTCGTAGGAACTGACCCCGCAGTCGCGGGACTCCCGGTTTGAGAATACGAAGGTAATTTGCATATTTCTAGACTTAGTCTTAAAAACATGGCGTTAGTTGGTGAGAACTCGAAACAGCCCCCGAATGGCCCCGTGGGTGGCACCAGCCCACGGGACCAATGTAACTCGTAGTAACTGACCCCGCAACCGCGGGACTCCCGATTTTAGAATACGACGGTAATATGTATATTTATACACTTAGGCTTAAAAACATGGCGTTAGTGGGTGAAAACTAGGGACAACCCCCGAACGGCCCCGTGGGTGGCACCAACACCTCCCACGGAACCAATATAACTCGTAGGAACTGACCCCGCAGCCGCGGGACTCCTGCTTTGAGAATACGACCATAATTTTCATATTTCTAGACTTAGGCTTAAAAACATGGCGTTATAGGGTGAGAACTCGAAATAGCCCCCGAATGGCCCCATGGGTAGCACCAACACATCCAACGTCACCAATGTAAGTCGTAGGAACTAACCCCGTAGCCGCGGGACTCCCGATTTGAGAATACAACGATAATTTTCTTATTTCTAGACTTAGGCTTAAAAACATGGCGTTAAAGGTGAGATCTCAAAGCTGCCCCCGAACGTCCCCGTGGGTGGCACCAACACCTCTCACGGGACCAACGTAACTCGTAGGAACTGATCCCGCAGTCGCGGGCCTCCCGGTTTGACAATACGACAGTAATTTGCATATTTCTAAACTTAAGCAAAATATGGTGTTAGTGGGTGAGAACTCGAAACACCCCCGAACGTCCCCGTGGGTGGCACCAAAACCTCCCACGGGAACAATGTAACTCATAGTAACTGACCCCGCAACCGCGGAACTCCCGGTTTTAGAATACGACGGTAATTTGCATATTTATAGACTTATGCTTAAAAACATGGCGTTAGAGGGTGAGAACTCGAAACAGTCCCCGAACGGCCCCGTGGGTGGCATCAACACCTCCTAGGGACCAATGTAATTCGTAGGAACAGACCCGGCAGTCGCGGGACTCCCGGTTTGAGAATACGACGATAATTTTCATATTTCTACACTTAGTCTTAAAAACATGGCGTTATGGGTGAGATCTCAAAACTGCCCCTGAACGTCCCCGTGGGTGGCACCAACACCTTCGCCGGGACCAATGAAACTCGTAGGAACTGACCCCGCAGCCGCGGGCCTCCCGGTTTGCCAATACCATGGTAATTTGCATATTTCTAAACTTATGCAAAACATGGCGTTAGTGGGTGAGCACTCGAAACAGCACCCGAACGTCCCCGTGGGTGCCACCAACACCTCCCATGGGAACAATGTAACTCATAGTAACTGACCCCGCAACCGTGGAACTCCCGGTTTGAGAATACGACGATAATATTCATATTTCTATACTTAGGCTTAAAAACATGGCGTTAGAGGGTGAGATCTCGAAACTGGCCCCGAACGGCCCCGTGGGTGGCACCAACACCTCTCACGGGACCAATGTAACTCGTAGGAACTGACCCCGCAGCCGCGGTACTCCCGATTTGAGAATACGACAGTAATTTGTATATTTCAAAACTTAGGCTTAAAAACATGGCATTAGAGGGTGAGATCTCGAAACTTCTCCCGAACGTCCCCGTGGGTGGCACCAACACCTCCACGGGACCAACGTAACTCGTAGGAACTGACCCCGCAGGCGCGAGACTACCGGTTTGAGAATACGACGGTAATTTTCATATTTCTAGACTTAGGCTTAAAAACATGGCGTTAGTGGGTGAGAACTCGAAACAGCCCCCGAACGGCCCCGTGGGTGGCACCAACACCTCCCACGGGACCGATGTAACTCGTAGTAACTGACCCCGCAGCCACGGGACTCTTGGTTTGAGAATACGATGGTAATTTTTATATTTATAGACTTAGGCTTAAAAACATGATGTAAGAGGGTGAGAACTCGAAACAACCCCCGAACGGCCCCGTGGGTGGCACCAACACCTCCCACGGGACCAATGTAATTTGAAGGAACTGACCCCGCAGCCGCGAGACTCCCGGTTTGAGAATACGAGGATAATTTTTATATATCTACACTTAGGCTTAAAACATGGCATTAGAGGGTGAGATCTCGAAACAGCCTCCGAACGGCCCCGTGGGTAGCACCAACACATCCCAGGGGACCAATGTAGGAACTAACCCCGCAGCTGCGGGACTCCCGGTTTGAGAATACGACGATAATTTGCTTATTTCTAGACTTAGGCTTAAAAACGTGGCTTTAGAGGGTGAGATCTCGAAACTGCCCCCGAACATCCCCGTGGGTGGCACTAACACCTCCCACGGGACCAATGTAACTCGTAGGAACTGACCCGCAGTCGCGGGACTCCCGGTTTGAGAATACGACGGTAATTTGCATATTTCTAAAATTAGGCTTAAAAACATGGCGTTAGTGGTTGAAAACTCGAAACAGCCCCCGAACAGCCCAGTGGGTGGCACCAACACCCGTCACGGGACTAATGTAACTAGTCGGAACTGACCCCGGAGCCGCGGTATCCCCGATTTGAGAGTACGACGATAATTTGTATATTTCTAGACTTAGGCTTAAAAATATGGCGTTAGAGGGTGAGATCTCGAAACTGCGCCCGAACGTCCCCGTGGTTGGTACCAACACCTCCAACGGGACCAATGTAACTCGTAGGAACTGACCCTGCAGTCGCGTGGCTCCCGGTTTGAGAATACGACTATAATTTTCATATTTCTAGGCTTAGGCTTAAAAGCATGGCGTTTGTGGGTGAGAAATCGAAACAGCCCCCGAACGTCCCCGTGGGTGGCGCCAACACATCCCACGGGACCAATGTAACACGTAGAAACTGACCCCGCAGCCGTGGGCCTCCCGATTTGAGAATACGACGGTAATTTGCCTATGTCTACACCTAAGCAAAACATGGCGTTAGTGGGTGAGAACTCGAAACAGCCCCTGAATGTCCCCGTGGGTGGCACCAACACCTCCCACAGGACCAATGTAACTCGTAGTAACTGACCCCGCAACCGCGGAACTCTCGGTTTGAGAATATGACGGTAATTTGAATATTTATAGACTTATGCATAAAAACATGGCGTTAGAGTGTGAGATCTCGAAACTGGCCCCGAACGTCCTCGTGGGTGGCACCAACACCTCCCACGGGACCAACGTAACTCGTAGGAACTGATCCCGCAGCAGCGGGCCTCCAGGTTTGACAATACGACGGTAATTGGCATACTTTTAACTTAAGCAAAACATGGCGTTAGTGGGTGAGAACTCGAAACAGCCCCCGAACGTTCCCGTGGGTGGCACCAACACCAGTCACGGGATCAATGTAATCGTAGGAACTGACCCCGGACCCGCGGGACTCCCGATTTGAGAATACGACGATAATTTTCATATTTCTAGACTTAGGCTTAAAAACATGGCGTTAGAGGGTGAGATCTTGAAACTGCCCCCGAACGTCCCCGTGGGTGGCATCAACACCTCCAACGGGACCAAGGTAACTCGTAGGAACTGACCTCGCTGCCGCGGGACTCCCGGTTTGACAATACGACGGTAATTTGCATATTTCTAAACTTAAGCAAAACATGGCGTTAGAGGGTGAGAACTCGAAACAGCCCCCGAACGGCCCCGTGGGTGGCACCAACACCCGTCACGGGATCAATGTAATCGTAGGAACTGACACCGGAGCCGTGGTACTCTCGATTTGAGAATACGACGATAATTTTTATATTTCTAGACATAGGCTTAAAAACATGGCGTTAGAGGGTGAGATCTCAAAACTGCCCCCGAACGTCCCCGTGGGTGGCACCAACACCTCCCCCGGGACCAATGTAACTCGTAGGAACTGACCCCGCAGCCGCGGGGCTCCCGGTTTGCCAATACGACGGTAATTTGCATATTTGTAAACTTAAGCAAAACATGGCGTTACTGGGTGAGCACTCGAAACAGCCCCCGAACGTCCCCGTGGGTGCCACCAACACCTCCCACGGGAACAATGTAACTCGTAGTAATTGACCCCGCAACCGCGGAACTCCCAGTTTGAGAATACGACGGTAATTTGCGTATTTATAGACTTATGCTTAAAAACATGGCGTCAGAGGGTGAGAACTCGAAACAGTCCCCGAACGGCCCGTGGGTGGCACCAACACCTCCCACGGGACCAATGTAATTCATAGAAACTAACCCCGCAGTCGCGGGTCTCCCGGTTTGAGAATACGATGATAATATTCATATTTCTAGACTTAGGCTTAAAAACAGGGCGTTAGAGGGTGAGATCTCGAAACTGGCCCCGATCGGCCCCGTGGGTGGCACCAACACCTCTCACGGGACCAATGTAACTCGTAGGAACTGACCCCGCAGCCGTGGTACTCCCGATTTGAGAATAAGACGGTAATTTTCATATTTCAAAACTTAGGCTTAAAAACATGGCGTTAGCGGGTGAGATCTCGAAACTTCCCCCGAACGTCCCCGTGGGTGGCACCAACACCTCCCACGGGACCAACGTAACTCGTAGGAACTGACCCCGCAGTCGCGGGACTCCCGGTTTGAGAATACTACGGTAATTTGCATATTTCTAGACTTAGGCTTAAAAACATGGCGTTAGTGGATGAGAACTCGAAACATCCCCCGAACGGCCCCGTGGGTGGCACCAACACCTCTCACGGGATCGATGTAAATCGTAGGAACTCACCCCGCAGCCGCGGGACTCCCAATTTGAGAATACGACGATAATTTTCATATTTCTACACTTAGGCTTAAAACATGGCATTAGAGGGTGAGAACTCGAAACAGCCCCCGAACGGCCCCGTGGGTAGCACCAACACATCCCACGGGACCAATGTAGGAACTAACCCCGCAGCTGTGGGACTCCCGGTTTGAGAATACGACGATAATTTGTTTATTTCTAGACTTAGGCT
The DNA here is from genome assembly GCA_949130495.1 of Sambucus nigra. Taxonomy (NCBI): domain Eukaryota; kingdom Viridiplantae; phylum Streptophyta; class Magnoliopsida; order Dipsacales; family Adoxaceae; genus Sambucus; species Sambucus nigra. Next base: position 259,812,660 of record OX422223.1, on the reverse strand, counting down.
TAAAAACGTGGCGTTAGAGGGTGAGATCTCGAAACTGCCCCCGAACGGCCCCGTGGGTGGCACCAATACCTCCCACGGGACCAATGTAACTCGTAGGAACTGACCCCGCAGTCGCTGGACTCCCGGTTTGAGAATATGACGGTAATTTGCATATTTGTAAAATTAGGCTTAAAAACATGGCGTTAGAGGGTGAGAACTCGAAACAGTCTCCGAACGGCCCCGTGGGTGGCACCAACACCTCCCACGGGACCAATGTAATCCGTAGGAACTGGCCTCGCAGCCGCGCGACTCCCGGTTTGGGAATACGACGGTAATTTGCATATTTGTAGACTTAGGCTTAAAAACATGGTGTTAGAGGGTGAGAACTCGAAACAGCCCCCGAACGGCCCCGTGGGTGGCACCAACACCTCCCACGAGACCAATATAACTCGTAGGAACTGACCCCGCAGCCGCGGGACTCCCGATTTGAGAATACGACGATAATTTTCATATTTCGAGACTTAGGCTTAAAAACATGGCGTTAGAGGGTGAGAACTCGAAACAGCCCCCGAATGGCCGCGTGGATAGCACCTACACATCCCACGGGACCAATGTAACTCGTAGGAACTAACCCCGCAGCCGCGGGACTCCCGATTTGAGAATACTACGAAAATTTGCTTATTTCTAGACTTAGGCTTAAAAACATTGCGTTAGAGGTAGAGATCTCGAAACTGCCCCCGAACGTCCCCGTGGGTGGCACCAACACCTCCCACGGGACCAACGTAACTCGTAGGAACTGATCCCGCAGCAGCGGGCCTCTAGGTTTGACAATACGACGGTTATTTGAATATTTTTAAACTTAAGCAAAACATGGCGTTAGTGGGTGAGAACTCGAAATAGCACCCGAACGTCCCAGTGGGTGGCACCAACACCTCCCACGGGACCAATGTAACTCATAGGAACTGACCCCGCAGCCGCAGGCCTCCCGGTTTGAGAATACGACGGAAATTTGCATATTTCGAAACTTAAGCAAAATATGGCGTTAGTGGGTGAGAACTCGAAACAGCCCCCGAACGTCCCCGTGGGTGGCACCAACACCTTTCACGGGACCAATGTAATGGGAAGGAACTGACCCCACAGCCGCGGGACTCCCGATTTGAGAATACAACGATAATTTTCATATTTCTAGACTTAGGCTTAAAAACATGGTTTTAGAGGGTGAGAACTCGAAACAGCCCCTGAACGACCTGTGGGTGGTACCAACACCTCCCACGGGACCAATGTAACTCGTAGGAACTGACCCAGCTGCCGCGGGACTCCCGGTTTGACAATACGACGGTAATTTGCATATTTCTAAACTTAAGCAAAACATGGCGTTAGAGGGTGAGAACTCGAAACAGCCCCCGAACGACCCTGTGGGTGGCACCAACACCCGTCACTGGATCAATGTAACTCGTAGGAACTAACCCCGGAGCCGGGGTACTCCCGATTTGAGAATACGACGATAATTTGCATATTTCTAGACTTAGACTTAAAAACATGGCGTTAGAGGGTGAGATCTCGAAACTACCCCCGAACGTCCCCGTGGGTGGCACCAACACCTCCCACAGGACCAATGTAACTCGTAGGAACATATCCCGCAGTCGCGGGACTCCCGTTTTAAGAATACGACGGTAATTTGCATATTTCAAGACTTAGGCTTAAAAACATGGCGTTAGTGGGTGAGAACTCGAAACAGACCCCGAACGTCCCCGTGGGTGGAACCAACACCTCTCACGGGACCAGTGTAACACGTTGTAACTGACCCCGCAGCCGCGGGACTCACGGTTTGAGAATACGACGATAATTTTCATATTTATAGACTTAGGCTTAAAAACATGACGTTAGAGGGTGAGAACTCGAAACAGCCCCCAAACGGCCCCGTGGGTGGCACCAACACCTCCCACGGGACCAATGTAATTTGAAGGAACTGACCCCGCAGCTGCGGGACTCCCGGTTTGAGAATACGACGATAATTTGCATGTCTATAGACTTAGGCTTAAAAACATGGCGTTAGAGGGTGAGAACTCAAAACAGCCCCCGAACGACCCCGTGGGTGGCACCAACACCCGTCACGGGACTAATGTAACTCGTTGGAACTGACCCCGGAGCCGCGGTACTCCCGATTTGAGAGTACGACGATAATTTGCATATTTCTAGACTTAGGCTTAAAAACATGGCGTTAGAGGGTGAGATCTCGAAACTGCCCCCGAACGGCCCCGTGGGTGGTACCAACACCTCTCACGGGACCAATGTAACTCGTAGAAACTGACCCCGCAGCCTCGGGACTCCAAGTTTGAGAATACGACGGTAATTTGCATATTTCTAGACTTAGGCTTAAAAACATGGGGTTAGTGGGTGAGAACTCGAAACAGCCCCTGAAAGGCCCCGTGGGTGGTACTAACACCTCTCACGGGACCAATGTAACTCGTAGTAACTGACCCCGCAGCCGCGGGAATCCCGATTGGAGAATACGACGGTAATTTGCATATTTATAGACTTAGGCTTAAAAACTTGACGTTAGAGGGTGAGAACTCGAAACAGCCCCCGAACGGCCCCGTGGGTGGCACCAACACCTCCCACGGGATCAACGTAATTAGAAGAAACTGACCCCGCAGCCGGGGGACTCCCGGTTTGAGAATACGACGATAATTTGCATATTTCTAGATTTAGGCTTAAAAACATAGTGTTAGAGGGTGAGAACTCGAAACAGCCCCCGAACTGCCCCGTGGGTGGCACCAACACCCGTCACGGGACCAATGTAACTCGTAGGAAGTGAACCCGGAGCCGCGGTAATCCCGATTTGAGAATACAACTCTAATTTGCATATTTCTAGCCTTAGGCTTAAAAACATGGCGTTAGAGGGTGAGATCTCGAAACTGCCTCTGAACGTCCCCGTGGTTGGTACCAACACCTCCCACGGGACCAATGTAACTCGTAGGAACTGACCCCGCAGTCGCGGGGCTCCCGGTTTGAGAATACGACGGTAATTTGCATATTTCTAGATTTAGGCTTAAAAACATGGCGTTAGTGGGTGAGAACTCGAAACAGTCCCCGAACGGCCCCGTGGGTGGTACCAACACCTCTCACGGGACCAATGTAACTCGTAGTAACTGACCCCGCAGCCGCGGGACTCCCGGTTGGAGAATATGACGGTAATTTGCATATTTATAGACTTAGGCTTAAAAACATGACGTTAGAGGGTGAGAACTCGAAACAGCCCCCGAACGGCCCCGTGGGTGGCACCAACACCTCCCACGGGACCAACGTAATTGGAAGGAACTCACCCCGCAGCCGCGGGAATTCTGATTTGAGAATACGACAATAATTTTCATATTTCTAGACTTTGGCTTGAAAACATGGTTTTAGAGGGTGAGGACTCGAAACAGCCCCCGAACGGCCCCGTGGGTGGCACTAACACCTCCCACGGGAACGATGTAATTTGAAGGAACTGACCCCGCAGTCGCGGGACTCCCGGTTTGAGAATACGACGATAATTTGCATATTTCTAGACTTAGGCTTAAAAACATGGCGTTAGAGGGTGAGATCTCGAAACTGCCCCCAAACGTCCCCGTGGGTGGCACCAACATCTCCCACGGGACCAATGTAACTCTTAGGAACTGACCCCGCAGTCGCGGGACTCCCGATTTGAGAATACGACGGTAATTTGCATATTTCTAGACTTATGCTTAAAAACATGGCGTTAGTGGGTGAGAACTCGAAACAGCCCCCGAACGTCCCCGTGGGTGGCACCAACACCTCCCACGGGACCAATGTAACTCGTAGGAACTGACCCCGTAGTCGCGGGACTCCCGGTTTGAGAATACGACGGTAATTTGCATATATCTAAAATTAGGCTTAAAAACATGGCGTTAGTGGGTGAAAACTCGAAACAACCCTCGAACAGCCCCGTGGGTGGCACCAACACCTCTCACGGGACCAATGTAACCCGCAGGAACTTACCCCGCAGTCGCGGGACTCTCGGTTTGAGAATACGAAAGTAATTTGCATATTTCTAGACTTAGGCTTAAAAACATGGCGTTAGTTGGTGAGAACTCGAAACAGCCCCCGAACGGCCCCGTGGTCGGCACCAACACCTCCCACGGGACCATTGTATCTCGTAGTACCTGACCCCGCAGCCGCGGGACTCCCGGTTTGAGAATACGACGGTTATTTCCATATTTCTACACTTAGCCTTAAAAACATGGCGTTAGTGTGTGAAAACTCGAGACAACCCCCGAACGTCCCCGTGGGTGGCACCAACACCTCCCACGAGACCAATATAACTCGTAGGAACTGACCCCGCAGCCGCGGGACTCCTGCTTTGAGAATACGACGATAATTTTCATATTTCAAGACTTAGGCTTAAAAATATGGCGTTAGAGGGTGAGAAATCGAAAACAGCCCCCGAACGGCCCCGTGGGTAGCACCAACACATCCCACGGCACCACAGTAACTTGTAGGAACTAACCCCGCAGCCGCGGGACTCCCGGTTTGAGAATACGACGATAATTTTTATATTTCTAGACTTAGGCTTAAAAACATGGCGTTATAGGTGAGATCTCGAAACTGCCCCCGAACGTCCCCGTGGGTGGCACCAACACCTCCCACGGGACTAATGTAACTCGTAGGAACTGACCCCACAGCCGCAGGCCTCCCGGTTTGACAATACGACGGTAATTTGCATATTTCTAACCTTAAACAAAACTTGGCGTTAGTAGGTGAGAACTCGAAACACCCCCGAACGTCCCCGTGGGTGGCACCAACACCTCCCACTGGACCAATGTAATTCGTAGGAATAGACCCCGCAGTCGCGGGACTCCCGGTTTGAGAATACGACGATAATTTTCATATTTCTAGACTTAGGCTTAAAAATATGGCGTTAGAGGGTGAGAACTCGAAACAGCCCCCGAACGTCTCCGTGGGTGGCACCAACACCTCTCACGGGACCAATGTAACTCGTACGAACTGACCCCGGAGCCGCGGTACTCCCGATTTTAGAATACGACGATAATTTTTATATTTCTATACTCAGGCTTAAAAACATGGCGTTAGAGGGTGAGATCTCGAAACTGCCCCCGAGCATACCCGTGGGTGGCACCAACACCTCCCACGGGACCAATGTAACTCGTAGGAACTGACCCCGCAGTCGCAGGACTGCCGATTTGAGAATACGACGGTATTTTGCATATTTCTTGAATTAGGCTTAAAAACATGGCGTTAGTGGGTGAGAACTCGAAGCAGCCCCCGAACGTCCCCGTGGGTGGCACCAACACCTCCCACGGGACCATTGTAACTCGTAGTAACTTACCCCGCAATCGCGGAACTCCCGGTTTGAGAATACGACGGTAATTTGCATATTTATAGACTTAGGCTTAAAAACATGACGTTAGATGGTGAGAACTCAAAACAGCCCCCGAACGGCCCCGTGGATGGCACCAACACCTCCCACGGGACCAATGTAATTTGAAGGAACTGACCCCGCAGCCGCGGGACTCCCGGTTTGAGAATACGACGATAATTTTCATATTTCTACACTTAGCCTTAAAAACATAGCGTTATGGGTGAAATTTCGAAACTGCCCCCGAACGTCCCCGTGGGTGGCACCAACACCTCCCCCGGGACCAATATACCTGGTAGGAACTGACCCCGCAGCCGCGGGCCTCCCGGTTTGCCAATACGACGATAATTTGCATATGTCTAAACTTAAGCAAAACATGGCGTTAGTGGGTGAGCACTCGAAACAGCCCCCGAACGTCCCCATGGGTGCCACCAACACCTACCACGGGAACAATGTAACTCGTAGTAAGTGACCCCGCAATCGCGGAACTCCCGGTTTGAGAATACGACGGTAATTTGCATATTTATAGACTTATGCTTAAAAACATGGCGTTAGAGGGTGAGAACTCGAAACAGTCCCCGAACGGCCTCGTGGGTGGCACCAACACCTCCCACGGGACCAATATAATTCGTAGAAACTAACCCCGCAGCCGCGGGTCTCCCGGTTTGCGAATACGACGATAATAATCATATTTCTATACTTAGGCTTAAAAACATGGCGTTAGAGAGTGAGATCTCGAAACTGGCCCCGAACGGCCCCGTGGGTGGCACCAACACCTCTCACGGGACCAATGTAACTCGTAGGAACTGACCCCGCAGCCGCGGTACTCCCGATTTGAGAATACGACGGATATTTGCATATTTCTAAACTTAGGCTTAAAAACATGGCGTTAGAGGGTGAGATCTCGAAACTTCCCCCGAACGTCCTCGTGGGTGGCACCAACACCTCTCACGGGACCAATGTAACTTGTAGGAACTGACCCCGCAGTCGCGGGACTCCCGATTTGAGAATACGATGGTAATTTGCATATTTCTGGACTTAGGCTTAAAAACATGGCGTTAGAGGGTGAGAACTCGAAACAGCCCCCGAACGGCCTCGTGGGTGGCACCAACACCTCTCACGGGACTGATGTAACTCGTAGTATCTGACCCCGTAGCCGCGGGACTCTTGGTTTGATAATACGATGGTAATTTGTATATTTATAGACTTAGGCTTAAAAACATGACGTTAGAGGGTGAGAACTCGAAACAACCCCCGAACGGCACCGTGGGTGGCACCAACACCTCCCACGGGACCAATGTAATTTGAAGGAACTGAACCCGCAGTCGCGGGACTCCCGGTTTGAGAATACGACGACAATTTTCATATTTCCACACTTACGCTTAAAACATGGCATTAGAGGGTGAGAACTCGAAACAGCCCCCGAACGGCCCCGTGGGTAGCACCAACACATCCCACGGAACCAATGTAGGAACTAACCCCGCAGCTGCGGGACTCCCGGTTTGAGAATACAACGATAATTTGCTTATTTCTAAACTTAGGCCGCAAAACATGGCGTTAGTGGGTGAGATCTCGAAAAAGCCCCCGAACGTCCCCGTGGGTGGCACCAACACCTCCCACGGGACCAATGTAACTCGTAGTAAATGACCCCGCAACCGCGGAACTCCTGATTTGAGAATACGACGGTAATTTGCATATTTATAGACTTATGCTTAAAAGCAAGGCGTTAGAGGGTGAGAACTCGAATCAGTCTCCGAACGGCCCCGTGGGTGGAACCAACACCTCCCACGGGACCAATGTAACTCGTAGGGACTGACCCCGCAGCCGCGGGACTCCCGGTTTGAGAATATGACGATAATTTTCATATTTCTAGACTTAGGCTTAAAAACATGGCGTTAGAGGGTGAGAACTCGAAACAGTCCCCGAACGTCCCCGTGGGTGGCACCAACACCTCCCACGGGACCAACGTAACTCGTAGGAACTGATCCCTCAGCCGCGGGCCTCCCGGTTTGACAATACGACGGTAATTTGCATATTTCTAAACTTAAGCAAAATATGGCGTTAGTGGGTGAGAAATCGAATCAGCCCCCGAACGTCCTCGTGGGTGGCACCAACACCTCCCACGGGACCAATGTAACTCGTAGGAACTGACCCCGCATCCGCGGGCCTCCCGATTTGAGAATACGACGGTAATTTGCCTATTTCTAACCTTAAGCAAAACATGGCGTTAGTGGGAGAGAACTCGAAACATCCCCCGAACGTCCCCGTCGGTGGCACCAACAACTCCCATAGGACCAATGTAACTCGTAGTAACTGACCCCGCAATCGCGGAACTCCCGGTTTGAGAATACGGTGGTAATTTGCATATTTATAGACTTATGCTTAAAAACATGGCGTTAGAGGGTGAGAACTCGAAACAGTCTCCGAACGGCCCCGTGTGTGACACCAACACCTCTCACGGGACCAATGTAATTCGTAGGAACTGACCCCGCAGTCGCGGTACTCCCAGTTTGAGAATACGACGATAATTTGCATATATCTAGACTTAGGCTTAAAAACATGGCGTTAGAGGGTGAGATCTCGAAATTGCCCCCGAACGGTCCCGTGGGTGGCACCAACACCTCCCACGGGACCAATGTAACTCGTAGGAACTGGCCCCGTAGCCGCGGGACTCCCGATTTGAGAATACGACAGTAATTTGCATATTTATAGACTTAGGCTTAAAAACATGGCGTTAGAGGGTGAGAACTCGAAACAGCCTTCGAACGGCCCCGTGGGTGGCACCAACACCTCCCACGAGACCAATATAACTCGTAGGAACTGACCCCGCAGCCGCGGGACTCCTGGTTTGAGAATACGTAGATAATTTTCATATTTCTAGACTTAGGCTTAAAAACATGGCGTTAGAGGGTGAGAACTCGAAACAGCCCCCGAACGGCTGCTTGGATAGCACCAACACATCCCACTGGACCAGTGTAACTAGTAGGAACTAACCCCGCAGCCGCGGGACTCCCGATTTGAGAATACTACGATAATTTTCTTATTTCTTGACTTAGGATTAAAAAAATTGCGTTAGAGGGTGAGATCTCGAAACTGCCCCCGAACGTCCCCGTGGGTGGCACCAACACCTCCCACGGGACCAACGTAACTCGTAGGAACTGATCCCGCTGCAGCGGGCCTCCAGGTTTGACAATACGACGGTAATTTTCATAATTTTAAACTTAAGCAAAACATGGCGTTAGTGGGTGAGAAATCGAAACAGCCCCTGAACGTCCCCGTGGGTGGCACCAACACCTCCCACGGGACCAATGTAACTCGTAGGAACTAACCCCGCAGCCGCAGGCCTCCCGGTTTGAGAATACGACGGTAATTTGCATATTTCTAAACTTAAGTAAAACATGGCGTTAGTGGGTGAGAACTCGAAATAGCCCCCGAACGTCCCCGTGGGTGGCACCAACATCTCCCACGGGACCAATGTAACACGTAGTATCTTACCCCGCAACCGCGAAACTCCCGGTTTGAGAATACGACGGTAATTTGCATATTTATAGACTTATGCTTAAAAACCAGGCGTTAGAGAGTGAGACTCGAAACAGTGTCCGAACGGCCCCATGGGGGACACCAACACCTTCGACGGGACCAATGTAATTCGTAGGAACTGACCCCGCAGTCGCGGGACTCCCGATTTGAGAATACGACGATAATTTGTATATTTCTAGACTTAGGCTTAAAAACATGGCGTTCGAGGGTGAGATCTCGAAACTGACCCCGAACGGCCCCGTGGGTGGCATCAACACCTCCCACGGGACCAATGTAACTCGTAGGAACTGGCCCCGCAGCCGCGGGATTCCCGTTTTGAGAATTCGACGGTAATTTGTTTATTTATAGACTTAGGCTTAAAAACATGGCGTTAGAGGGTGAGAACTCGAAACAGCCCCCGAACGGCCCCGTGGGTGGCACCAACACCTCCCACGAGACCATATAACTCGTAGGAACTGGCCCCACAGTCGCGGGACTCCCGGTTTGAGAATACGACGATAATTTTCATATTTCTAGACTTAGGCTTAAAAACATGGCGTTAGAGAGTGAGAACTCGAAACAGCCCACGAACGGCCGCGTGGATAGCACCAACACATCCCACGAGACCAATGTAACTCGTAGGAACTAACCCCGCAGCCGCGGGACTCCCTGTTTGAGAATACGACGATAATTTGCTTATTTATAGACTTAGGCTTAAAAACATGGCGTTAAAGGGTGAGATCTCGAAACTGCCCCCGAACGTCCCCGAGGGTGGCACCAACACCTCCCACGAGACCAACGTAACTATTAGAAACTGATCCCGCAGCCGCGAGCCTCCAGGTTTGACAATACGACGGTAATTTGCATATTTTTAAACTAAAGCAAAACATGGCGTTAGTGGGTGAGAACTCGAAACAGCCCCCGAACGTCCCCGTGGGTGGCACCAACACCTTTCACGGGACCAATGTAACTCGTAGGAACTGACCCCGCAACCGTAGGCCTCCCGGTTTGATAATACGACGGTAATTTGCATATTTCTAAACTTAAGCAAAACATGGCGTTAGTGGGTGAGAACTCGAAACAGCCCCCGAACGTCCCCGTGGGTGGTACCAACACCTCCCACGGGACCAATGTAACTCGTAGTAACTTACCCCGCAATCGCGGAACTCCCGATTTGAGAATACGACGGTAATTTGCATATTTATAGACTTATGCTTAAAAACTTCGCGTTAGAGGGTGAGAACTCGAAACAGTCTCCGAACGGTCCCGTGGGTGGCACCAACACCTCTCACGGGATCAATGTAATTCGTAGGAACTGACCCCGCAGTCGCGGGACTCCCGATTTGAGAATACGACGATAATTTGCATATTTCTAGACGTAGGTTTAAAAACATGGCGTTAGAGGGTGAGATCTCGAAACTGCCCCCGAACGGCCCCGTGGGTGGCACCAACACCTCCCACAGAAACCAATGTAACTCGTAGGAACTGGCCCCGCAGCCGCAGGACTCCCGGTTTGAGAATACAACTGTAATTTGTATATTTATAGACTTAGGCTTAAAAACATGGTGTTAGAGGGTGCGAACTCGAAACAGACCCGAACGGCCCCGTGGGTGGCACCAACACCTCCCACGAGACCAATATAATTCGTAGGAACTGACCCCGCAGTCGCGGGACTCCCGGTTTGAGAATACGACGATAATTTTCATATTTCTAGACTTAGGCTTAAAAACATGGCGTTAGAGGGTGAGATCTCGAAACTGCCCCCGAACGGCCCCGTGGGTAGCACCAACACCTCCCACGGGACCAATGTAACTCGTAGGAACTGACCCCGCAGCCGCGGGACTCCCGATTTGAGAATACGACGATAATTTGTATATTTTTAGACTTAGGCTTAAAAACATGACGTTAGAGGATGAGATCTCGAAACTGCACCCGAACGTCCCCGTGGGTGGCACCAACACCTCCCACGGGACCAATGTAACTCGTAGGAACTGACCCCGCAGCCGCGGGACTCCCGGTTTGAGAATACGATGGTAATTTGCATATTTCTAGACTTAGGGTTAAAAATATGGCGTTAAAGGGTGAGAACTCGAAACTGCCCCCGAACGGCCCCGTGGGTGGAACCAACACCTCCCACGGGACCAATGTAACTCGTAGGAACTGACCCCGCAGTCGCGGGACTCCCGGTTTGAGAATACGACGGTAATTTGCATATTTATAGACTTAGGCTTAAAAACATGGTGTTAGAGGGTGAGAACTCGAAACAGCCCCCGGACGGCCCCGTGGGTGGCACCAACACCTCCCACGGGATCAATATAACTCGTAGGAACTGACCCCGCAGCCGCGGGACTCCCGGTTATATAATACGACGATAATTTTCATATTTCTAGACTTAGGCTTAAAAACATGGCGTTAAAGGGTGAGAACTCGAAACTGCCCCCGAACGGCCCCGTGGGTGGCACCAACACCTCCCACGGGACCAATGTAACTCGTAGGAACTGACCCCGCAGCCGCGGAACTCCCGGTTTGAGAATACGACGGTAATTTGCATATTTATAGACTTAGGCTTAAAAACATGGAGTTAGAGGGTGAGATCTCGAAACTGCCCCGAACGTCCCCGTGGGTGGCACCAACACTTCCCACGGGACCAATGTAACTCGTAGGAACTGACCCCGCAGCCGCGGGACTCCCGATTTGAGAATACGACGATAATTTGCATGTTTATAGACTTAGGCTTAAAAACATGGCGTTAGAGGGTGAGAACTCGAAACTGCCCCCGAACGGCCCTTTGGGTGGCACCAACAAGTCCCACGGGACCAATGTAACTCGTAGGAACTGACCCCGCAGCCGCGGGACTCCCGGTTTGAGAATACGACGGTAATTTGCATATTTCTAAACTTAAGCAAAACATGGCGTTAGTGGGTGAGAACTCGAAATATCCCCCGAACGGCCCCGTGGGTGGCACCAACACCTCCCACGAGACCAATGTAACTCGTAGGAACTGAACCCGCAGCCGCGGGACTCTCGGTTTGAGAATACGACGGTAATTTGCATATTTATAGGCTTATGCTTAAAAACATGGCGCTAGAGGGTGAGAACTCGAAACTGCCCCCGAACAGCTCCGTGGGTCACACCAACACCTCCCACGGGACGAATGTAACTCGTAGCAACTGACTCCGCAGCCGCGGGACTCCCGATTTGAGAATACGACGATAATTTGCATATTTCTACTTGGTTACTGATAATTTTAACTCATATTTGCAATTTTTCAGCTTGATTAAATTTGTTGTAAAACTACTTGGTTACTAATATTTTTTTTTTATGTATCCTATCGTTTGTAGGATTTTTGCACGCGGAACAAACGAAGGAGGCAATGGTCTACAGCATGAAGATTGTTTATATGTTGTGGACATTCAGGATTTAGTTTTTTGTGTTACAGCCGTTCGGGCTTTTATTGTTTAGTTTTATGGCCGTACGGGCTTTTATAATTTGATTGTTGAATTTTATGGCCGTACGGTCTTTATAATAAGTATATTTTGCATTTACGGGTTTTGGAATGTCAAGAAAATAGAGGAAACTCTCCCCAATTTTTTTTTGGTCTGTGAATTATTAAGATGTGTAATATTTATAAGTTTGTATATATATTTATTTATTAACAACGTTCTCGATTCGCAATTTGTGATTTTTTTTATTGTTTTGCCAATAATAAATATTTGTAACACCTCGTACGCGTCAAACGTTACACGTAGCAACTGATGGTGCGCTCACAGGACCCCCAATTTTCGGATTGGAATAAAAAAAAATACATTTTTTTTTTAAATTATAGTTAAATATGGTCATGGACTTTGTCCATGACCATTTTAATTTTTTCGTCACGGTTGTGGGTCATGGATTCGGGCCGTGACCAATTTTTTTAAATTTTGTTGTCACGGTCGTGGGTCGCGGACTTTGGCTGCGATCAATTTGTCACGGTTGTGGGTCATGGATCAGGGCCGCGACCAATTGTTTAAAAAAAATTTGTCACGGTCGTGGGCCGCGGACTTTGACCGCGACCAATTTGTCACGGTTGTGGGTCACGGATCAGAGCCGCGACCAATTTTTTTTTTAATTTTTTTATCACGGTCGTGGGTCGCGGACTTTGGTCGAGACCAATTTGCTACGGTTGTGGGTCACGGATCAGGTCCGCGACCAATTTTTTTTTTTAATCTTTTTGTCACGGTCGTGGGTCGCCGCTACCAATTTGTCACAGTTGTGGGTCACGGATCAGGGCCGCGACCCGTCACGACATGGGTCACGGCATAAGTCCGCGACCATCTGCCGTGACCCCTCTCGGTCGTGACCATTTTTTGGTCACGAACTTGGGCCGCGACCCACGAAAATGGTCACGCCCGAAATGGTCACGGCCCAAGTCCGCGACCCACAGATTTGGTCAGGGATTTTGGCCGTGACCAATCGCCAGTTTTGGTGTAGTGATGGGGTGCACCAGTGTTGTTTGTGAAGAAAAGATATGGGTCACTTCATCTATGTGTAGACTACCGAGAGATGAACAAGGTAACGATTTGAAATAAGAATCCGTTCCTCGAATCGATGACCTGTTCGATCAATTGAAAGGAGCATCATTCTTTTCGAAGATAGATTTGCACTCGGGGTATCACTAGTTACGTATCAAAGAGGAGGACATTCCTAAGATCGCATTGATATGGTATGGATCGTATGGGTTTAGGGTGATGCCATTTGGGCTGACTAATGCACCAACAGTATTCATGGATATTATGAATAGGGTCTTTAGGGAGTTTCTTGACCAGTTCATGATTGTGTTCATCAAAGACATTCTAGTTTATTCTCGCACTGATAGTGAGCATGCAGAGCATCTGCGTTTGGTTCTGCAAATATTAGGGGATCACCAGTTGTACGTGAAGTTCAAGAAATCCGGATTTTGGATGAAGGAGGTGAAGTTTTCGGGGAATATTATATCGGATAGAGGGATTTTTATGGGTTCGAGTAATGTATCGGCGGTGAGGACATGGGGATAGCCCACGATGAAGATGGAGGTCCGGAGATTTTTGGGGTTGGCAGGGTATTATCGTCGCTTCATAAAGGGCTTCTCGAAGATTGCAGGTCCGCTGACTAATCTGACTCGTAAGGGGGTACCGTTCGTTTGAAAGGACTATTAGTTAGGTTTGATGAGCTAAAGGACAAACTGATTTCAGCACATGTGCTTGAACTGCCTAGGGGAGGAGTGGAGTACTGTGTTTTCATAAATGCATCTCTGCATGGACTTGGGGGTGTATTAGAGCAGGAGGATAAGGCTAGAACTTATGCATCTCGCAGGCATAAACCCCACGACAGAAAATACCCCGTGCATGACCTGGAGCTAACAGCGATCGTATTTTCCTTGAGGATTTGGAGGCACTATCTTTTAAGTGAGGTGTTCAACTTATTCATGGATCATAAGTCATTATAGTACCTATTCACGTAGAAGGATCTGAACATATGGCCGAGGAGACGGTTGGAGTTTGTGAAGGATTACTAGTTTAATATTCAATATCATCCTAGGAAGGCTAATCTGGTGGCGAACACATTGAGACGATAGCCTACTAGAGAGGTAGCAGAGTTCTAGAAGGCAAAATGGGGTGAGTTTCAACATGATGACAATGCCAGAGCATGCATGTCAGTTTTGGATATCACACCTGAGATCATTATGCAGGTAGTGAAAGTACAGACCGGGGACCAATTCTGCCAAGACAGGGTAAGATAGTCATTAGCAGTTAGGGTAGAGTCCTACTCGATTAGTTTCGAGGGAGGCTTATGCTTCAATGGGAGGCTTACCATTCTGGAGGATGAGAATTTGAGACATGAAGTGATGATCGAGTCTCACGGGTTCAGGTTTGTGGTACTTACCGATAGGGAGAAGATATACCTGGATATGCGCAGGAAGTATTGGTGGCTGGGGATGAAGTGGGGCATAACAGAGTTTGTCTCGAAGTGTGCTACTTTCCAGTTAGTGAATATAGACAACCAGATACCGACATGGATGTTACAGCCACTTAAGATCCCAGTGTGGAAGTGGGAGAGCATCTTAATGGACTTCATTACAGGGTTACCGACATCACTGAGAGGTCACGACCCCATATGGGTGATTGTGGATCGATTGAACAACATAGCCCATTTTCTACCAGTTCGTACAGATTATGAGACAAGGCAGCACGCATAGTTGTTAATTATTGATATAGGGAGATTACATAGGGTGCCAGTTAATATCGTGTCTCACAGGGACATGATTTTCCTATCCCATTTTTTGCAGAGCTTTCAGGAGGCTATGGGCATGGATCCGTGATCGACTACGGCGTATCATTCGCATGCGGATGTACAAACTCAGTAGGTTAATCAAATTTTGGAGGATATGCTCAGGATGTGTATACTCGACTTTGGGGGAGGTTAAGAGCAATACCTTCCATTGGTGAAGTTCGCTTATAATAACTCCTACCAATTTATCATCGGCATGGCACCAATTGAGGCGCTTTATGGACGGCCTTGTCGTTCACCCATTTGTTAGTTAGAGGTGGGGGACAACAAGCTATTGGGATCGGAGATAATTCAGGATACTACTGCCAAGATCAAGATCATTCAGGGATGCATACTGATAGCTCAGGATAGGCAGAAGAGTAACGCGAATACAGACACAAGGCACATAGAGTTGGATATAAGGGATCAGGTCTTGGTGTGGGTGTCTCCTATAAATGAGTCATGAGATTTGGGAAGAAGGGGAAGCTAGCGCTGAGGTATGTTGGGACCTTCCCGATCATGGAGAGAGCGGGAGTAGTCGCTTATACGTTGGGTTTATAGGAGCATCTACAACGAATCCACGATGTGTTTTACGTGTTGCCGTTGAAGAGATATTAAAGGAGTGAGAAGGCCTACTGGAAAATGACATTGGAGGAGATAGACTTCCATCCAGATATTATAATAGAGGAGAGACTAGATGTCATTCTTGATCGTAGTGAGCGTAAGCTACGGTCTAAGGTTGAGCCCGTGGTTCGAGTTCAGTGGGGACACCATAATAAAGATGAGTCAACGTGGGAGTGGGAGGATGATATGCGAGAGAAGTATCCCGATCTTTTAAATGTAGGCATGTCTTAATTTTGGGGACAAAATTCGTTTGTAAGGGTGGAAGGATGTAACACCCCATATTTTTATAATTTGGAATTTAATTATTTTTGGCATTTTTAAATTACACGCATGCAGTAATTTAAATTAAATGGAATACTGCATATTTATCAAATATTAATTGGTAGAGATTAAGATTAATATTATGTGTTATATTTACTAAGTGTGTATAGTAAATAAAATACGGTGAATTATTAGTACGTCATAGTGAGTGAGAACGACGGGATTTTTGATGATATCTCAATCGTGACTTATGAGTAGATTATTTTAAGGTTGACATAGGAAATTTATGTAGAGTGACTCGGATGATGATTTCAAGTTCACGGTTGGTTCCGAATGGGACGATATCGGTATAATTGAGTATCCGGGGGGAGTATTTAGGTTCTGGGGGCTTTTTAGACTAGCCCAGACTCATGTAGGGGTATTTGGGTCATTTTAAAATAGTCTAATAACCTAATTTCGGGATTAGTGGGTTAAAATATAAAATTTGTGTGTGTGAGCGATCCCTACCATTAGTTATAAACCCTAAAAAAGATAAAAAAAAAAAAAGAGGAGAAAACAGGGAGAAGGCTTAAGAGGCTAATTGAGAGGAAAACTCAAGGGATTCTAGCATCAAATCATCACACACCAGAGTGATCAGACCCTACAATCATTCCATGTCAAGTAATTAAATTTCTCTAAAATAAAATGAGGTGATTCATATTCATATCATGGTAGGTGCAGAACAAAACCATTTTTGGGAGGATTTTTTTACATAAAAATGGGTTTTTTGGTGAAATTGATATCATGTGTAGGTTATATGATTAATTGATGATATAATACCCATTAATATTATTGGAATTAGAATCATATTGGAAAGTTATAGGTTGAGTATGTTTAATTAGGAATTTTGAAACCAAATCAAGGGTTTAAATCGAATGTTCTTTTTATAAACCCAATTAATGAGTTTAATTGATGACATTAGATAAATCTTTGATATTTGGATGATTGTTTACTGTTAGAACCATCTAGGATCCATTCTCTTAGGTTATATACATTTTAATAGAGGTTTGATATCTTATTGAAGGGGCTTGGGTCTTAATTGGAGAAGAGGGTTTGCTAAACATGGGCAGCGAATCGGTTCGCAGGTCCAGCCGAACCAGTTCGGATTGCTGGGTGAACCGGTTCGATTTTCTGGTAGTTCCAAGATTGATTGTTTGATGGATGATTTCTTGAGGGCTCAAATGAAATTTAAAAAATCGTAAAAATAAGAGAGAATTATTAAGATAATTTAGAAAGATCATATCACCTAGAGATGAATGGGTAATTAACGATGGACTTGAAAAAAATGAGAGAAATAATAGATGAGTAATTTTAAATAACGGATTAGTTAGGACGAATTCATAAATACTTGATGTAAAGGATGATTGGGTAAGTCCGAGTATTATAGAGCAGTGATGCTATTTTATTTAATTAATAGATGAGAACTAAAATAAATTTAAGAGTTGGGGTGTAGACTCGGGATAGTCAGCTAGCGCTTTGAGAGATAGGATGTATTTAGCCGGATTTGCATTACCATATATATATATATATATATATATATATATATATATATATATATATATATATATATATATATATACACTAGTGTATGCCCGTCCCTGAAGGCACATTGAAATTTTTTCAAAGTGTAATCGCAAAACGGAAAAAAAATTCCAACCTCAATTATGCATCAATTATAATTGTTTGGGCACGAAGAAAATTTCTCAAAGTACGTAATCGTAAAATGATCAAAATTTTCCAAGTATGTAATTACAAAACGGCAAAATATTCGTTCCCCAATAAAACAAAATGTAATTTTAAAAAAAATTGACCATAATATCCTTAGTTTATAGGACTATCCTGCAAAATAGTAGTTTTCCTGATTAGTAATAATATATCATGTCGTGTTATGTTATGTTTAAAAAACACTGTGTTTTAATGCTTTTACTTGATCGTGTTCGAGATAGGAAATATTTATATCAGGATTTACTTATATGAACGTATCATGTTCGTTTAAAAAATTTGACTCGTGTTAGTGGTGTGTGAGACTTAGTATTTAAATAGATTAACATGATAATGTTAAAAAATTAAAACATGAAAACTAACAAACTCATTTAAAAAATAAATACTTCTAATAAAATTTAAACACGATGCGATGACACAACAGGAAAATCGACATAGTACATGATGTTGACTACATGTCCAAACAAAAAATTTAATTCAAATTCCTTTAAAACATTTGAATTAAAATCAGAGAAATTAATCAAAAATATTCATGTGACAATTTTAAACATGAAACAAAATGACATCGCCATGTGTTGGACATATTGTAAATTTACCTAAAAACATTGTCAAATTGAAATTAAAAAAATTAATTGATGTGGCTTAAATTTATTTAATAAACAAGTGAAGAAATTATATCCCATAACCTTAACCAAAAGATGATGTCAATTTGAAAAGAAAAAAATGAATGATAAATGTTTTTATATAGTGTGTTATGTTAAATTATATCCCATAACCTTATCTTTTGTAATGCTATCAAACGGACCTAAGGGTCTTATCTTTTTAAGAGCCTTTATCTTTTGTACTATAAGAGTATCATATGTATTATATAAGCCTTTACACATGACATGCCCCATATTTTTTAATGATTTTTTTAGGTCTACACCTAAGTTTACACGCTAGTTGTACCTCATGCTTAAAAAAAGGTAGGATATGGTCTACTCACAAAAAAAAAAACTATCTTTTAGTCAAGTTAAAAGCCACCTGAGAATAAGAGCTTTTCAAGATACTTTTGTATTTGTTTTCAAGACTCATTTAATACCTCCCCACTTTTTTATCTATTTCATACGTTTGTTTGAAAGCTAAAAAAGTACACCTATGGTTGTCATCAATCCTATTATTTTTATAAGGATTTGATATCTGCAGACAAAAACGAAATAAAAAAAAAAAGAACTTGTTGAATAAATAAATATCCAAAACAGAAATGTACACAGCAACATTAATTTTTTCAGTGCTCAAAGAGAATAGAAACCTCCAGGCTCCAACACTAACCAAGTCATTCTCAAAATGAAAAAGAAAGTTAAAATTAAATCGAAACTAAAATTAGTAAAATCAAAATAAAAATTATCCTTTATTGAGAAATGTAATGTAACCAAACCCTCGAGAAACATCAAGTCCCCTAAAGCATTATGGGAATGCCTAAACTTCAATAGACCCAGTGGGGGAGAGGAAATATATTTAGTTCTTGGGTGGAGCTAAATTGGGTTGTTTCATCTCTGCAAAACAAAAATGTATATCAACTTCTATTCTGCAAAACAAAAATCCTTAGTAGGCTTCAAAGATTTAAGGAAAAAGAACCCAAAATCAGTTTCTGGGGGTCATCTTCCACTACGTCAAAATCGTTGAGGAGAAAAACATTTCTTATCCCTTGTTTTGTTCTTTTGAATTATGAAAACAGAGGATCATTAAAAGTGCGACCGACATAAATAAAGCAGTCAAAAAATGGGTTTCCAACTTGAGATCCGATCTGACAAAAAAACTCATCATCGGAGATGGTGTTGAGTACAAAACCTGCGATAAAAATAATCACCGAAAAAAACTCATACAAAACCCATCACCATAAAAAAATAGGTTGCGAGTTCTAAAAATAGAGGATCATTGAAAGTGCCACCGACATAAACAAAATAGTCAAAATAGGTTTCTAACTTAGATCAGATCTAACGAACAATGAAACCAAAAGTTAAACCCACTGAGTTCCAGAAGTAACCAACTACAAAATGAAACCAAAATTTAAACACACTGAGTTCCAATTTGCAGTCACGTGAATGTGTGTGTTTGTGTGTGAGCTCAAAACCCTGTCCCCAAAACCTGTAGAAAAACAAAAAAAATTGTCAATTTGTTCTCTATTATAGTCGCGTGTTGCAGTTCAAAACAAATCCAGCATTGCTGCATCACTGTATGTATCCAAGCGTTGATAACGATTGATTAGTGAAGGATTAATCAGGCGTGTTGCAGTTCAAAACAAATCTAATGATTGATTAAGCGTTGATAACCAAAAATCCATCTTGATAACGATTGATTAATGAAGGATCCAAGCGTTGATGCATCACTGTATGTAGGAGTAAAAAGAACCCAAAGAATTAAATTAAAGAGATCCCACAAACAAATCAAGGGGAAAATAAAAACAAAAAAAGTACCGGATAGACCAAAGTATTCTCCATCAAAACCCAAATCTGTATATTCAGAACCGGAGGCGCAGTACACGTCCTCAACACCGCCACTAATACCGGACCACCGGAGGCGCCGCATCTCTCATCTTCTTTAAAGTATTCTCCATCAAAACCCAAATCTGTATATTCAGAACCAAAATCTATCAAATCCATACCAAAAAATAAAAACTCAAAAATAAATATACCACAAAACCTAAAATCTTAAGGGAAAAAAATTAAAATCTGAATAACAAAAACCCTCAAAATCGTGTGAGGGAGACTTACCTCGTGGGGGAAGATAAGGCCATTTCCAACAAAGGTTTCCATCAGCCCCGATTTCTATGGTAGAAATAAAAAGAAATAAAAAGAAGAAAAAAACCTCTCCAACCCAAGTTTCCTTTTCCTTGTGAAAATGAGTTGGCTGCTGAATCATATAGAAATTTCCTTCTACAATTTCTAGATGTAGAAATGAAGGATCAGTTAGAGAATCTGACATGTCAAATATCTCATAGTCCACGTTTTTAACTGCTCCTAAAATTTGAATATAACTACCATTTAGAAATGGACGGCTGGAGAAGTGGTACTATAATTTTGTTTCACAATTTTCGGTTGGCTGCCAGAGTGGATAGAAAATCTTTGTAACTGTTATCAAGAAATGGGTTTAGAAATCCAACCATTGAACATGGTCTAATAGAGAGAGAGAGAGAGAGAGAGAGAGAGAGAGAGAGAGAGAGAGATGGGATGGCTTGTGAGAGCGTGTAATATGAGAGAGAGAGAGAGAGAGAGAGAGAGAGAGAGAGAGAATGGATTGGGAATTGATTATAAATGAATTGTTTGATGGTGAGTTTACCGAGGATTGTTTGGGCAGCATAATGAAGGTGGGGAAGTTATTTGAATTAAAGTTGTACCAATCCATCTCAACCCTTAATTTTGGAAAAATGTCTTTTGATGTGGCACTCATCCGCACCGTAAAAATGTACACATTTTAAAAAAGAGAAACACTAGGTCGACTCTTAAACGGGACTCAAAACCCGGATTCTCTGATGTGTCACAATATGTAATATAGCAAATCAGTCCAGCTGGAGTCAACAGTGGACAAAACATCTCTAACCAAAATTACCAACATACCCCACACAACAAAATGACATACCCTTCACGAGTTAAACCCTCATTCTTTCTTAAGCAAAAAAAATTAGTAAGTGGTATGTATACCCTCACTTCTAGCAGCAAAAAAAATTGGTAACACATATGTATTCCTGATTTTCATTAATTTGTCCTCTTTAATTTTTTCATTATAGACAATCTATCCCTAGACTATTGTATGTATTCTTTAATTTTAGTAGTTTTTTTATTAAATGTTGTTTCAAATTCATTCAATGTTGTTACAACCCAGTTATTATGTGTATATTTTTTTCATTTAATCTTGCTTCAAGCCTCTTTAAGCCATTGGAAATTGATTCTTCAAGAATATAATTTTGATTCTTTATAAAAACAACAAATTTAATTTGTTCTTAATAAAAAAATTATTCTTAATGGTTTATAAATATATTTTTAATGGGGGTTCATACTTAATATTGTAGGAATGGAAACTGAAGATGTAAATGGTTTTAGTGATGGGTATGAGATGGAGTGTGTTGCTAATTATGAATCTCCGGGTAATGTATCGGAAGATGTAGAGGATGAGATGGTGGGGGCGATTTGGAAGGGGAGACACGAGAGCCGGAAGTGGGCATGGTTTTTGACGCTTATGATGATTTATTTTTGTACTACAAAAAATATGGTGATAAGAAGGGGTTTCCAGTTAAAAGACGATCTTCGGCTAGGGCACCGAGTGGGGATATCAAATGGGTAGTTGTTGCCTGTTCTCGATCAGGCAAAGAGAGGAGCAACGCAAAAAATACATTAAAAAAACATCCAGTTAGCAAAACTGAATGTAAAGCTAAGGTTAGAGCTATAGTAAACTGTGATGGAAAATTGCATGTTTCAAAAGTATTTCTTGATCACAATCATGTCCTTAGCCCATCAAAATCTAGATTTTATAAAAAGAATCGGACGATGAGGCCATACGTAAAGAGGAAGCTTGAGTTGAATGATAGGGCCGGTATCCGACCAAACAAAAATTTTAACTCATTGGTTATAGAAGCAGGTGGTCATGAGAACGTCCCATTTTTAGAAAAGGATTGTTATAATTATATTGATAAGGTTAGGAGACTAAGACTTGGTGACGGAGATGCTGTAGCACTTCAAAAATATTTTATGAAAATGCAAGCTAATAATTCAAATTTGTTTTATGTGATGGATTTGGATAACAAGGGTAGGTTAAGAAATTTATTTTGGACGGATGCAAGGAGTCGTGCAGCATATGAGGAGTTTGGAGATGCAATCACATTTGACACGACCTATTTAACTAACAAGTATGATATGCCTTTTGCCCCATTTGTCGGTGTCAACCATCATGGCCAATCAATATTGTTAGGTTGTGGTTTGTTATCAAATGAGGATGTTGATACTTTTACTTGGCTTTTTAATTCGTGGCTTGCTTGTATGGGTGGTCGTGCTCCGAGTGCTATTATTACTGATCAGGATAGAGCCATGAAAAAAGCTATTGAAATTGTATTTCCCAATACACGTCATAGATGGTGTATATGGCATATTATGAAAAAATTACCGGAGAAACTACGGGGTCATGGACATTATGAATCAGTGAAGTATGCAATGCAACATTCAGTTTACGATTCATTAAATATTGAAGAGTTTGAAGAAAGTTGGAATAAGTTTGTTAATAAATTCAACCTTCAAAATAATGATTGGTTGAATGGGTTGTACAATGAGAGGAGGCATTGGGTTCCGGCATTTGTTAAAGATATTTTTTGGGCGGGAATGTCATCGACTCAAAGAAGCGAGAGCATGAATGCATTTTTTGATGGGTATGTCAACTCAAGAACTACTCTAAAACAATTTGTGGAACAATATGAGAATGCATTGAGAAGTAAGATGCAAAAAGAAAATGAAGAAGATTTTAATTCATTTAACTCTAGGATCCCGTGTGTCACTCATTATAAGATGGAGAAACAATTCCAAGATGCTTACACTACCGCCAAGTTTAAGGAGGTTCAACAGGAAATTACAGGAAAGATTTATTGTAACGTGTCTTCAATTAGAGAGGATCGTGGCTGCCACATGTTTAGCATTTCAGAGGACATGGTTGGGGGGCCGGGTCGACGGACCACTTTTACTGTTTTTTTCAATGAGTTTGATCGTGATATTCAGTGTACTTGTCGGTTGTTTGAATTTAGAGGAATAATTTGCAGGCACGCTATTGCTGTTTTCATTAACAAAAGCATTCACATTATCCCCGAAAAATATATCCTTCGACGTTGGAGGAAAGATGTGAAGAGATCCCATGCTAAGGTTAAAATTGTGTACTCGGATTGGACTTTGAATCCCGAGAATGAGCGTTTCGATAAAATGTGCAATGAATTTTATAAAGCCGCTGACTTAGCGACGGACAATGAAGACAAAACAAAAATTGTTATGAAATGGACGAAGCGACTTATTAACGATTTGAAGAAAACTGAAGTAGCTTGCGGAAGTAGTCACCCAAGTGCACCGGAAATTAGTCAAGTCCATACACAGGAGAAAATGACATTGTTCGAAGTCCAATAGTCGTCCATTCCAAGGGTCGACCACGTTTCAAGAGGAAACAATCTGTGTTAGAGCAAGTTGTTCGGAAGAGAAAGAGGACAAAAAAAGGTAAAGGCAAAAATGCACAAGAAGATATAAATAAGGTAACTAATCATATGCTGTTATATTTGTTCGGAAATAATTTTTTAACCACACATTTTGAGTACTAAACACTTATCTCATTTTTGCCACCTTTAGGAACCAGAAAGGGCTTTTACATCTGGGAGTTATCCAACCATAAATGCACCTACTTATGACATGAATTGGATTCAAAAGGTAGTAAATGACATGCTTTTTCCATTTATATATTCAATTAAATGATACTCGCATATAATTTTCTTTAAATGTAGGAATTGCATAATGCACCAACATTAGAAAGCTTCCCTCATGGATTTCAGAATTCAGCGGGCTTTCCTCGTGGATTTTCAAATTTCTCTCATCAAATGCAAGACTATAATAACCCAATGTGGCATAAGATTAACGATGGAACATTCGGTCAGGACATTATGCAGCAATTTTTCAACGAGTACATGCAATCAAGAAGGCTAAGTGACGACTGAAATTTATGTTCTGTTTTAGTTTATTTTAATGTATTAACTGTGGGTTAATTATTTATGTTTATTTTGATGTATTAACTATACTAAATTTTATGAACTGAAAATGTTAGTATTTTGTTGTGTTAAATTATATGGACTGGTTTACTACTCTTTAAGCATGACTTTTTTTTTAATTTATTTGGGTTTGAATCTGTTTTTTATGCACTGAGTTGCTACTGTTTTTTAGTTGTTGGCAGTAAAAGGTTTAAGCTTTTAGTACTGTTTGGTTTAATAGTACACATAATTTTTTACAAGCTCTTGGTTCAGAAATTGGCCTGACCATATATGTAAGCTGTTGGTCGAACCATATATACAGGCTGTTGGTTCACAAATATTCTACAAGCTGTTTGGTTCACAAATGATATGTGGTTTAAGCTATAGCTGCTTTTTACTTCTACACTTTGGTTTAATATATGGTGTGTTTGGTGAGACTTATTTTGCCACTCTTAAAGTCCAGCTGGACTGATCTGTTTGGTCATTTTGTTGTGCCACATCAGGGAGTCCGATTTTTGAGTCCCATTAGAGAGTCGCTCTAGTGTTCCTCTTTAAAAAACTTCCCTAACTTATTATATATATATATATATATATATATATATATATATATATATATATATATATATATATATATATATGGGAGCTTATGGATGGGGCAAAATATATGGATGACATTTTACCTTTTAAGCATGATATTTTATGTGTTGCATGTACACATAACATGCATACGCATGCACGTACATAAAATATCATGCTATAAGTTATTATATACTAATATACTATTATATATACTATTCTATATATACTATTATTTTTTAAATACATGTTATTAAAATATTAAAATATTTATATTTATATTAAATTTAATTGTTTTTTAAATATTATTTATTTATTTATTTATTTATTTTTCAAGTTTTTTTTTTACCTGGGGGCAAATTTAGCGCCATGTTTTATCACGGGAGCAAATTTATCGCCGTGCCCTCCGCACGAGCATCCGCTGTTATATATATATATATATATATATATATATATAACTAGGGTGTACCCGTGCCGATGGCACGGCGATATATGTGTTCTCATGATAAAGAACTTTAGTACTGAATTGTATCTCGTCTTGCCATCAGATAGGCAATAAAGAACTTTAATGAAGTATGTTTAATGGTGTGATGTTGTTCATGTGCTCTCTCTACATTTTGTAGCATGGCACACATATTTGTTTATCCACGACACGAAATTGATTCGAAATTAACACGACTTCTCGTGTTCGTGTTTTTTAACACGAAATCGTGTCGTGTTCGTGTCCAAATTATGAATCGTGTTAATCGTGTTTTTATTCGGGTTATCGTGTCTATTTATGTTTAATTTGCTGTAAAATTTAAGAAATCGTATTATTCACGTCGTGTCGTTTTCTATTTGGGTCATGTTCATGTGAACTAAAAAAACACGAATTCGTGTCGTGTCGTGTCGTGTCGTGTCGTGTTCGTGTCCGAAAAATCCTTGTCGTGTCAACTCGGTTCAGCTCGGCCCGAAACACGACCCAAAAAACACGAATTGCCACCCCTAGTGGATTTTTTTACAAATCAGTCTCGTTTACTAAGTATATAGTTCAATAGGTCCTATCATCTTTTTTTGCTCCAAGAGGTCTCATAAAAAAAGGTTTTTTCTCCAATAGGTCATATTTGTAAACACATAATGAATATTCACTATATGTATAAATAGGACCTATTGGGAAAAAAATATTATAAAATGACCTATTAAGAAATGTATGTAAATACGACTTATTTGTCAAGCTCCCTTATTTAAAACCCATAACACAATGAAATTTCGAGAGAATAGATTGTATAAAACGTTTATTTTTTTGCTTAAAGCACATAGCAACTAAAGAAAAATATATATCAAATATAAAAGTGAGATCCATTTTAATGTCATTTTTATCAAGAACAGAGTTCATAAAGAAAAAATAACATTACAAACAAAACATACACATAACGTAGAAAACTCTCACTTTTCTGCTTCGAGAAAAAAACTTGTAACTCACTTTTCTACTACCTTAAATCACTAAAATGTATATAACTTCATGCCTGGGAAAAATTAATCGATAGAAGTAACCTGAAAAAATAAATAAATGCATCAACAAAGAAATAAGTTGTAAAAAAAATGTTGATATATTTTATTAGAAGTGGAAAATAAAACAAAAAACAAACTAATGAATCCAGGAAATCAACTAAAGTGGCAGATAATAAAAAATCACAACTAACAATTCCTAGTTGTTAGTAAACCCATATCAGCCTGAGAAACAACTCTAAACAAACAGTAGTTTGGTGATCTCCTAAACTTGAGAAATCATACAACTTGACACAATAAAAATCAAAATCATGCCAAGTATAAACTAACTCGTGGAAAATAGAATTTGTACCATGCTACCACAGAACAGGGTGCACATGAATATAAAAAAACCAAGTGGACAAACATTTAGAAGTAATAATGCTTCATAATTTCAAATAATGGGTTTTAGCTTAGGATATGAGTCTTTTAATCCCCCCCTCCCTTAGAATATTATCTACAAAAAAAATTATAAATTCTAAAGAATCACGTGATTACTAAAAAAACAATTATATCAACAATCAATGAAACAAGTAGACCTGTCAACGGGTCGGTTTGGGTCGCGTACGGGTTACGGGTTACGGGTCAAAACACCCTAACCCATACACGACCCGTTAAGCCTAACGGGTCTAATAACAATACCCAAACACGACCCGTTAATATTAACGGGTACACGACCCAAACCGTTAACACCCGTTAATATTAACGAATCATTTTGGGTCGAAATGGGTAACGGGTTGGGTAACCCTATAATACCCGTTAGTCTTCAATACTTTAAAAATAATGAGTTTTAATTGTAATTTTTATTGGGTATAGATTGGGTGCCCCTATAGCACCCGTTAGTCTTTAAAGATTTAGAAATAATGGGTTTTAATGGTTATTGTTATTGGGTACGGGTTGGGTGACCCTATAGTACCCGTTAGTGTTAACGGGTGTTAACGGGTAGAAACGGGTTAAAACGGGTACAAGTAAATTTTCAAACCCGAACCGTTAGTGTTAACGGGTACCGTGTCAACCCGTTAATGACCCAAACCCAATAAGGGTAAACACATTAACTTATAATTTCGTGTCGGGTCGTGTCGTGTTAACGGTTATCGTGTATTTTGACAGGTCTAGAAACAGGGATAAAACAAAAATTAAAAAAAGGACACTTTAATTTTTTGGCCCCAAATACAAAGAATCGTGTGGTTACTAAAAAACTGTAGTAAACACGTGTTTGGCCGAGGCCTAGAGATTTTGAAAAAAAAAAGAGTTGAGGCTTGAAGTTAGAGAATGGGCCAGTGTGGAGATATGGAGTGTCTTGATTATCAATGATATGTGTCAAAACATAAAATATAGCTTTTGGTAATAATAATCACATTTTACCAAAAAAAAAAGCTTTGGGTTCTCGGATCTAAAACACCAAATGTTAAAGTTTTTAAGGTTTGAAAAATAGCGTTTGAAACCCATGACTTTTAAAACATTATCTGGGCATGAAGAGAGTCCGTGAGATAAAATAGAACATGTGAGTGGTAAGATGAACGAAGCGAGTTTGGTGAGAGTTGTAATAGGTTAACTAAAAGTTGAAACTTTTTTGTAATGGCCCATTACAAAAAAGTTCCAACTTTTAGTTAACCTAATGGGTGTATAAAAATAGAGATGGTACACGCTGCTACAAAACCCACCGGAGAGTGAAAGTAGAAGATGGAGACCGAAAAATGCGTACACTCAGAGCTGTTTATAACACATAAATGCGTAAAAGAAAAAAGAGGGGAAATAAAAAAGGTAAGTTTAAGTTTCTCACCTTAAGAAACTCTAAAGCTGTTTATAACACATAAATGAGCCTTGATTTCGCTTCACCAATTTGTAAAGAATCTTGTGGCCTGTCCAGCAGGAATTAAGGAAAGAGTAAATTCATTTTGTTATATTACATGGTTAAGCTATTAAGTTCAAACAACTATAGATTTGTTTATAACACAGAAACCCAGAAACTCTGGAGCAGCTTCAAACAACTGTGAACAGATTTATCCCTTTCCCCTTTCAGACATTTTGACGAAGTTGAGTTTGTGTGTGTGTAAATGTTATGAGATTTCATTTTGACGAAGTTGAGTTTTTTCTAAAACCCACATAACAACTAAAAAACTATGTATATCAAACGTAAGGTAAAAAAATCTCACTTCATGCTAGGGATAAAATTAATATGATAGAGGCAACCTGAAAAAAAAATAAACCGCAATTTTTTTATGGTTGTTACCTGAGCAAATAACTCGAGTGGTGGAGAGAAGGTGAAAGAAATTAATGTTTCAATCGTCCATTGTTGACAGTGAGACAAATAACTATTATAAGAAAAAAATAGTAAATGAAAGAAGAATGTAGGGAGAGAAGACAGATCACATGATATTAGGAGAGAGAGAGAGAGAGAGAGAGAGAGAGAGGGATGTGGGTCTTTTTTGTTCCACAGTGGGAGTTTTTAAGTGATACAGTGTTAACAAATCGAACAACAAATAGTTCTAAGAAATGGAAACTATAGATTATAAACACAAAAAAACTAACCATTTGCAGGAAAAATTTCCTTCAACTGCGGGGAAAAAATCTTAATTCCGAAACATGGGAGGAATCTCTCTCTTGATGACTAAATCAACATAATACTAAAAGAGGTGCAAAGAGTGGGGCTCTTTTTAAAAAGGCCCAGATTGAAAACTTCAAACCGATGGTCCACGTTCAGGTTAGGAGCGGTGGTTTCACACAGAGTGATTGTAGGTGATTTTCAATGGATGGGTTTGGAGGAGTGGTTGTGAAAGAGTGAGAGATGGGATAGCCTAACCCGTGGGTACAAATTGAGAGGATCGAGGTAGTATAAGTTCATGGCACATTTAATTTATCCACTGTACTAGTGCTACCGGTAATGACTTGGCAGGGAATCAAATTCTGGACAAAGGATTAAGGAGGAATCTCAGTCGTTCGTTAGAGACAAATAAGATGAAATCTCATCTGCTAGTTGATAAAGATCAAACTCTCTAAGATATAATCTGAGCGGTTAGTTGGAGAGATCAAAAAAATCCTTTTTTTTATTTTTTATATATATATTAAGGTATACTCGTGCCGATAGCACGGTGTAAAAAAATTGCTCCCGATTGTTTGTGATTAAAGCACATTTATGCCCGTGTAAATGTCACAGTGAAAAATTTACTCCCGATTATTTCGGCTTTCATGTCGTGTAACCGTATCTTGTCTAAATTTAACTTTAGAAGTTTTTTTAAAAAAATTAACTTCGAATGTGCTGATTTAAGTGTTATTTAAATCAAATTGTAAATTGAACATGACACATCTATATAAATGTCAATTTTGAATCAGTTACAATGTACCGATTAAAGCAATAGATTAAATGGCCAAAGACAATCCATATTAATTGTCTTTATATACGGGACTTTAAATGTGAAGCCAATAATAAATACACAACTTTACAAATATACTAAAAGAAATATAATGTCCGAATTTTTTTTATGATAAAAAATTAAATAAATTTTAATGAATGCATGACAATAAATTTGTTCCCGTGATATTTTTTACTCCTACGATAAATTTGTTCCCGTGTCGCCAATTGTGCAAATATAAATACTCTTGGTCATCCCATGGTACACTTGCAGCATGATTACGATTTTAATATGGTGCATTTGTGTTTTATGAACATCTAGTTTAGATTTGCATACCGCTACCAATTGCACAATAAAATTTTTAATTTGGTGTACTTATCTTTGTTGCAAGTCAAATTTAAAAATCCAATTAATGTTCATTGATTCATTAAAATATAACATATATGAAATCTAAATAAGGGTTGCACGACTCGACACCATCGTAAATTTAATCTTGTAAAATAGATTACGCGATTGAATTTTACCTTGTTAACCCAGTTTAAATTTGACATTGCAATTAAAGTCACAATCACTTCATGCAACTAAAAACTCATTCCAATGGCATTCATTTTTTTATACCAAACCATTATTCTAATTGCTTAATTGAGAAAATTTCAATTTATCCAAAAAAAAAAATTGAGACTATTAGGTCAAAACATATATTATTATATATTTAGTGAAACTATATTGATAGCATCTACTTCAAATAGTTTAGATTATTCACATCAATTAGCACATTAATATGTTTACAACTTTGTCAAAATATACACCCCCCCTAAGTATACACATTAATATGTTGAACAGATATTATTTTTATTCTTCACACCTTGCTCCAATATTTTGAAATGTTCCGTCTATGGGTTAGTGTAGCGGCAAATGAAAATATGTACTACTGGTATAAAAGATGGCTTTGATAAGAGCTGCAATATGTGTCAGGATATTTATTCTTGAGCCCAACAATGGCATGAACTGCTTGGCCATATCGAAATTGTTTGTGAAAATGAACATAATTCTCGAACAACGTATTGATTCTTAAATAGATTATCATGATAACGTATAAAAATTAGAAGTTAATTTTTTAAATAAATATTTCTAATAAAATTTTATTATTAATTTGGTATTTCTCTGATTTATTTGTTTTGACTGTTAAACAGGTACTTATAAATTTAGACACGATACAATAACATAACGTGAAAGTAAACAAAAATGATCCAACCGGTATAAATAGATTTATTTGTATTAATTTTTTCTTTACATGTCTAATTAAGTAAAAAATATTTAGTATCTGATATGTGTTTAATCTAGAGAAAAATATTCATCGAAAGACTTTTGCATTGCACTAAACAAATTTAAGAAAAATTTAAAAGTCATAAAAAGATAAACACTGTGTCAAAGTATATATTATTTTAACCACAATAGAAAACCAAAAAAAATCAAATAGTAAGATCTAAAATGAGTGAACCTTATGTTGGCAGATCTGCAAAATCAAACATAAAGACCATATTAAGTGGGTGTTTAACATATGGCTAATCAAATCATATGTGAAAGGAATGAGCAAAAATCCCAAAAAATTTGACAAATGATTTTTAGAAAGATACAAATGCAAAAACCCACCAGAACATTAACCCCCTATTTCTCCTTCTCCAACGTCTCAAAACCAAACTCATTTTCCTCTCAATAATAATGTGGTTTAACCACTTCAATAAGTTCCATAACAATACTAAATAAGTTGTTAACAAAGATATTGGGATTTTAACAATACCTCCCAATTTAAGTGTGAACTCAGCTCTGCAAGTGGAAACATTAAGAGATAGTTAGTCATAAAATAGAAAAGAAGAAAACAAAAGGCCCTAAATGTATAAAAAAAATTGTTATAAAACTTCTCAGAAGTAGTTTGAATTCCTCAATGGAGGGTTTATGCCATGATTTGAACCACAAAAAAAAATTGAATAGAAACAGATCTAACTTTGAGTGAACCTTATGTTGTGATTTATGATAAATCAAACAAAAAAACTATAATAGGTATACAAAACCTTCAAAACTATACCAAAAAAACACTTTAAGAAAACAGAAAAACATAGACTAATAATTTTATTTTTAGAGATAGTAACTTACCTTGTCGGGAGATGGATTCTGTCTGGGGTCTTCCAATATCTACACAAAATAAATTACAAATATTATTGAACTTGAAGAGATAAACTTGGAATGTGAAAGAAATGATTTTTTTTAGTAGCTCAGTGGTGTGCTTCTAGGGGAACGTATGGAACCCGAAATAAGGAGTCCTCCTTTTCAACCTTTGATTTAAACCCAAAGCTTTCATATGAACCCAAAATTGTAAAGGAAACTACAAAACATTGAGTTTATCCCCAAATGAAGGTAATGACGAAATAAATATGCACCTTCTAAAGGAGGGACAATTAAAACCCTCATATCAAACCCCCACAACCGCCATCGGCACCCTCCGCCTCTTCTGCCACCATGCTCATCTCCTCCAACCCTTCTCCAAAGCCGAACACAACGCCTTCGACCTCAACACCCGTGCAAAAACCGCCCTCGAACTCAACAGATATAAACCCACTTTGGACTGTTTTAAAAAAAAACCTTCTTTCTAGATCAGGAGCTTTTTATTTCACTCACTGGGTTTTAGAAATTTCATATTATTTCATTCACTGGGAGTTCGGTGTTGGTCACCAAGATTGTCGCCTTGGTGGGAGTTTGGTGTTGCCACTGATGAAAATGCAACAGGACACACCTGTTAGAAAAGAACGTGAAAATTGGATGTCGAAGATGGTAAGATGGAATTTTGCACTGTTAAAAAAAGATGAAAAGATGATGGGATTTTGACTCACCTGCCCAAGTTTCACTCCGAATATGAAAAAGAAGAACATAAGATCCTTAACTGTCAAAAAAGATTCACCCTTCTCGTCTTGAGCTTTGTGCCCTGTATACCTTCACATTGATGTAGTAAACATAGAAAAAGTGGAATTGGGGTGTGTCAGACGCGTGAATCGAGCGGGGGACTCTGTTAGTTGACAAAGACAAAAAACTCTCTATTTTATTGTATAGATAGATAGAAAATATATTTATATAGATTTTGTATATAAACTTATGACATGTCGGTATACAAAACAGACAACAAACACAACTGTTCCTTATCGCTGTTGTAGTCCTTGGTTGGACTTCACCCTCGTCGGTATCTTAGAAGGTATCTTGGATTTGTGGCTGGGCAACGGAACTGCTTTCATAATAATAATCTGAGAAGCACAATAATAAAAAGTAAAATGAACTTCACAGAAATAATAAGACCCACCCAACCGAACTTCTTTCATATAAGCACTGCCATGGCTCTGCCTGAACTGCCAAAATAAGTCACCTAAGCTCAAGTTTACCCCAAGATCGCCCAAATATATGACAGCCATGGGTCTGCACTAGCAAAAAAAAAAAGTCAGATTCCTTGAGGAGGTCTTCACTACGCATAAAGAGATATAGAAAATTTGGTGAAGCATTATGATGAGAGAGCGGAAGATTGCATGTTATCACATTAAAGCCACAGGTTACTCTTTCCAAGCCACACGTTATTTTTTTACCTAGGTTCAGTAGCCGTACTACTTCTTGGAAGGTGAGATTTTGCATTTTCCAAACCTACGTACTGAATCGACAAACACTGGCTTTGAGGTGTCAGAGAGTTTTACTGATGAGACGCCTGGCTTGAGGCAGTGATCGCGAGTGTATTGAACCCTTAATTTAGAACTCTCTCATTTTTTTTTTGGTGAAAACATGAAATCAGAACGAGAAATAAATACAGGCACTACACAAAATAAAATCCATCTTCCTCCATCTCCTTGTCAACCATCCTCATCAGTTCCTCTGGTGCTTCGTCATATTCCTTATACAGTCCTTCCATCTCTCTTGCTATTTTCGTCATGCAGTCCGCCATAAATTGCTCGCCCTTGGGATGTGAACAATATTAGCTTTTAGATCTTTAGCAAGCGTCTTGCAGTCCTCAATGATGTTGGCCAAGGGATGATTATGGGTAGCCTCATGTTTGATGAGGTTGATGGCTTCCAAGCAATCATTCTTAAGACAGACATTTTTCCATTCCTTTCTGAGGGATAGGTTCAAGCCACGAAAAATCCCCTCCAATTCCGCATGTAGGGGGTTGGCAGTGCCTTGGAGTTTCCCGGTGAATCCCACAATCCAATCTCCATCTTCATTTCTTGCCAATCCTCCAAATGAGCCTGTACCACTCCCATGATCAAATCCACCATCAGTGTGAATGATGAATTTACTTGCATTGAAATCCAGATCAGTAGTAAGATTAGCATTGATTTCTCCACAACCCTTTACACGCTTGGAAATATGAGCTTCAATAATGTAATTATTGAAGTTCATAGCGAGGCGGGCAACCGTTTGTGGGGACTCCTCAGTATTATTAAAGACGAAGTTGTTTCTGGATTTCCAAATAAACCATAAAGTGATAATAAAGCTTTTGTACCTTTCGTTATTTGGTTTCCCCCATATGTTAAGGATGATCCAGTCATTAACATTACCTGTGAGGTTAAGATCAATAGGATGGTCGAATTCAAGTGTGCTCCAAATCTCCCTAGCTTGAGTGGATTCCTTAAAAAGATGATTGAGGTCCTCCAGAAGCCCACACCGTGTACAATCACCATTTGAGGTGAGACCTCTTCTCATACGGTGTTCATTTGTAAGTAGCTTACCAAGTAAAATGGTCCACAAAAATGTACAAAGTTTTGGTGGTATATTAAGTTTCCACAACTTTTTCCCAACCTCCCAAGGTTGTTGCTCATCTTTCTTTTCCTCCAGGAATTGATAGCATGAATTAATGGAGAATTTACCATTTTTATTTAAGGACCATGATGGTTTGTCATCGCGAGGAAGAGTACGGGATAAAGGAATGTTAAGGATATCGTTTTTGGAGTTCAGGTTGAAATAGTTTTCAATGATATTAGCGTCCCATTTCCCGTTCTCCCCAATAAATGTGTCTACATTCAAGTTATTTAAGTCTCCAGGTTGTTCAGTAGGGTTTATTAATTTATTACCCACCCACCAGTCCTTAAGAATGTTGATGTTCTTACCATTTCCGACATTCCATTTGACATTTTTTAAAAGGTTTTATCGACACTTAAAAATACTTCTCCAAGTATGAGACGAGCCATTTTTCTTATTCCACAACTTCGGGTTTTGGTCAATTTTATATTTATTCCTTAGGATGTCAGTCCATAATGACTTGTC
Source organism: Sambucus nigra (assembly GCA_949130495.1). Classification (NCBI taxonomy): domain Eukaryota; kingdom Viridiplantae; phylum Streptophyta; class Magnoliopsida; order Dipsacales; family Adoxaceae; genus Sambucus; species Sambucus nigra. The sequence continues at coordinate 259,777,358 of OX422223.1, read as the reverse complement.
ATTATTTGCACTCCATCCAAGTTTGGTAACGGTAGCTTGATTATTTAAATTACTCTTCCTCACTCCAAGGCCTCCTTTAATTTTGGGTCTACATACTTTCTCCCAACTAACCAGATGTATCTTAGACTTATCATTTTCAGTACCCCATAGAAAATTTCTGTTAAGTCTGTCAATTTCATTGCATATTTTGACCGGGAGAATGACATTTTGCATGTTGTAGTTAGGGATGGTAGATGTGACAGACTTGATTAGGGTTTTTCTACCTGCAAGGGACAAGAGTTTAGATTTCCATCCCGTTAGTCTTTTTTGAACTTTTTCGATTATGCCTTTAAAGTGGGAGTCTCTCATTCTACCATGGATAAGTTTATTGCTAAGATATATTCCTAAATCATTTGTGAGACTCATACCGAACAGGTGGCTCGCTTCCAAGGCCTCCCTTTTAGGGATATTCGGGGAAGCATAGACTCTAGATTTATTGTAATTTATCTTTTGTCCAGAAACATGACAGAATTCCTCGATGGTATCAATTATCGTTTCACAAGAACGGTTGTCATTCTCAGTGAAAAGTATAATGTCGTCGGCAAAGAATAGGTGGGTGATGGGAGGGCCCCCAGGGGAGGCCCTAATACCTTTCCACACTTTTTCCAGTATCATAGCAGACATGTATTCCATGCACATGACAAAAAGATATGGAGAGAGTGGGTCTCCCTGCCGAAGGCCTCTAGTGGGCTCAAAGCTCGGGAGGGGGGAGCCATTCCATAGAATAGAGGTGGTTGTGTTTTTGACATAACTCAAGATCAGGTTACTAAACTCTTTCTCAACTTTGAACCAATTAAGGACTCCCTCAAGGAAGTCCCAATCCACTCTATCATAGGCTTTTTCAAGATCGATTTTTAGGATATAACCCCCCTTTTTACCTTTAGAGTTTGTCAGAGTATGAATAATTTCTTGGGTAATAATAACATTATCAGAGGCCTGCCTCCCAGGAAGGAAGCTGGCTTGGTGTGGACTAATATTGCGACAAAGAATAGGTCTAAGCCTATCGACAATAATTTTAGCAAGAATTTTATAAGAGACATTACAAAGCGTGATAGGTCTGAATTGAGTAATGCTCTCCGGGTTATCCACTTTGGGCACTAGAGTTATGAAGCTGTTATTCAGTCCTTTAGGAAAAGATTTATCGCGAAAACATTTTTGGCAAAACTCATACAGATTTTTAGCAACAGTATTCCAAAAATGTTGATAGAACAGAGGTTGTACACCATCCGGGCCAGGAGCTTTAAGAGCTTTCATGCTAAAAGCAGCTTTCCTAACCTCCTTTAATGAAAGAGGAGTAGTTAAGAACCAATTATCATCTTCCAAGAAGCTCATTCTTTCAATATTTCGTATTTGACTTTGAATGTCGTAATTAAATTCAGCTTTAAACAGTTCTTTAAAATAACCATTAATATGATTCGATAGAATATTATCATTATCAATCCATTCACCATTAACGTTGAGTTTTTTTATGCTATTTCTCCTACGTCTAATGATGGTGGTCGTATGGAAAAATTTAGTATTTCTATCACCCTCGTTAAGCCATTGGACTCTCGACTTTTGTTTCCATAAATTTTCTTCATATCTAAGAAGAGTGTTGAACTCATATCGGAGGTTATTTTCAAGATTAGATAGATTATGAGAGTAAAACCTTTCTTGGGCTTTTTGAATGCCACTTAGACGCCTTAGTATACATTTCTTATTTTTGAAAATATTACCAAAGGTGGTATTATTCCAACTAATAATGTTCTCCTTGCAATTTTGAATATTAGTATCAAGATTAGCATTATCATTCCATTTAATGTTAACTAGTTTATTAAAGTCCTCTCTATTAAACCAACAGGATAATAGTCTAAATGGTTTAGAAGTAGTGAGGTGGGGAGTAATACCTTTCAGTCTTATAAAGATAGGGCAGTGGTCCGAGGCAGTGCGGGGAATGTTCTCCACACTCGCTTCTGGAAAAGTAAGGTTCCATTCCGCATTAGCAAGCCCTCGATCAAGTATGATGAGGGTGTCAGCCATACCCTTCCGGCTATTAGTCCAAGTCAGTTTCGGACCCGAACACCCCAAGTCTGTAAGCTTGCATTTACTAATATTGTCAAGAAAGGTAGAGTTTTTTCTGTCCATTACCTGCTTTCCATAGTTTTTCTTCTCAGACTCGTCCACGTGGTCGTTAAAGTCGCCCGCAACTAACCAAGGAAGACTAATATTTTCAGAAATATCAAATAGATTATCCCACAGTTTTCTGCGAAGATGAGGATGGGGGCTGGCATAAATCGTAGAAAATATCCAATCCTCGTAGTTTTTCTTATAAACCAAGAGGTGGATAGCCTGTCTAGTTATTGATAGAGTTTCAAGTTTTACACAGTTCGGGTTCCAGGTAACCCAAATTCCTCCAGACCTGCCCACGGGTTCTGAAACCTCCTTGTTGGAGAAGCGAAGATTCTCAAAAAAACCAACCAGATTACATATAGGGATGTGGGTTTCTAGTATAACCATAATGTCCGGGTTATGTATTCTTTTCAGCTCAGTGATAGTGGGTTTAAAAAGTGGTGTTCCCGCCCCTCGACAGTTCCAGACAATCGCAACCATGGAAGGTATGTGTTGGATGAATGATTCCACGTCAACAGTTGTCCACATACTTCTATTAGCAACTTCCTGATGCAGTTGTGTGTCCCTGAGTTTTTCCTCCACAATCGCTGTAATTTTCTTCTTGTTTCCCCAAGTCTGGTCCATGATGTTGACAGTGACTTTGATCTTGGAGATTTTCCAGTTTACCTGAAATATGGTTGCCTCTTCTATGTTCCCCATTAGATTGATTAGCACTTCTCCTTTGGTTAATGGCTGGTTCTGGATTTGCACGTCCCCTAGTAGTGCTAATGGAAATGGAAGGGCCATTGTCAATTTGGTTGGCTGGTATTTTATTCGGAGTGTGGTTTGTTTGTAGGAGAACTCGACTACCTCTTGTGGAGTTGGAGGTAATAGCTTGAGTTTCCAGTTGATGAGAGCCAGAGTCTTTAAAAGAAATGACTCCTACAGTGAGACTGTCTATTGAATTTTCCATAACCATTGATTTGTTCGCGTTTTGACAACTGGAGGTGACTTGTGGGCTTTTCCCCATACCTTTAAGAATCGTCATTTCAGTCTTAGCCTTGTCAGCACGTAATACATTAATTGAACTTGGACCTAGACCTGTCATTTTTTCTACCTCAATGCTTTTCCTCTTAGTCAACGATTCACGGCAATTTGTGTTTTTTCCACCGTTACCTTTTTTTTGTTCAGTGCCTTTATGCGCTGGATTGAGGTTGGTAGCTGCAGCCGACTCCACCCGTCCCTTCATATGTATCCCTCTTAAATGTGATTTGTCTGTATGGTTTTGTATCTTACTATTTCCATCATTGTTTAAGACAGCATATCTATTATTAGACCTTCCCAAAGCTTCCTTGGTTCCATTCGAAGTCATTTTTACTTTCTCGTTACCATATCTTCTATTTCGTTGTACAAGCATCCAAGGCCCAAAACGGTCGTGGTTATTATCCACATCAGCAGTGATGCTAACGTCACCTCCTACAGTAGCGTTACTAGCTAGATACCCGTTATCATTTTTCTTAGCCGGAGCTGTTCCCAGTTCATTTGCAGTTGAGTTTTCCGGTGTGTTATTTAAATTATATGTTGGCGCATGTAAAGGGCAGTACTCAGTTTTATGGCCGATCTTCCCACACTTAAAACGGATATAGGGTAGAAATTCATATTCTACTCTGTATTTTCTACCATCCAACTTATAACATGGAATCAAGGGTTTTGATAGATCAACTTCAACACATATTCTGGCATACTTTCCCCTGGTAGAAGACACCGAATTAAAATCCGTCTTGATTGGTCTCCCAAGCTTACAACCAATCTGGAATAGTGCTCTTTCATCAAACCATTCAATAGGAAGTCGAGGGAGTCTTACCCATAAGGCTGTAGTAACCTGGTTAGACTCCAGGGGTTAAAGTTTGGAACCCATTTCCTAACAATTAAGTAGTGATTGTTGATAACCCACGGGCCACCTGTTAATACATTGTAGTAATCTTCTTTCATCATAAACTTGAAAACATAGTGTCCCTCCTCCAAGTCCACGACTTCGTAATCACCTTGCAGGTTCCAGAGGGAGGGAACTCTAGTACTAAGTAATTTGAAACCAATGTTCTTACCAAGAAGGCTAACGATGATGCTGTCATTCCATTTCTCTCTCAATTTTTCAATTTGTTTTTGTGGAATGGAGACCACTGGGCATAATGGATCAACCTCCTCTTCCACTGGTTTGGCGTTAAGATCCATTGAGTGACTGCTATTCTCCTGAGCCACCTTTATATCATCATCTGACCAACAGCAGTTAGCGTCGTCAAAGAGTATATCTGAGTTTAGTTTCTTCCCCACCACATCCTTATAGGATAAAGTCTTTTTAGTTATACCCACCTCATCTCTGGTGAGTACATCGGTTTGGTCTGTGGTAGTCAAATTGGTGTTCTCTTCCAAAATCATGTCAGATATGTTTTCATCCTCAGTTGTAGATGTTTCCTTATTGTTATTCTGGGTGTTCATGGCATCCTCATAGTTCTCGAGTTCCATATCCACAAGGGCTTCATGGTTGTCCTTCTGTTTTTTAGTTCTTCTCAGTAGGAAATCTTCTTCCTCTTTTGAATTCCCCATTGACAGTGGTGGCGGTGGCCTCCCAATCTTACCACCCTCATGGGTGATCCGGTCAAGGTGGGGCGCATGTGCACCATGTATTCTGGTAAACGCAAATAAAGTTTTGAGAGCTTATTCTAGAGAGAGAAAGAGTTTTGAGAGCTTATTATGTTATATGTATGTTTCAATAATGGAAAATGTTCAGAACTCTCTCATTAAATCTGAGTCGTCACTTGATAAAGACCAAATCCCCCAAGATGCAATCGGGGGAGACAAAAAAAGCCCTCCTCTTTTATTATATATATATATATATATATATATATAGAGAGAGAGAGAGAGAGAGAGAGAAGAGGAGTGCCCGTGCCTAAAGGCACGACGAAAATTTTCAAAATACGTAATCGTGAAACGACAAAAATTTCCAAAGTATCGCAAAAATTCATTCCTCTACAAAATTCGTAGACCTGAAGGCACAAGATAATTTTCCAAAATATTAAGTCAGTGTATAATTGAAGTCAAAAATAATTTTTATATAACACAGATAATTGTAAATAATTTAAAAATTTTAGGGAAGGACCTCAGATAAAAAACATCATCAATTCAACTCAATTTTTCACATAGCTGTCATTATATTACAATGAAACAAAGGCATGCTTGGTTGCGGTCATGATAAAATCAACTTTGGAGTAGATGTTCGTATTAAAACTATTATTACATCCAATAAGATTACATGTTCAAATTGATGGGAGGATATCAGTAAATCATTGTTCCACAATACTTTTTAGTTTAACCTAATTTAGATAATGAACTAACTGGCTCAAACATGTACACAACTTTTTATAGTCGTTTTAACTCATTTACTATTATTGAAACTGCACTACCATCCATATCAATTCACTATAACTCAAGTTGATAGCAACAAATTATCATTGCATGGTAAAAATACATTCCATTATCTTTTAAGTTGAAACAAAAACTTCATCCAAGATACACATTACATAAACGTAAAAGAAAAAATTGGGGAGGAATTGAAAATTCTAATTTATGATATTTCTCACCACCTTCGTTTAATGACATTTATGTCGTCTCTCCTTAACTATTGATTGACTCTTCCACTTTGCCGTCTTCTTAGCCTTCCAACTCCAGCGTCACCACTGAATCCACAAAACTCCGTCTAGCCTACACCATCGGGCCTATGTCATCTCTACGAATTTCCTTATATAAAAAAGAAAGAACGAAATGGAATCTCATATAGGACAGTTAATCATTAACCAATGAAATAATCTTGTAGATAATAGAGTAAAAATTATAATGGATTTCCTAACACCAACAGTAGAAGAACATTTCTTAATAAAATCCAAAAGTTATATTCATTGTTATTCTAAGTATAAGCCACAACAATGCTAAGAAAATTACCTTGCTTAATGCACATGAGAACCCAATCATTCAGAATTACATAAAAAAATCATAACCCCAACCATCTTCCAAAACCACTGTTTTTAAGTCCTTTTAAATTAATATAGGTGAGTGGTAAATAAAAACAATTCAGTTCTATCTTGATCGATTCGTCTAGCAATATTGTGTTTGGGATGCAACTAAAAACATATTAAATTAAACCACAATGATAAAAGAACCGAGAACACCCCTGATCTATAACAAAACTCATTATGGTGAAATGACTAAATAAAAAACATAACAAAACAAACTTAAAAGACCTGAAACCAAACTCAAGAGTCATGACCCTATGCCAATGCACCTCATAAGAGTTTAAGAGTTGAGAAGGAATAATTAAAAATGCATCCAGTGTGAGGGTGGTGCATTTAGGCTCCCAGGCAGAGGGACATAGTTCCCTGAATTACCACCATACACATATTGGTCAAATTTCTAACCCTCCGAACCTCAAAAATATGGAAAAAATAATATCAACTAAAACAAAACTAAGGGAGAACATTTATATATTATATTCATGTGAAACCAACATTAATTAAGTAACTGAACATTACTCCTTACCTAAACATAATTTTCATACATCAAAGTCATATGCAACTTCTGTGATAAATTCAGTAACTGAACACTACTTCTCACCTAAACATCTAAGAGAGGCATAGGTAATTATTAATCAAACCTGAAAAAATCAAGCCAAAATGGAACAAAATCAAATCGCGTCATTGTAGACAACCTCTAAACACAATCCAATAAGAACTCCCAATTAGAAGAACATACTATGTTATATGTTCGAGATATTTACTATGAAGGATATGATTGATATAATTTATAAATACACTGAAGTCTAGTCACTAAAAGTATACAATAACATGCTGCAAACCCCGAGAAGTAACAAATGATGTAATAACACAATCCTCACTTAGTATCTATTAATATCCAAACGAATTCAATTAGAATGACAAGCATGCGAGAAATAAAGAGTTCAACTGTCAGTTTAGTTACACTTCACTTATTTTAAAACCATCAATACTCTTGTTTTTGAAAATTTTCAACTGATTAATCAACACTGAATTTGTTGTTTTCAAACTCATCTTCACTGGTGAAATTCATCTCGTTGGTGTCATAATCGCTTAGAGATAATTATGCCTCTTTTCGATCATCTCTTTTAGTAAGCTTCTTGTTTGGCTGAAAGCAATTATCTTGCCAAGTCCTTTTATCAACTTTCCTCTTCCACGTATTTAATAAACCATTAGAGTTTGAAGTGAGAAATTAAAAAGTATTCAACAACTTTCTTTTCTCCCAAACGTATATATTTTTTCTCCTCCAGTCACGTCTTGACCTTTAGGCATAATTCGAACTCTATTCTTAATTGCTTGTCATTGCTCCCATTCATCAAGATCCTCTATTTTGAATGCATGTGCTTAATACGACCTTCTATTTATTTAGTGTCTGAAAATATTACATAAACTTTTTTACCTTACACATAATTGAACGCTAAAAAGATAGTCTAATATCAGATAAAATTCCATACATATGTAAAAAGTAAGACAAAATGTGTGGTGAAGAGAGAGTAGTAATAATGTAACCACATAATGTTACTTTTGGATATTGATTGAGTGTAAATCTGAGAGAATTTATGAACCTGTGATCTTTATCTGTTAATAAAGATGTTGATGCTCATGGATCTTGAGAACCTTGCTCTATCCTAACCACAATAATTCACTGTCAGACCAGAGAGAGAAGGGACATAGCATAGCGGAGGCTACCAGAAGTGCTAGGTGTAACACCCTATATTTTGTAGGATATAAAATTAATAGAGAATTAAGGTAAATGTCATGTTCCTTCCTATATTTTGATTTTTAGGATGCTTTTTAAGTTTATAAATCTAGTCCCTGTGGTACAATAGAATTTATTTGTGTTGTCCCTTTAGAGTTAGGAGTTCATTTTTTTTGTCCGCGCCAGCGGCACCATTTTTCATGGTGTTTTTAGTACAGGGACTAAATTTATAAAATTATGTGGAGTGTCTTATTTTTATACACTTTGAGAATTATGAGGACCATTTCCCAAAAACCCCTAAAATTAAATTAATTTGGTGATAAAGGATTTAAATTAATCTGGAGGATTTAATTTATTCGGTGAATTAAGATTTAATTAATTCATTTTTTTAAATACATGTGTCGTAATTTGAGTTCGAGGTTGGAGATTTTAGTATAGTGACTCGGATGGCGATTCAGAGTGCATGGTTGATTCTGAATAGGTCGAGATTGTCAAAAAGAGTACTCGGGTGTAGGAATTGGGTCTCGCGGCATTTTAGGTATAATCGAGATCACACGGAAGTATTTGTGTAATTTTAATTTAGCCCATAGGCTTGATTTATGGATTCTCACTATAAAACCTACATTAGGGAGTTTGTGGAAGTCACAACTCAATACGAAAACCCTAGTTTGGTAGAGGAGAAAATAGGGAGAAACTATGAGATCTTTTAGGAACCGAATCAAGAAGAGGGGTGTGTTCTTCGTCAAATATTTGCCTGCAACAAAGGAAATCATACCTTAAAAATTATCCAGACAAGTAGTTAAACTTTCTTTCATTTAAATTGCAGTATCTTAATTCATATTATGGTGGGTGTAAATCATTTACATTTTGGGAGTGGGTTATCATATGAAAAAGGGTTTTGGTGAATTGAGAATATTGTGTAGATCGAATATGAAATTTATGATTTATTGGGATAAATCGTGGTTTGAATCATGTTTAGATTAGAAGTACAGAGTTGGGTTCGTTGGATTTTGAATCATGTAGTTAAATCTAGAAAAAGGATTTATAAACCGTATAAAACCCAATGGGGAACTAGATAAATCAGTGTTGGTTAAAAGTTTAAATGATGATTATAACCATTTGAGACAAATGGTAAACGTTATAAATATCTGAGTTGCCTTATGTTAAGATATTTTAGGGCTTAAGGTTTGTCAATGGCAAAAACAGTAGGAGAAGGACGAAGACCTGTAAAACGAAGAGGGTCATTCGAATGACATTGAAAGTCATTCAAACGAGATTAGTATCTCATTCAAATAAGACACGGATATGTATATTTTTGTTACAAATGTGTGGCCACCAATTTTGTATTTTTCTGATCATTTTTTAATTAGTTATGATTTTATTACGGAAGGGCGTTTGAAACTGAAATCCTTTGTGAGAAATCAAATTTGGATTATTTAGGGATGTCCATAGATGAGTGTATGACTCTGAAAAATATTAAGGAACAATATTTTCACCTTGAAATTGGATGGGAATGAATTCGGTGTATGGATTTAGGAGTGTTCAGGATGAACAACACTCGAAAATATATAAACTGATTCGAATGGAAATTTTGGATAAAATTAAGATACGGGATGGATTGAGATGTGCTTAGTATCTTGAATAAAAAAATGAATGTAAGTTAATACTTATGGAATTAAGTGTCGGGGTTGTGACTCAGATATTTTTAGGCGGAGTGCAACGGGAGTTAGGGACGGGGTAGCCGGTTTAATTTATTATAGAGTCATATAATAAATTGTTGAATATTAAATTTAACAAGGGGTGTTAATCTAAATCGTGGGATTTTGTGTAAAAAAATTTAAGAGATGGAGGTACAAACCGAATGAGTGAGTTTGGGTACTGTAGTTGGGTGATATAACTGGAATGAGAAATAATTAATGTGTGATTAATTAAGTTACAAGTCGGAATATGGACTTGGGTATTCTTGGGCTAGTGCTACGGGTGTTAGGCACGGGTTAGTGAGACTTTTATTAAAAATATGTATACGGTAGTGTGATAGTGTGTGTATATATATATATATATATATATATATATATATATATATATATATATATATATATATATATATATATATATATATATATATATATATATATATATATATATATCTGTGTGTGTGTGTGTGTGTGTGTGTGTGTGCGTGCGCTTTATAGATATCGGTATGAATGATATTTATAGGGATACATACCCTCTAATGCTATCATAGGAGGTTGCGCAATATGGTTGAATCCCCTGGCTAGAGAATGCAGGACAAGTATAATCCTGAGTTCATAGGCGTCCGTTATTTTATATTGTGTTCTTTTCGGGGTTAGACGCTTTGGGTATGATTCTGTCCCACAACTGGGAAACTATGGCCGCCTCCGCTATCCTTATTTTTATATTAATGTTTCGAGGAGCTAACCATCTCAGGGTATCCGGGTGGATTGAGTATACCTAGGATGATGTAATACCCCGTATTTTTATGTTATATTAATTTGGAGATTTATTAATATTAATGTGAATTAATTATTTAATAAAAATTCGGAAATTAATTATGTTATAATGATTAACGTGATGAGAGTTAGTAATTATGGGAAAATTTGTTGAATATTACTAATGAGCAAAGTAATATATAATAGTGGCCATATTAAATGTCACGAGTGAATAAAATGACAATTTTAGAAATTTGAGTCGGGACGCGCCCGTGTCGCGTCGGGACTAAATATTGATAAATAAAAGTAAATATTTTATAAGTTGTTCGTATGGCCATTTTGAGTGAGCCAATGCGTCCGTAAGGGTCGATATAGTCAGAAAAGTATACCCGGGAGTTTGATTTGGGTCTCGGGGCGTTTTTAGGCCTAATTAGTACCCCGGGAGGGCATTTTAGTCATTTTGTATTTTTGGGTAATTAAACCCACGAAAATTAAAGGGGTTATATCAGATGTTTAGGTTATCTCCTAGGGTTAGATAACTCAAAACACTAGAACGGCCATTGAAGAGGAGAGGAGAGAGCTCTCAAGGCATTCCGAGGCTCAAAACTCACCCGTTTGCACCGCCGCCACCGCCAACGCGTAGATCGCGAGACGGGGAACGTAACCACACCAAATTCCACACCAAACCAGATTTCTGAAAATCCCTGGCAAGTGTTTATCTTGCTTATTTCGTTGATGCATCATCCATATTAGTTTAGGAGTTATTAGGATGAGATTTATGGAAGAAAAACCCAATTTGAGATGAGAAATTTTCATGTAGTGATGATTTATATGATATTCTGGAAACCTTTTGTCATGTAAAGGATTAAGAGTTTGATTAAGAAAAGAGTTCTAATCAAATACAAAAAAAATATTATTCCGGACGATCGGACCGTTGGAATTGGATGAAATTTTACAAAGAATTAGCTGAAGACGAGAGGAAGCTACAAAAAAAATTCAGCTCGATCGGACCGTTCAATATTTTTTAATTTTTTTTTTGCTAGACAGTTTTATGTTTTGAGGACTCTTAGAGATAATAAAAATTCAATTAAAACTCCATTTTAATTCCGATTTCGAAACCGTTTGAAATTCTCATCTTTGAAAATAAAATTCAAAATCCTTTAATGTAAGGCGAAATCTATATTTTTGGGATATTTTGCATAAGGGATAATGTAAGTATATATTAAAGGGGAGAGACACGTAAGAGAGAGTTACGTTGGAACATAAATGGATATCTACTGAATTGTACATTTGGAAGAATAGAGTCCATGAGGGTTACGTAGTAAGTTGGAAAAATCCTTCGAATTAAAGTTAGAAACGAACCATTATACTTGATAAATAATAATGGGAAAATAAGGATAAATGTTGTGAATGTGGGTTATCTGATAAACCTAAATTGATATAATAAAAGTGGTATATTTATATGATTGTGTATGCATATATTATATACTTGTGAAAATCATGCCCGCGCTACTTGCTATCCCTGAGGTTTCCGCGCTGGGACGATCTTATCTCCTGTGCCTTATGGGGGATATTGACTCGTACCCTAGAAGATAGAAATCCTAGGTACAGGCTATCGAATCGGTAGTCACGGTCCTAAGAGACGTGAGGGTATGTACTGACCTCTTGGACTTGGAAACTATGCTTCGCCTCAATATTGTTTGTGTATGTATTTATACAGTTCAAGAGTGATTCCGAACTTGTATTCCCTTTAGTACGATTGATACGGGGATTGGATAGCAGAGTATGCCCGCACCATAAAATTTTATGTAGGGTGCTGTTAGAATATATATATTATACGAATATTTAATATATATATGAACTTCTGAAATATGGGAAACTGCCTACTGTGTTATGGTAAGTAAGACATGTATAATGACTCAAATTGGAAATACTTGTTTTGAAAAGTATAATATGATATTGAAAAAACTTTATGAATCAATAAAGTTAAAATGAGCGTTTTGTACTAAATGAAATTATCCTTTTTAAACCATGATGTTGTTAAATCTTAAATTTTGAGAGTCACCTAAGATAAGTTAAATCCTTGGGGAAGGATAGTGTGATATATGATGAGATAAACCATTGGGAAGGTTAGTGCGATAGGAGTGCACATTAGAAGAGAGGTGAGAATTTCTCAAGAGAGTGTCGCACTAATATGTTGTTGCATTGGCCTGTATCAATTTAAATACTTGCTAAACGAATTTTTAAATCATATACACTCTCGGGCTCTAACCCGTTTCTATTCCTCTTTCTCTCTTGTATATTCATATAATATGGGACAATGGTGTTATGAATAGTAACTTATGTATGATAAGACATGCATGATAAACATGCATGCCATTTTATGTGTTGCATGCTTGCATGCATACACATGCATGTATGCATGCATACATATAGTATTATTTTTTTATTTTTTTATTAAAATATTTAAAAAAATAATAATTTTTTTAAATATTTTTTAAAAAATTATTTTTTTTTTAATTTTTTTTTTCTAAAAAATTGCGGGTTATTATGGGCTGGATTTTATCACCGGGACAAATTTATCACCGTGCCCTCGGGCACGGGCATCCGCTAGTATATGTATATATTACAGGTGCCCAGCCACAGGGGCGTCTTGTTTAGGATCCCTTGGAAGGAACGTGCTGCAGCTTAGGTGGGAGTTGCAGGCCACTTGCTTAGACGATTTCATTTACTTGATTCCACTTCTATCATTCTCCTTATTTGGCATGTGTCGCCCTTTCCACTATTTATCTGTTTTATTGGGGCATTTGTATTTCAGTTATTTCTAGTACTGTTACTTTGGGATTTATTCAGCATGTATGTTTTACTTTAAGTTTTAAATGCTGGGATTGGGTTGTTAAATGTTAAATTATTGGATTGATTGTTTAATAAAATAAATAAATAAAATTGGAAAGTAATGTTTAAAAAATGGTTTTGACACTTAGCTAAATTAAATAGGGTGTTAAATTTGGAAAAGTTATTTTTACGACAGTGATGCTAAGAATGAACCAACTCTTCACCTTGATTTTAATTTAATAAAGGAGTGATCGCCCGGTATTTAATTAGGCGGGGTGTCACAGGTGGTATCAGAGCATCAGGTTCTAGTGTCCATAGGATCTGTACGGCTTATTTTCGCTTTCAGCTGAACGTTTTTGCTATAGAGCCCTATTTTTAGGATTGTTGTATTCCTGCTTTTACGTTTACGTCTACAGCCATTTGGGATTTGATAATGACTGGAGACTAATAAACTTCTTCACGTTTCAGATGCCTCCGAGACGTGCACCGAAGGATAGGCGTGCCCAGGCCGAGCAACCAGCAGCTCCGGCACAAGGCACTATGAATGCTAATGAAGTAGCCGCCATTGTTGCTCAGGCGGTGAATGCCGCGCTAGCGGTGGTTCAGCAGGCTCCACCCCAGATTTAGGCAGTGGCGCCAGTACCAGCACAGCTTCCATCTGCATGGGAGAGGGTTAGGGACGCTTTTCAGAAGGCGCATCCCCTTGAGTTCTCTGGTAGCTCAGATATCGTCACAGTCAGTCAATGGAAGAAAGACATCCAGCGGCATCTTCGTATGTATGAGTGCACTGACGTGCAAAGGCAGTTATTGGCTTCCTTTAAGCTGGTGGGGGCCGCTTTGCAGTGGTGGGAGTCCACTACCACCTTGGAGGAGAGGGACACAGTCCCTATTCAGTCGTTTTGGGAGCGGTTTGACCATAAGTACTTTCCACCCGCCGTGCAGACTGAGATGAGGCAGAAATTACTGAATTTGAAATAGGAGAACTCTACCGTTGCTGAGTATGAGGAGGAGTTCACGAGACTTCTCACCATAGTGCCAGATGAGGCACCTACTGATAGTAAGAAGATAATGTTGTTTGTGGACGGGTTAGCTTGGAGGATCCGTCAGCATCTTATAGGGAATCTATCTCTGAGTACTTTCACTGATGTACTCAATGCTGCGTTACTACATTGCCAGGATCACCGCTTCCATCTGCAGGGAAGCAGGAGAGCAGGAGAGTCCAGCCAGCAGGGAAGGACCGGAGGTAGTAGTGCTAGTGGGGCACCATCTCATGGACAGACTCGTCAACATGAGCAGAGTTCCCATCAGGGGGACCCTGCTAAGCGATTCTGTTCAGGTGATTCCAGGCAGGGATTTGGGGGTTATAGGCAGGGCCAGCCAATCAACAGGGCCAACAGCGTGCTAATCAGGGCCAGTGGCGGGGAGGTAACGGCCAGCAGGGCCGTGGTCAGCAGGGTCAGAGGGGAGGTAACTTCAGAGGCCGGTGTTTTGTATGCGGAAAGCATGGTCATAAGCGCCAGGATTGTCCAGAGGGTAATAGGGCCCCACAGCAGCAGGGTGCCTGTAATGAGACACAGAGACCATTTTTTCCAGCTGCCCTCCCAGCTCCAGCCCAGGTGCCAGCCCTACCAGCCATTCCAGCAGCTCCAGTGCAGCAGGGGCAGTTACAGTACGGACGTGTCTATAACGTCCACCAGGCAGCAGCTCCACAAGCACCACCCGCGATTGAGGGTATGCTTCCTATCCATGGTACTATGGGTCGGGTTTTGTTTGATACTGGGGTGACACATTATTTTATAGCTACGCATTTTGCGAAGGCCTTAGGGTTGTTAGCCACAGCAGAGAGCACAGTGACGTGTGTAGACTCACCACTGAGGTGTGGGTCGCTTATCTTCTTTATATGCCGGGGAGTGGGGGTAGATATTGGTAGTTTGGTATTACCTGCAGACATGTTAGTCTTAGATATGCATGAGCATGATGTTATTATCGGTATGGATTGGCTCGCAGCTTATAGAGCCATGATTGATTGCTTCGGTGGGAGCATTGCTTTTGCCATTCCGGGGTAAGAGATGTTTGTAGTGGCGATGCCTCGCCCAGAGGGAGGTTCGATCGCTCATTTGTATTATATAGAAGAGGATACCTCTAAGGAGGTTGTGATTCCGTTAGACTCGATTCCAGTTGTTCGTGAGTATTCCGATGTGTTTCAGGAGATACCAGGCCTACCCCCCAGTCGAGAGATAGACTTTGTCATAGATTTATTGCCAGATACGAGACCGATAGCACGCGCTCCATACCGTATGGCTCCGGCGGAGATGTGAGCGTTACGAGATCAGATAGAGCAGCTGTTAGGTCAGGGCTTCATTCGCAGGAGTACCTCACCTTGGGGGGCTCCAGTCTTGTTTGTGAAGAAGAGAGATGGTTCACTGAGGTTATGTGTGGACTACCGGGAGTTGAAAAAGGTCACGATACGGAATAAGTATCCGTTGCCTCGAATCGATGATCTGTTCGACCAGCTGAGGGGAGCAACTTTCTTTTCGAAGATAGATCTGAGGTCGGGGTACCATCAGCTACGTATTAGAAAGCATGGTGTTTCAAAGACTGCCTTCTTGACGAGATATGGGTCTTACGAGTTCAGAGTGATGCCATTTGGTCTCACAAATGCTCCAGCCGTGTTCATGGACTTAATGAACCGAGTATTCAGAGAGTTCTTGGATCAGTTTGTCATCGTCTTCATAGATGACATTTTGATATATTCACACTCCGAGGAGGAGAATGCCAAGCACTTGAGGCAGGTCCTTCAGACTTTACGAGAGCATCAGTTGTATGCTAAGTACAAGAAGTGTGGATTCTGGTTGCAAGAGGTACAGTTCTTGGGGCATGTTGTTTCTGAACAGGGGATAGCAGTTGACCCGAGTAAAGTGTCAGCGGTGAGGGAGTGGGGACAGCCCACGACACCGACGGAAGTGCGTAGTTTCTTGGGGTTAGCCGGATACTACAGGATATTCATTCGGGGATTCTCCGAAATAGGGGGTCCATTGACGAACCTGACTCGCAAAGGGGTACCATATGTTTGGGATGATGCTTGTCAATTAGTTTTCGACGAGCTGAAAGACAAGCTTACTTCAACACCAGTCCTTGATTTACCGAAGCCGGGTGTGGAGTACCTGGTTTACACCGATGCCTCTTTACGGGGACTTGGGGGAGTACTTCAGCAGGAAGAGAAGGCTATAGCTTTTGCCTCTCGCAAGCTTAAGCCGCATGAGAAGAATTACCCCACCCATGACCTGGAGTTAACAGCGGTCGTTTTTGCACTCTGGATATGGAGACACTATTTATTGAGGGAGAAGTTTCGTTTGTTCACAGACCACAAGTCACTGCAGTATTTGTTCACTCAGCGAGAGCTGAATATGCGTCAGCGCAGATGGTTAGAGTTTGTGAAGGACTATCAGTTCTACATACAGTATCATCCTGGGAAAGCCAACGTAGTTGCTGATGTGTTGAGCCGAAGACCGGTAAATGAGGTAGCGGACGTATGGAAAGCGAAGTGGAAGGAGTTGGGTCACCAGGACGCAGTAGCCCGTTCCTTCATATCTGTTATGACAGTCACACCCGAGATTGTTACGAGGGTAATACAGGCCCAAACCACAGACCCTTTTTGCCAGGAGCAGATTGTACGACTTTTAGCCGAGGGTGTTGAGTCCTATTCTGTTAGTTCTGATGGGGGTTTGAGGTTTAATGGGAGGTTAGTGGTTCTATAAGGGGCAAAATTGCGTCATGCAGTGATGACCCAATCTCACGGGTCCCAATTTACGGTACATCCTGGAGGAGATAAGATGTACCAGGATATGAGGAGGCAATACTGGTGGAGTGGGATGAAGAAGGACATTGCTGAGTTCGTGTCCAAGTGTTCTACCTGCCAGCTGGTGAAGGTAGACCATCAGAAATCGTCAGGATTACTTCAGCCATTGGAAGTACCCGCGTGGAAGTGGGAGAGTATTTCCATGGATTTTATTACAGGGTTACCTACATTACAACGGGGCCACGACTCCATCTGGGTGATTGTAGACCGTTTGACCAAGGTGGCTCATTTTCTACCGGTGCGTACAGATTATACCACAGGTCAGTATGCTCAGTTGTTCATTGCTGAGATTGTCAGACTACATGGGGTGCCCCTGAATATTGTGTCAGATAGAGACAAGATTTTCGTATCACGTTTTTGGGAAAGCTTTCAGGAGGCTATGGGTACTGAGTTGAGGTTGAGTTCGGCTTATCACCCACAGACAGATGGACAGACAAAGAGTACTAATCAGATGTTAGAGGATATGCTACGCATGTGTGTTCTTGATTTTGAAGGAGGTTGGGAGCCACATCTTCCACTGGTAGAGTTTGCTTATAATAACTCTTATCAGTTTACGATTGGTATGGCTTCATTTGAGGCTTTGTATGGAAGGCCTTGTCCTTCTCCAACTTGTTGGCTCGAGGTGGGGGATAACAAGTTGCTAGGACCAGAGGTGATTCAGGAAACCTCCGCGAGGATTGAGATGATCAGGAGTCGCATTCGAGTAGCCCAGGACAGGCAGAAGAGATACGCCGATGCGAAACGGTTCTTTCGGGAGTTTAATGTGGGGAACCAAGGGTTACTGCGTGTATCTCATATGAAAGGAGTGATGAGGTTCGGGAAGAAAGGGAAATTGACCCCAAGGTACGTGGGACCATTTCCCATTATCGAGAGGATTGGGCCGGTAGCATACAGATTGGGACTACCAGAGCATTTACATCGCATTCACGATGTATTCCACATCTCGTCGTTGAGACGGTATCTTCGGGATGATAGGGACCATACTCACATCGCGATAGATGAGATAGACTTGCAGCCTGACAGCTCTTACGAGGAGAGACCGGTGGCTATCCTAGACTATAGTGAGAGGAGATTGAGGTCGAAGATAGTTCCACTTGTTCGGCTCCAGTGGGAGCATCATAATGTGGAGGAATCCACTTGGGAGCGCGAGGCCGATATGCGCGAGAGATATCCAGATTTGTTCTTACCAGGTATGCCTTATTTTCCGAATTTCGGGACAAAATTCCGTTATTAGGGGGGAAGTATGTAATACCCCGTATTTTTATGATATATTAATTTGGGGATTTATTAATATTAATGTGAATTAATTATTTAATAAAAATTCAAAAATTAATTATGTTATAATTATTAACGTGATGAGAGTTAGTAATTATGGAAAAATTTGTTGAATATTACTAATGAGCAAAGTAATATATAATAGTGGCCATATTAAATGTCACGAGTGAATAAAATGATAATTTTAAAAATTTGAGTCGGGACGTGCCCGTGTCGCGTCGGGACTAAATATTGATAAATAAAAGTAAATATTTTATAAGTTGTTTGTATGGTCGTTTTGAGTGCGCCAACGCGTCCGGAAGGGTTGAGATAGTCAGAAAAGTATACCCGGGAGTTTGATTTGGGTCTCGGGGCGTTTTTAGGCCTAATTAGTACCCCGGGAGGGCATTTTAGTCATTTTGTATTTTTGGGTAATTAAACCCACGAAAATTAAAGGGGTTATATCAGATGTTTAGGTTATCTCCTAGGGTTAGATAACTCAAAACACTAGAACGGCCATTGGAGAGGAGAGGAGAGGAGAGAGCTCTCAAGGCATTTCAAGGCTTAAAACTCACCCGTTTGCACCGCCGCCACCGCCAACGCGCAGATCGCGAGACGGGGAACGCAACCACACCCAATTCAACACCAAACCAGATTTCTGAAAATCCCAGGCAAGTGTTTATCTTGCTTATTTCGTTGATGCATCATCCATATTAGTTTAGGAGTTATTAGGATGAGATTTATGGAAGAAAAACCCAATTTGAGATGGGAAATTTTCATGTTGTGATGATTTATATGATATTCTGGAAACCCTTTGTCATGTAAAGGATTAAGAGTTTGATTAAGAAAAGAGTTCTAATCAGATACAAACACTAAAAAAAAATATTCCGGACGATCGGACCGTTGGAATTGGATGAAATATTACAGAGAATTAGCTGAAGACGGGAGGAAGCCACAGAAAAAAATTCAGCTCGATCGGACCGTTTAATATTTTTTAATTTTTTTTTCTAGACATTTTTATGTTTTGAGGACTCTTAGAAATAATAAAAAATTCAATTAAAACTCCATTTTAATTCCGATTTCGAAACCGTTTGAAATTCTCATCTTTGAAAATAAAATTCAAAATCCTTTAATGTAAGGCGAAATCTATATTTTTGGGATATTTTGCATAAGGGATAATGAAAGTATATATTAAAGGGGAGAGACACATAAGAGAGAGTTACGTTGGAACATAAATGGATATCTACTGAATTGTACATTTGGAAGAATAGAGTCCATGAGGGTTACGTAGTAAGTTGGAAAAACCCTTCGAATTAAAGTTAGAAACGAACCATTATACTTGATAAATAATAATGGGAAAATAAGGATAAATGTTGTGAATGTGGGTTATTGGATAAACCTAAATTGATATAATAAAAGTGGTATATTTATATGATTGTGTATGCATATATTATATACTTGTGAAATCATGCCCGCACTACTTGCTATCCCTGAGGTTTCCGCGCTGGGACGATCTTATCTCGTGTGCCTTATGGGGGATATTGACTCGTACCCTAGAAGATAGAAATCCTAGGTACAGGCTATCGAATCGGTAGTCACGGTCCTAAGAGACGTGAGGGTATGTACTGACCTCTTGGACTTGGAAACTATGCTTTGCCTCAATATTGTTTGTGTATGTATTTATACAGTTCGAGAGTGATTCCGAACTTGTATTCCCTTTAGTACGATTGATACGGGGATTGGATAGCAGAGTATGCCCGCACCATAAAATTTTATGTGGGGTGCTGTTAGAATATATATATTATACGAGTATTTAATATATATATATGAACTTCTAAATTATGGGAAACTGCCTACTGTGTTATGGTAAGTAAGACATGTATAATGACTTAAATTGGAAATACTTGTTTTGAAAAGTATAATATGATATTGAAAAAATTTTATGAATCAATAAAGTTAAAATGAGCGTTTTGTACTAAATGAAATTATCCTTTTTAAACCATGATGTTGTTAAATCTTAAATTTTGAGAGTCACCTAAGATAAATTAGATCCTTGGGGAAGGATAGTGTGATATATGATGAGATAAACCATTGGGAAGGTTAGTGCAATAGGAGTGTACATTAGAAGAGAGGCGAGAATTTATCAAGAGAGTGTCGCACTAATATGTTGTTGCATTGGCCTATATCAATTTAAATACTTGCTAAACGAATTTTTAAATCATATACACTATCTGGCTCTGACCCGTTTCTATTCCTCTTTCTCTCTTGTATATATATGTATATATTACAGGTGCCCAGCCATAGGGGCGTCTTGTTTCGGATCCCTTGGAAGGAACGTGCTGCAGCTTAGGTGGGAGTTGCAGGCCACTTGTTAGACGATTTCATTTACTTGATTCCACTTCTATCATTCTCCTTATTGGGCATGTGTCGCCCTTTCCACTATTTATCTGTTTTATTGGGACATTTGTATTTCAGTTATTTCTAGTACTGTTACTTTGGGATTTATTCAGCATGTATGTTTTACTTTAAGTTTTAAATGCTGGGATTGGGTTATTAAATATTAAATTATTGGATTGATTGTTTAATAAAATAAATAAATAAAATTGGAAAGTAATGTTTAAAAAAAATTATTTTGACACTTAGCTAAATTAAATAGGGTGTTAAATTTGGAAAAGTTATTTTTACGACAGTGATGCTAAGAATGAACCAACTGTTCACCTTGATTTTAATTTAATAAAGGAGTGATCGCCCGGTATTTAATTAGGCGGGGTGTCACATTAACTTTCTCACAAGAATCCATAAAAATATTTCTTTCAAAGACAAAAAAAAAACCTTCTAATAAGCATATAAATACGATAGTTGACCTCAAACTCTATATAGTCTTGCCATTATTCCCATGCTTCTCACTCATTTCATTCTACCTCTCAACCCGCATGAAGCACAAGCAAGTTCTCTCAAAACTTTATAAAATCAAGTTGCACAACAAGTAATAAAACTCATGTTATTCATTACGAATTGACAAAGGCTCTCGCATTTTTTTTTCTTTTATCAGTAGCTCCTGACAAACCTTGAAAACATTGATTATATGCATTGAAATAATTGTTTAATACAAATATATGATGTTGCCAGTTCGTAAATATGTAGACCTTTTGCTTTGTGTTGGTCTATTCATGCTTTAACAAGCATTAACTATAATTCCAAGCCTCATGTACATCAAATGTATAATTTTTGCATTAAAATATTATTTGCGATTCCAAGCCTCGTGTACATCATATGTATAGTTATTGTATTAACTATGATTCCAAGCATCGTGTACAGTACATGCATGTGATTTAAATATTGTATTAAAAAAATATTATGCTTAATATTATTTCTCTTTGGTAAGAACTAGTTTTTTGGTTTTCCTATTTTGCAAACTTAAAACGGAAACAAGAAGAAAAATAATGATTAGGGTTACTAGAGAAACCCAGCCCCTCTTGTCAACCACAACTTTGTTTAATAAAACTCTTATTCATAACCAACAACCCTATTTATACATGAAATCTCACGTCCAAAAATACTAGAAAATAGGAACATCTCTCTCTGAACTCAACTACCTAAGCAAATAAATAGGAACAATTAACTACACATTGCAAATAAATAGGAAACTGCACCTATTATCTAGGACTCAACTGATACACTCCTACAAAATAAATGGGATTATAATTATTTAGTCCCATTTTTAAAGATTCATTTGTATCTATTCCTATGTTTTTACTTTTTTTAGTCATTGGTCCTCTTGTAACAACTGTAGGACATATGTTATTCTGTGCGATGAGAAAGAGATGCGGTTACAAGGCGGTTGAGGGAGGGTTTGAATAGTTATGAGACTAAATACAATTTAAAATATACATGGGAGGGGAGACTAAAAAAACTTTGAGAATAGAACTAAATCCAAATAAATTAAAATAAAAAAAAGATAATTTTGAATCCATCCTCGACGTCTGTAAGTATATTCACTCAAAAATAATTAATAAATTAATCCACTAAAATGAGACATTCACAAAATTGACACTTACAAATAAATATCTTATTTTGACTTTAATAATGTCTTCAAGTGAATGTCCTTACAAAATCACCCATAAAAAATTATGGCATATACCAAACAGTCCCTCGAACTGTTTTTAATACACGTTTAGTCCAAGCCTTTTTATTCTGCACTAAAAAGTACTTCACCATGTCAAAAAGGCTTTACCATACCGCTGGTGTAGACCTTAAAAATAAGAGAATAATGGACTTTTTGATATAAAATAAAAGGATTGGACTAAATGTGTGTTATAAAATATTTGTAGGACTTTGTGATATTTGATCCTAAAAAATTACTCGACTTCCCTTGCGGCAAAATTAAAAACATAAAATGCATTCAACATGTATCATCATGCTACGCAGCAATGTCACCGTCGTCTTCCTCATTGCATACATCAATTATAAAGATATTCTTACAACGACGTCGAGAAATAAATCTCTGGTTACAACTGTAATAAATCCCTTTCACGTGGCTTTCCTATAATTTCGCAGCGGTCAATTGTCTGACTGCAATCAGTGGTGGATCGTCTGTTTCATCACTTTTATTTTTATGAGAATTATCTCGCGCCTCATATAAACAAGATAAACTAATTGCCGCTAATAAAGAAGTGGGTTTTTCCGCTTGCATATCGGTTCAAATCGAGTCATAAAAACCACTAACAAAACTACTTACCTGCCTAGCTTGAGGAAGATGGTCGACTTTCGTAAGTAATTTTTCGAATCGTGTTTGATAGTCTTGCAGATTACCAATTTTTCTCAACTTTGTGAGTTGACCAAAGAAATTGCAGAAGTGGATTGGGCCAAAAACCCCTCTTTAAATCCATCCCACATTATCACAGGCTGCCTTCTCTTGTTTTAATAATTAATACAAGAGTTGAGCATCGCCTTCAAGGTAAGAGATACTCGATCATTTTCTGGAGTTATTGAAACTGAAAAAATTATTCGACCTGACACAACAACTAATTAGGTCTTCATCCCATTGAAGTGGTGCATATGGATTACCTGAGCCTGTGGGGTAGTGTCTGCCATTGTCGATAATCCTCCCTCTATGACCTTGAGTTGGAGCATCAAAAGATTACCCAATCTCCTTATCGGATTAAATGACTAATTGTTCCACTTGAGCAGTGAGATTCTTGATATACCCATATATATCCTCGTCCAGGACGAGGGTGTCCTCCACACAGACAAGGGATCAGGCCCAGGACGAGTTCAAGGACCATGGCTCTGTTACAGGAAGGATCATCCAGGATGGCCCCTCAGCTTGGCACAGACGACCCTTCAAGGGGCCGACCCCTCACCATGGCCCAGATGACCATTCAAGGGGTCGACCCCTCATCATGGGCCGGACGATCCTTTAAGAGATCGACCACTCATCGCGATCTAGACGACCCTTCAAGAGGCTGGCCCCTCATTATGGCCGAGACGACCCTTCAAGAGGCCGATCCCTCAACGTGGTCCAGACGACCCTATGAGGGGCCTACCCCTTATTATGGCCTAGATGACCCTTCAAGGGGCCGACCCCTAATCATGGGCCGGACGATCCTTCAAGAGACCGACCACTCATCACGGTCCAGATGACTCTTCAAGAGGCCAACCCATCATCAGGGCCTAGACGACCCTTCAAGAGGCCGACCCATTATCGTAGTCTAGACGACCCTATGAGGAGACGACAGTACGAGGCCCATATCCAACAGGACCCAACTTCAAAATTCACTTTAGCCTTGGCATGGCATCCTAGGCTGAGGGTGACATCACAGTGCGTGATTTGGGAGACGCGTGGAATAGTGCGCGTGGGACTCATATAGCGCGTGGACTAGACCGTTATAAAAATATCATCCCCTCACATGAGGGAATATTATGTCATCATTTATCACAAGGGGAACATCCAGGTGTTAGCAGGGGATTGGATAGATCATCATTCATATGCCCCATGCATGCTTAGGAGGTACACTACTCCCCCCAAGCCCTATATATACTTATCAGCTACAACCCTGTAAAAGGATCGATAATTGTAACCCTAGCTAAAACTCTGCTTGTACACACAGTAGAGAAAGAGAGTGAGCTTATGTGCATTGTATCCAAGTCCATTAGTGCCCATATTTAGTGGATCACACACGCATAGTGGATGTAGGCCTAATTGGATGAACCACTATACATCATTATCTTATTCCTCTTATACTCATCCCCTTCTATACACTTACACACATATACATCTCTATGGCTGCCATTGTTATTACAGTTTGAGCTCATCATCACTTATCTGGTGGTGTTGAATCTTAGCATCATTAGTTTGGCGCCGTCTGTGGGAATGAGAAGACACCTCTTCCTTTATATAGCTTTACCTCACCAGGCACTCTAGTGGTGAAGCAGTTCTCCCCCTTTGTGGAGTTGTTTCACCATTGAAAGAGACCCATTAAGGTTCTCAGGCTCATCAGTCTTTTGATCATTCAACTCTCTTCATAGCTCAAACACATGGCACCAGAGATGCCACCACAACTTTCTCCACCGGATAGTGGAGTAGGACCTAGTTCCAGTCATCCACCACCTTAGTATAAGATGGCCAATGTGGCAGTCGCCTTAAAGTCTCTGATAACAAGCCAGCGGATTATGCAGGAGCCATTTACAGCTCTTACCCAAAACATGCTAATAAGACCACCAGGGGTCTCACCGGAGATGATTACTCCAGCAGCAACTCCAGGACAGCATGAGGCCAAGGGACCACCCCAGGCACCACGTAAAAACTTGTCACCTCCACAGCGGCGAAGGGATGTTGCTGACCCCCGGCGTCTACGCTTAGGGAGGCAAGGAAACCCTTGCCCTGAAGATAGATATGATGATCTGAAGGGGGAGGAGGGCCCCATAGAATGCCGGGAGCCGTATGAGGCCTCCAATAATACTGTGCGACCTATCCAAGAAAGCAGAGGTAAGTGTGGAAGGAAAAATCTCGACGAACGCCTGAGGGGCTCTGCTTTGATCGCCTAAGCAGGGGGTCGGCCTCTGAGAGGCTAAGCCCAGTAAATGACCTGCGAGAAAAATTGTCCCGGTCGAGAAGTATTGCGAGGTCCAGAAGGGAGGCAGCAGATGGCCGACCCCACGAGAGCTAAACCCATAAACGGGACGATGGTCAGGGAGAAGTAAACAGCCAACACAGACCTACTGCAACATAACCCTCCGTTCACCTCAAAGAGGCGGCAGGGGATAACATCAGCCAGGCCGACCCTACGAGGACATGGAATGACTCGATCCAAAGGCTGGACGATAAAATTGGTGATATCTTGAAGAGCCGGGACCCTTTACAGAGAGGATACTCCATAGGCTCACCCTTTATGGCGAAGATAGTCAACTTCCCAATGCCATCTAAGTTTAAGCCACCTGTGGTCACCCCAAGATATGATGGAAGTACCAACCCTGTCCATCATGTTGAGATGTACCAATCAGCGGTAGATATATCCTCTATCTCAGATGAGATGAGGTGTCGTGCCTTTTCTGGCACTCTGACTGGGGTTGCACATGTTTGGTATATGTCTCTTCCAAAGAACTCTATTGAAAGCTTTAAGCAGTTAGCATATCATTTTATCCATAACTTTTTCTTTGGAGTGAGGCCACAGAAGAATACCACACACCTCCTCTATGTTAAGCAGGGGAAGAACGAGAGTCTAAAGGACTATATAGCCAGATTTAACAAAGAAAAGTTAGAGGTCGAAGACTATGAGGAAAGCATAGCCATGACAGCCCTCATTGGAGGACTCCAGAAGGGGAAGCTTTTATGGAAGTTTGCCGAAGACCCTCCGAAGATGATGGTTGAATTGCTGTCAACAGCGGGAAAGGTGATGAACGCCGAAGAGGCGATGGTCGCAAAATATGAAGATGAAAAAGGAGGCACTAGTGGGGGTAAGTACCAGAAAAAGAACAAGGAGGGGAGGAAGAGGTCTGTAGATGATAAATTCGTTGATTACACCCCTCTAACGATCAGCTACGAACACATTATGAATGAGATAAATAGTGACCGATCCTTAAAATGGCCCGAGAAGTTGAGGGCAGTCCCTCACAAGAGGAACAAAAACTTGTGGTGTGAATTTCACCAAGACCATGGCCATGTGATCGACAAGTGTTTTGCTCTGAAAGATGAAATCAAAAAAATGTTAAAAGAGGGGAAGTTAAGGAAATACGTTAACAAGAGTGCCTTCAAGAGAGGCCAAGGGGATGACCCTAGAAAGAAAAGAGATGATAGGTGCAGAGAAGACCCTCCAAACAGAAGGGATGACCCTTTGAACGATGAGGACGATCCCGACCTAACACCGAGAGACGACCATGGCCATGTAAAAAGAATTAATATGATCTCACTCGGCATAGGGATGATCTTCGGGGGTTTAGTAGGAGGAGGCTCAGAGGTCGCCGATAGGAAGGCCCATGTAGCTGAAGCCAAGGCAGTGACAAAAGCCGTGCACTCGACCTCTATGGAAGCAAAGTCAGAAAATAGGAAGAAAGTTGACCTGGATACCCTAATAATGGGATTCTCAAGAATAGACTTCAAGGGCCTCTTAGCCCCACGTGATGACCCTCTCGTCATCACTACCAGGGTACACGGGCGTGAGGTGCTGAGGATCCTAGTAGATGGGGGTAGTTCTGCAGATGTGATGTTTTGGTCGTGCTTTAAAGCCTTGGGTCTCAGCCGCGCTAGGCTCGTCCCATACCATTACCCATTGATTGGTTTTAGTGGGGAAAAAGCTCATCCCCTGGGAGTGTATGAGGCTGATGTTAGAATGGGGGACGAGTGGACGAGATGGCTTACCAAGAAGGTCAACTTTTTTATGATGGATGAACAAGTCTTCTCAGACTACTACATTATACTGGGGCGAGTGGTCCTCAAGGAATTTGAGGTCGTGTCGTCCACGGTTCATCAGATGATAAAATTACCGACCCCTTATGGGGTAGGGGAAGTCTAGGGAGATCAAACGACGACACGGGAATGCCACTTCAATTTTGCCAAAGAAAGAAAGGCGCACAAGAAAGCAGCAACCACTTACAATATTGATACCCTCGACCCTAGGGACGAGACTAAGATGAAGAAAGGAAAGGCCGCAGAAGAGGTAGAATCCATAGTCCTCAATGAGAATAAGCCAGAAAAAATCATCTAAATAGGCAAAGCTCTAAAGACAGACTTAAAAGAAGACCTCATCAAACTGCTAAGGAGAAGACATAACACCTTTGCATGGAGTCATGCTGATATGCCGGGGATTGACCCCAAAATTATGAGCCATAACCTCAACGTGGTAGAGGGCGTAAATCCAGTGAAGCAGAAGAGGAGGATTTATTCTCGAGAAAAGTATGAGGTCATTAGGGATGAGGTCAAGAAGCTAGAAGATACATAGTTTATCAGAGAGGTCATTTATCCCGAATGGCTGTCTAATGCGGTCATAGTCCCCAAGGCCAACAGGAAGTGGAGGATGTGTGTAGACTTCACCAATCTCAATAAACATTATCCCAAAGACAGCTTCCCTCTCCCCCGCATTGATCACATGGTAGATGCTATTGCAGGCCATGAGCTAATGAGCTTCACGAATGCCTATTTAGGTTACAACCAGATATTCATGAGCCCTGAGGACTCAGAAAAAATGGCTTTCATTACCGATAAGGGGACATACTATTATAGGGTCATGCCCTTTGGCCTAAAAATACGAGGGCAACGTATCAGCGCCTCGTGAATAAAATATTTGAAGACCAAATCGGGAAGTCTATGGAGGTATAAGTAGATGACATGTTAACCAAGAGTTTGAAGGCCGAAGATCATGTGGCTGACCTTGAGAGGACCTTTAACACGATGGATAAGTACCGGATGAAGCTCAACCCAGCCAAATGTGTTTTTAGGGTTGGAGTAGGGAAATTCTTGGGGTTCATCGTCAACCAAAGAGGCATTGAGGCCAATCCTGAAAAAATAAAGGCCCTCTTAGAAATGAAGACCCCCGGGACCATTAAAGAAGTTTAGAGGCTCACAGGGTGAGTAGTTGCTTTGAATAGGTTCGTATCCAGAGCCACAGACAAGTGTCTATCGTTCTTCAAAATTATCAGAAAAGCCTTCGAATGGAACGAAGAGTGTGACCAGGCTTTCAAGGAACTAAAGTCATACCTAGGGTCTCCCTTGCTGTTGTCACGACCAGTGCAGGGCGAACGACTACATGTGTACCTAGTCGTCTTAAAATCATCCATCAGCGCAGCCATTATGAGAGAAGAGGATGGGGTACAGAAGCCCGTGTATTTTAATAATAAGGCACTCCAGGGGGCAGAGCAAAGATACCCAAGGATGGAGAAGTTAGCCTATTCCCTGATCCATGCATCAAGAAAGATGAAGTCGTACTTCCAGTCCCATACAATGGTCATCCTCACCAACTCTCCTCTCAGGCAGGTCTTATACAAGCCAGAAAAATCAAGGAGGCTAATGGCCTAGGCTATAGAGCTGGGAGAGTTTGACATTGTATATCAACCTAGGATGGCCACTAAGGGGAAGCATTAGCTGATTTTATGGCTGAATTTACTTAGGAAGATGATGAGACTAAAGAGGAGAGCCTCGAGAAGATAGATACCTAGGAAGGTAGAATTGTTGAGTCATCCACAGATGGGGCTGAGACAAGCACCGCTAGAGAAAAAATTATCGAAAATGAAGAGGGAAGATATCTCTTTAGACAGGGATCCCTCACTGAGGGAAATTTCTCAGAGGAACAGGCTGTGTGGAACCTCTTCATTGATGGGTCTTCTTGCGAGAGCGGAAGTGGGGTTGGATTAACAGTATCAGCCCCCGACGGCACAGATATCGAGTACGCTCTGAGGTTCAACTTCAAAGCCTCCAACAATGAGTCTGTATATAAGGCGCTGATAGCAGGCCTCTCCTTGGCTCAATCTCTTAGTGTCTTCCAGATCTTGGTCTATTGTGATTCAAGACTAGTAGTGAATCAGATACTAGGAGCCTACGAGGTTAAGGATGAGAGAATGGATAAATATCTTGAAAGGGTAAAGGAATTATTGAAGAGCTTCAGAGAAAAGTTGAAAAGGATACCTAGGCTTGATAATGGTCGAGCTGATGCACTCGCTAGGCAGGCCTTGACAACTAGGACAGATATTAGGAGGACAGTCCCGGTGGAAATTTTGCTTCGATCAATGATTGAAGAGGAAGAGGGAACACTTGGCTCTTGCTTAAACATTAACAGGGAAGCTTCATGGACGGACTCTCTAATCAGATACATTAAAGAGGGGGAGATGCTAGAAGAAAAATAAGAAAGGAAGAAGTTGAGATACAGAGCTGCGAAATTCACTATCATCGGAGACACCTTGTACAAAAAGGGATTCTTGCTCCCCTTTGCGACAACCCTGCTTTTTAAATCTAATTAGGTTAGCTACGCCGAATTAAATTAAAGCGGAGCGTCAATATGTTGGCATTAGAAACAAAATTTAAATAAATGCAGTAAAGTAAACATGTACACTCTCATATGTGTAACCAAATCAGATAATGACATCTATAACAAGTGAAACCAACTCATAACTATTAACTGCAGTAATCCATCAGTAATCTCAAACTAAAAAATATAAAATGCCAATACATGCGGCCCAACACAAAATGGGAAAGAATAATACAACAATTCTCTCAAATACCAAGTAAAAACAACGTGATATTAATCTCTGATACCACCCTCAAGAAAAGGGAAACAAGCGACATAAATTAAAATAGAATAACTCCACAGCTACAGGAATCCTAAGATTGATATGATCTCATCAAGCTCCATAGTCTATTGTCCATCGGGACGAGGACCTGTCATATATTATGTATATAGGTGAGGAGCAAGAAGCAAGATAGACGAACGTCAAAGCAAGAAAACAAGCTATAAGATTATAAGATGTACTTATAATGAAAGCACACTAGTCATTACTCGTCTCCAGTAATTAAGTTGTTCAATTACCCAACCAATGTTCCTATGTTGTGACTACCCAACCCAAACTCGAGTAACGTGTAGTCTCATATCGTATCATGATTAATCATTTTTAATCCCATTTCAGTATTTAACGTATCAAAATATCTTTCCTTCAAGTATAATATCAAATGCATCGATTCGGGATATTATTTTAAGACACAAGCATAATATCTCACACAACAAGTCATATCGGGTCACTATCGTTAGCCGGGGGAACAAGTCGTAACACTAGGCCTACACACGAATACTCCCCAATATTACGTGGCAATGGCAATCTTATTAAGTCCTAAATCATATGGCATTTTAAGGTCTTTCTATCCGACCCGCATTACAACCATGTGTCCGGTTCCGATCGTTTATCTCCGACACGGCACTCGAGCGGAACCTAACCGAATCAATCACAAAAAAATCGCATTCAACATGTGCCTACGTCGACCGGAGGACTAGTCTAGTGTATACTCGACAATATACATGTAAAATAATTTCACACTTATGTATATATACAATCATGTCAAGTCTCTTACTCGAGTTATACAATAGTCATTATTTTTAATATAATATAATTTACATCATTAATTTACTAATTCAAAATCAAATCATTTCATGGTTATTGATTCGTATCGAATATTGCATATTTTCGCCCATTATCTTTATGCATTCTA
Organism: Sambucus nigra; assembly: GCA_949130495.1. Lineage (NCBI taxonomy): Eukaryota > Viridiplantae > Streptophyta > Magnoliopsida > Dipsacales > Adoxaceae > Sambucus > Sambucus nigra. Next base: position 259,746,343 of record OX422223.1, on the reverse strand, counting down.
GCACTTTTACGGTCCTAAATGCCTATAATTATGCTCATTTACCAGACAACCTTGGATTCGGATATGTACATGCTTTGTAGGGGTTATTTGTGCTTTTGTAGGTATTGGAACGCTAAAAGTGAGGTTCGGTTGCATTTCGGAGAAGTTCCATCGCTGGACGCTACTTCAAGGGCATTTTAGTCAATTCACATTTCTTATTCGGCTCATGGAAATTCCACGGATGCGTAGTTCATTGAGTTAGCATCGCGTGGCCACAAACGGTGCATCGTTTGGAGTTCAAACGAAGAAGCTAGGCTCGTTTCCGTAATGGACCTTTTCCCCCTCATCATGGACCAAATGCAGCCTGAAAACAGAGTACCGGTCGACCGCGGTTTCAACTTTTGCCGTGGGAAGGAGACAGTATGCTTTTGCCTAAGGGGCCGGTCGACCGGTAGTGCCAGATATTTTGGGCTCTTTCCTCTTTCTTTCCTTTTTCCCTTACTTTTTCCCACTTACTATATAAACCCATTTTTGGTTTTTATTCAGATATACTGAGTTAGAATAGATTGTAGAGAGTGGTAGTTAGGGTTTGGGTGGTTTTGGATGGTTCTTCTTCATTTATACTTGGTTTGACACCCCATTTGTTGTGTAAGTTGACTATTCATCATCCTCTCCATTTAATTTAAGTTGTATTTCCTTTGTTTCCATTGTTGTAGTATAATTTACAAGATTTCTAATTTAGGTTTTCTTGCTTTATTTACATGCTTTGATTTACACGCTTTCTAGTATAGAATTATCGCGTTTATTTATCGCTTTCCATTTACCGCAATTTTACGATGCTTTCTAGGTAACTTAAGTTAGGTTGTATTTGAATTGAACTCACTCGGGTTGACGCGTTGCTTTGCTTTGGTGATGGAGTTTACGGGTCTATTTCGGATGCGTTGTCCTAGTTATTATGCCTAGGAGATTTGACGGGGCATATCATGTATGTCCCGTGCTTACGACCTTTCGCGGGTAATTTCCGGGATATTTGTTGACGCCAAAATCTTATTAGGCTTTTATGACGATTTAGGGCGTAACAACTCTTGATTTAATTAACTGTCGAAACGAGATGCATTTGTAATAACTCGTCGACATATGTGACCATTTTATACTAATTAACTCGGGTGAGGGATATTCGACGCAAGCTATAGTTTTACTCGCTTTCATAATCTAGTTTCAATATATTGCCTAGTTAATCATTTCCCTTTATGCACCTTTTCTTTTAGTTTGTAATCATCTTTTACACTTTTATTTCGGAGTATTAAATCACTTGAATTCTAGCAACTCGTCTCTGTGGATTTTCGATACCCGACTTACCGCTATACTTACCCGTTGAGTGTAGTCGTAGTTTAGGTTTTTGTATAGTTCAGGTGAGCCGAATTCAAAATGACCGGCGCGTAGGTGACTCTCGCGTCGCGGCGAAACCCTGTCTATCAAATGGCGCCGTTGCCGGGGACTAGTTTATTTTAGACTTTATTTGATTTAATATTTCGTAGTATTTTCTTTCTATTTGTATTATTTGCTAATATTTTGCAGGACTTCCACATTTGATAACTTAGAAACGCTCGAATTCTTTCCGCGCGCACCTACTTTGTGGAATTCTCCACTTGAGCCATTTTTGGGGTAAGCATGTCTTATTCCAATTCTTTCGGTAATCCTTGTTGTAATTCTCAAAATTCTCGCAAACCTATGACTTTCGGTGAATACTTAGAATCCCAAAAAATTTCAAATTCAAATATTACCTTGGGCGAGTATAACGAAAGTCAAAATTTAGGTTATTGGAATTTTGATGACGATGATAATGATTTTGGGCCTTAACCTCCTTATAATAGGAATTTTGAAACGAATTGCAATAGTTTTCAAAATTCCTATAATAATGAGTTTTTGTTTAAGTCCGACGGTAATTTTCAAAGTTCCCATTCTAATGCATCCGCACCTCGACCTATGACATTCGGTGAGGGTTTGCGTATGTATGAGAATGAGAAAATTGAAACTCGTTATCGATAAGAAAATCGTTCGTGGGAACATGATTTGGATTTATTATTTGAGTCCGACGACGATTTTGCTTCCGAGACTTTTGAGGTCGACAAATGTTTTGAACCAAATGAGGTACTTGTGCCTACTTTGGAACAAGCCATTCTAGACTTTGCCCATCGCGTAATAGATATTGAAAGTAAGGATAAAAATGATGTAATAACTATTTGCAATGAAATGATTTCTTCTTTGGCCCCCAAAGAAGAACATTTCATTGAAAATGATTTTATTTCCTTTGAAATTCCAACTTCATGCGATGATGATTCATCTCATGAGTTTGAATTTCTTTCATCCCCATTTTCTTTCTCTATTACCCCACCGGAACAAGTACCCGATGATTCGGTTTCGAACTTTAATGTTTTAAACCCTATCGCCGATTGGAAGTACTTTCTCGAGTCGCCCTCCACGATCGCATCTTTTACTTGGTGTGCGTCGCCTCCCATTCCAACTTTAAAATCGTTGGGAGGATATTCGGCTTTTCTCGGTCCCCACTTGTTTTTGTCACCCATTCAATCCAAACCCCCCATCGTCCCACCAAAACTTTTAATTGGCGATGGTTCATTTCTTCCGCCTTACACATGCCTTCCGTTGTTAAAACGGAATTCATATTTTTCGGAAAGCATGCTTGTATGTGAGGGTACACCGGTTATCCTCCAAAGTCAAATCGTTCTTATGGTGGACCCTCAGCTATTTAGACTTCTAGTGTACAGTTAGTGTGAAGTCTAAATAGTAGGTTGTAAATAGTTAGCTTTTTATTTTTTCTTTCCTTTTTGATTTAGTCTAGTGTAATTAGTTAACTTTTTGTTATTTTTTTTTGCTATGCTCGGTACTAACTTGTTTTGTAGATTGTTTGGACTTGTTCTTATGGGGATCGCTCCACGTTTGGGTAATATCGCTATTTTCCTCTCTTTGACTTGGTTCTTAATTAACATTGAGGACAATGTCAAGTTTTAAGTTAGGGAGTGTGGGATATTCTATCCATTTCTTTATTTAGTCCATGTTTTTGCTCACATGTTAGTTACTTAGTATGTTTTTCTTAGAAAAATTCACACATGTTAGTTACTTAGTATGCTTTTCTTAGAAAAATTTATACATACACTTTCCATACCTTTGTTTGGAATGTTACTTGGGATTGAATGTTGTTGTTATGATGTCGGTTGCAATTTAGGTATATGAGAGTTTGACAAGTAAAGAAAAGAAAGTAGAAAAAAAAGTGAAGAAAAAGAGAAAGCAAAAAACAAAAGAAAACAAATGACAAAATGAGAAAAAAAAGAAAAGAAAAAGAAAGAGAAGTTTGTAAATGTTGTATATAGTTCAATAAGCTTTGATTACTCTCCCCGATGATATATCTAATGCCTTTTTGGAAGTTATTTTCCAATTTTAATATTGCCCGCATTTTCCCATTATCCCGAGTTTTCATCCCGAATACTTTGAATCCGTATATACATCCTTTCATTTCGTACCTTAGCCTAACCTACATTATAACCCTATTAAAGTCCTATGTGATCTTAAGTTGATGTAATTCAAAAGTTGAAATAGTTGTGATAATCTGTGAAAATGCATTTCGCCTCCTTTAATGAGCGGTATCCTTTCATTGAGATTATATTTTTCATTTTATATATAGCGTTCTTCATCTGTGACATGTGTGCGGCCTAGTTTCCATTTACATTTACTCTTTCGCCCGCATGTCCCGTGTGTTACCTCCCTGTTTCGAGTGAATTTGCTTGATGAGCGTAATGCCCGTGAGGATTGAGTATATGCTTGCTTTAATGTTTATCTGGTTTATTTAAGTTTTTCGCCAAATCATACTTTGCATGTGCTCGCTCCCCTCCCACATTTTAAGGTTTCAATTCTATGAGGTGCATTCGATAATGTTAATGATTTGGACTTTTGTTTGAATTCATTCACTTTGCTAATAATGCGTATAAAATCTTTTTCGCTTTTTTTGGGCTTGTCGCATGTTGGGTTGGGCATATTTTGAGGAAACCATATGATGTTTGTCGGTATCATCTCTGAAAACCCTCACGAGACGACACTCGTCCACTAGGGTAACCTAGGGGTTTAACGGCTTATTGCATATGCTAAATGCAATCATGTTCCCTACGAAAGTGGCAATTATATTTCGATGCATATATGCATTTTGTATTTCCTTCTGTGGACTAGTTTTGTTTGTTTCATCACTAGGGACTAGCAATGTTTAAGTTAGGGGGTGTGATTCGTATCGAATATTGCATATTTCCGCCCATTATCTTTATGCATTCTAGCACTTTTACGGTCCTAAATGCCTATAATTATGCTCATTTACCAGACAACCTTGGATTCGGATATGTACATGCTTTGTAGGGGTTATTTGTGCTTTTGTAGGTATTGGAACGCTAAAAGTGAGGTTCGGTTGCATTTCGGAGAAGTTCCATCGCTGGACGCTACTTCAAGGGCATTTTAGTCAATTCACATTTCTTATCCGGCTCATGGAAATTCCACGGATACGTAGCTCATTGAGTTAGCATCGCGTGGCCATAAACGGTGCATCATTTGGAGTTCGGACGAAGAAGCTAGGCTCGTTTCCGTAATGGACCTTTTCCCCCTCATCATGGACCAAATGCAGCCTGAAAACAGAGTACCGGTCGACCTCGTCCCTGGGACCGGTCGACCGCGGTTTCAACTTTTTCCGTGGGAAGGAGATAGTATGCTTTTTCCTAAGGGGTCGGTCGACCGGTAGTGCCAGATATTTTGGGCTCTTTCCTCTTTCTTTCCTTTTTCCCTTACTTTTTCCCACTTACTATATAAACCCATTTTTGGTTTTTATTCAGATATACTTAGTTAAAATAGATTGTAGAGAGTGGTAGTTAGGGTTTGGGTGGTTTTGGATGGTTCTTCTTCATTTATACTTGGTTTGACACCCCATTTGTTGTGTAAGTTGACTATTCATCATCCTCTCCATTTAATTTAAGTTGTATTTCCTTTGTTTCCATTGTTGTAGTATAATTTACAAGCTTTCTAATTTAGGTTTTCTTTCTTTATTTACATGCTTTGATTTACACACTTTCTAGTATAGAATTACCGCGTTTATTTATCGCTTTCCATTTACCGCATTTTTATGATGCTTTCTAGGTAACTTAAGTTAGGTTGTGTTTGAATTGAACTCACTCGGGTTGACGCGTTGCTTTGCTTTGGTGATGGAGTTTACGGGTCTATTTCGGGTGCGTTGTCCTAGTTATTACGCATAGGAGATTTGACGGGGCATATCATGTATGTCCCATGCTTACGACCTTTCGCGCGTAATTTCCGGGATATTTATTGACGCCAAAATCTTATTAGGCTTTTATAACGATTTAGGGCGTAACAACCCTTGATTTAATTAACTGTCGAAACGAGATGCATTTGTAATAACTCGTCGACCTATGTGACCATTTTATACTAATTAACTCGGGTGAGGGATATTCGACGCAACCTATAGTTTTACTCGCTTTCATAATCTAGTTTCAATACATTGCCTAGTTAATCATTTCCCTTTATGCATCTTTTCTTTTAGTTTGTAATCATCTTTTACACTTTATTTCGGAGTATTAAAGAACTTGAATTCTAGCAACTCGTCTCTGTGGATTTTCGATACCCGACTTACCGCTATACTCACCCGTTGAGTGTAGTCGTAGTTTAGGTTTTTGTATAGTTCAGGTGAGCCGAATTCAAAACGATCGGCGCGTAGGTGACTCTCGCGGCGCGGCGAAACCCTGTCTATCAGTTATATATCCCTAATAACCATAAGTATGTGATTAAGTTAGGATATTAGGCACAACACCACAATTATCTTACTAACAACGTGAAAAATATTATCATTCCTATTTCAACAACATGCTGCCCAGAATTTAAAATGCAGATTCGAGGCTCTTTCGATCAGTTTTTGGAAAAACTTAAAACTACAAAGTTGTTTGGAATGTGATTTTCTATAAGGACCCGCGAGCACGTTTCCATAGCCTGCATAAAACATACCCGAAATTAATATATAATATTCACCCCTGTTTTCGGCAACTTTCTGCCCAGAATTTTAAAACGCCGATTTGAGGATTTTCGATCCGTTTTTGGAAAAACTTAAAACTACAAAGTTGTTCGGAACGTGATTTTCTACAAGGACACGCCAGAACGCTACCGTTGCCTACTTAAAACCGACCCGAAACTAACATATACAGTTCGGACATGTTCACGATAACTTTCTGCGCAGAATTTTAAAACGCCGATTTGAGACTTTTCCGATCCGTTTTCGGAAAAACTTAAAACTACAAAGTTGTTCGGAATATAATTTTCTGTCGGGCAGCGTGGACGAAACATCCTTTTCGGAACCAAAACAGCTCAAAACGGTTTTTAATATGACGATTTACAAGTTCATAGATTTTTCAAATTCAAGAGGTTGTTCAACAATTCAATCCCTATAATGATCTTATTGCATTTGAATCTACATGGAGGGTGATCCTAATACATTTCATATCATTTTTAACATCAATATCATATTAATTTTGGGATCCAAATACATGTTCATGTGAATTTCATTATAGATACATAATATACACATATAGGTTATTAACTTGCCTTGGATTGTATAGAGAAGTTGAATCCTCTTAGCTTTCTTCTCTTCTTACTCTATCTCTCTCTACCAAACCCTAGCCCCCATTTGTGAAATGATAAAATGAAGACTTCTTCTCTTCTTTTCTATTTATACCTAGGGTTAGTTTATTTACAAAAATGCCATTGCCTCCAATTTTAACCCTCTCGATCCTTTTACGCATTAATTCGCTTCTAATATTTAAGTCGCACATTCGTATCTCAATGAATTCATTTTAACTTTTCATTTCCAAACATTTCGAATATATATACTGACATAGTTTTATTTCCAAACATTTCGAATATATATACTAACATAGTTTTTTTTTTTCAATTTCAATTCAATCAAAAATGCGGGGTATTACACCCTTGCTCATTTGTGTGCACCCGTCTGAAGTCCCACACATCTTGCAAGATGTACACGAGGGGTCATGTTCAAGCCATATTAGGGGCAGGTCTTTAGCATAGAGGATAGTAACCCAGGGATTCTGGTGGCCGACCTTAGAGAAAGATGCCACGACATACGTGAAAAGGTGTGATAAATGTCAAAGGTTCACCACCATCCCTCACCAGCCCCATCAGCCTCTTACCTCTATCACATCCCCATAGTCATTCACAGTATGAAGAATCGATCTAGTAGAACCCTTGCATAGGGTCGTCAATAACTATCGATACTTGATCATAGCAATTGACTATTTCTCAAAATGGGTGGAGGCGGAACCGATGGTAACGATCACCGAGCAGAAGACCTTCCAGTTTATCTGGAAAAACATTATATGCAGATATGGTCTCCCTAACACCCTCATCTCAGATAACGGGACTCAATTCAAGAATGCATCACAGGAGAAATACTGCGAAAAGGTCGGTGTCAAATAATTCTTCTCAACCCCAGGCCAACCTCAGGCTAATGGGAAAACTAAGGTTACAATTAGAACCATCCTAAACGGGGTCAAGAAAAAACTCGAGGAGGCAAAAGGAAGATGGGTTAGGGAGTTGTACGCTGTATTGTGGGCCTTCAAGACGACGGCAAAGACTCCTATCGAAGAATCCCCATTCATGCTGGCGTATGGCTCAGAAGCCGTCATCCCCACCGAGATTGGGTTTCCTACTCACAGAGTCCAAATGTATGACCCCCAGAGGAATATGGAAGAAAGGATACTTGATCTAGGAGAGAAGAGAAGACGCTGAGATAAGGCAAGCAGCCTACCAACAGAGGACTGCTAGGTTTTACAACCAGAGGTTAAAACAAAGGCCAATCGCGGTGGGGGACTTAGTCCTCAAGAAGACATGGCAGAAACCTAACAAGTTCCACCCAAATTGGCATGGCCCATATAGGATCATTAACGAAGTTGTCCCTGGAACCTATAGACTAGAAGACCTTTAAGGGGAACCCTTTTCCACCTAGAATGCAGATCATTTGAAGAAGTACTATCAATAATGTAATGTCCTATCGGACCACAGTTGTAATGAATTTGTTGCTCCAACAGAACACTTGGAATGTCAATGAGAATATTATATTGGCTCTTCATCCTGTGTTTGTTAATGATAGCATGATTAGGGTTATCCTTATTGAACCACCCTCGGCTAAGATGAGGGAAAATGGTGGGGACGACCCCGCATTTACCCTCAAGAAAGACGAGGGGGGACTTGAACATCATTAATTTGGTGATAACCACCCTCGGCTATGATGAGGGAAAATGGTGGGGATGACCACCCATTTACCCTCAAGAAAGACGAGGGGGGACTTGAAATTTAAAACATAATTAATTTGGTGATAACCACCCTCGGCTAATGGTGGGATGACCCCCCATTTACCCTCAAGAAAGATGAGGGTGGACTTGAAATTTAAAACATCATTTCATTGGTGGAAACCAACCTTGGCTATGATGAGGGCAAATGGTAGGGACGACCCCCCATTTACCCTCAAGAAAGACGAGGGAGGACGTTGATGGTAACCACCCTCGACTTTGATGAGGGCAAATGGTGGGGACGACCCCCCCATTTACCCTCAAGAAAGACGAGGGAGGATGTTGATGGTAACCACCCTCGGCTATGATGAGGGCAAAAGGTGGGGAAGACCCCCCATTTACCCTCAAGAAAGACGAGGGGGGACTTGAAATTTAAAACATCATTAATTTGGTGATAATCACCCTTGGCTATGATGAGGGCAAATGGTGGGGACAACCCAGCATTTTCCCTCAAGAAAGACGAGGGGGGACTTGAACATCATTAATTTGGTGATAACCACCCTCGGCTATGATGAGGGCAAATGGTGGGGACGACCACCCATTTACCCTCAAGAAAGACGAGGGGGACGTGAGATTTACAACATCATTAATTTGATGATAACCACCCTCGACTATGATGAGGGCAAATAGTGGGGACGACCCCCCATTTACCCTTAAGAAAGACGAGGGGGACTTGAAATTTAAAACATCATTTAGTTGGTGGGAAATTATTTGGGACGACCCCCTATTTACCCTCAAGAAAGATGAGGGGGGACTTGAAATTTAAAATATCATTTAGTTGGTGGGAACCACCCTCGGCTATGATGAGGGCAAATGGTAGGGATGACCCCCTATTCTCCCTCAAGAAAGACGAGGGGGAGTTAATGGGATAGTTAATTCAAAATATCATGAGCTAAGATAAATCACGCAAGAGGCAAGCATAGAAGACATGAAGAGGCATTATATTATAAACCAAGTGTTACAAATTCTTCTCCAACAAAAATAAAGTACAAAAATATTTTTACAAGAAGAGGGTTTTGGCTACAGACAGCCACCCTACTGAGCAGTATCAGCAGGCAAGGTTTTAATGTCAATCAGAGGCATTTCTTCAGTGACCAAAATAGGTCGATCCTCAGAGGTGCCGATGCCTTCAACGTTCACTTGAGACTCCACATGGGCCAGAGCCTTAGCAATAAGTGGGTCATCCAACTCCACCACTTCCAGAGAGGGGCGGACGGACAATACAGCATCAACAAACTTTAAGACGACCCACCGACAGGCCATCCTGATCCCCCTCTCTAAGTACTCAAGACCGAAGCCTTGAAACTCATCTGAGAGTTTGTAAGCCTCCACTGCATCGGCCTCGACTTTATTCACTACTCATTAAGTTCATCCTTGAATTGGACACCCTGGTTGGTCAAGGCTTCTTCCTTTTCTTTGATGAGGGAGTCCTTCACATTCAGGTCAGCCTTATGTTGCTTTGCTAGCTCATCCAGGATCCTGGCATGCTCGGTCCTCGTACTCTCCAACTATGCCCACGCAGTCTACAGTTCGGTCTTCAAATCGGCCTTATGATGAATAGCCCTCTCAGTCTCGTAAAACATTTATTAATTCTCAGCCATCCACTTGGTAGCCGAGATGAAGGCGCAGACAAACTACATAGATAAACACATGTTAAAATAGGTCGAGGGAACAGTTCATGAAATGATGAATCAAAAATAATGAAGTCAAAAGAGGTACCTGAGCCAAAGTGTGCAGACCGTAATCATAGACCTTGGCTGGGGGCATATTTGATAAGAATTCATAATCTATAGCCGAGGGTGCAAAAAACAATGAGGTTTTAGCCGCCCTCAAATTGGCTATGAGGGATGAGGGTTCATCCTTGAGGAAAGCAAGATTCTGAGACCAATAGGCACCCATGCTAGAAGAGGAGCTGGTACCCTTAATGTGTGCCTGAGACACCTCTACCCTCGCCCTCGTCCGTGAGTCAGGCCTAGAGCCCTCAGGAACTTCGAGCTCCATCCTTTTGCGACTATCGGAGGTCGGCTCCACTTCTGTCGGACTCACGGCATTTGTCTTCTTCTGAGCCAGTTGAGGCTCCTTGCCTTTCTTCTTTCCCAAGCTAAACAGTAAACTTGGGGCAGTCATCTCCCAGAGTTTATCAGATATATTTGTAGGACAACCTGAAAAGGGGATGATATATCAGAAAAATACAGTAGCAAAGATGAAACACTTGAAGAAAATTAAAAATTGAGCAAAAATCCACTCACATAATTCTGTCAGGGGGCCGATTCTCATACCAGCTTCTTTGAGGAAGCGAGGGGTCATCAAATCTTCAAATTTGTGAAGTTCACCCTCTTTCCCTCATTCCCTCGAGTAGTCAACAATGACCCTCTCCTCCAAGCTGAGTCTGGGGTCTGACCGCGCTTTCATTGAGGGGTTGACCATGCCCTTGGGACCCTCGGATTGTCTTCTAGGGGCTCGTCCCCGACAGGGAATTCCCAATCCCTAGAGATAAAGAAAAACCTTTTCTTCCAGTCATGATTAGAAGTCTAATCTACGTGAAGGAGTTTCTTATCGGACTTAATAGCCCAGATAAAAATACCCAGGCTGCTTGGACGACGAGGTGATATTATTACAGGCTATGAATAAATCAACTGAGGGCACATCGATAAACGTATTCTTCCAAAGGGATACATGGCCGAGGATAGTCCTCCATAAATTAGGAGTGAGTTGAGAAGGAGCAATCCCAAGGGCAGACAATATGTCGACTATAGCAGGGTGCAGAGGGAACCTAACACCTATGATTCGTATCGAATATTGCATATTTTCCCCCGTTATCTTTAGGCATTCTAGGGCTTTTACGGTCCTAAATTCCTATATTTATGCTAATTAACCAGATAACCTTGGATTTGGATATATATACATGTTTTGCAGGGGTTAATTGTGCTTTTGTAGGTATTGGAATGCTAAAAGTGAGGTTTGGTTGCATTTTGGAGAAGTTTCATTGCTGGACGCTACTTCAAGGGCATTTTAGTCAATTCACATTTTTTATTCGGCTCATGGAAATTCCACGGATGCGTAGTTCGTTGAGTTAGCATCGCGTGGGCGTAAACGGTACGTCGTTTGGAGTTCGGACAAAGAAGATATGCCTGATTCCGTAATGAAACTTTTCTTCCTTGTGATGACCAAATGATGCCTGAAAACAGAGTACTGGTCGATCGTGTCCCTGGGATCGGTCGACCGCGGTTTGGAATTTTTCCATGGGAAGGAGACAGTGCGCTTTGGCTTAAGGGACCGATCGATCGCGCCCCTGCGACCGGTCGACCGGTAGTGCCAGATATTTTGGGCTCTTTCCTTCTTCTTTCCTTTTTTCTTTTACTTTTTCCCACTTACTATAAATACCCTTTTTTGTTGTAAATATGAGATATATACTTAGTTAGAATAGATTGTAGAGAGTGGTAGTTAGGGTTTGGGGTTTTTGAAGAGTTTGGCTTTGATTCTTCTCGGTTTGACACCCGATTGGGTTGTAAGTTACACTATTCATCGTCCCTACCATTTAATATAAGTTTGTATTTCTTCATTTCTTGATTTCTAGTGTAATTTCCATGCTTTCCTAGTTAGTTTACATGCTTTGATTTACACACTTTCTAGTATAGATTTACCGCGTTTATTTACCGCTTTCGATTTACCGCATTTTTAACATGCTTTCTAGGTAATTTAAATTAGGTTGTGTTTGAATGGAACTCACCCGAGTTGATGCGTTGCTTTGCTTTGGTGATGGAGTTTACGGGTCTATTTCGGGTGCTTTGTCCTAGTTATTATGCCTAGGGGATTTGATGGGGCATATCATGTATGTCCCTTGCTTACGACCTTTCACGCGTAATTTTTGGGATATTTGTTGACGCCAAAATCTTATTAGGCTTTTATGATGATTTAGGGCGTGATAACCCTTGATTTAATTAACTGTCGAAACGAGACGCGTTCTTAATAACTCGTCGACCCATGTAACCATTTTATACTAATTAACTCGGGTGAGGGATATTCGACGCAACCTATAGTTCTACTCGCTTTGTTAACCTAGTTTCAAGACCTTGCCTAGATTAATATTTCCCTTTATGCATATTTTTCCTTTTAGTTTGTAATCATATTTTACACTTTTATTTCGGAGTATTAAATCACTTAAATTCTAGCAACTTGTCTCTGTGGATTTTCGATACCCGACTTACCGCTGTACTCACCCGTTGAGTGTAGTCGTAATTTAGGTTTTTGTATAGTTCAGGTGAGCCGAATATAAAACGACCGGCGCGTAGGTGACGCTCGCGCCGCGGCGAAATCCCTATCTATCAAATGGTACCGTTGCCGGGGACTAGTTTGTTTTAGACTTTATTTGATTTAGTATTTCATAATATTTTCTTTCTATTTGTATTATTTGCTAATATTTTGCAGGATTTCCACATTTGAGCACTTAGAAACGCTCGAAGTCTTTTCGCGCGCACTTCTTTGGTGGAATCCGCCATTCGAGCCATTTTTGGGGTAAGCATGTCTTATTCCAATTCTTTCGGTAATCCTTGTTATAATTCTCAAAATTCTAGGCCTATGACTTTCGGTGAATACTTAGAATCCCCAAAATTTGCAAATTCAAATATTACTTTGGGCGAGTATAACGAAAGTCAAAACTTAGGTTATTGGAATTTTGATGATGATGATAATGATTTTGGGCCTTTACCTCCTTATAATAGGAATTTTGAAACGAATTCGAATAGTTTTCAAAATTCCTATAATAATGAGTTTTCGTTTAAGTCCGATGGTAATTTTCAAAGTTCCCATTTTCATGCATCCGTGCCTCGACCTATGACATTCGGTGAGGGTTTGCGTATGTATGAAAATGAGAAAATTGAAACTCGTTATCGGGAAGAAAATCGTTCGTGGGAACATGAGTTGGATTTATTATTTGAGTCCGACGACGATTTTGCTTTCGAGACTTTCGAGGTCGAGGAATGTTTTGAACCAAATGAGGTACTTGTGCCTACTTTGGAACAAGCCATTCTAGACTTTGCCCATTGCGTATTAGATATTGAAAGTGAGGATGAAAATGACGTAATATCTATTTGCAATGAAATGATTTCTTCTTTAGCCCCCAAAGAAGAACATTTCATTGAAAATGATATTATTTCCTTTGAAATTCCAACTTCATGCGATGATGATTCATCTCATGAGTTTGAATTTCTTTCATCCCCATTTTCATTCTCTATTACCCCACCGAAACAAGTACCCAATGATTCGGTTTCAAACTTTAATGTTTTAAACCCTATCGGCGATGAGGAATACTTGCTCGAGTCGCCCTCCACGATCGCATCTTTGCCTTTGTGTGCGCCGCCTCCCATTCCATCTTCAAAATCATTGGGAGGATATTTGGCTTTTCTCGGTCCCCACTTGTTTTTGTCACCCGTTCAATCCAAAGCCCCCATCGTCCCACCAAAACTTTTAATTGACGATGGTTCCTTTCTTCCGCCTTACACATGCCTTCCGTTGTTCAAACGGAATTCATATTTTTTGGAAGGCATGCTTGTATGTGAGGGTACACCAGTTATCCTCCAAAGTCAAATTATTTTTATGGCGGACCCTCACCTATTTAGACTTCTAGTGTACAGTTAGTGTAGAGTCTAAATATTAGGTTGTATATAGTTAGCTTTTTATTCTTTCTTTCCTTTTTAATTTAGTCTAGTGTAATTAGTTAACTTTTTATTATTTTTTTTTGCTATGCTCGGTACTAACTTGTTTTGTAGATTCTTTGGACTTGTTCTTTGGGGGATCGCTCCACGTTTGGGTAATATCGCTCTTTTCCTCTCTTTGACTTGGCTCTTAATTTACGTTGAGGACAATGTCAAGTTTTAAGTTAGGGGGTGTGGGATATTCTATCCATTTCTGTATTTAGTCCATGTTTTTGTTCACATGTTAGTTACTTAGTACTCTTTTCTTAGAAAAATTGAAAAATTTCAAAAAGATTTTCTTTCTTTTTTTCTCCTTTTTTGGGCATTTTGCCTTTGTTTCCGATGATAAATTTCAATAATTGCTCGATCCAATAGACAACCCAATGATGCATGTTCTCGATTTTAGAAGTTATTAGACTTTAGTCTCGATTATTGATATTGTGAATAACTTCATGAATTAAACTTTAATCCCATGAGCACATTCACTTTTATGGTTATATTGATTTGGTTTAAGATTTTTATAACTCGATAATCTTTTGTTGTGTTGTATATACTTACACCGAGTAAGCTTTGTACCTTTCGTCGTTTGTGAGTGTATACACTATTCTTTTCTCATTGAAAACGTTGAATTCGTTGGTAATCTCACTATTCTTTCATTTGATCGTTCATTAATTGAGTTCATACTTGAAATTTGTTACTTGATCATGATTTTCATATATTGTTTTGATTCGTGAATTGCGTAAACTTTGTGAAATGATCATAGGCATTCTTTGTTATATCACCCATATTAGCCTTGACCTCACCCTTATATGTTTACCCTCGTTAACCCCTTTGAGCCTAAATATAGCCTTTCGTTTCATAACCCAAATCCCATAACCAACTCTAAATTGGAGTTTTAGCCCATACATACACCTTCCATACCTTTGTTTGGAATGTTACTTGGGATTGAATGATGGTGTTATGATGTCGATTGCAATTTATGCATATGAGAGTTTGATAAGTAAAGAAAAGAAAGTAGTGAAAAATTGAAGAAAAAGAGAAAGCAAAAAGCAAAAGAAAACATAAGAAAACATGAAAAAGAAGAAAAGAAAAAGAAAGAGAAAGTTGTAAATGTTGTATATAGTTCGAATAATCTTTGATCACTCTCCCAGATGATATATTGAATGCCTTTTTGGAACTTGTTTTCCAATTTTGATATTGCCCGCATCTTCCCATTATCCCGAGTTTTTCATTCCGAACACTTTGAATCCGTACATACATTCCTTTCATTTCCTACCCTAGCCATACCTACATTACAACCCTAGTAAAGTCCTATGTGATCTTTGGTTGATGTAATTTAAAGGTTTAAACAGTTGTGATAATCTGTGAAAATGCATTTTAGCTCTTTTAGTGTGCGGTATCTTTCATTGAGATTACAAGTTTTTATTTCCTATATAGCGTTCTTCTTTCATGACATGTGTGCGGCCTAGTTTCCATTTACATTTACTCTTTAGCCCGCATGTCCCGTGTGTTAGCTCCTTGTTTCGAGTGAATTCATTTGATGAGTGTAATACCCGTGAGGATTGAATATTTTCTTGCTTTAATGTTTATCCGGTTTATATAAGTTTTTGCCAAATCACACTTTGCATGTGCTCGCTTCCCTCCCATATTTTAAGGTTTCAATTCTATGAGGTGCATTCTTTAATGTTAATGATTCGGACTTTTGTGTGAATTCATTCACTTTGCTAATAATGCATATCAAAATCTTTTTCGCCATTGTTGGGCCTGTCGCATGTTGGGTTGGGCATATTTTGAGGAAACCATTTGATGTTTGTGGGTATCATCCCTGAAAACCCTCACGACACGACACGACACTCGTCCGCTAGGGTGACCTAGGGGTTTTACGGCTTATTGCATATGCTAAATGCAATCGTGCTCCCTACGAAAGTGGCAATTAGATTTTGATGCATATATACGTCTTGTACCGCCTTCTGTGGACTGGTTTTGTTTTAATTCATTACTAGGGACTAGCAATGTGTAAGTTAGGGGGTCTGATTCGTATCGAATATTGCATATTTTTGCCCGTTATCTTTAGGCATTCTAGCGCTTTTACGGTCCTAAATTCCTATATTTATGCTAATTAACCAAACAACCTTGGATTTGGATATATACATATTTTTCAGGGGTTAATTGTTCTTTTGTAGGTATTGGAACGCTAAAAGTGAGGTTCGGTTGCATTTCGGAGAAGTTCCGTCGCTGGACACTACTTCAAGGGAATTTTAGTCAATTCACATTTCTTATTCGGCTCATGGAAATTCCACGGATACGTAGTTCGTTGAGTTAGCATCGTGTGGCCATAAACGGTGCGTCGTTTATAGTTCGAACGAAGAAGATATGCCTGATTCCGTAATGAAACTTTTCTTCCTTGTGATGACCAAATGCAGCCTGAAAACAGAGTACCGATCGACCGCGTCCCTGGGACCGGTCGACCTCGGTTTGGAATTTTTCCATGGTAAGGAGATAGTGCGCTTTGGCTTAAGGGACCAATTGACCGCGCCCCTGCGACCGGTCGACCGGTAGTGCCAGATATTTTGGGCTTTTTCCTTCTTCTTTCCTTTTTCTTTCCTTTTTTCTTTTACTTTTTCCCACTTACTATAAATACCCTTTTTTGTTATAAATATGAGATATATACTTAGTTAGAATAGATTGTAGAGAGTGGTAGTTAGGGTTTGGGGTTTTTGAAGAGTTTGGCTTTGATTCTTCTCAGTTTGACACCCGATTGGGTTGTAAGTTACACTATTCATCGTCCCTACCATTTAATATAAGTTTGTATTTCTTCACTTCTTGATTTCTAGTGTAATTTCCATGCTTTCCTAGTTAGTTTACATGCTTTGATTTACACGCTTTCTAGTATAGATTTACCGCGTTTATTTACCGCTTTCCATTTACCGCGTTTTTAACATGCTTTTTAGGTAATTTAAATTAGGTTGTGTTTGAATGGAACTCACCTGAGTTGACGCGTTGCTTTGCTTTGGTGATGGAGTTTACGGGTCTATTTCGGGTGCGGGTGCATTGTCCTAGTTATTACGCCTAGGGGATTTGATGGGGCATATCATGTATGTCCCGTGCTTACGACCTTTCGCTCGTAATTTCCAGGATATTTGTTGGTGCCAAAATCTTATTAGGCCTTTATGATGATTTAGGGCGTGATAACCCTTGATTTAATTAACTGTCGAAAAGAGACGCGTTCTTAATAACTCGTCGACCCATGTTACCATTTTATACTAATTAACTCGGGTGAGGGATATTCGACGCAACCTATAGTTCTACTCGCTTTGTTAATCTAGTTTCAATACCTTGCCTAGATTAATATTTCCCTTTATGCATATTTTTCCTTTTAGTTTGTAATCATCTTTTACACTTTTATTTCGGAGTATTAAATCACTTAAATTCTAGCAACTTATCTCTGTGGATTTTCGATACCCGACTTACCGCTGTACTCACCCGTTGAGTGTAGTCGTAATTTAGGTTTTTGTATAGTTCAGGTGAGCTGAATATAAAACGACCGGCGCGTAGGTGACGCTCGCGCCACGGTGAAATCCCTGTCTATCAACCTACCCTGAGCATCTGCTCATAAATAGCAACCTCCCCTTTATTCCCTTGGAAGACTCTCTCGTCGGTGTTTGGGACCGTCATAGTCACATTGGGCTTTATACCAAACGTGTCCCTCCACAGCAAGAGGTCGCGATCCCTAACGGATGAGACATAAGCCGAGGCACTAGAAGTGTCAACTTGGTCAGCATTCAGATCCTCACTATTGTCCTCATGCCCTTCGTCCCCAGATCTCTCAGCCTCAGTGTCTTATGGTGGTCCATCTGGAAAGGCCACCTGGAAGGCAAGAGAGGACAGGGCTGTTACTGGGATAGCCTCAGAAGGTACTATGACCTCGGCCTGTCAGCTCGGGCTAAGATTGGACGTCTCTCCCCTCCTAGAAGGCCTAGCACCTATTGGTGACGATGATCTCTCATTCATTTCTCCCTCGTATGTCTGACTATCGACTGGACGACAAGATGACTCACAGGACTCAGATGGTATTATTATGGCTAAAGGAATGGGGAAGATGGGTCGTACCCAATTAGGGTCGGCACCTCATCTTCGCTCGTCCTCTTCCTCTATTCGCCTAATCTCAGCAAAGAACTTATCCCTCAAGGTTGGGAACTCCTCGGCTAAATCGTAAAGTCTTTAAAGCATTAAGGGGAAGACCCTACACTTAAAGGAATTTATTTAAGCTAACTACAAATAGGTTTGGTATTTGACCAAGTTTAACTCTTGGATCAAACATAAAGAAATGGAGGGTTTCGATCATGAATACCCAAGAACAAATGGAAACAGGATGACCGGAGAAGAGCGTCGGAGAACAACCGAAAAACCTAAGAAGTATTGTAAATAGGCACTAAACCACCACGAATTGGTGGAGGAGTAATCCTAAGAAGTGTAAAACCTAAGGTTCAACCCTACAACCGCCACAGGAGTGCGGATTCACACGTCGGAAGGGTATAAAATAACCAAGAAAAACTAGAAAAACAAACCTAAAGCAAGAAAGCAAACAGATATGGAAGATAAAGAGGAAATTAGGGCAGAAAGAGTACCTGAGAAATAACGATGACAGAGCTAAGCTTGGAACACGACGAAAGGTAGAGAATGGCAAAAATGTCATTTGGAGCTTCTAAAGGAACTAGAGAGAGAAATCTTTGGCGCGAAGAAGAAGAAGAAGAAGAAAATGATTGTTTAAAAAAGTTTAAATACTTAATTATTGGTGGGCCCATTAACCAATTGTGCACAGCCCACGAGGAGAAGCATCATTAGGGCACAAAGTCCCAAACTAAATGTGCAGCCGCCACATCTGCGAAAAAGAAACGATGATGGATACCTGGAGATATACAACTTGATAGATGTCACTTACCCATCTGACCACACACTTGAGAATTCCAAGGCAACATTACCCCTCAGCCATCTCAACAAACATCGATGGTTAAGGGCTAGGGGTGATTGATATACTCATATATACCCTTGGCCAGGCTGAGGGTGTCCTCCACCCATACGAGGGATCAGGCCCTGGATGATTTCAAGCACCACAACTCCGTTACAGGAAGGATCAGCCAGGATGACCCCTCAGTTTGGAACAGACGACCCTTCAAGAGGCCGATCCCTCACCATGGCCCAGTCGACCATTCAAGGGGTCGACCCCTTATCATAGGCCGAACGACCCTTCAAAAGACCGACCACTCATAGCGGTCCCGACGAACCTTGAAGAGGTTGACCCCTCATCATGGTCGAGATGACCCTTCAAGAGGCCGACCCCTCATCGTGGTCCAGATGACCCTATGAGGGGCCGACCTCTCATTATGGCCCAGACAACCCTTCAAGGGGCCGACCCATCATCATGGGTTGAACGACCCTTCAAGAAACCAACCACTCATTGCAATCCAGACGACCCTTCAAGAGGCCAACCCCTCATCATGGCCTAGATGACCCTTCAAGAGGTCGATCCCTCATCGTGGTCCATACGACCCTATGAGGGGATGACAGTACGAGGCCCATATCTAGCAGGACCCAACGTCAGCATCCATTTTAGCCTCGTCCTGACATTCTAGGCCAAGGGTAACATCATCACAGTACGTGATTTGGGAGACGTGTGGAACAGTGCGCATGAGACTCATATAGCATGTGGACTAGACCGTTATAACAATATCATCCCCTCACGTGAGGGAATATTATGCCATCATTTATCACAAGGGGCACATCCATTTGTCAACGGGGGATTGGCTATATCATCATTTACATGCCCCATGCATGCTTAGGGGGTACACTACTCCCCCCAAGCCTTATATATATTTGTCACCTATAACCCTGTAAAGGGATTGATAATTGTAACGCTAGCTAAAACTCTGCTTGTACACACACTAGAGAGAGAGAGTGAGCTTATGTGCATTATATCCAAGG
This sequence comes from Sambucus nigra, assembly GCA_949130495.1. NCBI lineage: Eukaryota > Viridiplantae > Streptophyta > Magnoliopsida > Dipsacales > Adoxaceae > Sambucus > Sambucus nigra. Next base: position 259,726,269 of record OX422223.1, on the reverse strand, counting down.
CCATTAGTGCCCATATTTAGTGGATCACACACTCATAGTGGATGTAGGCCTAATTGGCTAAAACACTATACATCATTGTCTTATTCCTCTTATACTCATCCCCTTCTATACACTTACACACATATACATCTCTATGGCTGCCATTGTTATTACTGTTTGAGCTCATCATCAGTTATCTGGTGGTGCTGAATCTTAGCATCATCACTTCTCAAACATGTCTGTCATACGATTCTTGATATCTTGTTATCCATTAGAGGGTGAATCCATGGCTTGCTCTAACTCCTCTACTTGGTTGTCCGTGCCTGAGCGAGCTCTGATACCACTTTGGTACGAATTGCCTTTTTAGTTTGCAAACTTAAAAACATGAATAAGAAGAAAAAGAATTAATAGGGTTAATGGAGGAACCCCAATGCCTCTTTTCAACCACAGCTGTGTTGGATAATAATCTTTTCGCATCCTATTCATAACTAACAACCCCATTTATACATGAAATCCAAAACTACTAGAAGATAGGAGCAACCCACTCTGAAAACTACCTAAACAAATATGAATAATGAACTACGAATTACAAATAAATATGACTCATCTAATACATTCCTATAAAATAAAAATAAACTACTCCATGTCTGTAAGGCTCTTTTAGACTATTTTATTTGGAAAACAACATACGTATCATTGTTAGAGCACCCACAATGGGATGCAAAATGTCAAAAAAAATTCTAGGTTTACAAATTGGGATGTCTGCACCAATGAACATAATGGACAAGTTTTGTCTCTCGATTTGTAGTGGTTTTGTAAAGATACAAAATGGATACAGAATTTGCAAAGAGTTCCTATGAACTTTATTTGTTTGTAAGAATTCTTGCGAAGAAATAAAGTTCATAAGAAATATTACAAACAAATATTGTTCGTAAGAAATATGGTTTATATTTTCTACGAACAACAATAGTTCGTAAGAAATGGTTTTACAAATTATAGGTTCTCCACCACTGTAAAGATGAGTCCAAATGAATGGTAAACTTCATATTTCAGTTCTCTAAACTGCCTTTCATGGATACTCTTAGAAAATGGTGTATAAAATATTTTCATTCATATGTAACATGAATATAGTTCATGTGATTTTGATGATAATTCTGTGTAAATAGAATGCAACATTATCAAGACAATACACTACACAAAATCTGCCGAATTGTCATGGTCATTGACCTTGACAAGTTGGACTTGTAAAGGTCAATGACCGTGACAATTTTGGGGGTGACAACTTTTATTGTCACGGACTTGTCACGGTCATTGATCGTGACAAGTTCGTTGGACTTGTCACGGTTAAGGACCGTGAGAAACCCATGACATTTAATAAAAAAATTATCACGGTCAATGACCGTGATAATTCTGGACAGAATTGAAAAAAAATCTACTGGACAGAATGGCCACTGCCCAGCAGTATATTTGTACCTGTTATAGCAACGTTGTACCTGTTCAAACATTATATATCCAAATAAAATAGAGATAATGCAAATATACATTCAAAACAATATGCATCACGATATAATCCGAATATAATTCAAATATAACAACTTAAAACAACAATTCAATTCAAATAATGTCACTAAATGTCTGGGGTAAGGTTAACTCTGAGGAGGTGATTAGGACACACGATATACGAATTGATACACCCACCACTATACATCGTTATGCATTGTTCACACAACCATAACGGGGAGTTCTCCTTCCCAGGTATCACATGCGTGACGAGCACCTTGGACTCGATATCTTGAAGCAAACGTCCATGAATTGGCATACCCTGGACGGTATTCGGGTCCCTCAACCCCCGCCCTATCCGTTGGCCATAAAATATGTCCAGTATAAACACGCTCAGCCAACCAAGTGTCAGCATCGGTCGGTTAAAGGGAGACAAATAGGGGAGTGGATCATCAAAGTCTGCACGTGTCGGCGATGAAGCAACGAGGTCCACATCCTCATCATCCTGCACCTCGTCCTCCTGCACCTCCTCCTCCACCACCTTCTCCTTCCCTTTCCCCTTACGGTTTTCATATAATGAACGCTTCATGAATGAGAATATATCTTGGACTGTCGCCTCCAAATGGGACAACTTCGCGTCATGCGAGTCCACCGTTCGAGTCAACCCGGTGTCGCTCGTCTCCAATCCGATGATCCTAGATTTGTCCACCCGCGAGCTCACCCCCCTTATCCTCCCCTTGCGATCAGCGCCAAGCACTTGGGTGAGTTCTCTATGAAAAAAGATGCCTTGTCGGCATCAGACTACGACTCATGCACTTCCATAAGTTTTGCCTGAAACGACAAAAAGCACATGATTAGTAAAATAAAAAAATAAAAAAATTATAACGTTATTAATAAAAAGTAAATTGTCGGATTACTTACAATCGTGGCCGCGACGCTCGGGGTCACCTCCTTATCCTTTCCTTTCTTTATCCGAATAGTTACATAAGTATCGAGCCTATGTGGCCTACCCCCAGGGCCACTCCTTGTCCCCTGAAATAAAATAAAGTAAAATTAGTATCGGCCCCGCAAAGTAAAATAATGCAAAATAATATATTTATGTAGTTATAGAAAAATTAAATCTTACCATCATCCTATGCTCCACCTCGGCGTAAGACGTCCGGTCGGAGTAGTGCACGTCCATCTTTTTTGCTCGGTTTTCCCTCCCCAATTGGCGAGATGCCAATTATCGCTCGCCGATTTCATTGTCAATGAAGTGTTTCCATTTTGCCAATGAGATCGACTCCTTCGGCGGGACAGATTCACGCATTCGGATAACGGACTCTCGGGTCTTCCCAAAGTACCAGGTCCGTATATTTTTCTTCCACGTCTTGTGTTGCTCCCTCAACTACTCCAAGACGGAATCGCGTAGCTTTGGATCCAGGCTGAATTGTTCCTGTCCAACAAATACAATATTAGTTGCGAATAAATATAAATGTAAAATGAAGTCAAAATTGAAATTGAAATTGAAATTGAAATCGAAATTGAAATTGAAATTGAAATTGAAATTGAAATATTCATATAAATATAAATATAAATACATTACCTGTAGTTCCACCCAAACAGCTAACTTGAGCTCATTTGGCACCTCCCTCCAACTAGTGTACCCCGGGCCAATGATCGTCTTTACCAGCTTGAAGGATCTCGCTAATAGCCCCGTCTTGTTCTCGACGGCCATCCCTAATTTTCCATATTTTGGGAGCCTAGGGTCCGAGGAGCCCCCGTCGCCTCCGCTACCACTGAGCCCAGACGACATCATCATAACCAGCATCATCATCCTCGCCTTTATACCTGAAGGAGACATTTGCTGTAAAAAATATTGTTATTAGTACAAATCAAAATGAATTATAAGAAAACATGCAAATATGTACAATTACTACAAATCCAAATGAATTGTTACTATTTAACACCTCAATTCTGAATTCCAAAACAACAGCATCTAGCTCATAATATGTACAATTACTATAAATCCGAAACATCCCCACCCCCACCCCTACTGCCCACACACATGCACACTACACAAGAGAGAAAATGATAAAGTGAAAATCAATTAAAAGCATTAAAAATGGATTGATAAAGTACAAATTGGAATATTTATTACAAATTGAAAAATTGTTTCAAATTCGGGTTATCATCAAAATGGATTGATATTCGGTAGGAGCAGCCAAGTCATCCACACTACAATTTAGATGCTTTTGTGCGTGTAGGACATTTGGCCAAGGCTCGTTGTTAATATACTCCGAGTAAAACACTTGGTTAACCTTTTGAAATGCACAAGCAAACGGCTCATCGCTCACGTGGTCGTTGCTCTTCAACTTGGCAAGTCAACCATGATCAAATTAGGGACATGATCAACTTTACAAGCATTTTTATCCTCAACTCTTACCCAGTCACAGTAAAATACAACCTCTTTGAAGCTTATATAATCCAATTCAAATATATTTCGGATTGCACCATAGTAAGCCATTTCAGCTTCAACGAGGTTTTTATCTTTTGCGCTCACTCGAAAGAAAGTAAGAGCCTTGTATGAAATGCCCGAGTTCAGTACATTTGTACTTTCCTCGTACACTATAGCCGAAAACGTAACCGTCCAATTGATACCTTTTGTACTCTTGTGCCACGAACAAGGGTCCAGTGGCTAGACGAGCAAGCCTTGATGTCACATCACCCGTCTTTAAGAGCTGAGAATATATAAATTAATTATATTAGTTATAAAATTTGAGTGTAATGTAACGTTATATAACGACCATTTTCATTATAATTACCTCGTGTCAACCACAGCCTAAATTCGCTGTCTGATTGTACCATTGTTTTTCATCGTTTATTGTTCTCACGGGCTTCATATTTTTTTCACATTACAAAATTAATCATGAATAAAACAATCTAAAATAGTGTTAAACATTATAATAATTGAAAGTTACTTTTTCCATTCTTCGACACCTTCATGTGTGTCGAATAGATAACGAGCTACTTGTTCATGTTGTAAACTCATTAATTTCACTCGTTTTCCCATCACATAACCACCATCATCGACGAACTCATTAGTGTCATCAACACTGGTTGAGTTAGGCATATATTTTCAAGTATATATTGATGACTCCACGGTGATGTATTCCTCTGCAATTGATCCTTCAATGTATCGCGTATTCTTGACGTAATCTTTAAAAACTTTCATCAATCTTTCAAACGGATACATTCACCTATATCTAACTGGACCACAAAGAAGTACCCCATCGCATAGGTGTACCAACAAGTGAACACTTATGTCAAAGAATGCTGGGGGAAAGTACTTCTCCAACACACAATTCGCTTCGATCACCTTCAATTTTGCGGCCACTATGTGTTCTCGATTGACTACCTTCTCACACAAGAGTGAGAAGGTAATACTAATTTGCATAATAGCCCTCTGCAAATCCTTGTGCTTGGAGAAACAGTGCTTAAACAATAGAGTAACCAATTGCATGATCATATGCCAACCGTGGGACTTACACTTATGTAAATCATGAGTAGTATAATTCACAATCCCTTTCAAGTTGGACAAAAAATTAGATGGGACCTTCAAATTATATATTATGTCTAAAATCACCTTCCTTTCCCCACTCATCAAAGTAAACGCATCAGGGGGAATTATTGTCCTTCCCCTACTATCTTCTTTTAACCATAGTTGTGCCTTAAGTTTCAACGATTTAAGGTCTTTTCGTGCATTTTCTCCATCCTTCGAATGACTCCCCCAAAGGCAAGTGCCCATAATATGTTCAGCGAAGTTCTTCTTTGCATGCATCAATTCCAATACATACGGGTTATTCTTCCAATAAGGCAAGTCAAATAAAATTGACATCCTAGACCATGCCTTTCTTGTCTTAGTTTCATTTCTAGTTGGGGTCTTCTTATGCTTGACATTCTTAAATTTTGGATTCTTACCTGGCATATTAGGGCCACATTCAGAAAATTTACTTTCAATTTCTGAACCTGAAAGTTATCTCGGGGGTAGCCTATTTTCAACCCCGCCCAATAAAAAATTGGAACCTTTCTCAAATCTGAAACTATGAGGTGGGGGTAAAAACCTCCTATGGCAATGGTATACATTTTTTTAGCTAAAGGATAGATGAAGAGATTTAGTCTCCCCTCCACAAATAGGATACCCCAAATAACCATGTACTACACAACCGGATAATGTCCCATAAGATGAAAAATCATGAATTGCCCACATCAACATAGCTTTCAGCATAAACTCTTCTTTTCTAAAAGAGTCAAATGATTGCACACCCTCTTCCCACAACTCATTTAATTCTTCTACCAAAGGAGCCAAGTAGACGTCGAAGTCATCACTTGGTGCCTTTGGCCCAGGTATCAACAAAGACATCATTAAAAATTCAGGTCTCATACACTGTGAAGGAGGGAGGTTGAGTGGGGCTAGGATCATTGGCCATACACTCTGATTGGTGCTTAGATTTCCAAATGGATTGAAACCATCTGTTGATATTGCCAAATGAATGTTGCGTTGTTCTCGAGCAAAATCGGGATACTCATAATTCATCCTCCTCCAGGATGTAGAATCAATAGGATGACGCATGAGATTACCCCCTACTTCTGCCCTAGCATGCCAAGTCATTGCCTCCGTTATCCATGGTACTGTGAAAAATTGCTTTAATCTAGGCCCAACGGGAAAATATTTCAACACTTTTTTAGGCACTTTTGATCTTGTGCCTTCCTTACTAGTAGATTGGACATATCTAGGTTCATCGCATACCGGACAACGATCGAGATTTTCATACTCCTTTCGGTATAGTATGCAGTCAAACACCCAAGCATGAATCGATTTATACTTCATTCCCAAACCTTTCAAACTGTTCTTCATAACAGGATAACTATTTGGAAGCGTATTCTCCTTGGGTAGTAACCCCTTCACCTATTTCAGAATTCCTGTCACGCTATTGCCAAACAAACCGTACTCCATCTTCAAACTGTGCAGACCAACCATGGAATGTAAAGTTGTTTGATCTTTCTCACAACCAGAGTATAACGGTTGGGTTGCCTTAAATTTTAAATTTTGATAGTCATCGTTAAGGTGTATCGTGATATCTTCACGAGCACTTGAACCTTATACATCATCAGTAACCTCATTCTCCTCTGCTTCAGAAACTCCGTACGCATCATCAACTAAATCCTCTAACATATTATGATCTTCGTCGTCCCCTTCTACATCTATCCTACTTGTTGAAGGTTGTTGTGAAGGTTGTTCGGGGACAAAAGGAACTTTTAATTCACCGTGAAAATACCAAAATCGATAACTATCTTTCATACCCGATCTTAACAAATGTAGTTCAACTGTTTTTCACTCAAGCACATTACCATTCTTACACCTAGCACACGGACATGGAAACCCGTCATCATTATGACATCTCTTTGCGTATTTCACAAATTCATTAGCACCTCTGTGAAACACATCCCCCATTCTATTTGTCTCACCCATCCACTCTTTGTATTTCGGATATCCCATCACAGCTACCATAACTAATCACCTATTAAAGGTAAGAAGCGTATATTCATGGATTAGTATAAACAAAACTTAGATTTATAGTGTGTTTTATTTAACTATGTCTTAGATTCTTAAATTTCAAATTTAAATTCAATTTGTAATAGAAATTCCTATTTCCTCCATCTCCTCTAAAGGATGAGTGGTCCTATCCCATTCAAGACCGCATATTTCTGTAATATACTTAACAGGTCATGCACATTGTTACGATTTGAGAAAAATTCGGCAGCATATCCCCGTAGTTCTCCAAGTACATGACGTAGATTGGCAAGTGTAAGTGTTATTTCAATTGATCAATTGAAATAACAGTCACACTTGTCAATCTAGTATGTACCCAGAGAACATTAGGATATGACTGCAGAACTTCCTCCAAAAGTAACAACTTTAAGCCACTAAGAATATTATTATACAGAAATTATGCAGTCCCAAACCGTCCAAACGGGACAATTCGAGAGATCTCATTACAGGGGTAATGACTCTCGAACGGGTCTAAGGGCCATTGAATGCGTACGCATAAGAACTAGAAGGCTAGTATCTATGTGCATTATATGTAATTTCAAGTATATATATATTGTTCATTATACAAAGTAATTTTAAAAAAAAGTTAAACATTCCCACCCCCATATGGACAATAATCCAGTGGTCGTCCCACTTTTAAAATTAACCAACCCAACATCGATCCACTATAATCCAACCACAATGGCAATAACAAATGTGTATCCTGTACTCCTTCTAATTCATCTACTCAATTAATTCTTTTCATCAATTAAACTAACAATTAAAGTATACAATTATTAATTTACTAATTTACAATGAGGGGTAATCCTACTTTCATATATTAATTTACGAAAAAAATTAATAATCAATCAATTCGTTTACAAGGGACACTACTTGCATATGAGGGAAAATATCTAATAAACCAATCAATATTTAATAAAAAAAATTAACAAGCCCCACCCCCGCCCCATTTCCCCTTGCCCTACCCCCATCCCCCCATCCCCCCACACACGCACGCAGCCCCACCCCCCGTCACACCCCCTGCATCATTTTCCCCTCCCGGACATACACACAAATACGCACATACACGCACACTACACACACATGCACATACACACACACACACACACACACACACACACACACACACACACACACAGCCAGGTAGACGTCATGTCATCACTTGGGGCCTTTGGCCTAGGTATCAACAAAGACATCATTAAAAATTCAGGTTTCATACACTGTGAAGGAGGGAGGTTGAGTGGGGATAGGATCACTGGCGATACACTCTGATTGGTTCTTAGATTTCCAAATGGATAGAAACCATTTGTTGATATAGCCAAACGAATGTTGCGTTGTTCTCGAGCAAAATCGAAAAACTCATAATTCATCCTCCTCCGGGCTATAGAATCAATAGGATGACGCATGAGATTACCCCCTACTTATGCCCTAACATGCCAAGTCATTGCCTCCGCTATCCACGGTACTGAGAAAAATCATTTTAATCTAGGCCCAGTGGGAAAATATTTTAACACTTTTTGATGCACTTTTGAGCTTGTGCCTTCCTTACCAGTAGATTGGACATATCTAGGTTCATCGCATACCGAACAACAATCGAGATTTTCATACTCCTTTCGGTATAGTATGCAGTCATACACAAAAGCATGAATCAATTTATACTTCATTCCCAAACCTCTCAAACTGTTATTCATAACAGGATAGCTATTTGTAAGCGTATTATCCTTGGGTAGTAACCCCTTCACCCATTTCAGAATTCCTGTCACGCTATTGCCAGACAAACCGTACTGCGTCTGATATACCCATATGTACCCTCGGCCAGGTCGAGGGTGTCCTCCTCCAAGACGAGGGCTCAGGCCCAGGACGAGTCCAATGACCACGGCTCCGTCACATGAAGAATCGATCCAGACGACCCCTCAAGGGCCTGACCCCTCAAAATTTCCAAGACGACCCTTCAAGGGGCCATCCCCTCAGCATGGCCCAAACGACCCTTCAAGGGTCTGACCCCTCAGCTTGGCACAGATGACCCTTCAAGGGGCCAACCCCTCATCATGTCCCAGACAACCCTTCAAGGGGCTGACCTAGGGCTGGCAATTTTTGACACGATAACCCGTTTATGGTAATAACCCGAAATGACCCGAACATGACACGATTAATTTGTATAGATTTCAAAATATGTAAAAATTATACTCAAATCAAAATCAACATGACCCGAAAATGACACGACTAACCCGAATTGCCACCCCTAGCTGACCCCTCAGCTTGGCATGGACGACCTTTCAAGGGGCTGACCCCTCAACAATTCCTGGATGACCCTATGAGGGTACGATAGTACGAGGCCCAAACTAGGCCAGGCTCATTGCCAGTAGGAACTTTTCCCTCGGCCTCACATCATAGGCCAATGGTGACATCATCACAGCGCGTGATTTGGGAGACGTGTTGAATAGTGCGCGTGGGACTCCTATGGCACGTGGACAAGACCGTTATAACAATATCACCCCCTCTCGTGAGGGAATATTATGTCATCATTAATCACAGGTGGTACCTCTAGGTGTCAGTAGGGGATTGGTTAGATCATAACTCACATGCACCATGCATGCTTGGGGGGTACACTGCTCCCCCCAAGACCTATATATACTTGTCACCTACAACCCTGTAAAGGGATCAAGAATGGTAACCCTATCTAAAACTCTACTTGTATAGACAATAGAGAGAGAGTGAGCTTATGTGCATTGTATCCAAGACCATTAGTGCCCATATTTAGTGGATCACACACTCATAGTGGATATAGGCCTAATTGGCTGAACCACTATACCTCATTGTCTTATTCCTCTTATACTTATCCCCTTCTATACACTTACACACATATACATCTCTATGGCTGCCATTGTTATTACTGTTTGAGCTCATCATCACTTATGTGGTGGTGCTGAATCTTAGCATGATCAGTTTGGCTCCGTCTGTGGGAAAGAGAAGACATATCTTCCTTTATAAAGCTTGACCTCACCGGGCACTCTGGTGGTGAACCAGTTCTCACCGTGTGGAGCTATTTCACCATTGGAGGAGACCCATTAAGGTTCTCAAGCTTGTTAGTCTTTTGACCATCCATCTCTTCATAGCTCAAACATATAGCATCGAAGATGCCACCGCCACCTCTTCCTCCACCGGATAGTGTGGTGGGACCCAGTTCCAGTCAACCACCACCTCAGTCTGATATGGCTGATGTGGCGGCCGCCTTGAAGTCTTTGGCAGCAAGCCAGCGGATTATGCAGGAGCAATTTACAGCTCTTAGCCAAAATATACTAAGACCACCAGGGGTCTCGCTAGAGATGATTACTCCGACAGCAGCTCTAGGGCAGCATGAGGCCAGGGGACCACCCTAGGCACCACGTAAAGACTTTCCACCTCTACAGCGGCGGAAGGATGTTGCTGACCCTCGGCGTTTACGCCTGGGGAGGCAAGGAAACCCTTGCCCAGAAGACAGATATGACGATCTGGAGGCGAAAGAGGCCCCCATAGAGTGCTGGGAGTCGTATGAGGTCTCTAATAATACTTTGCAACCTATCCAAGAAAGCAGGGGGAAGAGTGGAAGGCAAAACCCCGACGATCGCCCGAGGGGCTCTACTTTCGATCGTCTGAGCAGGGGGTCGGACTTTAAGAGGCTGGGCCTAATAAATAACCTGCGGGAAAAATTATCCGGGTAGAGAAGTATTGCGAGGTCCAGGAGGGAGGCAGTAGATGGCCGACCCCACGGGGGCCGACCCCACGGAAGAGATGACGGTCAGGGAGAAGTAAACAGCCGACACAGACCTGCCATGGTAGGTACCTTCGTTCACCTCAAAGAGGTGGCGAGGGATAACATCGACCAAACCAACCCTACGACGCCCTGGAACGACTCGATCCAAAGGCTGGAGGATAAGATTGGCAATATTCTGAAGAGTCGGGACCCTCTTCAGAGAGGATACTCCATAGGCTCACCCTTTGTGGTGAATATAATCAACTTCCCAGCGCCATCCAAGTTTAAGCCACCGGTGGTCACCCCAAGGTATGACGAGAGTACCAACCCTGTCCATCATATTGAGATGTACCAATCAGCGGTAGACATATACTCTATCTCAGATGAGATGAGGTGTCGTGCCTTTTCTGGCACTCTGACTGGGGCTGCACATGGCTGGTATATGTCTCTTCCAAAGAACTCCATTGAAAGTTTTAAGCAGTTGGTAGATCGGTTTATCCATAACTTTTGCTTTGGAGTGAGGCCACAGAAGAAGACCACACATCTGCTCTATGTTAAGCATGGGAAGAATGAGAGCCTAAGATACCACATAGCCAGATTTAACAAAAAAAAGTTTGAGGTCGAAGACTATGGGCAAAACATAGCCATGACAGCCCTCATTGGAGGACTCCAGAAGGGGAAGATATTATGGAAGCTTGTTGAAGACCCTCCGAGGATAATGGATGAATTGCTATCAACAACAGGAGAGGTGATGAACGTCGAAGAGGCGATGGTCGCAAAATACGAAGATGAAAAAGGAGGCACTAGTGGGGGTAAGTACCAGAAAAATAAGGAGGGGAAGAAGAGGCTAGTAAATGATAAGTTTGTCGGTTATACCCCTCTGACGGTCAGTTGGGAGCACATTCTGAACGAGATAAAAAGTGACCGGTCCCTGAAGTGGCCCGAGAAGTTGAGGGCAGCCCCCCACAAGAGGAACAAAAACCTATGGTGTGAATTTCACCAAGACCATGGCCATGTGACCGATAAGTATTTTGCTCTGAAAGATGAAATCGAGAAAATGCTAAAAGAAGGGAAGCTAAGTAAATACGTCGACAAAGGTTCCATTAAGAGGGGCCGAAGGGACGACCCCAAAAAGAAGAGAGGTGATGCATGCCGAGAAGATCCTCTAAACAGAAGGGACGACCCTTCGGATGATGAGGACGACCCTAACCTCCCATCGAGGGATGACCATGGCCCTGTAAAAAGACTTAATATGATCTCACTCGGAGTCGGGATGATCTCTGGGGGCCTGGAAGGAGGAGGGTCAGAGGTTGCCGACAGGAAGGCCCATGTAGCTGAGGCCAAGGCAGAAACAAAGGTCGTACACTCGACCTCTATGGAAGTAAAGTCAAAAAATAGGAAGAAGGTTGATATGGATACTCTGATAGTGGGGTTATCAAGGATAGACTTCAAAGGCCTCTTAGCCCCATATGATGACCCTCTCGTCATCACTACCAGGGTACACGGGTGTGAGGTGCCGAGGATCCTGGTAGACGGGGGTAGTTTTGCAGATGTGATGTTCTGGCCGTGCTTTAAAGCCTTGGGTCTCAGTCGTGCCAGACTCGTCCCATACCATCACCCTTTGATTGGTTTCAGTGGGGAAAAAGTTCATCCTATAGGAGTATATGAGGCCGATGTTAGGATGGGGGACGAATGGCCGAGATGGCTTACCAAGAAGGTTAAATTTTTTGTGATGGATGAACAGATCTTTTTAGCCTACAACATTATACTGGGACAAGTGGCCCTCAAGGAATTTGAGGCCGTACCGTCCACGGTTCATCATATGATAAAATTCCCGACCCCTTACAGGGTAAGGGAAGTTCATGGAGACCAGACGATGGCACGAGAATGTTACTTCAACTCAACCGAAGAAAGAGAGGCGCACAGAAAGGCAACGACTACTTACAATATTGACACCCTCGACCCCAGGGATGAGAAAAAACTGAAGAAAGGAGAAGCCGCGAAAGAGGTAGAATCCATCGTCCTCAATGAGGATGACCCGGAAAAAACCATCCAAGTCGACAAAGCTCTGAAGACAGACATAAAAGAAGACCTCATCAAACTGCTAAGAAGAAAACAGACGTCTTTGCTTGGAGTCATGCAGATATGCTGGGGATCGACCCCGAAATCATGAGCCATAAGCTCAACGTGGTAGAGGGTGCAAAGCCAGTGAAGTAGAAGAGGAGGATTTATTCTAGAGAAAAATATGAGGTCATAAGGGACGAGGTCAAGAAGCTGGAAGATGCAGAGTTTATCAGAGAGGTCATTTATCTCGAATGGCTGTCCAACGTAGTCATAGTCCCAAAAGCCAACGGGAAGTGGAGGATGTGCGTGGACTTCACAGACCTCAATAAACATTGTCCCAAAGACAACTTCCCTCTCCCTCGCATTGATCAGATGGTTGACGCTACAGTGGGACATGAGCTCATGAGATTCATAGATGCCTATTCAGGGTACAACCGGATCTTCATGAACCCTAAAGACTCAGAAAAAATGGCTTTCATTACCGACAAGGGGACATACTGTTATAGGGTCATGCCCTTTGGCCTAAAAAATATGGGGGCAACGTATCAGCGCCTTGTGAATAAAATGTTTGAAGACCAAATCGGGAAGTCCATGGAGGTCTATGTAGATGACATGCTGACCAAGAGTTTGAAGGCAGAGGACCATGTGGCCGACCTCGAGAGGACCTTTAACATGATGGACAAGTACCGAATGAAGCTCAACCCGGCCAGATGTGTCTTCGGGGTCGGAGCCGGGAAGTTCTTGGGGTTCATTGTCAACCAAAGAGTTATTGAGGATAATCCTGAGAAGATAAAGGCCCTCGTAGAAATGAAGACCCCCAAGACCATCAAAAACGTTCAGAGTCTCACAGGGCGAGTGGCTACGTTGAATAGGTTCGTGTCCAGAGACACAAACAGGTGTTTACCGTTCTTTAAAATTCTCAGAAAGGCCTTTGAATGGAATGAAGAGTGTGACCATGCCTTCAAAGAGTTGAAGTCGTACCTAGGGTCTCCACGTCCAGTGCAGGGTCAATGACTACATATGTACCTAGCCATCTTAGAGTCAGCCATCAGCGCAGCCGTTGTGAGTGAAGAGGACGGAGTACATAAGCCTGTGTATTTCAATAGTAAGGCGCTCTAGGGGGTAGAGCAAAGATACCCAAGGATGGAAAAGTTAGCCTATGCCTTGATCCATGCATCAAGAAAGATGAAGCCATACTTCCAGTCCCATACAATGGTCCTCCTCACCGACTCTCCTCTTAGACAGGTCTTGCACAAGCCAAAAAAGTCGGGGAGACTAATGGCCTGGGCTATAGAGCTGGGAGAGTTTAAAATTGTATATTAACCAAGGATGGCCATTAAGGGACAAGCGTTAGCTGATTTTGTAGCTGAATTTACTTGGGAAGATGATGAGCCTGAAGAGGAAAGCCTCGAGAAGACAGACACCCAGTAAAGCAGAATTATTGACCCATCCGTAGGTATGGCTGAGACAAGCATAGCTAGATAAAAAGTTGTAAAAAACGAAGAGGGAAGATATCTTTTTAGATAGGGGTCCCTCACCGAGGGAAATTTCTCAGAGGAAAAGGCTGTGTGGAACCTCTTCGTTGACGGGTCTTCTTGTGAGAACGAAAATGGGGATGTATTAATTGTATCATCACCTGATGGCACAGACATTGAGTACGCCCTGAGGTTCAACTTCAAAGCCTCCAACAACGAGTCCAAATATAAGGCCCTGATAGCAGGCCTCTCCTATACTAAGTCTCTTAGTGTCTGCCAGATCTTGGTCCATAGTGATTCAGGACTAGTGGTGAATCAGATACTAGGAGCCTATGAGGCCAAGGATGAGAGAATGGCCAAATATCTTAAAAGGGTAAAAGCGCTATTGAAGAGCTTCATAGAAGTAAAGTTGAAGTGGATACCTAGGCTTGATAATGGCCAAGCCAATGCACTTGCTAGGTTGGCCTCAACAACTAGGACAGATATCAAGAGGACAGTCCCAGTGGAAATTTTGCTTCGACCGAAGATTGAAGAGGAAGAAGGAACACTTGGCTCTTGCTTAAATATCAACAGGGAAGCTTCATGGATGGACCCTCTAATCAGATACATTAAAGAGGGGGAGATATCAAAATCAAAACAAGAAAGGAAGAGGTTGAGATACAGAACCACGAAATTCACTGTCATCGGAGACACCTTATACAAAAAGGTGTTCTTGCTCCCCTTGCTCAGATGTGTGCACCCGTCTGAGGTCCCACACATCTCTCAAGATGTGCACGAGGGGTCATGTTCAAGCCATATTGGGGGCAGATCAATAGCAAAGAGGATAGTAACCCAGGGATACTGGTGCCCAACCCTGGGGAAAGACGCCACGACATACGTAAAAAAGTGCGATAAATGTCAAAGGTTTGCGACCATCCCTTACTAGCCCCATCAGCCTCTTACCTCCATCACATCCCCATGGCCATTCGCAGTATGGGGAATCGACTTAGTAGGACCCTTGCCTAGGGCCGTCAATAACTATCGGTACCTGATCGTAGCAATTGACTATTTTTTAAAATGGGTAGAGGCGGAGCTGATGGTCACGATTACCGAGAAAAAGACCTTCCAGTTCATCTGGAAAAACATTATATGTAGATATGGCCTCCCCAACACCCTCATCTCAGATAACGGGACTCAATTCAAGAATACATCTCTGGAGAAGTATTGTGAAAGGGTGAGTATCAAACAATTCTTCTCTATCCCAGGCCGACCTCAGGCTAATGGGCAAACGAAAGTTATAAATAGGACAATCCTAGACAGGATCAAGAAGAAACTCGAGGAGGCAAAAGGAAGATGGGTCGAGGAGTTGTATGCTGTACTGTGGGCCTACAGGACGACGACAAAGACTCCTACCGGAGAAACCCCATTCATGCTGGCGTATGGTTCAGAAGCAATCATCCCCACCGAGATTGGGTTTCCTACTCACAAGGTCCAAATGTATGACCCCCAAAGAAATATGGAAGAAAGGAGACTTGACTTAAACTTGATCGAGGAAAGGAGGGAAGACGTTAAAATAAGGCAAGCTGCCTACTAGCAGAGAACTGCCAGGTTTTACAACCAGAGGGTGAAACAAAGTCCAATCGTTGTGGAGGACCTAGTCCTCAAAAAGACTTGGTAAAAGCCTTACAAGCTCCACCCAAATTGGCATGGACCATATAGGGTCATTGATGAA
Organism: Sambucus nigra; assembly: GCA_949130495.1. Classification (NCBI taxonomy): domain Eukaryota; kingdom Viridiplantae; phylum Streptophyta; class Magnoliopsida; order Dipsacales; family Adoxaceae; genus Sambucus; species Sambucus nigra. Next base: position 259,710,214 of record OX422223.1, on the reverse strand, counting down.
GTTGTCCCTGGAACCTATAGACTAGAAAACCTTGAAGGGGCACCCTTTTCGAATCCATGGAATGTAGATCATCTGAAGAAATACTATCAATAATATTGTAATGTCCTATCAGACCATAGTTGTAATGAATGTGTTGCTCCAAAAGAACACTTGCAATGTTAATGAGAATGTCATATTGGTCCCTCATCTTGTGTTTGTTAATTCTAGTATAATTGGGGTTATCCTTGGTGTCAACTCCCCTCGGCTATGATGAGGGTCAATGGTGGGGACGACCACCCATTCACCCTCAAGAAAGACAAGGGGGGACTTAATTGAAAACATCAATAAGTTGGTGGCAACTCCCCTCGGCTATGATGAGGGTCAATGGTGGGGACGACCCCCCATTCACCCTCAAGAAAGACGAGGGGGACTTAATTGAAAATACCATTAAGTTGGTGGAAACTCCCCTAGGCTATGATGAGGGTCAATGGTGGAGACGACCCCCCATTCACCCTCAAGAAAGACAAGGGGGGACTTAATTGAAAACATCATTATATTGGTGGAAACTCCCCCCGGATATGATGAGGGTAAATGGTGGGGACAACCCCCCATTCACCCTCAAGAAAGACGAGGGAGGACTTAATTGAAAACATCATTATATTGGTGGAAACTCCCCTCTGTTATAACGAGGGTCAATGGTGGGGACGCCCCCCATTCACCCTCAAGAAAGATGAGGCAGAATTAATTAAAAACATCATTAAGTTGGTGGCAACTCCCCTCGGCTATGATGAGGGTCAATGGTGGGGATGAGCCCCCCATTCACCCTCAAGAAAGACGAGGGGGGACTTAATTGAAAACATCATTATATTGGTGGAAACCACCCTCGGCTATGATGAGGGTCAATGGTGGGGATGATTCCTAATTCACCCTCAAGAAAGACGAGGGGGGACTTAATTGAAAACATCATTAAGTTGGTGGCAACTCCCCTCGGCTAGGATGAGGGTCAATGGTGGGGACGACCCCCCATTCACCCTCAAGAAAGACGAAGGGGAATTAATTAAAAACATCATTAAGTTGGTGGCAACTCCCCTCGTCTATGATGAGGGTCAATGGTGGGGACGACCCCCCATTCACCCTCAAGAAAGATGAGGGGGGACTTAGTTGAAAACATCATTATATTGGTGGAAACCACCCTCAGCTATGATGAGGGTAAATGGTGGGGATGCCCCCCCATTCACCCTCAAGAAAGATGAGGGGGGACTTAATTAAAAACATCATTAAGTTGGTGGAAACCACCCTCGGCTATGATGAGGGTAAATGGTGGGGACGACCCCCCATTCACCCTCAAGACATCTAGGGGGACTTAATTGAAAACATCATTATATTGGTGGAAACTCCCCTCGGCTATGATGAGGGTAAATGGTGGGGACGACCCCCCATTCACCCTTAATAAAGACGAGGGGGGACTTAATTGAAAACATCATTATATTGGTGGAAACTCTCCTCGGATATGATGAGGGTAAATGGTGGGGACGACCCACCATTAACCCTCAAGAAAGACAAGGGGTGACTTAATTGAAAACATCATTATTGGTGGAAACTCCCCTATGTTATAATGAAGGTCAATGGTGGGGACGACCCCCCATTCACCCTCAAGAGAGACGAGGGGGGACTTGTAAGATGGGTGAACACACGTAACAACCAAGTCAAATCATACAAGAGACAAGCATAGAAGATAGGAGGAGAGGTTCTATTATAAATTATCACAGATGTTTGTCCAATAAAAATAGAGTACAAAAATGCTTTTACAAGAAGAGGGTATCAGCTACAGACAGCCACCCTATTGAGCAGTATCTGCAGGCAAGGTTTCAACGTCGATAAGGGGAGTCTCCTCAGTAACCAAGACAGGCTGATCTTCGAAAGTGTCGATGCCTTCAACATTCACTTGAGACTCCACGTGGGCCAGAACCTCAGCAATCAATGGGTCGTCCAACTCCACCGTTTCCAGAGAGGGGCGGACAGACGATACAGCATCAGCAAACTTAAGGACGACCCACCGGCAGGCCGTCCTGATCCCCCTCTCCAAGTATTCAAGGCCAAAGCCCTAAAACTCGTCGAAGAGTTTATAAGCCTCCACAACATCGGCCTCGACCTTCTTCACTACCCCTTCAAGCTCAGCCTTGAATTGAGTCGCCTGATTGATCAAGGCCTCGTCCTTTTCTTTGATAAGAGAGTCCTTTACCTTCAAGTTAGCCTCGTGCTGCTTCATCAGCTCATCTAGGACCCTCTCATGTTCGGTCCTTGCACTCTCCAACTCATCCTTTGTAGTCTCCAGCTCGGTCTTCAGATCGGCCTCATGTTGAATAGCCCTCTCGGCCTCATAGAATTTTTGTTAATTTTCATCCATCCACTTGGTGGCGGAGGTAAAGGCGCAGACAGACTGCATGGAGGCACATATGTTAAGAGGGGTCAAGGGAACAGTTCATGAAATGCTGGCAAATCAAAAAGAGTAAATCTGAGAGAGGCACCTGGGCCAAAGTGTTCAAACTGTAATCATAGACCTTAACCGGGGGCATCTTTGATAAGAAGTCATAGTCCGCAGCCGAGGGAGCAGAAAACATTGAGGCCTTGGCTGTCCTCGGGTTGGCTATGTGGGAAGACGATTCAACCTTCAAGAATGTCAAGTTTTGGGACCAAAAGGCCCCCATGCTAGAGGATGAACTAGTCCCCTTGGTGTGTGTCTGAAGGGCCTCCACCCTCGCCCTCATCCTAGAATCCGGCCGAGGGTTAATAGGAACATCTGGCTTCTTTCTTTTATTACTATTAACGATTGGCTCAACATGTGACGGCCCCACGGCCTTTGTCTTCTTCTGATCCTACTGAGGCTCTTTGCCTTTTTTTCTTACCCAGGCCAGACAGTAAACTTGGCGCAGTCATCTCCCAAAGTTGATCATATACGTTTGTAGGACGACCTGAAAAGGGGACGATATATCAGAAAGATACAGTGCCAAAGATGAAACACTGGAAAAAATCAAAAGTTGAGCAAAAAATCTACTAACATAATTCTGTCAGGGGGCTGACCTTAAGACCAGCTTCTTTGGGGAAGCGAGAGGTCATCAAATCTTCAAATTTGGCAAGTTCACCCTCTTTCCCTCGCTCCCTCAGGTAGTCAACAATGACCCTCTATTCCAAGATGAGTTCGGGATCTGATTACGATTTCATTGAAGGGTTGGACCGTAGCCTTGGGACCCTCGAACTGTCTTCCACGGGCCCTCTCTCGATGGGGAATTCCCAATCCCAAGAGATACAGAAAAACCTCTTCTTCCAGTCATGATTGGAAGTCTTAGCCACATGAAGAAGCTTCTTATCAGACTTTTTAGCTCCCAAATGTAAATACCCGGGATGTTTGGATGACGAGGTAATATTGTAGCATGCAATGAATAAATCGATCGAAGGCTCACCGGTAAATGAATTCTTCCAAAGCGAGATGTAGCCAAGGATAGTCCTCCATGAGTTGGGAAGAAGTTGAGAAGGAGAAACTCCAAGGGCAGATAGTATGTCAACTATTGCAGGGTGCAGAGGGAACCTAACACCTACCCTTAGCATCTACTCATAAACAGCAATCTCTCCCTCGTCCCCCTGGAAGACTCTTTCACCATCAGTGGGGACCCTCATACTTATATTGGATTGTGTGCCAAAAAGATACCTCCACATTAAGAGATCGTGATCCTTAATTCACGATACATAAGTCGAGGCGCTAGAAGTATCAACTTGGCCATCATCATCATCGGAACTCTCATTGTCGTCCTCAGCCCTCTCGTCCCCAGATCCCTCAGCCTCGTCGCCCATCGGGGGGCCATCTGGAAAGGCTACTTGAAAAGCAAGAGGGGATAGGCTTATCACAGGGACAACCTCTGCATGATCTGTTCCCTAGGCCTGTCGGCTCGGACTAATAGTTGATGTCTTTCTCCTCCTAGAAGGACCAGCACCCATCGGCGATGATGCTCTCTCATCGATTTCCCCCTCGTATGACTGACTCTCGGCTGGACGACAAGATGACCCGCAGGACTCAGATGGTAAAACTGTGGCTAAAGGGATGGGGAAAATGGGTCGTACCCAGTTGGGGTCGTCCCCTCATCGTCTCTCGTCCTCCTCCTCTATTCGTCTTATCTCAGCAAAGAACTTCTCCCTCAAGGTTGGGAAATCCTCGACTAAATTGTAAAGCCTTCTAAGCATTAAGGGGGAGACCCTACACTTAAAGTAATTTAGCTAAGCTAACTACAAACAAGTTCACAGTTGACTAAGTTTGACTCTTTGATCAAACCTAAAGAAATGAAAAGTTTTTAGGTTTGAACACTCAAGAACAAGAAGAACAGCTCGTCGGAGAAGAACGCCAAAAAAAGCAAAATAACAAAGAAAAAGGCAAAAAGAAACCCAAATGTAAAATGCAAATTGTAAACAGAAGTTGAAGTCTCAATGAGGAATCTAAAGAAAAGAAAGGTTACCTGAGAATGAAGACAAAGACAGCGAGGCTTGATGCAGAAAAAATCACAGAAATGGCGATAGAACTATTAAGAAACTAGAGAGAGAAAGCTATGGAGTGAAGAAGAAGAAGAAGAAAAGAAATGATTGTTTAAAAATAATTAAATACTTTGTCATTGGGGAAGGGCCCATAAGTCAAGGCGGTGCACAACCCACGAGGAGATGCATCATTAGGGCACCAAGCCCTAAGCAAGTGTGCAGCCGCCATACCTAGGGAACACTGATTCACACTTGACCACTCAGTGGATAAAAGGCAGTATTATCCCTCATCCATCTCAACAACATCGATGACTAAGGGATGGGGGTGATTGATATACCCATATATACCCTCGGCTAAGCCGAGGGTGTCCTCCTTCAAGACGAGGGCTCAGGCCTAGGACGAGTCCAATGACCACGGCTCCGTCACAGGAAGAATCGATCCAGATGACCCCTCAAGGAGCTAACCCCTCAGAATGGCCCAGATGACCCTTCAAGGGGTCGACCCCTCAACATGGCCCAAATGACCCTTCAAGGGGCCGACCCCTCAGCTTGGCACGGACAAACCTTTAAGGGGCCGACCCCTTATCATGTCCCAGATGACCCTTCAAGGGGCCGACCCCTCAGCTTGGCACGGATGACCCTTCAAGGGGATGACCCTTCAACACTGCCTGGATGACCCTATGAGGATACGACAATACGAGGCCCAAACTAGTCCAGGCTCACTGCCAGTAGGAACTTTGACCTCAGCCTCACATCATAGGCCGAGGGTGACATCATCACAGCGCGTGATTTGGGAGACACGCTGAATAGTGTGCGTGGGACTCCTATGGCACGTGGATAAGACCGTTATAATAATATCACCCCCTCATGTGAGGGAATATTATGTCATCATTAATCACATGTGGCACCTCCAGGTGTCAGCAGGGTATTGGCTAGATAATAACTCACATGCACCATGCATGCTTGGGGGTACACTACTCCCCCCAAGACCTATATATGCTTGTCACCTACAACCCTATAAAGGGATCGAGAATGGTAACCCTAGCTAAATCTCTACTTGTACACACAGTAGAGAGAGAGTGATCTTATGTGCATTGTATCCAAGGCCATTAGTACCCATATTTAGTGGATCACACACTCACAGTGGATGTAGACCTAATTGACTGAACCACTATACATCATTATCTTATTCCTCTTATACTCATCCCCTTCTATACACTTACACACATATACATCTCTATGGCTGCCATTGTTATTACTGTTTGAGCTCATCATCACTTATCTGATGGTGTTGAATCTTAGCATCATCAGCATCTTCAAACTGTGCAGACCAACCATGGCATGTAAAGTTGTTTAATTTTTCACACAGCCAGAGTATAACGGTTGGGTTGCGTTAAATTTTAAACTTTGTTAGTCATCATCAAGGTTTATCGTGATATCTTCACGAGCACTTGAACCTTATACATCATCAGTAACCTCATTCTCCTCTGCTTCATAAACTCTGTACGCATCATCAACTAAATCCTCTAATATATTATGATCTACGTCGTCCCCTTCTACATCTATCCTACTTGTTGAAGATTGTTGTGAAGGTTGTTCGGGGACGAAAGAAACTTTTAATTCACCGTGAAAACTCCAAAATCGATAACTATCTTGCATAACCGATCTTAACAAATGTAGTTCAATCGTTTTTCACACAAACACATTACCATTCTTACACCTAGCACACGGACACGAAAACTCATCATCGTTATGACATCTCTTTGCATATTTCACAAATTCATTAGCACCTCTGCGAAACACATCCCCTATTCTATTTATCTCACCCATCCTCTCTTTGTATTTCAGATATCCCATTACAGCTACCATAACTAATCACCTATTAAAGGTAAGAAGCGTATCTTCATGGATTAGTATAAACAAAACTTAGATTTAAAGTATGTTTTATTTAATTATGACTTCGATTCTTAAATTTCAAATTTAAATTCAATTTATAATAGAAATTCCTATTTCCTCCATCTCCTCTAAAGGGTGAGTGGTCTTATCCCATTCAAGACCGCATATTTCTGTAATATACTTAACAGCTCATGCACATTGTTACGATTTGAGAAAAATTCGGCAGCATATCCTCGTAGTTCTCCAAGTACATGACGTAGATTGGCAAGTGTGAGTGTTATTTCAATTGATCAATTGAAATAACAGTCACACTTGCCAATCTAGTATGTACCCAGAGAACATTAGGATATGACTGCAGAACTTCCTCCAAAATTAACAACTTTAAGCCACTAAGAATATTATTATACAAAAATTATGCAGTCCCAAACTGTCCAAACGGGACAATTCGAGAGATCTCATTACAGGGGTAATGACTCTTGAATGGGTCTAAGGTCCATTGAATGCGTACGCATAAGAACTAGAAGGCTAGTATCTATGCGCACTATATGTAATTTCAAGTATATAAATATTGTTCGTTATACAAAGTAATTTTCAAAAAAAGTTGAAAAATCCCACCCCCATATGGACAATAATCCAGTGGCCATGCCACTTTTAAAATTAACCAACCCAACATCGATCCACTATAATCCAACCGTAATGGCAACAACAAATGTGTATCACGTGCCCCTTCTGAGACACCCCGCCTAATTAAATACCGGGCGATCAATCCTTTATTAAATTAAAATCAAGGTGAACAGTTAGTTCATTCTTAACATCACTGTCGCAAATTTAAATTTTCAAATTAAACACCCTAAATAATTAAGCTAAGTGTCAAAACCATTTAAAATCTTATTTCCATTTTTATTGAATCCAATTATAAAACCTTTGACAGTTAACAGTTTAAGAGACACACATTAATAGTAAGAATGTAAATGAACATTCAAGAATTTAACAATCAAATAACAAATCCCAACTTTAAAACACCAGAGGAAAACATCCTGACAGTAATAAATCCTGAAGTAAAAATACTGAATGTAAATGAATTACAATCTCTGACAAAAAACCAACTGGATAAGGAAAAAGGGCGACACATGCCCAACTAGATAAAACAAAACTAGAAGTGGAGTCAACAATGAGGTCGTCTAAGCAATGGCCAGCAACTTCCACAAAAGCTACAACACGTTCCATCCAAAGAATCCTAAGCATGACGCCCCTGTGGCTGGGCACCTGTAATACATATATATATACACAAGAGAGCAGAGATAACAGCAAACGGGTCAGAGGCCGATTGTAAAACAGTTTTTAAAATAGTTTAGCAAGTATTTAAAATGCTTACCGGCTAATGCAACAATCATATTAGTATGCGACACTCTCTTGAGAATTCTCACCTCTCATCTAGTGTGCACGTCTACCGTACTAATGAATCTCATATATCTCTCTAACTTATTCTCCATAAGTCTTAACACGTAAAATTAAGGTTATGATATTCACTTTAGAAAATCTATCTCTTCAAGGTTTATTACGTTATTTAGAATAATTCCGCATCGTTATAACGTTCCCGAATACTTATAGTGTAGTGAAACATTTATTCATTTCTTAACTACTTACACGCACAATATAAAGTTCTCATATAGATATACGTATATATATATGTTACACATATAATATATATACAAACGGCACCCCACATAAAATCTATGGTGCAAAGTTTCCATATATAAGTAGATATATATACCAATTACTCATATATATACCAATTACTCATATATATACCAATTACTCATATATATATATATATATATATATATATATATATATATATATACTATCTACACCCCACATACAAACTATGGTGCTGGCATACTCTGCTATCAAGTCCCCGTATCACTCGTACTAAGGAAATACTAGTTCGGAATCACTCTCGAACTGTATCAACAGAAAACACACACAAATGGAGGCGAAGCATAGTTCCCAGTCCTAAGAGGTCAGCACATACCCTCATGTCTCTTAGGACCATCTGACTATCACTCAGATAGCCTATAATCAAGGATACTATCTTCTAGGATACGAGTCGTTATCCCCCATAAAGGCCCAATCGAGATAAGACTGTCCCGGCGCGGAAACCCCCGTGATAGCAAGTAGCTCGGGTACGATTTTTTTTCCATAGAAATAATATATGCACAATCACACCGTCATATATATGTATTCACATCCACATTATTAAATTAGGTGCGCTCACGACCCATAATTATAATTATCCGTTATTACACATTTTACTCGATTATCTCGTATAACGGACTCGTTCATTTGATTCTCGTAATTAAGTTATTCTAAACTCACTTCTCGTCTCTCGAAGTATTCTCTTTACCTAAGTACAATTTCAGTAGGCCCTCACTCACCTTCTAATCCAACTTTCTAGACATTTCTATTATTTATTCAACGCACGTATGATTTCTTAAGTATGAATATCTCCCCATTTACCGTTCCTTTCCCTTTCACATTAAAGTCCCACATAACGGGGTTTATCTTGACCCTACTGGTCCTTTTTATGTTCCATTAGGTTCTAGAAACCTTAATCAAGGTTTACTACGCATAAAATCGGATTAAGCTAACATAAGCAAAAATACAGTTTTCCAGGAGGGGTCGATCGATCGATGAAATGGGGTCGATCGATCGATCGATGCTCTGGGCTCGATCGATCGATCAAGCAGTTATGGCGAAACTGCAGAAAACCCAGCTGCGGAAATCTTACCCCAAACTCATCAAAATCATCATGTTTTAGTCCCAAACTCCCAACCACTTATACTACAAGTGTTGTATACCCATATAAACAATATTCTACGTAAAACATGCGAGTTTTCATCAGCTATAACAAAATAAAAAGGGTAAAATAAATATGAATCTCAAGAACCCTAATATTTTTCCTTAACTTAGTTTCTTTCATTCTTTTTCCAGATTTTCTATCATTAACACCATGGAAATTCGTGATTCAACCTCTACATGTGAAATGGATTTCCAGAATATGATCTTTACCTCTACAACATGTAATTTTTGTCTCCAGTTAATGCTTTCTTTCAAGAACACTAATTCTAATCAACCCTAGACTAATATAAAAGAAGCATTAACTTGATTAAAGCAAGATAGATACTTGCCTGACATTCAAAGTTCTGATTTGTGGAAGAATTTGGTGTGGTTGAGATCCTCGTTGAGCGATCTACCATTTGGCGGTGACGGCGGTGCAACCGGAGGAGTTCTTGGCCTAGAACTCCTTGGAAAGATTCTCCTCTTCCTCTCTAATGGCCGTCATTAGTTTTTAATTATGCTAACCCTAGAAGACAACACTTACCATCTGATATAACCCTAGCAAATTCGTGGGCTTAATTACCCATAATTACGAAATGTCCAAAACGCCCTCCCGGGGTACTGATTAAGCCTAAAAACGCCCCGAGACCCAAACTAAACCCCCGGGTACATTATTTTGACTATCTCGACCCTTCCGGACACTTTGGCTCACTCTAAATGACCATATGGGCAACTTATAATTTATTCACTTTATATAATAATAATTTAGTCCTAACACGACACAAGCGCGTCCCGACTAAATTTCCATAATTGTCATTTTATTCACACGTGACAATTTTTTTTTTATAAAATCAATCTCATATATTACTGTACTCATCCAGTAACATTCAACAAATTTCCAATAATTACTAACTCTCGTCACGCTAGTAAATATTTAAAACGACTTTCCGGATTAAAATTAAATTAATTTATCTCAATTAAATTTAATAAATCCCTAAATTTAAAAGCCATAAAAATACGGGGTATTACACCTTCTAATTCATCTACTCAATTAATTCTTTTCATCAATTAAACTAAAAATTAAAGTATACAATTATTAATTTACTAATTTACAATGAGGGGCAATCCTACTTTCATATATTAATTTACTAAAAAAATTAATAATCAATCAATTCATTTAAAAGGGACACTACTTGCATATGAGGGAAAATATCTAATAAACCAATCAAAATTTTAAAAAAAAAATTAACAAGCCCCACCCCCGCCCTACTTCCCCTTCCCCACCCCCACCTCCTCCCCCTCCCCCCTCCCCCCTCCCCACACACCCGCACGCAGCCCCACCCCCACCACACACACACGCACACCCACATACACACCCTCCCCTCCCCTCCCCACCCCCCAGTCCCCACCCACCCACCCACCACACACACACATGCATACACACACACACACACACATATATATATATATAAATGGAAGAGAGAGAGAGAGAAACCAACCTGAAAGTAGAGAGAGAGAGAGAGAGAGAGAGAGAGAGAGAGAGAGAGAAAGTGAAGGGAAATAAAGTGGTGAGAAAAAAAGGAGGGGAAAGGGTTTTTTGCTGCTAAACTTGTCACGGACATGTCACGGTCTTTGACCGTTACAATATTATAAGAATTATCACGATCATTGATCGTGACAAGTCCATGACAACTGTACTTATCACGATCATTGATCGTGACAAAAAACACTTATTTTTTTTGTCACGGTCAATGACCGTGACAAGTCTGGCCGGCTAAAGGGTGCCAATTTGTCCTTTTTGGTGTAGTGATACTTAACACGAATTTTAAAAAAAAGGTATATCGAATAACTATGTTCATAAGTTCAATTGCCACGTGAAATTTAGGTTGATTTGTTTATGGTAGTTTTTCATTTTAATCCTTGGTTGATAATATTTTTTGGCTTTAGACCACATACATAAGTTTTAGGCACTAAGGTCCCTCACCCTTAATGTATATACATTATAAGTTACGTTATGCACAAACTTAACACGTGTATATTACAACAAAATTGTATATACATTTATATAATACCACATAGGAATTACACCTTTTTTCAAATAAAAAATATGATGCATACTTTACCAAATTTATTGTGTACATTACTCAAAATTAGTTATACATTTAGAGAGAGGAACCTTTGAGCTAAAAAATTGTGTTAGTGGATTAGAGCAAAAAAATTATCGACCAAGGAGTTCAGCAAAAAACACTTTTATTTATTTATTTATTAGGTGTTATTCCTGATGTTTTCTAGATATGGCAAGATTCTCGTTTACCTCACGGAGGAAAAAGTTCATAGTTATGATTTAGTAGCTTAGGTTATATATTGATCTAATTACAGCACTATGTTGGTTCCTCAATATTCTCTTGGAGTCACATTAAAAAAAGTACACCATTAGTGTACTACGAATCATATAATTTTGAGATAATGGGTAACAAATCCCATTGACTTGGTCAATGATGCAAAATATCATTTGACTGAGTCAATGGAGTAAAGGTATTATTTCGTCTCAGCGCATTAAAATGACCAACATACTCACAAAATATATTTGACGGCTAACTACCTTATTTTTCCAAAAAAAACATATAATCTTTAAAACTCAATAACTTTACAAATTGAAAATTCACAAAATTTATATATTTAGAATCTACTCGTCAAGATCTATTAAACAATACCTAAATCCAATAATTTTTTATGAAAAAATCAAAATATATAAATTTACTGATTCTGTAAAACCTCCATTTTTTCGACGAAAACTCCATTTTTCCCGGAAAAAAAACCCTCTTCTTCTAGCTCTAGTGATGGTGTCGTTCGCGCGGACCTAAAAAAAAGGAAAAGAAATAGACAAAGAGATAGAGAGAAAAATGAGGAGAAATAAACACCCCGGCAAGCTCTGACAAGCTTCTCCAGCGAACTGGTTTGGCTAGTGATCAGTGGGGGTACGGGTGGGGTGGGCTGCTAGAGAAAGAGAGAGTGTGGTTATGTATTTGTTTTTAGATTGAGAAAGTAAGTTAATTTAAAATATGTATAAGTGAGTGATACATTTGTCTAAATTTATGGGCTCTATAATAGAATAAAATATAGTGCATTAAAGAAAAGTCAAAGAAATTTTATGCATATTTGACCCAATATATGGGACTCCAGCCTATAATAACGTCTATAATTGTTTTTATATAAAATTAATGAATAATTAGAATTTTCTTTTTGAACATTTGAATTTTAATCCAAACAGAAGTAACATGTTTGAGGTGTACGTTTTTATAATACCCCGTAATTTTAAATAATTTTAATTGAGCTTAATTAGGATTAATTGTTAACTAATTTAAATTAATCCTGATTTAATTTTTATTCCCGAATAAAGTATTATGTGAATAATGTGCATATTACTTAGTGAATTAAAAGTAATACATGATTATGACTTTACTTATGATTATAAATTAATACAATTGTTGAAATAGATGAATACGTCAATTTTGGGGCGCGCGTGTGAGTCGTGTCGGGATTAAAAGTAAAATATTTATATGTCATCCAAATAGTCGTTTTGACTACGCCAAAGTGTCCGAAAGGATTCTGATAGTCGAAAAAGTCTACTTGGGTGTTTATTTTGGGTCTCGAGACACTTTGGAAGTGAATAGACACCCCAGAGATGTATTTTAGTCATTTCATATGAAAGGTGAATAGTACCCCACGAAAATATACTGATTATTTATAAGTCTAAAGTCATTAGAATACATCTGCATTCTACCAAAAATATTAGAGTGAGAGACTTTGAGGAGAGTAAGAGTTTCCCCTGGAAGAGAAGAGTCGCCTCTAGATAATTAAAGGACAAGGCCATCCACCACCACCAAGGCCATCGGAATCTGGCTGGAAAAGAGGAGCATCACCAATAACAGTCATCATCAAAGGTCCAGACCTGAATAGTAGAGGCAAGTGGATTAATCTTTACAATTATATCATGTATTATGTTCATATTAGGATAGTTGTAGAATCCTGCATCTTTACATGATTTAAGGATGAATTATGGGGTATATAATCAATCCTTTGGAATTGGAATTACGTGGAATTAATCTGGGATGATCATATAGTAATAATCTATGAAATAGAAATCATATGGTGAAGATAATCTGGATTTATCAGTTTGTTTTGGGATAAACATGATAACATTTTAGTTTTCTGGAAATGTTGGGAATTAACCTTTTAATCCAATCTTCTTGAGGATTTAAGATTTTTTATTAATGAAAATCGTTTATATATGTTACCATATCATGTAAGAAGATTTATAAGAAGTTTGGGACTTTAAAACGTATGATTTGAGGATTAAAAATGATTAAACTCGTAGGCTAGTTTTGCAGAATCACCCATACCTACTGGATCGATCGATCGACTCAAGAATGTCGATCGATTGATCGATCCCTTTCCTTCGATCGATCAATCCCTCCTGGAATTGGAGAAATTTTTTTGTTGCAAGGATTGAATAAATGTTATCTTGTATAATTCTTTTATGATGATTAATTGGATATTTTAGGACTTAAGAGAGGTCAGTAGGGTGATAGATAGAACTCGAAAAAATATTAGTTTGTGGGATAAAGTAATGAGAGTAATGGATTAAAAATCGAACTCGTGAGTACCGAAGAAAAAACCTAAGTAGAAATAATTAAATGGTGGATTGTGATGATGTAGACCAGTAGGATTAGGACTTGTACCTACTGAAATATTAAGAGATATAATTAATATCTTTTGAGTGTGGAGAAGGCTCATAATAAAAGTAAAGTCATAATCTAGAGATACGTAGGATATTTGAGATATAAATATACTACAGGAAAGAATTGTTATGGGTTGGATGTATACCCTATAGATATACATATAGTGGAACAAATGGATATATTATATTTTGATTATGTGTATAACATACCTACGTTGCTTGCTATCACGGTGGGGGTTGCGCGTTGTGCACAATCACATCTCGATTGGATCCATTTTGGGGGGATTTAGATTCGTACACTGAGCATAGGAACTTGGTACGTTATATTGTGATAAATGATAGTTTCGACGGTTGAAATTGGAGCGTAGGTATGTGCGTGACCCATTTAACTAGGGAATATGCTCGCCTCCAATAATTGTGTTATGTGATTTATGGTTCGAGAGAGCAGTCGAACTAATTGTTTGTTATGCAGTGATTGATGCGTTAGGACATGATAACAGAGTATTCATGCACCCCACCTATGTCTGATAGGTGCCATATTAGTATATATAATAGTGTGATATTTATTTATGTACTATGATGTGATCTACTGTGCGAATTAGTAGATTAAAAGGAATATTAAAAATATAAATTAAATTAAGTAAGCGTATACTTAATTTTAAGTGTCCAATTCATGATGGAAAGAAATGAATATATCTATTTAAGTGAAATATAATATGGGAAATACGGGAAAAGAAGAAGAGATAGGGTAATTATTCATGAACCTTAATTAGGAAGTTAATAGGGTACGTTAGGCGTGCACACTAGATGAGAAGTGAGATTCTCAAGTGAGAATCGAAAGACTAAAAGGAATATAATACTTGCTTAATTTGTAAATATTAAGCACTTGCTATTTTTAAACATTTTACACTCGGGCTCTGACCCGTTTACTTTCATATTTTCTTCTCTACTATATCTATATTACTAGGTGCCCGGCATCAGGGACGCTCAGCTTAGAGGATGGATATCTGATGTGTTCTAGAGATGCTGCTTTGGATTAGATGTATTCAGTCCATTGATTCCAATATTCTTATGTGACACCCCGCCTAATTAAATACCGGGCGATCACTCCTTTATTAAATTAAAATCAAGGTGAACAGTTGGTTCATTCTTAGCATCACTGTCGAAAAATAACTTTTCCAATTTAAGCACCCTAAATAATTAAGCTAAGTGTCAAAACCATTTTTAGACATTACTTTCCAAATTTTATTTTATAAACCAAGATTTAAATATGTACAACAATTCAATATTAAAGAATCACACCACAATTATCATGGAACATATAATCCAAATAAATTTAACATTCAACAACTAAGTCCCAACATTTAAAATTTAAAGTAAAACATCCAGATAGTACTAAATCCCAAAGTGACAATACTAGAAATAAATGAATCGCAATGTCCAATAAAATAAATGGATAATGGGAACGGGCGACACATGCCCAACCGAATAAATAAGCTATGAGTCGAATCAAATAAATGAAGTCGTCTAAGCAAGAGGCCTGCAACTCCCACCTAAGCTACAACGCCTTCCTTCTAAAGGATCCTACGCAAGCCGCCCCTATGGCTGGGCACCTGTAATATATACATATAGATACAAGAGAGAAAGGAAAATAGAAACGGGTCAAAGCCCGATAGTGTAAATGATTTAAAATTTGTTTAGCAAGTATTTAAAATGTTTACAGGCCAATGCAACAACATATTAGTGCGACACTCTCTTGAGAAATTCTCACCTCTCTTCTAATGTGCACACCTATCGCACTAATCTTTCCAACGGTTTAACTTATCTTATATCGCACTAAACTTCCCAATGGTTTAACTTATCTTAGGTTGCTCGTAAGATTTAAAACTGAACAATATAATTGTTTAAGAGGAAAATTTCATTCAGTAACAAAGCTCTCATTTTAACTTTATTTATTAATAAAGTTTCCGGTGTTCCATTATACTTTTCAAAACAAGTATTTCCAATTTGAAATCATTATTCATTTCTTACCTACCATAGCACCGTAGGTAGTTCCAAATTTCAGGAATTCATATATATATATATATATATATCAAATACTCATATAATATATATGTTTTAACAGCACCCCACATAAAAATTATGGTGCGTGCATACTCTGCTATCCAATCCCCGTATCACTCGTACTAAGGGAAATACAAGTTCGGAATCACTCTCGAACTGTATTAACACATACACAACCAATATTGAGGCTAAGCATAGATTCCAAGTCTCTAAGAGGATAGCACATGCCCCCACGTCTCTTAGGACCGTCTGAACTATCGATTCGATAGCCTGTACCAAGGATTTCTATCTTCTAGGGTACGAGTCAATATCCCCCATAAAGGCACATCGAGATAAGATCGTCCCAGCGCGATAACCTCAGGGATAGCAAGTAGCGCGGGCACGATTTTCACACATAGGTAGTATATGCATAAACACAGTCATATAACTAAACTACTATTACCATATCAAATTAGGTACATTTCTAATCCCCTAATTACGACAGTTGTCCTCATTTCTCATTATTTAGTTCTCACGTACGACCGTTCATTTCTTACTTTAATTTGAGGCATCATTCCAACTTATTGCGTAACACTCATGGACTCTATCCTCTCAAGTGTAGAATTCAGTAGGTAATCTAATTTCCAACGTAATTATCTTACGCGTCTCTCCCCTTAATACATAATTTCATCATCCCTTATATGTAAATATCCCGAAAATACAACTCTCGTTTTACATTAAAGGTCCCATAATTATTTATAAGTCCTACTGGTCTTCTTTATCTCCCAAAACATTTTAATAAGAGTGTCCAAGGGTTATTTCTCATTAAATCGAATTTAACTAAATTTAAAAAGGGGAAATATTAGTCTGCCAGAAGGGGTCGATCGATCGATGGCAGGAGCTCGATCGATCGATGCGTCGATCGATCGACACTCCTGGTTCGATCGATCGATCAAACAGGTATGCGAATTCTGCAGATTAGCAGTTACGGGTTTCACAATCCAACCTCAATAAAATCCATATTTTTCACACCCAAACTCCCTAAAATTTGTACTATAATCAGTAGATACCCATATTATTCATCTTCTACGTAAAGCATGCAATTTTTCATCAATAACCATGGATTAATAGGCCAAAACTTCATAAAAATCTCAAGAACCCTAGAATTTCTTTAACATGGTTCTAATCAGTCTTTTTCCAGAAATTTCTACTCCTAATTCATCATATTTCGTGGTTAAGCCTCTACATATGAAGGGGTTACCAGATTTACATTCAAATCAATTCTACATGCGATTTTCCTATCTCCAACATGGATTTTCTTCTACCAAACTCGTCCTAATCGCCCTAGACTAACATGAACGATGCATTAACGAAAATAAGCAAGATAAATATTTGCCTAGAAATTTTAGAATTCTGGTTTGCTGACGATTTTGGTGTGGTTGCGTTCTTCGTCGCGCGATCTACGCGTTAGTGGTGGTGGCGGTGCAATCGGATGACTTTTTGGCCCTGGATTGCTTGGAAAGCTTTCTCCTTCCCTCTCCTATGGTTGTTCTAAGGTTTTGAGTCTGATAACCCTAAAGGAATCTTCTAAATGGCTGATATAGCCTGATAATTTTCGTGGGTTTAATTACCCAAAAATGCTAAATGTCCAAAATGCCCTCCCGGGGTGTTAAATAGGCCTAAAAATGCCCCGATACCCAAACTAAACCCCCGAGTACACTTTTCTGACTATCTCGACCCTTTCGGACACGTTGGTGCACTCAAAATGACCATAAGGATAACTTAAAAATATTTTACTTTTATTAATCAACATTTATTCCCGACGCGACACAGGCGCGTCCCGACTTAAATTTCCAAAATTGTCATTTTATTCACTCGTGACATTTCATAGAACCAATATTATATTACTTTACTCATTAGTAATATTCAACAATAAGTTTCCCATAATTACTAACTCACATCACGTTAATAATTATAAAATAATTAATTTCCGAATTTATATTAAATAATTAACTAACATTAAATTTAATAAATCCCCAAATTAATAAAGCATAAAAATACGAGGTATTACATACTTCCCCCCTAATAACGGAATTTCGTCTCGAAATTTGGAAAATAAGGCATACCTGGTAAGAATAAATCTGGATATCTCTCGCGCATATCTGCCTCGCGCTCCCAAGTGGATTCCTCCACATTATGATGCTCCCACTGGACCCGTACAAGTGGAACTACCTTCGACCTCAATCTCCTCTCGCTACGGTCTAGGATTGCCACCGGTATCTCCTCGTAAGAGCTATCAGGCTGTAAGTCTATCTCATCTATCGCAATGTGGGTATGGGCCATATCATCCCGAAGATATAGTCTCAACGACGAGATGTGGAATACATCGTGAATGCGATGTAAATGCTCTGGCAGTCCCAATCTGTATGCTACCGGCCCAATCCTCTCGATAATGGGAAAGGGTCCCACCTACCTCGGGGTCAATTTCCCTTTCTTCTCGAACCTCATCACTCCTTTCATAGGAGATACACGTAGTAACACTTGGTCCCCCACATTAAAACTCTCGAAAGAACTGTTTCGCATCGACGTAGATTTTCTGTCTGTCCTGGGCTTCGCGGAGGTTTCCTGAATCACCTCTGGTCCTAGCAACTTGTTATCCCCCACCTCTAGCCAACAAGTTGGGGAACGACAAGGTCTGCCATACAAAGCCTCGAATGGAGCCATGCCAATCGTGAACTGATAAGAGTTATTATAAGCGAACTCTACCAGTGGAAGATGTGGCTCCCAACCTCCTCCAAAATCAAGAACACACATACGTAGCATATCCTCCAACATCTGATTAGTACGCTCTGTCTGTCCATCTGTCTGTGGGTGATAAGCTGAACTCAATCTGAACTCTGTACCCATAGCCTCCTGAAAGCTCTCCCAGAAACGCGACACGAAAATCTTGTCTTTATCTGACACAATATTCAGGGGCACCCCATGTAATCTGACAATCTCAGCAATGAACAACTGAGCATACTGACCCGTGGTATAGTCTATCCACACCGACAGAAAATGAGCCACCTTGGTCAATCGGTCTACAATCACCCAGATAAAGTCGTGGCCTCGCTGTGATGTAGGCAACCCTGTAATAAAGTCCATGGAAATACTCTCCCACTTCCACGCGGGTATTTCCAATGGCTGAAGCAACCCTGACGGGTTCTGATGGTCCACCTTTACCAGCTGGTAGGTAGAACACTTGGACAGGAATTCAGCAATGTCCTTCTTCATCCCATTCCACCAGTATTGCCGCCTCATATCCTGGTACATTTTATCTCCTCCGAGATGTACCGCAAATCGAGACCCGTGAGACTGGTTCATCACTGCATGACGTAATTCTGCTCCTTCTAGAACCACCAATCTCCCATTAAACCTCAAACCCCCATCAGAACTAATAGAATAGGACTCAACACCCTCAGCTAAAAGTCGTACAATCTGCTCCTGGCAAAACGGGTCTGTGATCTGTGCCTGTATCACCCTCGTAATAATCTCGGGTGTCACTGTCATAACAGATATGAAGGAACGGGCTACTGCGTCCTGGTGACCTAACTCCTTCCACTTTGCTTTCCAGACGTTCGCTACATCATCTACCGGTCTACGGCTCAACGCATCAGCAACTACGTTGGCCTTCCCCGGATGGTATTGTATCTCGAACTGATAATCCTTCACAAACTCTAACCATCTGTGCTGACGCATATTCAGCTCTCGCTGAGTGAACAGGTACTGCAGTGACTTGTGGTCTGTGAACAAGAGGAATTTCTCCCCCAATAAATAGTGCCTCCATATCCTCAATGCAAAAACGACCGCTGCTAACTCCAGGTCGTGGGTGGGGTAATTCTTCTCATGCGAATTAAGCTCGCGGGAGGCAAAAGCTATAGCCTTCTCCTCCTGCTGAAGTACTCCCCCGAGTCCCCGTAAAGAGGCATCGGTGTAAACCAGGTACTCCACACCCGGCTTAGATAAAGCAAGAACTGGTGCTGAAGTAAGCTTGTCTTTCAGCTCGTCGAAAGCCAATTGACAAGAATCATCCCAAACATATGGTACCCCTTTGCGAGTCAGGTTCGTCAATGGACTCGCTATTTTGGAGAATCCCCGAATGAATCTCCTGTAGTATCCGGCTAACCCCAAGAAACTACACACTTCCGTCGGTGTCGTGGGTTGTCCCCACTCCCTCACCGCTGATACTTTACTCGGGTCGACTGCTATCCCCTGCTTAGAAACAACATGGCCCAAGAACTGTACTTCTCGCAACCAGAATCTGCACTTCTCGTACTTGGCATACAGCTGATGCTCTCGTAAAGTCTGAAGAACCTGTCTCAAATGCTCGGCATGCTCCTCCTCGGAGTGTGAATATATCAAAATATCGTCTATGAAGACGATGACAAACTGATCCAAGAACTCTCTGAACACTTGGTTCATTAAGTCCATGAACACGGCTGGAGCATTTGTGAGGCCAAATGGCATCACCCTGAACTCATAGGACCCATATCTCGTCAAGAAGGCAGTCTTTGAAACATCCTGCTCCCTAATACGTAGCTGATGGTACCCCGACCTCAGATCTATCTTCGAAAAGAAAGTTGCTCCCCTCAGCTGGTCGAACAGATCATCGATTCGAGGCAACGGATACTTGTTCCATATCGTGACCTTGTTCAGCTCCCGGTAGTCCACACACAACCTCAGTGAACCATCTCTCTTTTTCACAAATAAGACTGGAGCGCCCCAAGGTGAGGTACTCCTGCGAATGAAGCCCTAACCTAACAGTTGCTCTATCTGATCTCGTAACTCTCGCATCTCCGTCGAAGCCATACGGTAGGGAGCGCGTGCTATCGGTCTAGTATCCGATAATAAATCTATGACAAAGTCTATCTCTCGACTGGGGGGTAGGCCTGGTATCTCCTGAAACACATCGAAATACTCACGGACAACTGGGATCGAGTCTAAGGGAATCACAACCTCCTTAGAGGTATCCTCCTCTATATAATACAAATGAGCGGTCGAGCCTCCCTCTGGGCGAGGCATCGCCACTACAAACATCTCTTGTCCCGGAATGGCAAAAATAATACTCCCACCGAAACAATCTATCATGGCCCTGTAAGCAGCGAGCCAATCCATACCAATAATAACGTCATGCTCATGCATATCTAAGACTAACATGTCTGCAGGTAATACCAAGCTACCAACCTCGACCCCCACACCCCAGCATATAAAGAAAATAAGCGAACCACTCCCCAGTGGTGAGTCTACACACGTCACAGTGCTCTCTGCTGTTGATAATAACCCTAAGACCTTCGCAAAATGAGTGGCTATAAAACAGTGCGTCGCCCAAGTATCAAACAAAATGCGACCCATAGTACCATGGATAAGAAACATACCCTCAATCGCGCGTGGTGCCTGTGGAACTGCTGCCTGGTGGACGTTATAGACACGTCCATATTGTAACTGCCCCTGCTGCACTGGAGCTGCTGGAATGGCTGGTAGGGCTGGTACCTGGGCTGGTGCCGGGAGGGCAGCTGGAAAAAGTGGCCTTTATGGCTCATTACGGGCACCCTGTTACTGTGGGGCCCTCTCTCCCTCTGGACAATCCTGGCGCCTATGGCCATGCTTGCCACACCCAAAACATCGGCCTTTGAAATTTCCTCCCCTCTGACCCTGCTGACCATGGCCCTGCTGGCCGTTACCACCCCGCCACTGGCCCTGTTGGCCTTGCTGCTGACCCTGTTGCTGTCGGTGTTGGCCTTGCTAGCCCTGCTTATTAGGCTGGCCCTGCTGACCCTGCCTATAACCCCCAAATCCCTGCCTGGAATCACCTGATCGGAAGCGCTTGGCAGGGTCAACCTGATGGGAACTCTGCTCATGCTGACAAATCTATCCCTGGGATGTCGGTGCTCCACCAGTGCCACTACCCCCTTGTCCTGCCCTGCTGGCCGGACTCTCCTGCTAGCTTGCTTCCCTGTAGATGGAAGCGGTGATCCTGTCAATGTAGTAAAGCAGCATTGAGTACATCAGTGAAAGTACTCAGAGATAGATTCCCTATAAGGTGATGACGGATCCTCCAAGCTAACCCGTCCACAAACAACATTATCTTCTTACCCTCAGTAGGTGCCTCATCTGGCACTATGGTGAGAAGTCTCGTGAACTCTTCCTCATACTCAGCAATGGTAGAATTCTCCTACTTCAAGTTCAATAATTTCCGCCTCATCTCAGTCTACACGGCTGGTAGAAAGTACTTGCGATCAAACCGCTCCCAGAATGACTGAATCGGGATCGTATCCCTCTCCTCCAAGGTGGTGGTGGACTCCCACCACTGCAAAGCAGCCCCCACCAGCTTAAAGGAAGCCAACAACTATTTCTGCACGTCTGTGCACTCATACATACGAAGATGCCGCTGGATATCTTTCTTCCATTGGCTGACGATGACAATATCTGAACTACCCGAGAACTCAGGGGGATGCGCCTTCTCAAAAGGCATCCCTAACCCGCTCCCATGCAGATGGAAGCTGTGCATGTACTGGCGCCACTGCCTGAATATGGGGTGGAGCCTACTGTACCACCGCTAGCGCGGCATTCACCGTCTGAGCAACAATAGCGGCTACCTCATTAGCATTCATCGTACCCTGTGCCGGAGCTGCTGACTGCTCAGCTGGGGCACACCTATCCTTTAGTGCACGTCTCGGAGGCATCTGAAACGTGAAGAAATTTATTAGTCTACAGTTATTATTAAATCTCAAATAGCTAAAGACGTAAACGTAAAAGCAAGAATACAATAATCCTAAAATAGGGCTCTATAGCAAAAATGTTAAGCTGAAAGCGAAATAAGCCGTACAGATCCTAAGGACACTAGAACCTGATGCTCTGATACCACCTCTGACACCCCGCCTAATTAAATACCGGGTGATCACTCCTTTATTAAATTAAAATCAAGGTGAACAGTTGGTTCATTCTTAGCATCACTGTCGAAAAATAACTTTTCCAATTTAAACACCCTAAACAATTAAGCTAAGTGTCAAAACCATTTTTAGACATTACTTTCCAAATTTTATTTTATAAACCAAGATTTAAATATGTACAACAATTCAATATTAAAGAATCACACCACAATTATCATGGAACATATAATCCAAATAAATTTAACATTCAATAACTAAGTCCCAACATTTAAAATTTAAAGTAAAACATCCAGACAGTACTAAATCCCAAAGTGACAATACTAGAAATAAATGAATCACAATGTCCAATAAAACAAATGGATAATGGGAACGGGCGACACATGCCCAACTGAATAAATAAGCTAGGAGTGGAATCAAATAAATGAAGTCGTCTAAGCAGGAGGCCTGCAACTCCCACCTAAGCTGCAGCGCGTTCCTTCCAAAGGATCCTACGCAAGCCGCCCCTGTGGCTGGGCACCTGTAATATATACATATAGATACAAGAGAGAAAGGAAAATAGAAACGGGTCAAAGCCCGATAGTGTAAATGATTTAAAATTTGTTTAGCAAGTATTTAAAATGTTTACAGGCCAATGCAACAACATATTAGTGCGACACTCTCTTGAGAAATTCTCACCTCTCTTCTAATGTGCACACCTATCGCACTAATCTTCCCAACGGTTTAACTTATCTTATATCGCACTAAACTTCCCAATGGTTTAACTTATCTTAGGTTACTTGTAAGATTTAAAACTGAACAATATAATTGTTTAAGAGGAAAATTTCATTCAGTAACAAAGCTCTCATTTTAACTTTATTTATTAATAAAGTTTCCAGTGTTCCATTATACTTTTCAAAACAGGTATTTCCAATTTGAAGTCATTATTCATTTCTTACCTACCATAGCACCGTAGGTAGTTCCAAATTTCAGGAATTCATATATATATCAAATACTCGTATAATATATATATTTTAACAGCACCCCACATAAAAATTATGGTGCATGCATACTCTGCTATCCAATCCCCGTATCACTCGTACTAAGGGAAATACAAGTTCGAAATCACTCTCGAACTGTATTAACACATACACAACCAATATTGAGGCTAAGCATAGATTCCAAGTCTCTAAGAGGATAGCACATGCCCCCACGTCTCTTAGGACCGTCTGAACTATCGATTCGATAGCCTGTACTAAGGATTTCTATCTTCTAGGGTACGAGTCAATATCCCCCATAAAGGCACATCGAGATAAAATCGTCCCAGCGCGGTAACCTCAGGGATAGCAAGTAGCGCGGGCACGATTTTCACACATCGGTAGTATATGCATAAACACAGTCATATAATTAACTACTATTACCATATCAAATTAGGTACATTTCTAATCCCCTAATTACGACATTTTTCCTCATTTCTCATTCTTTAGTTCTCACGTATGACCGTTCATTTCTTACTTTAATTTGAGGGATCATTCCAACTTATTGCGTAACACTCATGGACTCTATCCTCTCAAGTGTAGAATTCAGTAGGTAATCTAATTTCCAACATAACTATCTTACGTGTCTCTCCCCTTAATACATAATTTCATCATCCCTTATATGTAAATATCCCAAAAATACAACTCTCGTTTTACATTAAAGGTCCCATAATTATTTATAAGTCCTACTGGTCTTCTTTATCTCCCAAAACATTTTAATAAGAGTGTCCAAGGGTTATTTCTCATTAAATCGAATTCAACTAAATTTAAAAAGGGGAAATATTAGTCTGCCAGAAGGGGTCGATCGATCGATGACAGGAGCTCGATCGATCGATGCGTCGATCGATTGACACTCTTGGTTCGATCGATCGATCAAACAGGTATGCGAATTTTGCAGATTAGCAGTTACGGGTTTCACAATCCAACCTCAATCCAATCCAGATTTTTCACACCCAAACTCCCTAAAATTCGTACTATAATCAGTAGATACCCATATTATTCATCTTCTACGTAAAGCATGTAATTTTTCATCAATAACCATGGATTAATAGGCCAAAACTTCATAAAAATCTCAAGAACCCTAGAATTTCTTTAACATGGTTCTAATCAGTCTTTTTCCAGAAATTTCTACTCCTAATTCATCATAATTTCGTGGTTAAGCCTCTACATATGAAGGGGTTACCAGATTTACATTCAAATCAATTCTACATGCGATTTTCCTATCTCCAACATGGATTTTCTTCTACCTAACTCGTCCTAATCACCCTAGACTAACATGAACGATGCATTAACGAAAATAAGCAAGATAAATACTTTCCTAGAAATTTTAGAATTCTGGTTTGCTGACGATTTTGGTGTGGTTGCGTTCCCCGTCGCGCGATCTACGCGTTGGTGGTGGGGGCGGTGCAATCGGATGACTTTTTGGCCTTGGATTGCTTGGAAAGCTTTCTCCTTCCCTCTCCTATGGCCGTTCTAAGGTTTTGAGTCTGATAACCCTAAAGGACTCTTCTAAATGTCTGATATAGCCTAATAATTTTCGTGGCTTTAATTACCCAAAAATGCAAAATGTCCAAAATGCCCTCCCGGGGTGTTAAATAGGCCTAAAAACGCCCCGAGACCCAAACTAAACCCCCAATTACACTTTTCTGACTATCTCGACCCTTTCGGACACGTTGGTCCACTCAAAATGACCATACGGATAACTTAAAAATATTTCACTTTTATTAATCAAAATTTATTCCCGACGCGACACAGGCGCGTCCCGACTTAAATTTCCAAAATTATCATTTTATTCACTCGTGACATTTCGTAGAACCAATATTATATTACTTTACTCATTAATAATATTCAACAACAAGTTTCCCATAATTACTAACTCACATCACGTTAATAATTATAAAATAATTAATTTCCGGATTTATATTAAATAATTAACTCACATTAAATTTAATAAATCCCCAAATTAATAAAGCATAAAAATACGGGGTATTACATCTTAGTTTTTGTTTCTTTTAGGGCATGTTTCCCAAGACTCTGTTATCCTATTTCAGTTCTGAGTATTGTATTGGTTTTATATTAATATGCTTTGTATTATTTTGGATGGTCGTGATATTATATTAAACTGAAATGTTTATTTCAGTGAGTTTATATTCGTGATTTTAATTCAGTGATGGTGTGGTAATTGATTCTTGTATTGTGTTGTAATAAAGTAAATAAAAATGAAAGATTTTGACACTTAGCTTAATTAACTACTAGGTGAGTTAATAAAAGATATTGTTTTTCGACAGTGATGCTAAGAAAGAACCAACTCGATATTCTGATTTAATTTAATAAAGGACTTATCACCCGGTATTTAATTAGGCGGGGTCTCATGGTTTTTTAGTAAGAACTAGAACTTTGTTATGCTAATTCTATCGAATAATTGATTAACCCATTTTTTTTTTTATTATTATAAAGTAATATATAAAATTCCTTTTGTTTAAAGGAAAATTTTCATTCATATATATATATATATATATATATATATATATATATATATATAGAGAGAGAGAGAGAGAGAGAGAGAGAGTCAGGATCTCGTGCGGACCTAGTTTGCGGACCAACTACCGTTCAAAAATTATCTAGGGACCACTTTGTCCTTCATATACTATTGTATTTTTCTAATATTTCTGGAAATATAAATATCTACCCCAATAATTTCTAGAGTCTTTAAACTTATTTTAAAGTCTAATTAATCTGGGATGAGGAATGGTTCGGGGCTACCTCTTAAGCTTTGTCCGTCACTATCGTACTGTATTTCAGAATAGTGAGGATTATCTATATAAATATTTTTCTCAGGGTGACTAGAGATTTCAAGAGGTTTTGACGAAAAATAATCTAACTTTAAACACTTTATACGGTATTGAGTTTTTTATACGTTTAGTCTCCTTATATATCTAATTAATAATATAAATTATATCGTTTTGTATGAATTCTCCTAACTCACTGTCACCGTAGGATGACAAAAATCTTCTATATGTTCTTGCTGTAGTTGTTTCTACGAATTTAAGGAGTGTATAAATTCCTCCTGGTCTAATTAAGGTGGCTCTAGTTTCAGCTAACCTTTTCCACCTAATATATTTTAATACGTCTATAGTATCATTAAGTATTCTAGAATATTCTTGGTATTTTTCTGGTTCTGAAAGTTCTTCTGCAAATTCTACAATTCTTAAGCCTT
Source organism: Sambucus nigra (assembly GCA_949130495.1). NCBI lineage: Eukaryota > Viridiplantae > Streptophyta > Magnoliopsida > Dipsacales > Adoxaceae > Sambucus > Sambucus nigra. The sequence continues at coordinate 259,683,034 of OX422223.1, read as the reverse complement.
ATTTGAAGAGATCACGGATCTCTATTCTAGTTATTTCTATTCTAGGTACTTCTCTTACTAACCACTCAATAATTTGGTATATATATTTGTAAGTACCTCTTGCGTATATTAAAGCAGTTTATATAAGTAGTTTGTCTTTAGGGTCTGTGAGAGTCCACTCTTGGATTTCTCTTGTTAATTCTGGATTTATTTGATTAACAAACGCTAAAAAGTCTATAGTTATCTGAAGGCTCATGCAAATATTTTAGATTTAGCAATAATATATAAATTAGCTAGGGGTTTGGCTCGAGTTTATACCTTCCTTCTGGTCTGCAATATCTTTATCTTCTTTCCTTCATCTCTTCAGTTTTGTTACTATTCTTCTCCGGTCTGTGCCTCCTGCAACTCTCTTTTTATGTGTCGCACCTCAATCCATTAGTTTGGTGTTGGACCCGTTTATTACCTGTACGCCACCACACCTAACACTCACCTGGCTAACGGCTCTCGGCAAATCGACACCTGACGGCGGCTCAACAGTATAACACCTACGTGCTACACCAGAGGTTACACACAATAGTCCTCTATGAACAGAAAGTTGGAGATGTTTGGAGAATAATAACAACTTATCATAAGAGATTTCTGGAAAAGAAAATACTTTTATTGCATTAAATAAGTAAATACAACTTTTCCCTCTCCCCTAACTATGAGATGTTTACTCACTCATATACATCTTACTCTCTGAGCTCTCTCTAACTTGATTTTCTCTCTCTCTCTCTCTTTCTCTCTCTCTCTCTCTCTCTGATATTCCATCTCTTAACTCAATAATTGACGCTCCCTTTTATAATCACAAGGGCACTACAAATGACTGATAACCAGCTCCCAAAAGCAATCCGGTGGAAATAACATACAATAATTAAAGTCTATATGCATTTATTTTATAAAAGGAAACTTTGGCATCTTTAATAATTCTGTCTGAGTCTATCACGTTTTTTTTTTCTTTTTCATAAAGCAGTCTTGGCGTCTTGTGAATAATTTGCTTTGGTGGCCCCCGCAAGTTAATTTTGGTCTATCGTGGAAAGCAAAATAATTCTGAAGAATATTTGCTTTATCAAAAGTCTAAATAATTGGTGGTCTAAATGATGGCTCTCCCATCTTTAATAATTCGTTGAGTACGGTGGGGACCTTCTCTGTCTTGTCCGTTTCTTCTATTGTCTTTTCTACATTATCTTTGTCTGGTAGAGCATTATTGTTGAAGTATTCATCAATGACGCCTACCACTCTAAGGCTGGCTGGCAAAGCTATCTCTACCATTTCTTTAAATTCTTTTTTTGGCCTTCCCTAATGGCTCGTCAGCTTGGATAATCAGGTCTTCCTTATGGTACGCAGTGTACCATCTTTCTTCGCTCGTTAACAATTCCATAATTTCCATTATTTCCATAGCTTAGGCAATCTGTATTTTGGACTTGTCAACGATGAGGTCTTTTGTTTGGTCTTCAGATAGAATTTCAACGCTTTCGAATGAATAAGTGGAAAATCTAATGAGTCTAAATCCTTCAACTCTCATTCCTCTATAAGAACTTATAGTAATCTAGTAAATTCTGGCAAACATGGGGAAAAAATCTTCTACCTTCTTAATGTACTCATGGACAATTTTTCCAAGAGTAATAGAATCTTCAACAGTCCGTATCTGGACGATTCCAATAAACCTATGATCTGCTAAGGTTATTTGTGTTATATCTGATTTTCCAAAGAGATAAATTTTTAGAACGTCTTTGAAGAAACCTTTAATCATTAAGGCGTATCCATTAATCTCAGATAATAACATATTAAAATGTTTAATAATGTTATCACCCTCTTTCTAGCAGTCTTTTGAAAATGGAAGATTATTATGACTAAATGGTATAACAATTTTAGTCTTAAAAGTCTTTTGCTGATAACAAAAATTGTCAACTGGTCTAATTTTAGAGGATTCTCCAAGAGTCTGAGCATACGTTTGAGTCTGCAGTCTAAGAGTAGCAGCACTACTGAGTTGAGCTACTGCAAGTCTTTGAGGTCTCATGAATCTGGCCACAACTGCCAAATTTTATTTGAATTCTACCCATAGCTTATTTTTAACATTCCACCATAGGGCGTCTATAAGAGTATTTTTATCATAAAAAAATTCTTGTCTATATTTTATCAAGTCTGGGTATCTTTGGTCTGGTCTATATTAAGGAAAATACATTTTCTCGATAAGTATATTCTAAGCATGATTTCTTTATTAAATTTTCTAGGAGGAACTAGAATATCATCAAAGCCTTTTAGAATGGGTCTTTCTTGAGAGTCTTGAATATGAGTCTGTCTTTGCATCTTACCAGCATTTAGTCTTATGCATCTAAGATAGTCTACAACGTCTTCTCTGTTTAGTCTATTCGTTCTAAAGGAACTCGTGATGTCTAAGTCTTCTGTTTTCCACATAAAACAAGAGATGATATTAGTGTTAGCAAACATAGGTTCTTTAGATAGATGTATTGAATGGTATTTTTGTTTCCCTTTATATGTATAACAGAGAAGTCGTAACTATAAAGTAATTGTTGTCATCTAATAAGTCTATTAATTATTGATTTGGATAAATCTAAGTCTATGAATTTTACTGTATAAGAAGAGTCAATATAAACAGTAAAGTGTTCAGGTCTAAGAACAAGCATATATATTTTCTATTGCCTTTACTATAGCTAAAACTTCTTTTTTATGGGCTGTGTATATAGTTTCTGGATCAGTAAAGGTTCCAAAACGATATCTACAAAGTTTTTTTTTCTGATGATCAATGGCAAAGTATAATGTTCCCCATTGTTTATCAGAGGCATATGTTTTTACTATGAACTGATCTTTAGCATTAGGTAGTTCAAGTAAAGGGATATTTTTAACTGCTTCTTTGATTTGTCTTATAACTTCAAAATCATCTTTTGTCCATTTAAAAGGATTAGCTTTATCAATTCCTTTTAATTTGAAAGTTAAGCTTTGTCTTTTTGAAGATGGGTCTTTAATAAAATCAGCAGCACAATGTAGCAATCCTAAAAATGATTGTAATTATTTTTTATCTTTGAGTTGGTGTGAAAGTTCAAGAATCTTTTTGGTTATGTGTTCTCCTAAGTATAGTTTTTCTTTATTAATATGCATTCCCACAAAGCCTATTTTAGTCTGAAATAATTGTATTTTCTTCTCAGAAATAATAATTTCATATTTATCTAATTCTAAAATAATCTTTTTAAGATGGTCTACATGTTCTATCTCAGTTTTGTTGGCTACAAGAATATCATCTATGTAAATAAGACAAAATTCTGAGTAAGGTCTAAAAATATTATCCATTCTTCTTTGGAATACTTGAGGAGAATTTAAGTACCCAAATGGCATTACTAACCATTCATATTTTCCTAAAGGCACACTCAAGGTTGTCCAAGTCATACTATCTGGGTGCATCTTTATTTGCCAAAAGCCTGATTGACAATCAAACTTACTGAATATAATTATGTCTTCAATTAGATTGATTAGGTTATTCTTATCTGGTATTTTATAAGAATCAAACTCATAATTCTTATTAAAGTGTCTATAGTCTATGACCATACATCTTTTTCCTCTTTTTCGTTCAGACTCATTTTGAGCATAGAAGTCAAGGCTTTTATGTCTACTTTTGCTTTCTCAAACAATGCCTAGATTATGCATTTCATCTATGTCTTTTTTGAATTCTTCTCTATCTTTTTGAGAATATCCTTTCTTATAGGTTTCACCATTAATAGTAGCATCTGGGTTAATAAGGATGATTTCACAATAACTTTGATCTTTGTCCCACTTAGCAATGGAATTTTCTCCTAAAGTAGGCTTTGCTAATTGTCTAATCTTTTCTTTTTCTACTTATATATCCATCTTCTTTTGTTTGAATATAGCCTGGACCTTTAATAAGGTTTGTTGGGTATGATCTAAAATTTCTTATTGTATCAGCGTTATTTTCTTATAACACTTTTGGTCTGGACACTTACATTCTTTTTGTAAGGGTTTAGTTATTTCTAGGGCTTCATATTAGTTTGTATGTCTAGGTCCATTATGCTCAGCTGAAGAACTCTGATGGGTTGTTATTCTATAATTAGGTTTGACTTGCATAAGGTCAAAAGCAGTCTTGTGATCTATTAGAGGGGCTATAATATTGAACTCTTCTTTGTTACTAAGTTATATGTTGTCATTATACTGAGTATAAGGCTGATATTTACTAATAAATTCTTATCCTAGAATAATATTTCTTGTGAAACTAGGACAAGTATCCATTATCCAAAACAGATGATTAACAGTTTTGTTAGTCTGATTTCCTGATTTAAAATAAATAGGAATAGTCTAAAAGTATAAGGTAAATGGATCTCCATTAGCTACCTTACCATGGATCTCTAGATTACTGTCTAGAAAATATTCTTCAGGGAAGGCATTAGCCTTACAAATACTCTTAGAGCATCCTGTATCTATAAAAGCAGAAAGTTTTTTAGGATAATCTTTATGTTGTATGAATAATTTTACAAAACAAGCATGTGGTTTAATAGAAATTCCTAAGTTATTCTTTTCTAAAATAGATATTCCCTGGGTTTTTTACAAAATCTAATGATGTTAAGTCTTCTGAACTACTATCAGAGCAGTTTTTATCTATCTCATAGGAAATTCCATTTCCTTTTAAGACTTCATTTTCTTATAATCTCTTGGTCATATTTCTATCAATGTCTTGATAATATGTTTTAATATCTTGTTCTATTTGAGCATCATACTGGGTAGATTGCTCTAAATCTAGTTCTCCAACAGTTTTCATGGTAGTGTAATTGACATACAACACAAACCTTAAATAATTCTATTTGTATAGTCCCAAAATATTCTACACATCTAAAGTCTTTCTTGCTACATTTCATTTCGAATGCGCAATAATGTTCTTCAATATAATAATATCTAGGGATATATGTTAGTAACTCAGGATTACTAATTGTCCATCTTTTCATTAATAAGGGGCTTAATATACATTATACCAAGCTTCTTCAAAGTCTATATAACATCATCTTGATCAATTTGCATCATATATAAGTCTAGAGTATCTTGGGAATCTTCATATTCATCAGTATCACTATTATAGTCTTTTGAATCACTGTATATATATGCACTATAGATACTGGTATTGTCATCATTTTCTATGTCTGATACTTCTATAGCATATAGAATATCTAACTCTTCTTAATCTACAAAGTCTAATATTGTATTAATAATCTTAATACTTTCTTTATCTTTTTTGTTAGGACAATCTTTAGCAAAGTATTCTTCTTTGCCACAAGTCCAACATTCTTTAATGGAATTATTAGATTGAGCTATTTCTTTTTCTTTCCTATAATTAGGAACCTTCTTATGTTTATTAGTGTTTTTTTTAAATATCTTCTTTGATTGAATCTATTTTTCTTGGTTCTAGAGTTTCTTTCTCTAAACGTAGTAGATGATCCGAATCTATATTTCTTTGAAAAACCTAAAGGCCTAGCCTTAAACCTTTTTTGTTTCCAATTCAGTTTCTCTTTGAATTTCTTAGATTCACTACCACATCCCCATTGTATTGGAGCAATATCTCTTTTGTCTTTAATTGGAGTAATATGTTTGAAAGTTTCTTCAATTAACTTTCCTTATATCTCATCTTTTAGCTATGATATAGTCTTTGGTAAAATTGATTCTTTCACCAAGGGAGTTATTCTTAACTCCAGCAACTCCTGGCCAATTCCTGTATTCATTAACTAGGATTTGTCCAATAGCTGGTATCTTTCTAAAATACTCATCTTTTAAGGTCTCACCAAATTCTTTAATTTGGTAATATAGTTGTTCATAATTATTTCTATATTTACTAATCTTGTCTAGTTTACAAATACTAAGAAGAGATAACTTAGTTTTTGCTATGTCTTGATCATTGGTTTGAGCTAAATGTCTAGCTCCAATGAATTCTGAAGTAAATAATTGAATATATTCTTCAATTGATCTTTCTTTTAAATTTTCTTTCATTTTATCAATCTTAGCTAGGGATTCTGCATCTGCAGCTTGTCTTAGACAACCTAAATAATCTTTTGCAATTGTCTAAATTAAGGTATATCCCAATTGGATTTATGGCTTAACTTTCCATAGTCTTAACATGAGTAAAACTCTTATCACTGGTTGGAAAGTCCTTTATGTAATCAGGTTTAGTCTTTACCACAATGTTTGAATAAATAGGAATATTTATTCCTATTAGTTTACTAAAGAGTTTAGGAGCATCATCTAGCTTACTACTGGTTCATATCTCTTGTTTATTATGACCTATTTGTGTAGTTGGCATTAATCTTTCTTCTCTTTCTTCCATTAGTCTTAAGTTTCTAAGAAGTTCTTTAGTATTCTTAGATTCTTTTAGTTTAAATATATGGTCTTGGGATATCATATTAAATCTATCCCCGTCTTGGAACCTTACATAATGACTTTTGTTAAGATGTTCTTTAAATGTCTTCATATCAAATTCTGAGGCTTCATGTCCAAAGTTTTAGATTCTAGCTTTTTCTCTAACTAAGTCTTTTTGTTAAAATCATCTTCTAGGTATAATTACTAGAGTTTATCTTAGTAAAGTAGAGCTAACTTTGCTACTACATTCTCCTTCTGAAGGATCATTGACTATGGCTTCTCCCATATTTCTAAATCTAATTTCTTCAGTGTGGATATTCTTATTGGTAATCTTAAGGGGACCAAACTGGATAGTTACATTTTCAGTGACATTGTCTTGATTAATAAACAAAGGTTTATTCTGTATAGTCTTAGTTTTTTAAAATTCTGGCAATTGCCAAAGAGTCTTAGCTTTTTCTTTCATAATTCCAGTATTCCTAATACTTTAAGTATGATTGTAGTATGAATTATTGGTTCTAACTGATATTTTGTAATACCTCATACTTTTACGTATTCAAGATTTAATTAATTCGAAAATTAATTGAGAAAATACATTTTATTTAAATTTTGTTAGTGAAGTGATTGAGTATGATTAAATGATAAATGTGATCTTTTTAATATTAATCGAGAGACAGATACTGATTAATATTATTATATAATATTTACTAAGTGCAAATAATAAATAATTGATGATTAGTGTTATACGACATAGTGAGGGATATGTACGTATTTTATTTTATCTCGGTTAGGAGTCACGTGTAGACAAATTTGAGGTTGAGATAGAAAATATATTTTGAGTGACACGGATGATAATTTAGAACTCACGAGATGGGTCGAAATAGTCGGAATAGGGTACCTGGGGGTATAGTTTGGGTCCCAGATCAATTTTAGACCAAACCAGCACCTATTGAGGGCGTTTTGGTCATTTGACAAATAGAGGTTAAGGGACCAACGGAATTTTAAGTGTTATATATGATGTTTGAGACTGGAGACTAGGGTTAGAAACAGTTAAACCCGAAGGATAAAATTTGGCACCGGTCTAATTTCACTTAGGTAGTTAGTAATTAAAAAAATTTCAACAGTGATGCTAAGAATGAACCATATGAGAAACATATTTTAATTTAATAAAGGCTTGATCAACCGATATTTAATTAGGCAGGGTGTCACATATTTCTTCATTAAGTCTACCGCTAGGAATTCCCAATTGCATTCCTTCATAGGGGAATTGGGAAAATTTCACATAGCTTTAAAATTCTATATTTATATTAGCATCCGGGATAATATAGTCTTCATAGCACTAACATATAAGATTAACTTAAAATTTTTGGTTGTGTCTACGATTATTGTAAATATTAAAATAACATTGAAGTATCCAATGTTATCTGACATTTCTAATTGGGTTATCCCAATAAGGCTTTCCTAAAAAAATTTCCATCTTTTATCTATTAAAGAACATAATATGTTGAAATTATTTTGCGGTTTATGTAATCCTTGGATTCTTGCCTGGAAGAGTCCAAAAGTTAGGAACTGGAATTTTCTATCAGTTCATCTTCATTTTAGCCATTTTGAGTCAAAAACTTGAAGCTCGGTATAGAACTTGTCTAACACATGATTTCTACAATGATAAGTCATGTTATAATTAGGAGTCTTGGGCATGGCTCCTTCTTTAAATAATTCTATGTATCTAATTACTGGAAGTTGTCTATTATGTATAGAATCGTCAACAATTTTTCAGTCAACTTCACCCCATTCTTTCCATTAGAGAGGATTGGTGAAATTTCTCTCATTCCACCATGTTCTAACATTGGAAAATAAATCCTTAAGTCTTTGGATCATAAAATTACTATGTCCAATATTTGAGATACGTCTAACTATCTTACTAGTCTTATCTAGTCCATCATTTATGATTCTTCTAGTCATGGTCTTTTCTTAGTTTCTATATAAGGGGATTCTTTAAATTTACAAGTGGTTACCTATTTTTGTTCAAGTCTTTTTTCAATTCTTTCTAAAGAGTTTGAATAATTCCTTTGTCTCTTTATCTGACTAAGTATTTTTTCTTTAAAGATCTTATTCTTTTTTCTCGCATTATTATTAATATCTTTATTATGTTTAGCAAGGGTATTAACAAGAGAATTAGCAACTTTTGTTATATAGTCTTTTACTGCATCTTGTTGTTGCACAGATTCTTGTGTCATTCTAGCTTCTATAGTTTCTATAGTTTATTCTATTTTATCTAAACGTGTTAGAATAAATGGAGAGTTTAATTCTGCTTGAGAAGGTTTATTATATATAACCTTAATTCCCTGAATAATTTCTTCATATTTTTCTTTTGCTTGAGCTATGTTTATTCTAAGTTCATTAACAATACTATCCATTATGGATAGGTTATGGCTTTCCATATTATTAAGATAATTGACTAAATTTTGTTGGAATTTAACAAAATCTATATAAAAGGTGGTTAATCCTCCTGTCTTAGCTTTTAAATTTAATTGTAAGTCTTTAACAAAGCTACTATTGTAGTCTTGAGTAGTTTCTATTGATGTTGAGATTAAATCTAATCTCTCAAGTATAAGTCTTGATGCTTTAGCAACATTAGCAATCTCATTTTCATTTATCTTATAATAAAATCTATCATCATTTATCTTTTCTAGAATTCTTTGGTAAAAATTTGCTAGGGTCTGAATGGAGAGGTTTTCAGGTACCTCATTCTACTCTGATTTAACTATTTCCATTAGGAAGATAATTGTCTAATCTAGTAATAAGTTTAACTTGTTCCTTGGTGAATTTAATTAACTCACTTTCTTGATTTTTTGTCAAAGTTTTAATCTCTAAAATGTCTTTGTTAAGGACTTTTATGTGACCAGTCTTAATATTTATTTCTTGTAGTACTTGTACAAGGTCTATTAGAATTTGACTATCTATTTCTTGTATTCTTTTGGAGAAATTTTGTATCTCTGTTTCTAGGGTTTGAGTGTCTTTAAATAATCGTCTTAAAATAAGTAGGATACATTTATTTTGGTCTAGTATATTATCAATGGCATTGATAGTGACTTGTCTAATCTGCGTGTTTAGCTGGGATATATTCAACGTGTGAACAACCCGTCTATGTGTGAGGTTAAGCAACCTTCTGGGTCTAAATCAGTTATTGATATTGGCTGGTAGTCTGGATTGGTTTAAAAAATATCTTTGTAAATGCGTGGGATAAATCTCAAGGGCATTAAAGTTTTTTTACTATAGGTCGAAAATGAGCATCTTGTCTCTGATACAAGTTTGACCGATTTTTTTAAAATATGAAAAAAAACAATTCATTTTGAGTTAAAAATTTTTTATGGCCTACTGAAATGTTTAAAAATCATATAAAAAAATCAGTCCAAAAATATTTTTTTTATTATTTAAAAAAAATGATCCGCATAGAGTATATGTAAACTAGGCATGCATAAGATCCTTTCTGAAATAAACATGTTATACGATTATATTTTAGTATAATTAATATTCATTGTTTAAAATTAATTTATACAAATAAGATTTATAAAATAATAGTATTAGATTGATGTTTAAGTAATTTTCTGATATCATTTTAGATGTTCCAATCAAACACAAAAGTTTGATTGTAGGTAGGATTGGAGTAAAATGTTTTAATGTAGCCTGATTATGGTGGAAGTCGATTTTGCTGATATGGGCTTATATTTAAGGGTGGAAGTTGGGAATTTGGAAGAATGAAAGGAGCAAATGGGTAGTGCAACAGCGCCCTGGAAGCAGCTTCTTTTGAACGCGTTGCAATCCAATTCCAGCCTCAGGCACTCTTGTTATTTTCAGATTGTATGTCCATCTCCATCTTTTACTTTTTACCTTAATACTTTTTACTACCCCCTTCTAATATAATCTGCAGGCAACCATCGGATCTAATGGCAGACCCGCAAATCGTACTGTTGTTTTCAGGTTTCCTTCTCTTCTCTTCTCTTTTTTCCTCTCTCTCTCTCTCACACACAAATCATTTTAAGATTATTGAATAGTGTGGTCTATGTTATGTTATCCAGAGGCTTCCAAGACAACACTGATAAGATCCAAATAAACACGGATTGCCGAAGCCGCAAGGTTATTTTGGATCGTTGATTACACCTTAAATTTTGTGATTTAATATACTAATGGGGCTGCCTTCTGTTTTGTCTTTAAACTGCAGATTGAGGATCTCAACCATTGCACCTTTGCTGAGGTTATTTGTTTTCTAATTTTACTTTATTAGCCCTCCCTCCAATAGCTTACTAGTGTTTAACAAAATTTGTGATGAACTAGATTTGTTGGTATTTTGTTGACTCTTGGGAGCAATTTCGAATCAATGGAACTGTTGATATCATTGATGCATCAAATCCTGACCCCATAAAACTCAAGGTAACAACCCCCCTCCTTTTTTTTTGTATTTTCTTTTTTTAGTTGATTCAAATGTAGGAAGGAACTATCTAATATTAATTTGATATAGCTGGTGCAAGTGAACTGAAATTAAAGTCTTGCCAAGTAAAACACCTAATTAACCTAAATAAATAAAAAGAAAAACATGGAAAAATAGAAGATATTCCAATCTCCTTCTACTACCTAAAATCTCCTAACAATCATAAATCATTAATACCGCTAATTCCTTGCCCCCTCATTAGTTTTCCTTAAGTGCTATTGACACCGTTCACGTCACAATCACATTCACACACATTGAAGTTTTGGAGAGTAGGAACCAAGTCCTTGAGGCTGCTCTAGCCAAGTTGATTGAAACCATAACTGTGATATTGACTCTGCATTAACAACCGCTCGCCTAGACCAGAAAGAGCAAAGGGAAAAGCGCGAGCAAGACCATTAGCGACGCCGCACTTCCTAAGATCGTGGGCAACGATCCACCTGCCGCTGTACTAGCTATGTTTGTAGCAGTTGTCAACATGGCCCTCTCTGAAACTATATCGAACAATCAGTTGGGTCCAATTTTCAAAGAGCCACAGCCATTCTGTGCTGTAGACATCCATCAACGCTGCTACAATAATTTCCCTTTTTGTCCACTCCAATCAATTTGCCGGGTTTTTGTGGCCGCATCTTCCATCAAGCTGGTAGTGCATAGTTGAGAATCTACTTCTGTTCCAGCCACTCTCCAGGCTCGAGGTGACCATTTTCGAACCAGGAGAGAATGATGCATGAAGAGAGAAAATAAATATTTTTAGAGTTCTTAGAGATTTTCAGGTTTGTTTTGAGTTTTTTTAGCTCATTAACTTTACGAAACAGGTAGAGTAATTTTAGGGATTAGATATTTAGGTGGGATCTTCTGGATCCTAAATTTGATTCCAAAATTCCAAAGATACATGGATATCTGGCCGACACGTAACCGAGGCATATCCAAAAAATAAATAGTAACTTGAGATACATGGACACGTGTCTTGTAAGCAAGCAATGTTCGAAAATTTATCATGAATATTGAATTTTTGTTTTCATCTTTTATACAATTGTTATCAACTTTAATACTTTTTCTAGTCGTATTGTTCATCTAGACTTTAAATTAGTGAATTCTTATACATATAATAATATATTGTTATTGTTATTGTTTTATTTCTGTATCTTGGTCCTATTATATACTAGTTCTCTTAGTTTTGTCACATCCCCGTGTCTGTATCATATCAGACTTCCTAGAGTTTCCCTTCTTTTTCTTTTTTACTTGGGCTTTAAGAGACAAGCTCATCTGTAGGCATTGGAAGTATCGAGTTTATAAATGGAGTGAGTTTCTTTCTGTGAGTTTTTTTTCTTGGTGAAGAATAGACTTGTGTTTGATAATATTTTCTTTGTGTTTTGTGTTTAAGATACATTTCCCCAACCTGGTTTACATTATTATCATATATGTTTTAGCATCAGTGCTGGCAATTTACAATGCAGCAAAGAGAAAAAGTTTGGTTTGCTAGTTCTCCAAAGTCAAGATTGCAGTACTTGGGGCCTAATCCTGGTTTTCCTTCTCTAAGTGAAGAGGCATCACATGAGTCCTCTCTAGATCCTTCTACAGGCCCAGTGGATGCATTTTGTCTGCTCGTTCTGGATCCCGACCAGGTCCAAGATTTTCTCTGGTCTTGTCTCTCATCTCATGATGATTTTATTATTCCTCCGTAAAACTCAATGGCTTTTCCTTATACACAGATTGATTACTTAAATTTGAAGAGCAATGAAAGGGTGAGCTTTACGTCCCGGCAGACTGCCAACAAAGAGAAGTTATGGAACTCAGAGAAGATAAATCCTTGAATCTTTGATTTGTAATTCAAGATATATAAGATGGCAAGATTTCCACCTTGAAAGAAAGATTATATTAATGGGTGATTGTTGTAATAAAATTCTACTTGTTTCATCTGTCATTCATTATCTTGACCTTGATGAGTAAAAAGAGCACAAATGAATCTTCCATAAATTCTTCAGTTTTATCAAGCATAAAAATGCACGAGTATTATTGGGAAGTTCATTTATTAAAAGTCTTAAGCTTGGTAAGTAAGGACTTCCTGTTGTTGGATGCATTCTGCTATCATTTTCATTTTGTGTTCTAATTGTTTCAGCCTGTTAGTCGAACATGCTTATTTTAAGGGACAATATTCACAAGGTACACTGGAAGCTTGATATATGAATAATAATGGTTGTACTTCACTGAATTCATTGTAGTACACCCAAGCCTGTCTGGTGGTAGATAATGGAATTGTACATGAAGGCCAATTGAAATGTTTATTTTTTGTTTTTTCAACCCTTATATATTGGACATACCTGGGTAATATCTGACCCTATAATCTTGAGTCAAAATGTTCCGTCTTTGATTGGTTATTGAGATGATCAAAGCCTGAAATCCCAAATTGAGGCTTCTGTTTTGGGAATATCATTCTCTAATGATGCAGTTTATGCAAGTTTACAATGTGATGTGACTATGAGCAATTCCAAGGGGGTAAGCTAAGGTAAACCTCAGTCCACTTATCTCATGCTTCCTTTTGGACTTGTGCTGTATGATTCCTCTCCTTTTTGTGCATTCCAATTTGTGCTACCCACTGTTAAAAGTATCCTGTTATTTTCTGAGGCATGGCTATATAAAGTTGGTGGCATTGCACTAGTCTTTTAATCATTTTATTTTTTAGCCTTAATGCACAGTGTTGCTGATGTCATTTATCTTGTTTATAACCCTCAGCGACAATTTTAACTGTGATGTATACGGTGGGCCCTCTGGGCTGGCTGAATTAGTGAGGGAGGGAGGGAGGGAGTTGAGATATTTTCTTGTTGCTTAATGTTAGAAATTGTTAGTTAACAAAAATATTTGATTATTTGAATAATTAGCTTTCTTGTTATTTACGTTGCGACTCTGAGCCTATTGTATAGCTGAATTAGCATCAAAGAGGTTGATCAAATAATTAAAAGAAGGGGAACAGCAAGGACCAAAAGAATACGCGGTGTGGAGAACTATGAGAGATGCAGGAGCAGGGTTGTTAACAAATCTATTTAACATAATTTTTAAATTTTTAAGGGTAGGGACAATGTCATCATCACCAATTGAGCGGAGGATAAAGTACCCTAACGTTAATTATTTATTAACGTTATTATCTATGTTATTTTTTAATAACTCGTTAATAAAAATATTAACGTTATTATTAAATAATAACATTCCACTAAATTATTAACGTTACGTTCCACTAATTATTAATGTTCCACACATTAACTAATTAACTTTCCAGAAAATATCATTATTAAGGTTAATAATTAGTTATTATTATTATTATTATTATTATTATTATTATTATTATTATTATTATTATTATTATTATTATTATTATTATTATTATTATTATTATTATTATTATTATTATTATTATTATTATTATTATTATTATTATTATTATTATTATTATTATTATTATTATCATCATCTAATTAGCCCTTCCAATGGCACTAACTAATTAATGTTAATAATTTTACAAGAAATAATGTTAATAATTAGTTATTATTTCTATTAACATTCTACTAAATAGTAAAAATTGTTTTTTAGATTTTTTTTCATAATACTCCTTAATAAAAATATTATTGTTATTATTAATATTAACGTTCGACCCATTAACTAATTAACAATCCAGAAAATAACATTATTAACGTTAATAATTAGTTATTATTATCTAATTAGGCCTTTCAATGGCACTAACGTTAATACAGAAATAACGTTAATAAGAAAGTTAATTAGTTATTATTTTTATTAACGTTCTACTAAATAATAAAAAATATTTAATCAGATTTTTTTAATAAAACTTCTTAACAAAAATATTAACGTTATTATTAATATTAACGTTTCACACATTAACTTATTAAATTTCCACTAATATTAATGTTCCTGAAATTAGACTACTTTCCAGAAATCACTATTTTACATAAATTAAATAATTCTATTTCAAAATGTTAAATTTTCAGAAATATAAAAGTATATATATTAAGGATTTAAAAGTCCAGAATAATAATTTTTTTAACAATAACTCAATCTTCCATCTTTGGTGTTTGATAAAAAAATGGTGAAAAATGAGTGATTTTTCAACTTTTATCAAACAGACAAAATTGGTTGCTAAGCCAAATTATGGCTAGGAAAACTTCATCTTTCCCACTTTTCTATTAAACAGTTCCATAGAGAAGTTATCTAATATGTTAGTGTGAGAGAGTGGAGGAATGAAAGAGACAAATTAAGATCGGGGCCTCATTTATTATTGGCACATGTAGGTTGTCCCATCAGGTTGTATATAAGTTTATACACTTTATTTTTTTTTGTAAGAATAACACTTTTTGAAGTATATATATATATATAACGCGACTTTAAAAGTGTTTTTAGTGCGTGCTTCTATCGACTAATTGTAAGCCGACCGCTCAAGTAATAATTCGATAAAAACGGGTATCAAATACAAGGACTAAGATGAAGAATCATGGTGACAAATAGACAGAACGATTAACCCTACGAATGACTCAGAGAAAGAAAGGAAAAGATGATTATTTTGTGATCGTAACTATCAACTAATGCAATTTGAATTAAATTAATAACTAACTACGCATGAAAGAAGAACTAAATTAAACTTTAAATATATGAGAGAAAATGGAGTTAGGGTATGCTCTCCGAACCGTCGGTGTTCACACATAACATAAAGGCTTCAAAAAGATAATTCTTCATTCAAATAGCCACCAAATACTCTCTAAGCATTTGACATATGAGGACTTAATGCCGCACAATATCAAATCAAAAATTGTATTTGACGAGGATGAGAAATTATCAAAGCGCTAATTGCATTCTTAAACATTCCGGTTACCTACGGCAAACGGAATTAAAATGCCTACAACTTTTATCTTGATAAAGTCAAACCTTTGAACGAGGGATTACCTTTTCTTCACTTTTAAATCCATATGTGTTACCTAGGTTGGATTCATGTACCCCAACCTGCTAAAAACTTAGTCGGACGTGGTGTAAATACGACTAAGCATGAAATCTACGTTGCATGAATTCATTCTTACGCTAAAAGTATGATCAAACATGTAAAAAAAACTTTTAACTAAGAAATAAATGATTATAAACCAAAAAGATGAGAGGAATTGAAAGCAACGGAGGAATAATTATACTTGTATTGATGTAAACCTTGAATTCAATGTCAAATCATGAACAATTGTTGAAGAATGCTAAACCTAGGGTTTTTGCCTCCAAGAAGCTTTTAAAAACCATGTAAAAACTTAATTATAATGTCCAGTGTTACTCTAGTATAAAACCTCTCACGCTTTGTTAAGTGTTTGCCCCATGCACAACTCTAATTTTAAGAAATAAAAAATCATATTGCATCACGCCGAATCGATTCGGATTTTTCTTCTTCACTAGAGTGAACTGGTTCGGATTTCCAGTAGCGCGGCAAAATTTGACATTAACAGCAAACCAGTTCACCTATTTCCAAACCGGTTCGGACTAGAAAATTTCTATCTTTTTTTACATGATTTCTTCTCAACTTTGAAGCTCCATAACTTTTCACTCGGGCTTCTTCATACGCGCTTTTGGACTCAAGGTCTTCAACTACTTCTAGGTTCCGCGTCCGAATTCCAGATGTAAAATTACTCTTTTGCCCTTTGACTTTTCTTCCTTTCTTTCTTGGTTTTGACTTCTCTATTTTCTTCACTTGTATAAAGTACTTGCAAAATGTAAAAGAGATACACGAAACTCGATGCACTATATAGAAGATGTCAGTAGCAATGATATGAGATAAATCAACTAAATTTACATCGCACAAGATGATAAAAGCCTCTAAATTACGGGAATAAATATGAAGAATTTATGCTTATTCAAACCCCCCTAACTTAGAACTTTGATCATCCTGAGCAATGTAAAAGAATCAAAACACGGTCAAAATACTTAGCAAACATGTTATTAGGATAAAATACCTCTTTCGCGGGTAAGCGATTGTATTTAGCGTATGCAACAAGCCTTTAAATCCTTAGGTTACCCAAGTAGGACGAGTTGTGTCTCGTGAGGGTTTGCAGTGAATATACCTATAAGGACATTGTCCGTCACATTTAATTATGTCATATACCGCTACAAGTCATCAAAGAATCAAGGATGCTAACATCTTCAAACTCCGGATCCGAATTACAAGTGCACATCAA
Organism: Sambucus nigra; assembly: GCA_949130495.1. NCBI lineage: Eukaryota > Viridiplantae > Streptophyta > Magnoliopsida > Dipsacales > Adoxaceae > Sambucus > Sambucus nigra. The sequence goes on along the minus strand of OX422223.1, from coordinate 259,665,955 downwards.
CATTCAAGCTCCAACGAGATAATTTTGGTAAAAAATAAGTTTAAGTTCCACATGCATTTTATATTTAAAGAGTTGGGATTATTTTTTACAAGGTTAAATTTTTTTAATAATAAAATTTCTTTTGCAAAAAAGAAGTTCTATTGTTTAAAAAAAAGGGAATCAAAAAGTTTGTTTCTCAAATGATTTCTTAAAAGTTTTTTTTATAAAAAAAAGAAAATGTTTTAAAGTTGCGTACAATTGCCACAACACTGCTTTCTACTTTAAAAACCCTTACGTCTCTATTTTTTTGGGAGAACATGCGTGCCAATATTTATCTCCTTAACCAAATTCTTTTTATAAAAAGGGCCATGCACGTACAGTTTTTCACAGAGAAGAAAAATTTGTTTTTTACAGAGCACTTTTTCAAAGAAGAAAAATTCTTTTGTGTTCTACAATTTTAGTATGTCTTCTTCTCACATTTAAGGGTTCAAAACTTTTTGTCCAATAAATTCATAATCTCATCTACTTTGTATGAATTGGTTTGTGGAACCCAAGACATATCTTTGCTGAAATAGAACTGAGTGTTCTTATGGAGCTGCTGAGGTTGTTCCATTGCTGACGACGCCGATCGACGCCTGCGGGTAATTGTGTGTCAAATTATTTCATTGTAATCTGTGTAAGTTGAGTTACAAAATTATAGTGAAATAAATGATTTTGCCTTTCGGGGATTTTTTCCTCATTTGTGACTGTCTTGCATGCTTAGATTAATTTTTTCAATCTCGTTTACTTCCAAGAGTTAAAAAAATTATTGGGTTTGGAATTGGAATTTAATTAAATAATTAATTCATTTGAATGCACGCGCACTCTCAATACCCACAAAATTTGTTTTCGACTCAAAGAAAAGCTCAAAATACCTAGAAATGGTACAATTCAAATTCCTAAAAATGGTCACCGCAAATTAATATTCAATAGTCTCAAGTCGTAGTGTGTGTGGGCGAAGCCGAGAATTTAACTGCTAATTTTCACCGATTGATCATTGCGTTACTTTTTCGAAAATTCGTTTTAATTCAAATTCTCACGGCATTCACAAATGAATCACTCGGAATGTGACTATTTCTCTCAGTGTGCGTGATATAAAGAGTAACTATAATGGAACACAAATTTATGCTCACAATTTTGAAAGAGTGAATTATTTTAGGTGAAAAGATCTCTTCATCAGAATACGATCATTGAAAAATGGTAAACATCGCCTCTATTTTACACCCATTAATCTTTTTTTTATCTTTTCGTGTTTTAGGCTCTCCACGCGGTAGTTAATTTCTCCATTCGGATTCGGTTAGGACCTTTTCGGGTAATAAGGTCCATTGGGTAAAAATGGGAATGGTTGGGAATTTTGGAATTGGAAAATCTTCTTATGATGTCCATTAGTGCTTTTTAGGGCTTTTGCTCCTTTTTCCTTTTCCTTTTCTTTTTCTTCTTTTTTCTATTTTTATTTTTTTTTCACATTTTTTTTCTTGCTATCTTTGTTGAGCATTTTTATTTTATTTTTTTCCTTGCCCCTTTTTGTTCACTTTTCGGACGTAATTGATGAATGTTCAATTTTCAAAAATCTTGGCCAATTATTTTTTCGGATTATAAACGAAAAGGAAAATTCTATTGGGCTCAATTGGGGTAGCAAAAGGATAATTTTTCACAATTTTTTTTATGACTAATATTTTTGGGTAAACAAACGATGCCCTAACTTCATTTATCCGAATTACTCATTGTTTTACCATATGCGTCTGGAGAATAATTTAATTTAGAGTTATTTTATCGCGTTTTTCAAGACAACATCTCACACGTTTTCCGTAATTGACCAAAACAAAAGGAATAGAGATCCTCAACGACTTATTTAAAGCAAAATTGAACTTTGAGTTAATTTTAACTCGGATTGATTTAATAACTCACACAAGATGATAGGCTCGAAATCTCATCGGGTTAATTAATCTCCACACTTATTCGTAAAGTTGTCAATTTTTGTTCAATTTTATTCTTTGGTCAATTTCGGCTTTGTGCGTATGAGTTCTACAATTTGAGACTTTGACAAAATTTCGGGACATTTTCGAAGCTTTTAAATTCCAATTTTTATTCATTTTAAAGGAAAATATTTTTTCCTTTTTCAAATATTTCAATTTTTTTGAAAAGTTTTGAAATTTTCTAATTTTTTTGAAATTTTGGGCATTTTGAAATTTGTGATTTTTTAAGCCTCCCCCCAACTTAGACATTTTTAAAGTCCCTATGCAAAAGGACTAAAATCTAAACAAAAGAAGGGTGCATAAAAATGGACAAAGAGCAAAATGCAATATTTGAATTAATAACGACCAAGTACAAGTGAAATAAAGGATAGATATCACATAGTTCTTCGTAACCAAAAATTAATAGCCAAAAAGGACCCAAAAACGAAGAACTACATATGTGAAACAAACAACCAAACAACAACATCGGGGCCACTGCGGGGGTGGGTGTGATGGGCCGGGAGCGTTGGGGTCGTATGGATCATAGAAGTATGCCGGGAGAGCGACATTGGACCCCACTTGGATCTTGTACATTTTCGCTTGTAGGCGGATCATCATGCTCGTGTCTCGCGATAATTCGTGAAAAACCCATTGAAACTCGCCTCTAGATTTGCAACGTAGCGAGTTAGACCTGCTCCCTTCGGCTCATATTCGGAGGCGTCACCCTCATTGTACTCGACCTCCTCCTCTCCCATTTCTACATCTTTCGCTTGCGGTGGGGTGGGCGCACTACCTCTATTTGTCGCATGCTCTGAGTGATAGATTCTGACCCAATAGTCATGGGGAAACGAGGCTGCGATGGCAGAGGTCGAATCCCAACATCCTTTAGGAGCGATGTGATGAACCGGGCATAGGGTAGGGAGATTTTTCCTTTGCGGTCCATGGCGGCATGTATAACTTGCGAGTAAAAGATACGAGGGAGACTAATGGAACTCGCCTCGCCAAGGAGGTGGTAGAGGAAATTGCCATGCCGTATGCGGATTGCAGAGTTGCTAGATGTTTGGAGGATGTCCCCACACATAATTAACGGGTTGTTTCATCAAGATTGCCCACCGGGAAGATATCGCGATCCCAATTGTGGTTAGGGGCGATACGCTCGATACACTGATGCTTCAGAATGGGATTACCTATAGTGGAGTAATCGAAATTTTGGGGATTTGGGACTTGATTTTTCTGCATTTTCCGGGCGATAATGGGGAGAGAAAAAGGTATCGGTACCTCATTGACATAGTCTTGGTACGATTTTTCATTAACCTTGACGAGAGTGCCATAAAAGGAGCGCACTTTGTCGAGACAAACACCGTCATCGGGATTGGCTAAGAATTTATGACACCTTTGTCACCGAAAGATGGTGGACACAGCTTGAGGCAGCCCGTTCCAGTTGATCTCCCGCTCAATGTGTACGGTGCGGGTGGTAGAGAAAAATGTTTCACACCATATGCTTTCTTAGAGTAAGCGGTAGGTGTGATTGCCATCTTGTAAAATTTCGGTGGAATCGTACTTCACGGGAAATTCCTTATTAGCCATATGGAAGAGTGATTTGGGGAGAATAAGAGTGAGGAGAGATGGAAGAGGTCAAATGAAATGGGGGAATTGGGTGTGTATTTGTAGGTAGAGAAGTGGAAGAAATAGAGGGAAGGAAGAAATGGATTTGGAGGGAAAGGTTGGAGGTAAATGGTTAGAGGGAAAAGAAGGGGGGATGTATGGGGAATGAAGGCATTGGGAATGGTCGAATCATCTGTACCTGCTATCACCAAACCAGTTCGGGCCTGGGCAAACCGGTTCGGACCCTTTAATATTTTTTTATTCGACTAGAAGGCGAACCGGTTTGGATTTTCAGTATGCCCCTAACTTAGCATCAAGAAAAAAAAAACTAAGTGCTGGAACTCCAAAAATTCATTTTTCCAAAAATTTCCCAAAACACTCCTACTCCTATTTTAGCTTGGAAAACCTCGAAAACTCAACTTGCATTGCATGAAACTCTCCCAAAATGCGCATTTGTGCTCCTATCCTATCTCGACTCGTAACCTACGATTTTATACTAACCTACCTACATAATTTACATTGTTACACAAGAATCATCCCATACGTATCGGGGGTGCGACGACCTCTTATTTCTCTCTCAATCAACCCCGTAAATGAGGTCTAACAACCAAATGGTGTCGACTTCTTCAACACACACCTCTAAATATGGCTTTAGGCGTTGTCCGTTAACTTTGAATGTGTCCCCCCTTTTGGATATTCTAATTCCACAACTCCGTGGGGGAACACTTCTCTCATGACGAATGGGCGAATGGGCCCGTCCACCACGAACGTAATTTTCCACGAAATAAATGTAGACGGGAGTTATAGAGAAGCACCTTTTGACCCGAATGAAACTCCTTGCATCGTATAATTCTATCATGTGCGAGTTTCATCCTTTCTTTGGATATTTTAGCATTCTCGTACGTATCATTGCGCATCTCTTCCAACTAATTGAAGCTTGCGTGCTTCACCGACTTTGTCTAAATTGTAGTTCAACCTCTTGATTGCCCAATAAGTTTTGTGTTCTAGCTCCACGGGGAGATGGTGAAAAACTACCACTTAAGTCGTCTAATACAAGATTAAACTATCTAAATGGCTCTGAAATATTTGTTGAATAAACTCTTTTCTTAAAACAAATTTTAAACTCAAGATGTGTAAAATATTTATGAATGAGTAATTTCAGTTATAGGTTTACCAATTTTGAAAAACAAAACTTAAACAGAATAAACCAACACAACCTCAAGAAAGGGATGAGAGTAAAAGGAAGTGTACAAAAGCAATTTTAATGTGGTAAAATTCAACCCAATTGGGGGAAAAATCAACGGTGACCTTTACGCCACAAAAGTAAAAAGTCCACTAAAAATGAGTAACAAATTACAAGCTATATAACAATCAGAACACACAAACAAACTTATTCTAAGTTCATAAATGTACCAACTCTTCTGGCGTATTCTGACTTCTCCTAAGGTTTTGATTGTTGTTGATGTTATCTCAACTTCTTATCATTAATCCTTTTAGCTTTACGTCGACTCTAACAGTCCAGTATCTCAATACCAACACGTTTCAGTATAGTAGTGTGAAGGTGTATGTGGTGTAGCGTTCTAAACTCATGCATGCAACTCACAAACACTTAATTACAAACAATATGAGTTATCAAATTACAAACATATCTCTCTAGATGCAAAGTTTTCTAAAATTAGCTTAGTCAAATAAGTCAGACTTTGGATCTTTCAAATAACCGAATCTTTCTATACAAACTAGCCAAGATCCTATGCACTTTCTTTGTTTTGAAAATAGTAATTGAAAGTGAAAATCGCAATCAAGATCTCGAAACTAGATCTAAGTCTGACAGTTTGAGTAACTTGAAATCAGAAAGAGTATTGTTGGTTTAGGGTTTGATAAAACATTTCTTTTGAAAACAACCAACAAAAATTAGATTTCTTGAAACAAGAAATCAGATCTAGCAAATAACTAAGTGATCTGTATCACAGAAATCAAATCTCAGATTTGTATATGAAGAAATAGAGACTTAATCAACGTGACTAAGTTGACAAAGAGATACAAGACAATAGAGGAAAAACTTCTCAAATCACGAACTGTAAACACTCAGAAAAAGATTTTTTAGTTTGGATTTGGTTTGAAGTTTGAGGTAGGGTTTGTAAAAACTTTTCGAACTCTCTCTCTCTCTAACTCTTTCTCTCTCTTTTCTCTCAGAGGAAACAATGACTAAAAGTTACAAAATTAAGGACGAAGTCTCCTTTTATACTGAGAGAAGAAGGCTCTGGAAGATCTAAGGGAAGTAAACGCTCAGGATTGATTCGAAGTTAATCTAAGGGTTGTTAAGCCACCGCATTTAAAATAGATTTGATTGGTTCAAAATCAAATACGGGGAATATAAGAAAATACATGCAGATCGTTGATTAAAAAAATCCAATGGTGCACAATGAGTCTTTAGTATGTGAGTGTGAGAAAACACACATCAGGCCGTTATATAAGCAACACGTGTAAGGCTGAGATCGAGTGAAAAAGGCGTGTTTTTGAAGATTTAGAAATACAAATTGCACCCATAATATTCTCAAGCACTTTCAGATTCTATCCAACCAGAATATATACCATAAAAATAAATTATAAATCAGTCGCAAAGGTTTTTAAGCCAACCAAATTAATTTCTAAAAATCATTTTAAAATGTTAGAAATCATTTTAAAATTCCCAAAAATAGTAGAAAATCAATTTCAAGGGAATTAACTCACACACAACCAATTATATCACGATATGATGTATGTATGCAATCCTAGTGTGTGGTGTTTGAGCTACCTTTTAAGAACTTATAAAGGCATTAAATGAAGAGTCTGGAGTTCTTTAGTAACTAGGGATAGGACTCAAATTTTGTCACAATTTCCAAACTAGATGAGCACCTATATAGTATAGACTTAAGTAAGTGTAGGATATAGGGTGCTTCAATCTCCCCCTTTGGAAATATGAGAAAAAAATCTCCTTTGAGTCAACGAGGACTCGTAGGGATACAAAAAGAAATAAGAAAATCATATTCCTATACAGAAAATTCTATCTACCCAATATCCTAGAAAGATAAAATTACATAACTCAACTAGATACATATCAATACCCTAACAAAATTCTGTTACAACCGACGATACTGATTCCTGAAAGTAAGATAACTAAGATCAAGCTTTTTAGTTGAGAATATACAACAATGTCCAAGAAGACTCAAATTTCGCCCCATTTTGTCTCAAATGGACAATGGGCAAAGAAAAATATATAACATCATTCTGCAAAAATCATGCCAATTGACTTGCATAAAGATTCAAAACGCGCATTATCTAAGGGTTTAGTGAATAGATTAGTTAATTGTAATTCAGGAGGAGGATAATTAATTTCCAACTCCTTAGATTCAACTAACTTATGTATAAAATGATATATGATTTTAATATGTTTAGTACGAGAGTGTTGAACAGGATTTTTAAAAATATTAATCACGCTTTGATTGTCACAATAGAGATGTAACTTATCTTCAGTGATACTATAATCTTTTAGCATTTGTTTCAGCCAAAGTAATTGAGAGCAACAACTTCCTGCTGCAATATATTAGGATTCTGCAGTAGACAAGGAAGTGCAATTTTGTTTCTTACTACTCCATCCTATTAAGTTGTTACCGATGTAGTAACATGCTTATGAAGTACTCTTACTATCATCGATACACCCGGATCAATCAGCATCGGTGTAACCTACTATAGTACTAGATGTTTCTTTGTTGTACCAAAGTCCTAAGTTTAGTGTGCCTTTGACGTATTTAATAATTCTTTTAATGCACAAAAGGTGACTCTCTTTAGGATCATTTTGATATCAGGCACACACACAGACAGAGTACATGATGTCAGGACAGGAGGCAGTAAGATAAAGTAAGCTTCCTATCATACTATGGTACAAGGTGGTATCAATGGATTTGTCATTCTAATTTTAGAGAGTTTGACAGTGGTACTCATAGGAGTCCTAGCGTCTTTAGCTGTTTCTAGGCCAAAGTTCTTAACAAACTCTGAAGCATATTTAGATTGAGATAGAAATAATCCTTATGAATTCTGTTTAACTTGGAGGCCTAAGAAGAATTGTAACTCCCCCATAAGTGACATCTGAAATTCTTTGTGCATAATGTCAGAGAAGGCTTTAACTTCTAAAGGGGAAGTGTAACCAAAGATGATATCGTCTACATACACTTGAGCAATAGTAATGTTTTTGTCAAAATGTTTGACAAATAAGGTTTGGTCATTTCTTCCTCTCCTAAATCCATTATCTAAAAGGAATGTGGATAGACGCTCATACCAAGCTCTAGGAGCTTGTTTTAACCCATAAAGAGCTTTCTTAAGACGATAAATAAAATTTGGGTGATGAGGGTCAATAAACCCTTTGGGTTGTTCTACACAGGTCTCCTCGGTTAAAATTCTGTTAAGGAAGGCTGACTTAACATCCATTTGATATAAAGTGAAATGCAAATGACAAGCTATGGCAAAAAGTAAACGAACAGATTCGAGGCGAGTGATATGAGCAAAGGTTTCCTTGAAATCTATTCCTTCAATCTGAGAGTAGCCCTAGGCAACTAATCTAACTGTATTCCTAATAATCATCCCAGATTCATCAGTCAAATTTTTATAAATCCAACATGTGCCAATAACCCTTTTATTTTCAGGACTGGGTACAAGATACCAAACATCATGAATGAAAAATTGAAGAAGTTCCTTCTGTATAGCACTTATCCACAACGTGTCATTCAAGGCTTCATTTACAGTTTTGGGCTCAATAAGAGACACAAAACATGCAAAATGAGCGATGTTACGAAGTTGAGATCTTGTACGAACAGGCTCAGTAGGATTACCAACTACATTATCTAAAGGATGATCTTTGAAAACCCAGTTAGGTACATCAGGGGTCTCAGTTGGTAAAGATTCAATTATTTCTGGAGAGTCATAATTTAAAATGTTTTCGGACTCATCCACAATAATTGATTCTTTGGTCTTACTTTCCACATTAGTGTCACTTACAACCACATTAATGGATTCCATCATAGTTTTGGTACGAAGATTGTAGACACGATAGGCTCTACTGTTTGGAGAATATCCTGAAAAGATGGCTTAATCACCTCTGGTTTCGAATTTAAATAGATATTCTTTGTCCTTATAGACATAACAGGTACTACCAAAGGTTCTAAAGTATTTTAGGTTAGGCTTCTTTCCATACCAAAGCTCATAGGATATTTGTTTGGTATTCTTCCTTAAATAAAAGCGATTGATTATATGACAAGCAGTACGAATGGATTCTACCCCAAAATATTTTGGTAGTTTTTTCGCATGAATGATTACAAGGTCCATTTCCTGAAGAGTGCGATTTTTACGCTCAGCTATTCCATTTTGTTGAGGTGTCTTAGGAGAACTAAATTCATGTTTGTAACCATTATAGTCACAATATTCTATGATACCTGAATCTACGAATTCTCCTCCTCTACCACTACGAATTCTATCTACTTGGGTGTCCTTTTCGTTTTCTATACAAACTAAGATTTTCAAAAACTTTTGAAAGGCTTTTGATTTATGCTTTAGGAAGTCAACCCAGGTAAATCGAGTGAAATCATCAACCATAACAATAATGTAACTGTTGCCACAATGACTAACAGTACGAGAAGGACCCATTAAGTTCATATAGATGAGTTCTAGTGGTTTAGTGGATATAACTTCATTCATTTTCTTATGGGGAGCCTTAACAATTTTTCCTTCTTGACATGAACCACAAACAATCTTTGAAATTGGTTTGATTTTGGGAAGACCTCTAATTATCTCTTGGGAGCGTAACCCAACATATTGTGCTATATCTCATTGTCATCCATTCTGGCAATGTTATAGACCTCTGTACTTGGATTGACTGTGTAATAGTTATCTGGAGTACGGAGTCCTGTAATAATGCAGTTACCTTTTTCATTTTAAATTTTACAATTGTTCTTTGAAAAAGTGACAGTATGGTTGGAGTCACAAAACTGTGATATACTCATCAAATTGGCTTTAAGTCCTTTTACCAAGAGAAAATTCTCAAGAATGGGTAATCCTTCTTCATGGAGTGTTCCTTTACCAATGATCTGGGCTGATACACCATCTCCAAATAAGACTTTTCCTCCAGAGAAGTTAGTTTTGTTTGAGAGTTTGGAATCATCCCCGGTCATAAGCTTGGAAGATCCTGAGTCTAAGTACCATCCAGTTGAAGTATGTTCAACTCTAAAAGCGTTGATCACTATGTTACATTTTAACAGGGATAATATACCATCTTTTCTAACCCAAATTTCTCTAGTCTTCAATCTGCGCTTATTAGCTCGTATTTGATAAAACTTGCGAGCTTCAACCTTTTCTTTAAAAGATTTTTGCGCAATTTTATTGTTGTTATAAACAGTTGGAGTAATTGGTTTAGAATAGAATCTAGGATTCCTTCTTGTAGATTGTCTTTTAGTATTAGTCCTTTTCCTTCTATTACGATAGTTATAGTTCTTATCTGGCTATCTAGGAAGGACATAATTGTTTCGTCTTCTCCTAGAATAGTTGAAGTTATGGTAAACAGGAGAGGTGTTGACTGGATCACATAGGATTTTGGAATAGAAACCATCAAGTTAATGTCCATATACATTACAATAGGAACAGTAAAGATGGCATGCTGAACCCATAACCTTGAGAAAGTTATTATTCAAAGGTTTACCTAGGTTTTGAGCTCTAGTCTTATTCCTAGATGGCATAGGATGAAACATTGAATCTGCTTGCTGAATAGGAGGGCAGACATATTTGATCTTTTGTTCAACATTATTCTTAGAGTATCTTGATTCATCAAAGTCTAACTTCAGTTGATTTTTGTCAAAATCATTTTTTAAACCCTGAAATTCTAGACAAGTTTCAATAGGCCTTTTACCACCAGACCCAAATGTTATGGTTTCAAAGTTTTTGGTTTGTGTCTTAGAGTTGGGACAAAATCCTATTCCAGTTCTGTCATCAGAATTGGTTTTGCTTTCAGCTACATAATCTTCAAAACACTTAGAATTATTTTCAAATGTTGCGAATTTTTTGAAGACTGTGGATGTCTTTTCTTTTATTTGTTCCAATTCTAACAACGTTCCTTTGTACTTCTTTCCAGAATTTCATTAGAGTTAGACAACTCTTTTTATTTTTGTACAAAATTTTTGGTTTCATTCTCATGAGTTAGACATTGGGTAGTATACTCTTCAACATTTTGTTTGATCATCAGACTTAAGGTTTCTATCTTCTGGGTAAGATCCTTGGCAATTTTTTCAAACCTAGTGCTTTTCTTGAGAGTTTTTGTGTACAGTGTGTGAATGTAAGGAAGGTCATCATTTTCGGAATCACTAAGTGTGCAGTGTGCAATGTCCCCTAGCGGTTCATTTTTAGGACTCACACACCCATTGCCATCAATAATAGCGTGTTCCCTTTGACTCACACACAACGTTTGAAGCATTATTAACATTCTCAAGTAATAAAGCAGATAAACCATTCGGCATACTATCAATCATGGTATGATCAGATTCCTCATCATCATTGTAGATTATCTTAGCAAGGAATGACATGCAAGTGTCAAAAGTGTTAGATGAGTTAGATTCATCATTTTTAGAATCACTTGAGTCATCCTAAGTCTTGCTTAAATGAGTCCTATTATGTTTATGTATTTTGTCTAAGTTAACTCTACAGTCACTAGCCATGTGTCCTAGCTTTCCACATCTATAGCATTCAATATTTTAAGGTCTTTCTCAGGTCTCTTGTGATTGTCAGACTAGTGTTTGTCTTGTTTTCTCTCATGAGGCCTTTTATTCAAATGATTTGGATAAGTGGGTTTGTCTTGTCTTTTTGCTATTTTATTTCGAAAGCTCACAATTTTCTTGAACTGTTTAGACATTAAGGCAATCTGATTATCCAAAGTATCTAAATTACGGTCCTCATCAGAGTCTAAGGCAATGTTATGTATGCTAAATTCAGGTGTGGTCAACTTAAATGAAAAGACAAGATTGGAAGTAGACTGTCTCTTTTGGGACTGAGTTAATTATTTCTTAAATTCTAATTCCATTTCCATAGTTCTCAATTTGCTATTGAGGAGTTCAGATGTAAGATTTTGATCATCCATCTCCTTAATTGCATATCTCTTATTATCAAATTTTTGGGGAAGTGATCTTAGAATTTTAGATACAATTTCCTTTCTATTATAAACAATCCCATTAGCATGTAATTTGGTCACAATGTCTGTCAGTCTAATATAGAAGTTATCAAATAACTCAATCTCAGTCATGATCAAGGAGTTATACTACTGGATAAGCATTTGAGTTTTAGCAGCTTTAACTCTGGTATCACCCTCATGTACAGTCACTAGGGTGTCCCATGCTTCTTTAGAGGTAGAACAGAAAGATATCCTCTTAAATTCGTGTTCATTGATAGACATGAAAATTGCATTTTTGCCTTTATTGTTATTAAGTGAAACTTGTTTCTCTTCTTTAGTGAATTCACTTAGTAACTTTCTAATCCTCACATTACTTCCTTCAGCGACTGGTTTAGTAGGAAAAGTGTAACCATTTTCAATAACTTCCTAAACATCATCTCCCAAAGTCCATTGGATGAATGCCACCATCCTTACCTTCCAGTAAGGGAAGTTGGTTCCATCAAAGAGAGGGGGTCTGGACAGGTTTCCTAATCTCTCAAATTTCGCGTCCATAATTTGCTTTGAGAAAACAATTTCAAAAATACAAGATCTAAAGAATTTTTGAGAAACCAAAGATCTGATACCAATTGAAATACTACCACTTAAGTCGTTTAATATAAGATTAAACTATCTAAATGGCTCTGAACTGTTTGTTGAAGAAACTCTTTTCTTAAAACAAATTTTAAACACAAGATATGTAAAATAGTTATGAACGAGTAATTTCAGTTATAGGTTTACCAGTTTTGAAAAACAAAACTTAAACAGAATAAACCAACACAACCTCAAGAAAGGGATACGAGTAAAAGGAAGTGTACACAAACAATTTTAACATGGTAAAACCCCACCCAATTGGGAAAACATCCACGGTGACCTCTACGCTACAAAAGTAAAAACGTCCACTAAAAATGAGTAACAAATTACAAGCTATATAACAATCAAGACAAATAAACAAACCTATTCTAAGTTTAGAAATGTACCAACTTATTTGGCGTGTTTTGGCTTCTCCTAAGGTTCTGATTGTTTTCGATGTTCTCCCAGCTTCTTATTTTTACTCCTTTTAGCTTTACGTCGACTCTAACAGTCCAGTATCTCAATACCAACACGTTTCAGTGTAGTAGTGTGAAGGTGTATGTGGTGTAGTGTTCTAAACTCATGCATGCAACTCACACACACTTAATTACAGACAATATGAGTTATTAAATTACAAACAGATATCTCTAGATGAAAAGTTTTCTAAAATCAGCTTAGTTAAATAAGTCAGACTTTGGATCTTTCAAAAAACCGCAGATCAAGAAGGAATCTTGCTATACAAACTAGCCAAGATCCTATGCACTTTCTTTGTTTTGAAAATAGTAATTGAAAGTGAAAACTCCAATCAAGATCTCAAAACTAGATCTAAGTCTGACAGTTTGAGTAAATTGAAATTAGAAAGAGTACGGTTGGTTTAGTGATCGAAAATAACATTTATTTTGAAAACGACCAACAAAAATTATATTTTTTGAAACAAGAAATCAGATCTAGCAAATAACTATGTGATCTGTATCAAAGAAATTAAATCTCAGATTTCTATATGAAGAAATAGAGACTTAATCAACGTGATTAAGTTGACAAAAAGATACAAGACACTAGAGGAAAAACATCTCAAATCACGAACTATAAACACTCAGAAAAAGATTTTCTGGTTTGGATTTGGTTTGAAGTTTGTGTTAGGGATTGTAAAAATCTCTCTCCCTCTAACTCTTTCTCTCTCTACTCTCTTCTCTATCTTTTCTCTTAGAGGAAACAATGACCAAAAGTTATAAAATTAAAGAAGAAGTCTCCTTTTATACTGAGAGAAGAAGGCTCTGGAAGATCGAAGGAAAATAAACGATCAGGATTGATTCGAAGTCAATTTAAGAGTTGTCAAGCCACCACATTTAAAATAGATTTGATTGGTTCAAAATTAAACACAGGGATTATAAGAAAACACATACAAATCGTTGATTGAAAAGATCCAATGGTGCATAGTGAGTCTTAAGTATGTGAGTATGAGAAAACACACATCAGGCTGTTTTATAAGCAACACGTGTAAGGCTGAGATCGAGTGAAAAACGCGTATTTTTGAAGATTTATAAATACAAATTAAACCCACAATATTTTCAAGCGCTTTCGAATTCTACCAAACCAGAATTTATGCCATAAAAATAAATTATAAATCAGCCTCAAAGGTTTTTAAGCGAACCAAATTAATTTCTAAAAATCATTTTAAAATGTTAGAAATCATTTAAAAATTCACCAAAATAGTAGAAAATCAATTTCAAGGGAATTAACTCACACTCAACTAATTATATCATGATATGATGTATGTATGCAGTCCTAGTGTGTGGTGTTGGTGAGCTAGCTTTTAAGAACTTATAGAGGTATTAAATGAAGAGTTTGAAGTTCTTTGGTAACTAGGGATAGGACTCAAATTTTGTCACACTTTCCAAACTAGATGAGCACCTATATAGTATAGACTTAAGTAAGTCAAGGATATATGGTGCTTCAGACGACAAGTCTTTCCATATACAAAGCGAAACGGGGACATTCCGAGGGGGGTTTTGTATGCGGTTTGATAAGCCTATAGCGAATTGTTCAATATGAGGGGTCAATATTTTTGGTTAGGATCGACGGTCTTTTAAAGAATGTTCTTGATTTCACGATTTGCTAACTCAACTTTCCCATTTTGGGGGGGTGATAGGTCGTCCCAACCTTGTGGGTGACCCCATACTTTCTCACAAGTTTTGCAAATGGCCGATTACAAAACTGGGTGCCGTTATCGTTAGTAATCACTTTCGGAGCTCCGAAGCGGGAAAGTATGCGCTCTTGTAAGAACTTAATCACCACCTTGTTGTCATTAGTCTTTGTAGATATGGCCTCAACCCATTTCGACACATTGTCTACCGCGACTAAGATGTATAAGAAACCAAATGAGGGTCGGAAAGGGCCTATGAAGTTTATACCCCAACAATAAAAGATCTCAATGACGAGGATGGGGGTCAATGGCATCATGTCTCTCCGGGTGATGGATCCCATCCTTTGACATCTATCATAAGATTTGAAATAAGCATTTACATCTTGAAAAATTGTGGGCCAATAGAGACCGTTTTGAAGAATCTTAGCGGCCGTCTTATTTAAAGAAAAATGGCCTCCACAGGCTTTCGTATGACAAAATCGAATGACACTAGGTATCTCGTCATCCGGTACACAACGTCGGATGATATCGTTCGCGCAATATTTGAATAAATATGAATCGTCATGGAAGAACATGCGCGACCAAGTAAGGAACTTTGTTCTCTCTTTCGATGTCCAATCGGAAGGAATGACTCCGGTGACAAGGTAGTTAACTATATCCGCAAACCAAGGGAGATAAAAAGTGGAAAATAATTGCTCATTCTAAAAATATTCATCTATGGGTATAAGATCACTAGGTACATCGGACAAAAGCCGGGACAAGTGGTCGGCGACGACATTTTCTACTCCTTTCTTATCTTTTATGGAGAGATTGAACTCTTGTAGGAGTAGGATCTGCCTTATGAGGCACGGCTTCGCATCCTTTTTGGAAAGGAGATACTTAAGTGCTGTGTGGTCAGTAAAGCAAGTGATTGGCGAACCAACAAGGTAAGAGAAAAATTTATCTAGGGCAAAAACTACAGCTAACAATTCTTTCTCTGTGGTGGAGTAATTAAGTTGCGGTCCGGTTAACGTTCGGTTAGCGTAATAGATGACATGAGACTTCTTATCTTTTCTTTGGCCCAAAACAACCCCTATAGCATAGTCACTCGCATCACACATGAGCTCGAATGGAAGAGACCAATTCGGAGCTTGCATGATGGGAGCGAAAATGAGCATACTTTTCAATTTTTCAAAAGCGATTTGACATGCTTCATTCCACCGAAAGGGGGCATCCTTCATAAGGAGGTTACTCAAGGGTCTAGCGATGGAACTAAAATCCTTAATAAACCTACGATAAAAACCCGTGTGGTCCAAGAAAGAGCGCACATCCTTTAGTGAGTCAGGAGGGGGAAGATTATCTATGACATCAATTTTTGCCCTATCAACTTCAATACCTTTGGACGATATTATGTGACCAAGAACTATTCCTTCGGTAACAATGAAATGAAACTTCACCTAATTTAATATCAAGTTCTTTTCGAAACAAAGGACTAGCACTTTTTCAAGATTCGCAAGGCAAAGGTCAAAAGAGGGGTCGAAAACACTAAAGTGATCCATAAAAACCTCAAGGCCCCTTTCGACCCTGTCGCTAAAGAGACTAAGCATGCACCTTTTAAAGGCCGCGGGCGTATTACATAATCCAAATGGCATACGTTTGTAGGCAAACGTGCTAAAAGGACATGTGAAAGTCATCTTCTCTTGAACAAGCGCATTTACCTCAATTTGCTTATATCTGGAATAACCGTCAAGGAAGCAATAGAATGGGTGTCTCGCTACTCGCTCGAGCATTTGGTGGTTGCATGGCAAGGGGAAATGATCTTTTCTCGTGTCGTCACTGAGCTTCCGGTAGTCAATACAAACGCACCACTCGATGGTGGCGCATTGAGGAATTAGCTCACCCTTAGCATTATCGACCATAGTCATTCCTGACTTCTTCGGGATGACTTGGATAGGACTCACCCATTTGCTATCCTAGATTGGGTAAATAATACCCGTATCCAATAGCTTAATGATTTCCGCTCTCACTACTTCTTTCATAATGGGGTTCAATCGCCGTTGCATCTCCCTCGAGGGCTTCACGTCCTCCTCGAGGTGGATTTTATGGGTACAAATTAGGGGACTTATACCTTTCAAATCCGCAATGCTCCAACCAAAAGCACTTCAGTGCTTCCTCAAAATCTCTAATAATTTACCCTCTTACTCTTTATCTAGGCTAGAGGAGATAACAACGGGAATGTCTCATCCTCTCCCAAATAAGCATATTTTACGTTGGAGGGTAGTTTCTTTAATTCAAGGGTGAGAAATTTTTCGTGAGAGGAATCGTGCGCGACTCCCTAGAGGGTAACTCCTCGAATCTAGAAACCCAATTTACATTTCTTACGTCCTCATCAGACGCTCTCTCATCTAATAACGCTCTAAACTCCTCCACATCCCTCTCTAAGTCCACTCTCACTTCTTGAAATAAGACACACTCATAAGGCATCCCCATCGATATTTTCCTCTATCTGCACCTCTACTTTCTCCTCAATAAGATCGAGCGCTTGAAAAATGCCCTCCTCACCCATTTGCCTAGAGATATTGAAAATATTCATCTCAAGGGTCATTTTCCCGAATGTGAGTTGCATTTGCCCATTTCGAGTGTTGATTAATGCGTTAACCGTAGCTAAGAATGGGAGGCTTAGGATGACGGGAACATGATTGCTCAAGGGTATGGAGGGGTTCGTGTCCCAAATGACAAAATCTAGTGGGAAGTAGAATGTGTCCACTTGGACTATCATGTCCTCGACGATCCCTCAAGGTATTTTCACTGTACGATCCGCAAGTTGGAGAGTGATCGATGTGGGCTTGAGGTCCCCCAAATCTAGTTTCCTATATATCGAATAAGGAAGAATGTGGACACTCGCCCCTAAATCAAGCAATGATTTTTCTATTCGGTTCTCTCCAATGATGGACGAGATGGTAGGTGCACCCGAATCTTTAAACTTGGATGGGAGGTCATTAAGTAGAACGAAGCTCACATTTTGTGCTAGGAAAACGTTCCTTTTCACCTTTAGCTTTCTTTTCACCGTAAATAAGTCCTTAAGGACCTTCGCATAGGCGGGAATTTGCTTTATGGCATTGAGGAAAGGTAAATTCATCCTAACTTGCTTAAAGACATCTAGCACATCGTCAAGGGAGACCCCTTTTTGAGGTAGATCCAGTCGTTGAGGGAAAGGCGCAACAATGGGTGGTTTCAATATGACTTTGGGCCTACTAGTGTTGTCTTCATTTCCACTTTCATTTAAGGGGATATCTTCGGCCTCTTTCGTACCGGGCGAAACCTCCTTATCTTTAGATTCGTCGTGTGGGGTGGGTGATAAATCAATAACTCTCCCACTTCTTAATGTGGTGAGTGCTTGACATTGCTCTTGATGGTCGCTAAATGTAGAGCTAACACTAGGTTGACCTTGGGGAGGTCTTTGGCCTTGGGCCGGAAACTTACCCTTCTCTTGGATTCTCAAGGATGATTGCAACTTTGAAATGTTAGCATTTATCTCGACAAACATCAGGGTTTTTTGAGCATTCTTTACTTATTGGGCTTGTATGAATTGATTTATCAAATCCTAAAAATTTCACCTCATTGGGGTGAAATACGGCGCGGGAGGTGGTGCTAGCATATGTGGCGCTTGTTGAAAGTGCTAAGGCAGTGGTGGAGGAGGGGCAACGTGTGAATTAGGATTCAATGCGATGTTTGGTTTCCCATAACTAAACTCAGGATGGTTCCTCCACGAAGAGTTGTAAGAATTCTCGTGAGGGGCATTGAAATTTCCCTTAAATCCTCCTACAGCTTCCACTTGCTCATGGAGCATGACTTTATAGGTGGGTATCGTCGCACATTCCTTTATTGAATGGCCCACCTACCAAATGGCACACACCTTTTCTTACATAGCTCAGGTGGATCAAGTTGTTTCTTTTGCCCATGATTCGAGTACGTCTTCCAATATTTTCTCAATTTGGTTAACTCAAAGTTTTCACTCGACGTCATTGTCCACGTGATAGAGATCAGACGCGAAAGGAGCAGTGGAAGTTTGCCGAACCCGATTTTGGGTGTTTGGATCAGATGTGTCCCATGCTTGAGTAGTCTCGACGACATATTTAAGGTGGGCCTCGACATCGTTTGCATCTAACCCCCAAAATTCTCCCTCGCACATAGTTTCCACGAGTTATTTGGAAGCTATACTTAGCCCTTGGTGGAAGAAAGAGATAAGGAAATACTTCTCAAAACCATGATGTGGGCATGTGTTAACCAACTCTTGGAAGCGCTCCCAACATCGATCAAATGGCACATTTTCTTGTTGTTTAAAAGTTCGAATTTGAGCTTTGATGGAATTCATTCTATGTTGGGGGAAGAATTTCAAAAGAAATTTAGCTTG
The DNA here is from genome assembly GCA_949130495.1 of Sambucus nigra. Taxonomy (NCBI): domain Eukaryota; kingdom Viridiplantae; phylum Streptophyta; class Magnoliopsida; order Dipsacales; family Adoxaceae; genus Sambucus; species Sambucus nigra. The sequence continues at coordinate 259,647,050 of OX422223.1, read as the reverse complement.
CATATATCTCCATGACCCAATTGAGTTTGGTGATAAAACCAAATCCAGGTCTTAGCTTATCCTTTAAGGAAAAAGGAAAAAGGTTTAGGCGAACGATGTATTGAGTGAAGGCTTGATCGCTAAACGTGTTGCATGCCTCTTTGAACTGACGGATGTGGAGGTATGGTTTCTCCAAATCCAAATCGTGAAAGGTGGGAAGAATCTGGATCATTCCATTTTGAAATTGAAATCGTTCCATATTGTACAAAAGTAGAATGCATCCTGATTAGGCATAAATTCTTCCGATTTATCCCTTTAATTTAGAGGCTTTTATCACATCGGGTGATGTAAAATGCGTTAATTTATCTCATATCGGTGATACTGACATCTTCTAACAAGTACCCCGAGTTTTGTGTATTTCTCATAAATTTTACAGGTATTTAATGCATAAGAGAAAGAAAGAAACTGGAAGAAAAGAAAAGAAGAAAAAAAGAAAAGTCAAAAGGGCAAAAGAGTACTTTGCAGCTAGAATCCGGACAAGGACCCAGAATGAAAGTTGAAGACCTTGAGTCTACAAGAACGTAGGAAGAAACGGCGTCCAAATTCGAGTCCTGGAGCAAAAGTTTTTAGCCCTGAAAGATGCGAGAAAATTATGATAAACTGAGGAGAAAATGAAGAGAAATTGTCCAAGGACCCGGACCGATCCGAATTTCACTATAAACAAACCGATCCTTCCCCTTGAAGTCACTGAATAAAATTTATGAAATGGACTGATCAGGGTTCCTCCAAAAATGAACCGATCCGGGAACTTAAACTCACTGTATACCTTGCGTGAAGCGGACGAGTTGTTACATTCTACCCTCCTAAAATGAAATTTCTCCCTCGAAATTACTTGAGAAGAGTGTGGGGTAGTGTAGTCTCGTAAAGTTTTGTTCCTTGATGTTGCCAAAGGATTTTAACCACTGCAAACAACTTTATGTTGAAGAATCTCATCTTGTCGATCGAGGATTTGGATAGGGATTTCCTCGAAGTCATGGTTGGGTTTTATTGTTATGCCTTTCCAAGTGATGATGTGGCTGGGATCAGGTATGTATTTACGCAATTGTGAAACATAGAATAAGTCGTTCGATGATTTTAGAAGAACCAATATAACGGGGTACTAACTTTTCTTTTTTCCCAAATCATATTGTACCTTTCTTGGAGATAAGTATAAGAATATTTGGTTATCTACTCGAAATTCTAAAGGCTTTCTCATGGTGTCTGCATAACTCTTCTGTAGACTTTGGGCCTAACGCAATCTTTTTCGAATGAGTCGTATCTTTTCAGTGGTTTTGGCAATAATTTCGGGTCTTAGGATATGATTTTCTCCTAACTCATTCCATTATAAGGGTGAATGACAAGGTCTGCCATAGAGAGCTTCATAAGGGGTGGTTTGGATGTTGGTTTGATAGCTATTGTTGTAAGAAAATTCGATCAACACAAGGTCATCGCTCCATGTGCCTGAAAAGTCTAAAGTGCATGCTCACAACATGTCTTCAAGGGTTTGAATTACTCTTTTGGATTGGTCATCGGTTTGAGGATAAAATGTGGTACTTAGATAAAGTTTGGTTCCCTTAGATGCTTGTAGTGATTTTCAAAATCTTCCTATGAATCCGGGGTCTCGATATGATACAATGGAGAGGGTTACTCCATGGAGTCTAAAAATTTCTCTGATGTAAAGTTCACTAAGGTTTTGAAAGGAATCGGTTGATCTTGTTGGCAGAAATGGGCGAATTTCATGAGGTGATCGACAATAACGCATATGGAATTGTATCCTTGATAAGTCCAGAGTAATCCACTAACAAAATCCATGGTAATGGGATCCCATTTCCATTATGAAATTAGGAGTGGTTGTAGTAGTTCGCCTGGGTGTTGATGCTCGATTTTCAACTGTTCTCAAGTTTAACATTTAGCCACGAAGTGAGTGATGTCTTTCTTCAGATCTGGACACAAATAGTGTTACTTAAGGTTTTGATACACTTTGGTAATTTCGGGATGAATCATAAACTTGGAGTGATGGGATTCTTTAAGGATTTCTTCTCTTAAGGAGGATACGTGGGGAACACATACTAGATTTTTGAATTTTAACCCTCTCTCGGGGTCCGGGGTCCAGGGTCCAGTTTTTCTCGGGGAGGTGATTAGGCATAAATTCTTCATATATATCCCCTTAATTTCGGTATTTTTATGTTCTCGTGCGGTGTAAATAGCTTGGATTTGTCTCATATTTATGATACTAATCCTTTTTGGCAAGTATTTCATATTTTGTGTATCTCTTATGTGTTTCACAAGTATTTCATACAAGTTAGTGCCAAAGAGAACTCAAAATAGTCAAAGAAACCAAGAAACGGGGAGTTGAAGGGAATTTTCGTAATTTTACATATATATTCCGAAGGTGGGGAAAACTAGAAAGTTGAAGAGCTCTAAATTACAAGAACACTGGAAAAAACGGCACCCCAATTCGATCGAGGGTGAAGAAGTTATGCCTATTTGAAGTTGAGAAAGAAATCCAAGAAAAAACTGTTAAGGAGTGACAAATTAGTCGTGCTAGTCACGCTCCAGATCCGACCTTTAATCACGTTCCAGATCCGTTACAAAATTAGTCACGCTTTCTAAGTGTGACAAATTGTCAGATACGGGATTTTTATTTTGTCCTTATCTTTTAGCCAAAATAGTTTTATGATTTGGGAACTCTTCTAAACGACCTCTAGTCTATATATTTAGTCATTAGGACTCTTTTTATTCAGATTTCATTCATGTAAAAGCTCCTAATCAAGATGGAACATCTAGGAGAAGAATTTTCATATTTTGCACCTTTAATTCAAGAGCTTTTTCGGTTTTTCTTCAATCTTTGATTTCTTCTTGCATGCTCTTGTTCTTCAATCTTGGTAAATTTTATTTCCAACACTTTTATTATTATTTCTCATGTTTAATCTCTCTTTCCAAGCAATTATGATTTCATGCAACGTAGATAACGTAGTTTTCACTAATTTTATCATATTAGGCTATATTTTTAAGGGTTGGGAAGCATGAACCCCACCCGATGTAATTTACGATAGTGGAAATAGAATTTTGAATTAAAATCGTAGGTGAATTGTATCGTAGTTAATGCGATACTGCTGTAATACCCCACATTTTTTATGATTTAAATAATTATGGGATTATTCATTACAACGGGATTAATTAAATTTAAATGTGAAGAATTAAATTGTTAATTAATCCGGATCCAATAAAAATAAATATTAACTAGTGTGCTACGGGTTAATACTTATTAGTTTAATATTACTGTGCGATATGTAATATGGAACTATATACTTTGATAAATTGTCGAGAGATAATAATACGACAGTTTAGTAAATTAAGTCAGACGAGCGTGTGAGTCGTGTCGGGACTAAATTGGTGGAATAAATATATAAGTTATTTTTAGTAACTCGTATAATGATTTCGAGTGTACCGTTGAGTCCGGAAGGGTCGAAATAGTATACTCAGGTGTTTAGTTTGGGTCCCGGGATAATTTTAGGCCTAACCGGCACCCCAAAAAGGGCCTTATGGTAATTGAATTTTTAGGCATAATTAATGGACGAAAATTAGGACTTAATTTATCAGCCAAAACATTTGCATTAGGGTTAGAAAGCTGGAGAAAGCAAGAACGGCCATAGAAAGTGTGAGGGAAAACTTTTGCCAAGAGAAGAGGGCTAAATCGACATCACCGTGCATAACCACCACCACCACCGTGTAGATTGGGACGAGGGGAACACACCCATACCAACATCATCCAGAAATCAGACTACTCATTCAAGGCAAGTGTTTATAACTTGCTATATTTCGGTATTAATTTGATTCATGTTAGTATTGGATGATTAGGATTATGTTATAAGTTATAAAAATGGTGAAATTGGATGTGGAAATAAATTCTGTGATTTATTAGATTGAAACCCTTAATGTATTGAGACTGGAAATCACGTTTTAAGAAATTTGTATGCAAAACAAATCTGAAAAGTATGGCTTCTTGAACTTGTATTGGAAGAACTAGGGTTTGATAAAATTTAAATTGGGGATTTCACATTTCATGAATGATTTGTAATGAATTGATGATTTTAGGATGTTAGAATTCATATGTTATTGATGGGGTCCGAGGTTTAACTGTTTATTTGGAGTTCGGGGTGTTGAAGGAAAAGATTTGAGGTTAAAAATGGTGGAAAACGTTGAAAAACCAAGGTAGGGGACGAACAGCGAATTCTCGCGCGAAGTCGTTCGAGCGAGATTGCTATCTCGCGCGAAGTCGTTCGAGCGACATGTGGCAGTCGTTCAAATGACTTGCCACCTCGTTCGAGCGACAGAGTGGAATTTTGAAAATTTCTTTTAGGACTCAGTTTTGAGTTTGCTAGTTTAGAAATGAGAGAAATATTTTCCGAATAATAAACTTTTGTAAGGCAGGATTTCAAAAGAAGTATGGGGGACTAAATACTTTAATAAACTCGGTACGGAGAGAACACACCGTCGAGATTACGAGAGGGATAACAATCCAAATAACTAGTGAGGAATGTTGAAATCAATATGCGTTAGAGAAGCATATATGTAGGTGAGGGGAAATACCTATCTATTGTAATAGGATGTATGTATACCTATTATGTATTGTTATTATTAAAGACACTAATGGGTGATAACCCGGGGGTGTGAAAATCTTATTATTATAAGTGTACTAATGGATGATAACCCGGGGGTACAAAAGAATATTGTAAGTGTACTAATGGGTGATAACTCGGGGGTACAAGATTATTTAAATTAGTGTACTAAAGGGTGATAACCCGGGGGTACAGTATGTTGACTAGGTGCACTAATGGGATATAGCCCGGGGGTGCAGTATCATGTTATATATATATATATATATATATATATATATATATATATATATATATATATATATATATATGTAGGGAAGAATTGACAATATGTATATATGTATGAGAATTGTAAATTAATCTAGTGGGAATATTAATGAATGTGGGCATGGAAATTTGTTAAGAACATTCTAATCGTATACCTGAATTATTATGAAAATGGGAAATGTATTAATTAGTTTTTCATCATAGGCTAACTGATTAATGTATTGTATGGGCGATACTGGCGTACTAATAGTGAGGGTAAATACTATAAGGATGGATTCAGACTAGTTATATTGAGAGGTATTGCTAAGGAGAAAATTTAGATGCGTGTTAGGCGTGCACAATAGAAGATGGGTGAGAATCTCAAGAGAGAGTTCGAACTAACATGTACTTGATACTTGCTTTACTGCAAATTTTAAATACTTGCTTAAACAAATATTTTTACACCTCGAGCTCTGACCCGTTTCTTACATCTTCTCTCTCTCTCGCTATATATATGTATTATATCAGGTGCTCAGCCGGAGGGACATCAGGCTTAGAGATTCGGATTGCGTGGTATGCTGTAGCTGTTGTGGGAGCTATAGGAATTTGTTTAGACGCTTCGACTATTTCATTCCTATTCATTATGACATTTCTTTAGGGCATGTGTCACCCCTTCCTTAGACAGTTTTAGAGATTATGTTTACTCTATTTCTCGTTTACTTTCATTTGGATTGTTGGCTACTGTTGTTTTGGTTTAGAGTTTTAAACTGGGATGTTTATCCAGTCTTATTTATTTCAGCATGTGATTCTGATGCAGTATTTGTATTAATTAATTGTGCGTGGATATTTCATATTAAATTACTTGGTTTGGTAATTAAATGGCCTTTAAAAAAATGTTTTGACACTTAACTTAATTATATTAGGTGATTAAATAAATTATTGCGTTTTTCGACAGTGATGCTAAGAATGAACCAACCGAACATTCTGTTTTAAATTTTATAAAGGACTGATCACCCGATATTTAATTGGGCGGGGTGTCACAGGTGGTATCAGAGCATCAGGTTCTAGTGTCCATTAGGATCTGTATGGCTTACTAAGTTTTCAGCTTTACGTCCTTTGATATAGAGCCCTATTTTTAGGACTGTTGTGATCTTATATTTTGCGGTTACGTCTTCAGCTATTTAAGATTTTGAAATAACTGTGGACTAATAATATTCTTTCTCATCTCATATGCCTCCTCGACGTGCACCAAGAGACCGATAGGCCCAGCCAGAACAGCCGACCATACAGGCTCAGGGGACGATGAACGCAACAGAAAATGCCGCGATCGTTGCACAAGCGGTAAATGCAGTCCTAGCGGTGGTGCAGCAGGCCCCACCTTAGGTTTAGGCAGTGGCACCAGTTCAAGTGCATCCATTTCCCACTGCATGGGAGAGAGTTAGAGAGTCCTTTCAGAGGGCTTGTTCCCCAGAGTTCTTGGGCGGTTTAGATGTGGTTACCGCGAGACAGTGGAAGAAGGACATACAGCGGCATCTTCGCATGTATGAGTGCACAGAGGTTCAAAGGCAGGTTTTGGCTACCTTCAAGCTGAGAGGGGAAGCCTTACAGTGGTGGGAGTCCACTACTACTACCGAGGAGCGAGATGTGATGACTATCAACGATTTCTGGGTGCGGTTTGACCGCAAGTATTTTCCTTCCGCCGTCAAGACTAGGATGATACGAAGACTTTTAGACCTCACCCAGGAAGGGAAGACCGTTGTGGAATACGAGGAAGAGTATACATATTTGACAAACATGGTACCGGAGGAGGTGTCTACTGAGGAGACGCGCATTCAGATGTTCATGGATGGCTTGACTTGGAAGATACGACAGCATTTATTGGGTAACCATTCCCTACACTCATATACCGATGTTCTGAATGCAGCCTTATTGCATTGTCAGGACAATCGCTTTCATGCTAAGGGAAGAAAGCGAGGGGGAGATCCGAACCAGTTGGGAAAGACAGGGGGAGGTAATTCCAGTGGAGTACCAGTTGAGCAGAGTTAGTGGCAGGGTTCCCAACAGGGGGAGTCTGCTAAGAGGTTTCGTTCTGTAGGGTTCAGGCATGGTCATGGGGGTTGGAGACAGAGACAGCACCAGGGCCAACCACAAAATCAGCAGCAGGGTCAACAGTAGGGAGGATAACAGGGCCATCAGGGCCAATGTAGAGGTGGTAACGGCCAACCGGGCCGAGGCTACCAGGGGCAGAGAGGAGGAAACTTCATTGGGAAATGTTATACTTGTGGCAAGACTGGCCATAAGAAAGAAGAGTGCCCGGATAGGGACAAAGTTCTTCGACAGCAGGGTGATCACCAGGAGCCCGAGAGACCCATTTTTTCCGCCGCCCTACCAACACCGGCTCCAGTTCTAGCTTTACCCGCAGTTCCGATGCAGCAGGGACAGTTGCAGTATGGACGTGTCTATAACGTCCACCAGGCCGCAGTTCCGCAGGAACCACCAGCAGTGGAGGGTAAGTTTTCTATCCATGGCACTTTGGATCGCATCTTATTTGACACGGGGGCAACACACTCTTTTATAGCTACTAGCTTTGCAAAGGCCACAGGGTTGTTAAGCACGACAGAGAGTTAAGTGACTTGTGTAGACTCGCCACTGGGTAATGGGTCATTGATTTTCATTATATGCCGGGGAATAGGCATTGAGATTTGTAGTTTAATATTACCGGCTGATATGCTAGTATTAGATATGTTCGAGTACGATGCCATTATTGGTATGGATTGGTTAGTCGAGTATAGAGCCATGATTGATTGCTTCAATAGGAGTATTGTGTTCGCCATCCTGGGCCAGGAGATGTTCTTAGTGGCGATGCCTCGCTCGGAGGGAGGGTCGTCCACCCACTTGTTTTATATAGAGGATGAGACCTCTGCAGTCGTAGTACCACTCGATTCGATTCTGGTCGTCTGCGAGTTTGCTGATGTATTTCAGGATACACCGGGGTTGCCTCCGAGTAGGGAGATCGAGTTTGTGATAGACTTAGCACCAGGCACTCATCAGATAGCGCGTGCGCCTTACCGTATGGCTCCGGCAGAGATGAGGGAGTTACGGGATCAGATAGAACAGTTATTGGGACAGGGCGTCATCCGTAGGAGTACCTCGCCTTGGGGTGCCCCGGTTCTTTTTTTTAATAAAAGTGATGGGTCCCTACGGCTTTGCATTGATTATCGGGAGATTAACTAAGCCACGATACAGAATAAGTATCCGTTTCCTCGGATCGATGACTTATTTGATCAGTTGAGAGGAGCGGCCCACTTCTCGAAGATAGATTTGAGATTCGAGTACCATCAGCTACGCATCAGGGAGCAGGACGTGGCCAAGACTGCTTTTCTGACGAGGTATGGATCGTACGAATTCAAGGTTATGCCATTTGGGCTAACCAATGCCCCAGAAGTATTCATGGACTTAATGAACAGAGTATTCAGAGAGTTCCTAGATCAGTTCGTCATTGTCTTCGTAGATGACATCCTGATTTATTCCCGCACTGAAGAAGAACATGCCGAGCATTTACGTATGGTTTTACAGACCCTATGAGAGCATGAGTTGTATGCCAAATACGAGAAGTGTGAGTTTTGGCAGCGGGAGGTACAGTTTTTGGGACACATTGTATCAAAAAAGGGGTATCTGTAGACCCTTGTAAGGTGTCAGCGGTGAGGGAGTGGGGACAGCCCACGACGCCGACGGAGGTGAGGAGTTTTCTGGGATTAGTCGGATACTACAGACGGTTTATTCGGGGATTCTCGAAGATTGCGGGTCCTATGACAAATTTGACTCGTAAGGGCGTACCGATTATTTGGGACGATGCATGCTAGTTAGCATTTGATGAGCTGAAAGACAAGTTAACTTCAGCACCCGTTCTAGCACTTCCCAGAGCGGGAGTGGAATACCTGGTTTATACTGACGCATCATTACAGTGGTTGGGGGAGTACTCCAGCAAGAGGAGAAGGCCATAGCTTTTGCTTCCCGAAAGCTTAAGCCTCATGAAAAGAATTACCCCACCCACGACTTAGAGTTGGCAGTAGTTGTATTTGTGCTGCGAATTTGGAGGCATTACTTATTGGGAGAACTGTTTCGTTCATTTACAGACCACAAGTCACTGCAATACTTGTTCACGCAGAAGGAGTTGAATATGCGTCAACGCCGATGGCTTGAGTTTGTAAAAGATTGTTAGTTCGATATACACTATCACTTGGGAAAGGCTAATGTGGTTGCTGATGCATTGAGCCGCAGGCCGATCGATGAGACGGCCGAGTTGTGGAAAGCTAAATGGAAGGAATGGGACATCAGGATGCTGTGGCCCGATCATTTATGTCTGCGATGACAGTGACACCTCAAATCATTATGCAAATAGTACAGGCACAGGCAGCGGAGTCTTTCTGTCAAGATTGGATTAGGAAAGTTTTATTCGGAGGAGCCGAGTCTAATTCAGTAAGTTCTGAGGGTGGTTTGAGCTTCAATGGAAGGCTCGTCGTTCCAGAGGGGGAGGACCTTAGATATGCAGTAATAACGGAGTCGCATGGGTCTTGATTTGCGGTACATCCCGATGGGGACAAAATGTACCAGGATATGAGGCGGCAATATTAGTGGAGCGGAATGAAAAAGGATATCGCAGAGTTCGTATCCAAGTATACCACTTGCTAGCTAGTGAAAGTGGACCATCAGAGACCACCAGGTTTACTTCAGCCATTAGAGATTCCTACCTAGAAATGGGAAGCCATTTCTATGGATTTTAACATCGGGTTACCCACTTCGCAGAGGGGGCATTCTATATGGGTTATTGTAGATCGGTTAACGAAGGTAGCCCACTTCTTACCCGTCAGGAAAGACTACACAGCAGGACAGTATGCTCAATTATTTATTGCAGAGATAGTGAGACTGCATGGTGTACCTCTTAACATCGTGTTAGATAGAGACAAGACATTTGTATCTCATTTTTAGGAAAGCTTTCAGGAAGCTATGGGTACCGAGTTGCGGTTGAGTATAGCGTATCAATCGCAGATCGATGGGCAGACTGAACGCACTAATCAGATGCTCGAGGACATGTTACGCATGTGTATCCTTGATTTCGGGGGAGATTGGGAGCAGTATCTTCCACTGGTAGAGTTTGCTTATAACAACTCCTATTAGTTTACGATTGGCATGGCCCCGTTCGAAGCCCTGTATGGCAGACCTTGCCGTTCCCCAGTTTGTTGGCTAGAGGTAGGAGACAACAAGCTACTCGAGCCAGAAGTAATTCAGGATACGTCGAACAGGATCGAGATGATTCGAAATCGCATACGGATAGCCCAGGATAGACAGAAAAGCTATGCCGATACAAAAAGGTTCTTCCGCGAGTTCGCAGTGGGGGACCAGGTTTTGTTGAGAGTATCTCCGATGAAGGGGGTAATGAGATTTGGGAAGAAAGGGAAGTTGGCTCCGAGATATGTGGGACCATTTCCAATTATAGAGAGGGTCGGACCAGTGGCGTACAAATTGGGATTACCGGAGCACTTGCATCGTATCCATGATGTGTTCCACATTTCGTCACTAAGGCGATACTTTCGAGATGAGTTAGCACGCACTCACATTGAAATTGAGGAGATTGAACTACAACCAGATAGTTCATATGAGGAGAGACCGGTAGCTATTCTAGATTATAGTGAAAGGAGGCTAAGATCAAAGGGAGTTCCATTTGTTCGGGTTCAGTGGCAGCATCACAATGTGGAGGCAGATATGCGTGAGAAATATCCAGATTTATTCATACCAGTTATACCTTATTTTCTTTTCCGAATTTCGGGACGAAATTCCTTTATTAGGGGGGAAGTATGTAATACCCCACATTTTCGATAATTTAAATAATTATGGTATTATTCATTACAACGGGATTAATTAAATTTAAATGCAAAGAATTAAATTGTTAATTAATCTGGATCCAATAAAAATAAATATTAACTAGTATGCTACGGGTTAATACTTATTAGTTTAATATTACTGTGCCATATGTAATATGGAACTATATACTTTGATAAATTGTCGAGAGATAATAATACGACAGTTTAGTGAATTAAGTCAGACGCGCGTGTGAGTCGTGTCGGGACTAAATTGGTGGAATAAATATATAGGTTATTTTTAGTAACTCGTATAATGATTTCGAATGTACCGTTGAGTCCGGAAGGGTCTAAATAGTCGAAATAGTATACACGGGTGTTTAGTTTGGGTCCCGAGACAATTTTAGGCCTAACCGGCACCCCAAAAAGGGCATTATGGTAAATTGGATTTTTAGGTCTAATTAATGGACGAAAATTAGGACTTAATTTATCAGCCAAAACATTTGCATTAGGGTTAGAAAGCTGGAGAAAGCAAGAACGACCATAGGAAGTGTGAGGGAAAACTTTTTCCAAGAGAAGAGGGCTAAATCAACATCACCGTGCATAACCACCACCACCGTGTAGATCGGGACGAGGGGAACACACCCATTCCAACATCATCCAAAAATCAGACTACTCATTCAAGGCAAGTGTTTATAACTTGCTGTATTTCGGTATTAATTTGATTCATGTTAGTATAGGATGATTAGGATTATGTTATAAGTTATAAAAATGGTGAAATTGAGGAAATTGGATGTGGAAATAAATTCTGTGATTTATTAGATTGAAACCCTTAATGTATGTAGACTGGAAATCACGTTTTAAAAAATTTGTATGCAGAACAAATCTGAAAAGTATGGCTTCTTGAACTTGTATTGAAAGAACTAGGGTTTGATAAAATTTAAATTAGGGATTTCGTGTTTTATGAATGATTTGTAATGAATTGACGATTTTAGGATGTTAGAATTCATATGTTATTGATGGGGTCCGAGGTTTAACTGTTTATTTGGAGTTTGGGGTGTTGAAGGAGAAGATTTGAGGTTAAAAATGGTGGAAAACGTTGAAAAAACAAGGTAGGGGACGAACAGCGAATTCTCGCGCGAAGTCGCTCTAAGTCGTTTGAGCGAGATTGCTATCTCGCGTGAAGTCGTCGAGCGACATGTGGCAGTCGTTCAAACGACTTGCCACCTCGTTCGAGTGACAGAGTGGAATTTTGAAAATTTCTTTTAAGACCCAGTTTGGAGTTTATTAGTTCAGAAATGAGAGAAATATTTTCCGAAATATAAACTTATGTAAGGCAGGAGATCGGAAGAAGTATGGGGGAGTAAATAATTTAATAAACTCGGTACGGAGAGAACACAACGTAAAGATTACGAGAGGGATAATAATCCAAATAACTAGTGAGGAATGTTGAAATCAATATGCATTAGAGAAGAATATATGTAGGTGAGGGGAAATACCTATCTATTATAATAGGATGTATGTATACCTATTATGTATTGTTATTATAAAAGACACTAATGGGTGATAACCCGGGGGTGTGAAAATCTTATTATTATAAGTGTACTAATGGGTGATAACCCGGGGGTACAAAAGCATATTTCAAGTGTACTAATGGGTGATAACCCGGGGGTACAAGATTATTTAAATAAGTGTACTAAAGGGTGATAATCCGGGGGTACAGTATGTTGACTAGGTGCACTAATGGGATATAGCCCGGGGGTGCAGTATCATGTTATATATATATATATATATATATATATATATATATATATATATATATATATATATATATATATATATATATATATATGTAGGGAAGAAGTGACTATATGTATATATGTATGAGAATTGTAAATTAATCTAGTGGGAATATTAATGAATGTGGGCATGGAAATTTGTTAAGAAAATTCTAATCGTATACCTGAATTATTATGAAAATGGGAAATGTATTAATTAGCTTTTCGTCATAGGCTAACTGGTTAACGTATTGTATGGGCGATACTGGCGTACTAATAGTGAGGGTAAATACTATTAGGATGTATTTAAACTAGTTATATTGGGAGGTATAGCTAAGGAGAAATTTTAGATGCATATTAGGCGTGCACAATAGAAGAGGGGTGAGAATCTCAAGAGAGAGTTCGAACTAACATGTACTTGATACTTCCTTTACTTCAAATTATAAATACTTTCTTAAACAAATATTTTTACACATCGGGCTCTAACCCGTTTCTTGAATCTTCTCTCTCTCTTGCTATATATATGTATTATATCAAGTGCTCAGCTGCAGGGACATCAGGCTTAGAGTTTCAGATTGCGTGGTATGTTGTAGCTGTTGTGGGAGCTACAGGACTTTGTTTAGACGCTTCGACTATTTCATTCCTATTCATTATGACATTTCTTTAGGGCATGTGTCGCCCCTTCCTTAGACAGTTTTAAAGATTATGTTTACTCTATTTCTCGTTTACTTTCATTTGGATTGTTGGCTACTGTTGTTTTGGTTTAGAGTTTTGAACTGGGATGTTTATCCAGTCTTATTTATTTCAGCATGTGATTCTGATGCAGTATTTTTATTAATTAATTGTGCGTGGATGTTTCATATTAAATTACTTGGTTTGGTAATTAAATGGTCTTTAAAAAAATGTTTGGACACTTAGCTTAATTATATTAGGTGATTAAATAAGTTATTGCGTTTTTCGACAGTGATGCTAAGAATGAACCAACCAAACATTTTGTTTAAATTTTTATAAAGGACTGATCATCCGATATTTAATTGGGTGGGGTGTCACAGGTGGTATCAGAGCATCAGGTTCTAGTGTCCATTAGGATCTGTACGGCTTACTATGTTTTCAGCTTTACGTCCTTTGATATAGACCCTATTTTTAGGACTGTTGTGATCTTATATTTTGCGGTTACGTCTTCAGCTATATGAGATTTTGAAATAAATGTGGACTAATAATATTCTTTCTCGTCTCAGATGCCTCCTCGACGTGCACCAAGAGACCGACAGGCCCAGCCAGAACAGCCGACCATACAGGCTCAGGGGACGATGAACGCAACAGAAGTTGCCGGGATCGTTGCACAAGCGGTAAATGCAGCCTTAGCGGTGGTGCAGCAGGACCCACCTCAGGTTCAGGCAGTGGCACCAGTAACAGTGCATCCATTTCCCACTTCATGGGAGAGAGTTAGAGAGTCCTTTCAGGGGGCTTGTTCCCCAGAGTTCTTGGGCGGTTCAGATGTGGTTACCGCGAGTCAGTGGAAAAAGGACATACAACGGCATCTTCGCATGTATGAGTGCACAGAGGTTCAAAGGCAGGTTTTGGCTACCTTTAAGCTGAGAGGGGCAACCTTACAGTGGTGGGAGTCCACTACTACTACTACCGAGGAGCGAGATGTGATGACTATCAACGATTTCTGGGTGCGGTTTAACCGTAAGTATTTTCCTTCCGCCGTCAAGGCTAGGATGAGACGGAGACTTTTAGACCTCACCCAGGAAGGGAAGACCGTTGCGAAATACGAGGAAGAGTTTACACGTTTGACAAACATGGTACCGGAGGAGGTGTCTACTGAGGAGAAGTGCATTCAGATGTTCATGGATAGCTTGACTTGGAAGATACGACAGCATTTATTGGGTAACCTTTCCCTACACTCATATACCGACGTTCTGAATGCAGCCTTATTGCATTGTCAGGACAATCGCTTTCATGCTAAGGGAAGCAAGCGAGGGGGAGATCCCAACCAGTTGGGAAAGACAGGGGGAGGTAATTCCAGTGGAGTACCAGTTGAGCGGAGTCAGAGGGAGGGTTCCCAACAGGGGGAGTCTGCTAAGAGGTTTCGTTCTGGAGGGTTCAGGCATGGTCATGGGGGTAGGATACAAGGCCACCAGGGCAACCCACAGGGCCAACCAGAGGGCCAGCCACAAAATAAACAGCAGGGTCAACAGCAGGGAGGACAACAGGGCCAATAGGGCCAAGGTAGAGGTGGTAACGGCCAACCGGGTCGAGGCTACCAGGGGCCGAGAGGAGGAAACTTCATTGGGAAATGTTATACTTATGGCAAGACTGGACAGAAGAAACAGGAGTGACCAGATAGGGACAGAGTTCCTCAACAGCAGGGTGATCATCAGGAGCCCCAGAGACCCATTTTTCCCGCCGCCCTACCAGCACCAGCTCCAGTTCCAGCTTTACCCGCAGTTCCGATGCAGCAGGGACAGTTGCAATATGGACGTGTCTATAACGTCCACCAGGCCGCAGTTTCGCAGGCACCGCCAGCAATGGAGGGTAAGTTTTCAATCCATGACACTTTGGGTCGCATCATATTTAACACGGGGGCATCACACTCTTTTATATCCACTAGCTTTGCAAAGGCCACAGGCTTGTTAAGCACGGTAGAGAGTACAGTGACTTGTGTAGACTCACCACTGGGTAATGGGTCATTGATTTTCTTTATATGACGGAGAGTAGGCATAGAGATTGGTAGTTTAATCTTACCGGCTGATATGCTAGTATTAGATATGTTCGAGTACGATGCCATTATTGGTATGGATTGGTTAGTGGAGTATAGAGACATGATTGATTGCTTCAGTAGGAGTATTGTGTTCGCCATTCCTATCCAGGAGATGTTCTTAGTGGCGATGCCTCGCTCGGAGGGAGGGTCGTCCACTACTTGTTTTATATAGAGGATGAGACCTCTGCAGTTGTAGTGCCACTCGATTCGATTCCGGTCGTCTGCGAGTTTGCTGATGTATTCCAGGATACATCGGGGTTACCTCCGAGTAGGGAGATCGAGTTTGTGATAGACTTAGCACCAGGCACTCGTCCGATATCACGTGCACCTTACCGTAATGCTCCGGCAGAGATGAGGGAGTTATGGGATCAGATAGAACAGTTATTGGCACAGGGCTTCATCCGTAGGAGTACCTCGCCTTGGGGTGCCCCAGTTCTTTTTGTAAAGAAAAGGGATGGGTCCCTACGGCTTTGCATTGATTATCGGGAGCTTAACAAAGTCACGATACAGAATAAGTATCCGTTGCCTCGGATCGATGACTTGTTTGATCAGTTGAGAGGAGCGGCCCACTTCTCGAAGATAGATTTGAGATCCGGGTACCATCAGCTACGCATCAAGGAGCAGGACGTGGCCAAGACTGCTTTTCTGACGAGGTATGGATCGAATGAATTCAGGGTTTTGCCATTTGGGATAACCAATGCCCCAGCAGTATTCATGGACTTAATGAACAGAGTATTCAGAGAGTTCCTAGATCAGTTCGTCATTGTCTTCGTAGATGACATCCTGATTTATTCCCGCACTGAAGAAGAACATGCCGAGCATTTACGTATGGTTTTATAGACCCTACGAGAGCATGAGTTGTATGCCAAATACGAGAAGTGTGAGTTTTGGCACAGGAGGTATAGTTTTTGGGACACATTGTATCAAAAAAAGGGATATCTGTAGACTCTTGTAAGGTGTCAGCGGTGAGGGAGTGGCGACAACCCACGACGCCGACGGAGGTAAGGAGTTTTCTGGGATTAGTCGGATACTACGGACGGTTTATTCGGGGATTCTCGAAGATTGCGGGTCCTATGACAAATTTTACTCATAAGGGCGTACCGTTTATTTGGGACGATGCATGCCAGTTAGCATTTGATGAGCTGAAAGACAAGTTATCTTCAGCACCCGTTCTAGCACTTCCCAGAGCGGGAGTGGAATACCTGGTTTATACTGACGCATCATTACAGGGGCTTGGGGGAGTACTCCAGCAAGAGGAGAAGGCCATAGCTTTTGCTTCCCGAAAGCTTAAGCCTCATGAAAAGAATTACCCCACCCCCGACTTAGAGTTGGCAGTAGTTGTATTTGCACTGCGAATTTGGAGGCATTACATATTGGGAGAACTGTTTCGTTCATTTACAGACCACAAGTCACTGCAGTACTTGTTCACGCAGAAGGAGTTGAATATGCGTCAACGCCGATGGCTTGAGTTTGTAAAAGATTGTTAGTTCGAAATACACTATCACTTGGGAAAGGCTAATGTGGTTGCCGATGCATTGAGCCCCAGGCCGGTCAATGAGACGAACGAGTTGTGGAAAGCTAAATGGAAGGAATTGGGACATCAGGATGCTGTGGCCCGATCATTTATGTCTGCGATGACAGTGACACCTCAGATCATTACGCAAATAGTACAGGCACAGGCAGCGGATTCGTTCTGTCAAGATCGGATTAGGAAACTTTTATTCGGAGGAGCCGAGTCTAATTCAGTAAGTTCTGAGGGTGGTTTGAGCTTTAATGGAAGGCTCGTCATTCCAGAGGGGGAGGACCTTAGATATGCAGTAATGAAGGAGTCGCATGGGTCTTGATTTGCGGTACATCCCGATGGGGACAAAATGTACCAGGATATGAGGCGGCAGTATTGGTGGAGCGGAATGAAAAAGGATATCGCTGAGTTCGTATCCAAGTGTACCACTTGTCAACTAGTGAAAGTGGACCATCAGAGACCACCAGGTTTACTTCAGCCATTAGAGATTCCTACCTGGAAATGGGAATCCATTTCTATGGATTTTAACATCGGGTTGCCCACTTCGCAGAGGGGGCATGATTCTATATGGGTTATTATAGATCGGATAACGAAGGTAGCCCACTTCTTTCCCGTCAGGACAGACTACACAGCAGCACAGTATGCTCAATTCTTTATTGCAGAGATAGTGAGACTGCATGGTGTACCTCTTAACATCGTATCAGATAGAGACAAGACATTTGTATCTCATTTTTAGGAAAGCTTCTAGGAAGCTATGGGTACCGAGTTGCGGTTGAGTACAGCGTATCACCTGCAGACCGATGGGCAGACTGAACGCACTAATCAGATGCTCGAGGACATGTTACGCATGTGTATCCTTGATTTCGGGGAGGTTGGGAGCAGTATCTTCCACTGGTAGAGTTTGCTTATAACAACTCCTATTAGTTTACGATTGGCATGGCCCCGTTCGAAGCCCTGTATGGCAGACCTTGTCGTTCCCCAGTTTGTTGGCTAGAGGTAGGAGATAACAAGCTACTCGAGCCAGAAGTAATTCAGGATACGTCGAGCAGGATCGAGATGATTCGAAATCGCATACGGATAGCCCAGGACAGACAGAAAAGATACGCCGATACAAAAAGGTTCTTTCGAGAGTTCGCGGTGGGGGACTAGGTGTTGTTGAGAGTATCTCCGATGAAGGGGGTAATAAGATTTGGGAAGAAAGGGAAGTTGGCTCCGAGATATGTGGGACCATTTCCAATTATAGAGAGGTTCGGACCAGTGGCATATAGATTGGGATTACCGGAGCACTTGCATCATATCCATGATGTGTTCCACATTTCGTCACTAAGGCGATACTTTCGAGATGAGTTAGCACGCACTCACATTGCAATTGAGGAGATTGAACTACAGCCATATAGTTCATATGAGGAGAGACCGGTAGCTATTCTAGATTATAGTGGGAGGAGGCTAAGATTAAAGGTAGTTCCATTTGTTCGGGTGCAGTGGCAGCATCACAATGTGGAAGAGTCTACTTGGGAGCGTGAGGCAGATATGCGTGAGAAATATCCAGATTTATTCATACCAGTTATACCTTATTTTCTTTTTCGAATTTCAGGACGAAATTCCTTTATTAGGGGGGAAGTATGTAATACCCCACATTTTTTATGATTTAAATAATTATGGGATTATTCATTACAACGGGATTAATTAAATTTAAATGCAAAGAATTAAATTGTTAATTAATCCGGATCCAATAAAAATAAATATTAACTAGTGTGCTACGGGTTAATACTTATTAGTTTAATATTACTGTGCCGTATGTAATATGGAACTATATACTTTGATAAATTGTCGAGAGATAATAATACGATAGTTTAGTGAATTAAGTCAGACGCGCGTGTGAGTCGTGTCGGGACTAAATTGGTGGAATAAATACATAAGTTATTTTTAGTAACTCATATAATGATTTCGAGTGTACCGTTGAGTCCGGAAGGGTCAAAATAGTCGAAATAGTATACACGGGTGTTTAGTTTGGGTCCCGAGACAATTTTAGGCCTAACCGCACCCCAAAAAGGGCATCATGGTAAATTGGATTTTTAGGTCTAATTAATGGACGAAAATTAGGACTTAATTTATCAACCAAAACATTTTCATTAGGGTTAGAAAGCTGGAGAAAGCAAGAACGGCCATAGGAAGTGTGAGGGAAAACTTTTTCGAAGAGAAGAGGGCTAAATCAACATCACCGTGCATAACCACCACCACCACCACCGTGTAGATCGGGACGAGGGGAACACACCCATTCCAACATCATCCAGAAATCAGACTACTCATTCAAGGCAAGTGTTTATAACTTGTTGTATTTCAGTATTAATTTGATTCATGTTAGTATAGGATGATTAAGATTATGTTATAAGTTATAAAAATGGTGAAATTAAGGAAATTGGATGTGAAAATAAATTCTGTGATTTATTAGATTGAAACCCTTAATGTATGTAGACTGGAAATCACGTTTTAAGAAATTTGTATGCAGAACAAATCTGAAAAGTATGGCTTCTTGAACTTGTATTGGAAGAACTAGGGTTTGATAAAATTTAAATTAGGGATTTCACGTTTTATGAATGATTTGTAATGAATTGATGATTTTAGGATGTTAGAATTCATATGTTATTGATGGGGTCCGAGGTTTAACTGTTTATTTGGAGTTTGGGGTGTTGAAGGAGAAGATTTGAGGTTAAAAATGATGGAAAACGTTTAAAACCCAAGGTAGGGGACGAACAGCGAATTCTCGCGCGAAGTCGCTCGAAGTCGTTCGAGCGAGATTGCTATCTCGCGCAAAGTCGTTCGAGCGACATGTGGCAGTCTTTCAAACAACTTGCCACCTCGTTCGAGCGACAGAGTGGAATTTTGAAAATTTCTTTTGGGACCCAGTTTTGAGCTTATTAGTTCAGAAATGAGAGAAATATTTTTCGAATAATAAACTTTTGTAAGGCAGGATTTCGGAAGAAGTATGGGGGACTAAATACTTTAATAAACTCGGTACGGATAGAACACACCGTAGAGATTACGAGAGGGATAATAATCCAAATAACTAGTGAGGAATGTT
Organism: Sambucus nigra; assembly: GCA_949130495.1. Lineage (NCBI taxonomy): Eukaryota > Viridiplantae > Streptophyta > Magnoliopsida > Dipsacales > Adoxaceae > Sambucus > Sambucus nigra. The sequence continues at coordinate 259,627,160 of OX422223.1, read as the reverse complement.
GAAATCAATATGCGTTAGAGAAGCATATATGTAGGTGAGGGGAAATACCTATCTATTATAATAGGATGTATGTATACCTATTATGTATTGTTATTATTAAAGACACTAATGGGTGATAACCCGGGGGTACAAAAGCATATTGTAAGTGTACTAATGGGTGATAACCCGGGGGTACAAGATTATTTAAATAAGTGTACTAAAGGGTGATAACCCGGGGGTACAGTATGTTGACTAGGTGCACTAATGGGATATAGCCCGGGGGTGGGTGCAGTATCATGTTATATATATATATATATATATATATATATATATATATATATATATATATATATGTAGGGAAGAAGTGACTATATGTATATATGTATGAGCATTGTAAATTAATCTAGTGGGAATATTAATGAATGTGGGCATGGAAATTTGTTAAGAAAATTCTAATCGTATACCTGAATTATTATGAAAATGGGAAATGTATTAATTAGCTTTTCGTCATAGGCTAACTGGTTAACGTATTGTATGGGCGATACTGGCGTACTAATAGTGAGGGTAAATACTATTAGGATGGATTCAGACTAGTTATATTGGGAGGTATAGCTAAGGAGAAAATTTAGATGCGTGTTAAGCGTGCACAATAGAAGAGGGGTGAGAATCTCAAGAGAGAGTTCGAACTAACATGTACTTGATACTTGCTCTACTGCAAATTTTAAATACTTGCTTAAACAAATATTTTCACACATCGGGCTCTGACCCGTTTCTTGCATCTTCTCTCTCTCTTGCTATATATATGTATTATATCAGGTGCTCAGTCGCAAGGACATCAGGCTTAGAGTTTTGGATTGCGTGGTATGCTGTATAGCTGTTATGGGAGCTACAGGACTTTGTTTGGACGCTTCGACTATTTCATTCCTATTCATTATGACATTTCTTTAGGGCATGTGTCGCCCCTTCCTTAGACAGTTTTAGAGATTATGTTTACTCTATTTCTCGTTTACTTTCATTTGGATTGTTGGCTACTGTTGTTTTGGCTTAGAGTTTTGAACTAGGATGTTTATCCAGTCTTATTTATTTCAGCATGTGATTCTGATGCAGTATTTGTATTAATTAATTGTACGTGGATGTTTCATATTAAATTACTTGGTTTGGTAATTAATTGGTCTTTAAAAAAATGTTTTGACACTTAGCTTAATTATATTAGGTGATTAAATAAGTTATTGCGTTTTTCGACAGTGATGCTAAGAATGAACCAACCAAACATTCTGTTTTAAATTTTATAAAGGACTGATAACCTGATATTTAATTGGGCGGGGTGTCACAACTGCTTTGATTCATCCTTTGCTTACATACTTTGCGGGCTACGATCCCTCATATTTTTAATACTTAGAAGTGTTGAAGACAGTGTCTTAATTTGTCCTTTGCTTACATACTGTGCGGGCTACGATCCCTCATATATGTAATACTTAGGAGTATTAAAGATCGGGTTCATCTAAAGTTTTAATTCCGAATCTAGTATCCTACGAAGTGAATTACTAGGGTGTGGGGGATTGTAACCCGACCTATCGTTCTCATTTCATAGTTAAAGTTTTAGTCAAATCGTCATTAGTCGTTTATTTAATTAGATTTATTGCATTTCATTTATTCATAATTTCATTAGTTACTCATTTTCATATTTGCATCTAGTTGTAGTCATTTCGCAATCCAAATCACCTTTTCTTTCTTTTTAGAATCAAGTTAGGGTTAATAGTCTTACCTTTGTCGTCACGTTAACTCGTCCTAGTTCCCTGAGGATTCGATACCCAGACTAGCCATTATACTCCACAAGAGTGTATTTAAAGTTTAGATTTTTTTGTATTGTGGTCGGAAGTCGATAACAATGACTAGCATATTTACATGGACGCTCGATTTCCACCTCGATCAGGAGGTTACTTTGTAATTTCTGCTTTTGGGTTTTCAGGAATTCATCTTCTTCTTAAAGTTCGAAGATCCGTTGATGTAAGGTGGGATGAGATATAATATTCCTTAGAATAATTGGACCTTTAGATGACTCTCTCTGTAAAGTATATTCCCCTATGGTATCTAAAAACAAGAACATACTGTCGAGAGTTCCTTGGGATTTTCGTCTTAAGGCATCGACAACTACGTGGTATAGTAAATTAAATTTGTAATATTCTAAAAATTATGTCCATCGTCTTTGCCTAAGGTTTAAATTTTTTGAATAAAGATGTACCTGAGGCTTTATTGGTCGTAGTATACCCGAAATTCTTCCCCATATAAATAACATCTCCAAACTTTTAGGGCAAAAACTATTGCTGCAAATTCCAAGTCATATATGTCATAATCCATACTCTATCACTTTCCCTAGTTGCATTAGCACACATCCTAAGCCCTGTAAGGAGGCGTCGGTATGACATCATAACTAACATTACTGGAAGGAATGGTAAGGACAGGGGCAGTGGTCAATTTTTCTTTCAATATAAGGAAAGGTTGTTCGTAATCAGAGGTCCATACAAATTGGACGTCCTTTCGGGTTAAATTCTTTAGGGGAAAGGCAATTTTGGAAAATCCTTCTATGAAACATCGATAATAACCAACAAGTCCCAGAAAACTGTGCAATTCAGTAATGGTGGCAGGTTGCATCCATTCGAGTACTTTGGTGGTTTTGGTTGAGTCTACTTATATACCTTCTTCGGTGATTACATGGCCAAATAATTTTACTTCCTTTATAATGAAGCCACACTTACTCTTCTTAGCATAAAGTTGATGTTGACGAAGGGTTTCTTATACTGTGCATAAATATCATTCGTGTTCTTCTCTCGTCTTGGAATAAATCAATATTTCATTTATAAAGATGTTAATAAATTTATCTTGGAAAAGACAAAACACTTTATGTGTCAGGTCTATGAAGGCGGCGGGGGCGTTTGTCAATCTAAAAGACATGACTAGAAACTCAAAATGACCATATTTTGTTCGAAAGGCGGTTTTGGATATTCTTTCTTCCTTAACGCGAAGTTGGTGGTATCCTGATCACATATCAATCTTCGAAAATATGTTTGACCCTCGTAAATGGTCAAATAGGTCTCCTATCCTAGGCAGATGATAACTCTTCTTAAAGGTCGTTTGATTTAATTTTTGATAATCAATACATACCCGAAAGGATCCATCCCTCGTTCATACAAATTGAACCGAGGCTCCCCAAGGTGATGTGTTGGGGCGTATGAATCCTTTCTTTAGCAAATCATCTAATTGGGTTATGAGTTCTCGTAACTCTAGTGGGGCCATGAGGTAAGGGTTTATTGAAAATAGGGAGGTGTTTGGTAATAAGTTGATGGAAAATTTAATTTCTCAGGACGGAGGTAGTCCATGCAAGTCCTCGAGAAACACATTGCCATACCTATCTAAAATAGTAGGAGGAGATGAAGCTTATTTTTCACATATTTGGAAAAGTGTGGGTTGAGGGGAAATTTTTCCTTGGAAGCAAAGCGGAAGTTGCTGGGGTTTCTCAAATGTTATCGTCTTTTCTTGGCAGTTGATATGAGCAAAATTAGGTGACAAAACATCATCCCTATAATTAAGTCGAACTTTGTTAAATCGAAAACTATCAGGTCCACTTTTAACGTCCCTGTTCTAATTTGTAGAGTATGATGCTTACATACCCTATTAATGATGGAAACCTTCCCAGTTGGCATTCCTATGGATAAGGGATGTGCTAATGGGCTAGTAGGCCACTGCAGGCGAGTCATACATGCATGAAGCCAGAGTCAAATAATATATGTGTCAAGATGTTATAAAAGGAAATATTACCTTCTTCCACACCATGGTAGTTTGGATTTTTCACTAGGAAAAGGGAGAAATTCCGACATCAGGGTTTTATTCAACAATTCTTGTGTTTTCTCGCGGAACCTTTATTGTGGTGGACGGTTGTTAGAGTTCTTGGTTGGGCTTATGAAGGGTGGTTTGATAAAATTGGAGGATTTAAAAAAAAGAATGGGATATTTATAAAAATGGGCACTACAGCGTGAGGTGTCCTACTTGTTTACATTCATGACATCGTAATAAAGATCCGTTGTTGCTATGATGAATTTAGCTAAAAACCCGACCATCCTTGGGTTTGGTGTAGGGATGGTCTCATTAATTGGGTTAGTTCCTATTGATATAGGGGTTCCTGGAGGGTGGATTTAAGATTCGGGTTGCTCCGCTAGATGCTGGGTTCTTTTCCATAAAGGAGGCCACTTCAATTATTCGGTTAAATTCAAGAATTTGGAAAGGAATGATAAAATATTTAATGTTGATGCACAATTCTCAATTGAAGTGTTTTCATTTTTTGGTTTCAATATTGACATATTCGTGGGCATATCGAGATAATTCCGTGAATTTGGCCTCATATTGTGCTACCATCAATTATTGTTGTTGTAAGCTTAAAACGTCCACCGTCATCTGGTCTCTTACTGATTCTAAAAAGTACTTTCTAAAGAAGATTTCTTCAAACTGATCCCAAGTCAAGTCATTAATATCTCAGGGGCGAAGTACAAATTGCCACCAAAAATTTGCTTATCTTTCAAATAGATACGGGCCAATTTTACCCTGAGTTCTTAGCTGGTTGATACCTACTCCGTTAAGAACCTTAATTGCTTGACATATCCATTTCTAAACTTCGGCAGCACCAGGTTTTCCATGAAAAGCTGGGAGCCTTTGTTGAAGAAAATCCTTAAGTGATTCCGGTGGTGGTACGTTCTGTTGCATCTTGGTTAAAATAGTTAGTTCTTATAAACAACGTAGTATTCCCTCTTCTTGGGTTCCACTGACAGATGCACATACATAAACAGTATATTGATCGATAAAATAATTATGGAGATAATTTAAACAAACTGGTTATATTAAAGCCACATTAGGTTACAAGGAAATATTTTACAATTCACACTTGCAGAAGGGAAAGTACACTCTCATAGGTTTCTATTTTATAACAAAATGTTCAGTTCACTCTACTGTCCTTCTAACGAACATGGGATTGCTTCTTCTCACATGCACACATTCAACGAAAGTTACTAGATCTCTCGTAGATTTATTTATATACAATAATATTCCTTTCCTAGGTGTTTCTTAAACAAGTTGGGGTACAACATGATCGAATACTGATCCGGGCTCAGAAGGATCAGAGTCATCTGAGGAAGTTCCAGAGGCAGTGGAGGTGAAACAACTAGTGTTTAATGAAATTGGGTCGTAGTTTATAGGAGAATCTGGGGGAGTGATAACGAGTTCCTCCAGTGGAGCTACATCCTAGGCAGGATAGATGGCTTATTGAAGTACCTCAGGATATTTGGAGAACCTTTTCACTTATCAAGTCACTTGGGCTTTCCCCATCAAGCGTTTGATGAGTAAATTATGACTTATATTCAGGGTGGCGATGGCCCAGTCTCGGTCAACGCTTTGAATGTGTTTTCACAACTTTGAGTATCTTATGTCCTTGATGGCTCGTTCGAACCTTTCATGGGTGGTACCACGTATATCTTGGTAGATCTCATCCCATATATTCATGGCTGCAAAATAGTATAAGCTATAAAATGTAACAACGAAGGTTTATAATAATAATATTATAAGCCACATGCAGGCAAAAGAATTTGCTCTCGGTCCCGTACAGGCATAAAAACTCGGCGAAAGCTCTGATACCATGTTGTCGTGTCCGTGATTTTATGCTTAATGGTAACCAAGTCATAATATTAATAATAAGAATTAATTAAGAAGAAGAAAATTAAACTTTCAATATTGTGGATGTGTAGCATCTTATTATATATACAGAGTTTTCATAAAACAAGATTACAAATATTCGAACGAGCTTCTTATAACATAGGACTCCGGGGGACTTAAAATATCACATGAGCTAACATGTTGTAGTAAAAATATTCTAGTGGGGACTACCATCATTGCTTGTTACCGCCCATGCGTAAGTTATTGAAAACATTTTCCTTAGCAAAACTGAATTAAAATCCATAGGTGCTGGTGGTATTTCTCCCTCTTCTAGTTCATTGTCCATCTGTAAGGAAAACAATTAAGCTAAAATATGCCTGGTAAATAATTTTATATCTATAAAAAGGTATTTGCAAGAATTTGTCAAGATAGTGTAATTGGAATAAGAATGCAAGTGATGTAACACAATTTATAATAGTCTGAAGCAAAATAAAATATCACAATATTGAAAAGGGGGTATACTGGAGTCTGATGATATTTAAAAGGATAGTATGGTGATTTATAATTGGATAGGTTACTTATCGAGTTACAAACATCAGGGTTCACACTATAACAACATATCCCATAAATTATCAGTTATAGGGTCTTCAAATTCGTAGAATACCGTTATAACATCGCTCAAAACCTTTGGAATATTGACCCAAAATAATTGGAAAAAAAATAAATGGCTAGGCACACTAACTACAGTGGCACTCATATGTATGTAGCAAATTAAAAAACTAGGCACTCAACATATGAGTTCTACATGTCAAATAAAACTAATGTGGTATACCAGACACTGATAATAGGTTATAAGTTGCAGGGGTAAACTGTAATCAAGGGTTTAATAGGATGCAGGGCTATACCACAATTAAGGGTTTAACTGAATTCAGTGGTTACACTAAAATCATAAGCTGTAAAGGTTTATCGAGTTTAGGTAATTATTTGGATAAAGATTGAATCAATATTCACGGTAATGTGAACTACACAAAAGAGTTCATAATGAGAACAAGAATTCGGGGGCTATCACATAGTGATATAAACAATGCAGTAAGTTCACAGGTATATGCTCGAATTTAATAGTGAAATTAAATTACCTACTTTTAACTTCGGTGTGTGAAGTTTGCTCGTCGAATTCACGAGAGTGGACTGGGTATTCAGAAATCAGGGATAGCATACGTATGTAGTATATTCCCTAAAGTAAAGCTTCTATTATGCAGTTGAGTGAAAGTGAGTGGACTTTTCAGTATAAAATAAATGTTGGCATAAAATGTGAATTTTCATAAAAGTTTAGGGTTTTAATATTTCTCTTCCTTTCCATTTGGATTTTGGTTTGGTGGGAAGAGATAAATTGGATATAATTATCATAAGGAACTTCCATGCAAAATTCGGGATTGTTTGAAATACTTGAAAAACTACCAAAGGGTTAAGTGAAATTGAAAACTTTAACTTTTAGACCTTAAAACCTGTTTTCTCAAGATATTACTTTCTATGAATCCAAACAGCGTGATGTAATATACCAATTTGTTCAAAATTAAAAATAGAATTTTTTGGAGAAAATCATATTTTTCTGATTGGGGACGCGCCCTCACACGTTGGGTCAAAGTCCAGACGCGCCAGGGTTTGACCCCACTCTCACGCGTGTAGCCCCGCCTTCAATTTGTTGACTTTTGGGTTTGAAAACTTTGACCCTATATTTGAACCATTTTTGAATACCATTTAAGTTGATTCTTGAATGAAAGTTGTGTTGTTTTTTCAGAAGAATCCAACCATATTAGTTTCAAAGATTTTGATGGACTCGCTTGAGCTATCAGTTTTATGTACAAATGGCATAAGTTTGACTCGAATATTCGTGACTTTAGGCTATAATTTGAGTTACAGCATGGATATTTATGTTCTATGCTCAAAATGCAATCGAATAGGTTTGGTTTGAATGATTTTGGTTTACCAGGCTCTGAATTTGAGTTCTAAAAATCTCTGGGACGTAATTTCCAATCTTTGATTTGGGGGCACAAAAGCTCTTTCAATCAAGCATTACACCTAGATTACTTAGACCCAAAGCTTGAGTTCTCTCACTTTGAAATTGGTTCAAAGTCAAGAGTATATATTTCACCATTAAGCTCAAGCTATAATGGAAGTTTCTGCCATTCAAACCTTTTGAGTGTTATTCTTACGTTCAAACCTTCATATGAACTCATATTTTTACTCTAGGAAGGTACATAAACTTAACCAAATGCAAAGAAACTTAAATTCCACATAAAATGATAGAGATACCAAAAAGCTCAAAAGTTTACTTGGGATTTTCATTGAGGCTAGATGAGTTTTTACAATGGTAAATGACGGTTTATATAGGATTCGTGGAGGAGAGGAGATTAGTGGAAATTTTGCTTGGCTTAAACTTTCTCAAGGTTATGTTTAACCATGGTACCATGTGGGAGGACGTGGGTACCATGGGAATCCCATGTAGTACAACTGCACACATGCCAGCTACCTGGCCAAAATAAGTTGAGGTTAAAGTGGGAATAAGTTTGGATTTGAGTTGGGTCCTTAGGCAGTTTAGAAGTTAGTTTTAGGGGATTTTGGGATTTAGGCGTAATTTTCCAAACTTATGGGATTGGTTAATAACATCAGTATCAAGTATATGGAGTTTAATGAAATTTTGGTTTCAATTGGTAAGATAGGGTGCAAATATTATCATAATTCTTGCTTAGGGATATTTTGGTAGTTTGACAAAATTCTAAGGGATATATTGGTAATTTATCTAATTTTAAAGGATTGATTTCATATTTTGGTTGAGTTATTACACTCAATGTCATTTTCTTCTTTTAGTTTTTTCATTTGTTGTCCATGGTAAGCAAAAATATGTGAAGTCTAATCTTGTTTAGGTCCCACAAAGATATGAGGGATCCAATCAAGGTTAAGATATTGGAAACCCTAACACATTCGCAAACATGTGCAGGGAAGCTGAGAAGACAACAAAATAAGCACGCGCAGAGAATGCGCAAATTATCAAGCTCTTTTCAGGCAGCTATTGTCACGACCCCGACCCAAAATTAGTTGGGAACGAGTGTCTTGACATGCCACCAAGGCAACAAATATTCTTGTTTTAAAATATTTTTTTTGAATGAATGCAACGAAAATACAGTCACATGGTTATGAATCGTAAAATACTGAAAGTGAAGGAATTACGTTAGCAGAGCTTTCTAAAGGAACTTCATTTATATTAAAAGTAACAACGAGTTACAACTTAAGATAAAATTTAAAACTTATTAGAAGAGATCCAAACATACTCTATATGATAAAACAAACATTTTATTTACAATAACAAAAAGAGCTCAAAAAGCTGAATCGCCAACATAGTTCATTTTAAGTTCCCTCCATGGGCCTACTAATTTCCAGAAAAATGGTTATTTATGCAACATCAGCTAAAATTCGAGTGAGATTCAATCTCTAGACATTCCAGGGTTTTTCTGGAAATGGATACCTATCCAATTTTAACATAAGGCATATACATAGAGATAGAAATTTGTATATATATATATATATATATATATATATATATATAAGTAACTGACATCATATATTTTCATAATAAACAGTTCAAAACAGAACAGATAAAACAATTGAGAAGCATGTCAATTATTCAATTTTGTATTTCAATGGCCTTGTACGCTCTAATACCCAGACACACAGCTAATGTCACCAAATGTTTCCACATGGTAACATCACAGAGAGAAAATCGTGATTTCTGGAACAACGCCTTTTTTAGGGCACACTAGCGATAAACCAGCTGGGAAGGTACCACCCAAATATTTTCACTTGGTAGTCAAGGCTAACATAGTAAGAGAGTTTCCATAGGCCGAATTAATAATTTCAGAATTAAAAGCAGATATATATATATCGAGAGATATACACATATAACAAATGACAGAGTCATCGGTATCAGATGTAATTTGAGAATAAAAGCATTTCACAAAATATATATAGTTTGCATAATATCATATAATCCAAATACGCAAGGAATGTCATAGAGTACTCACCTAAAACAAAAGTTCGAAGTTACGAATATTGAATCTTGGATCACTTCGTAAATATGAAACTTCTTCTTAAACTTACAGAACTCCTTCTTGAGATATCATTCATTCTTACTATAGTTATCGAGGAATAGGCGTGAATTTTAAATGATCCCAAAGGCCCTATTTATAGTTTTTCAAAGATTTCACGGTGTTGACATGTGTCTAGCTGACAAGCCTTTATAAGGGAAAGTCTTGAAGTGTCGCGTAATGGACGCGTCTTACAGTTATATTTCACCGAACAACGACATGTGTTTTTAGCTTTAGCTATATCGATGACACGTGTAAGCACGAGGTGTCAATTAAGGGTATAAGGGTCATTTCACACATGACGGGCATTTTGGTAATTTCACACTATATATTTTTAATATTTCTCAAAGGTCCCTGAAAATATTTTATTTATAAAAAGGTCCTTTTTATTTTTCATTTTAGTCCCTGAAACTTTCTTAATTAAAACCAAGTGCCTAAAGTTCCATAAATTTACATTTCCTATCCCGAAACTTATCACCTAGCTTAGGATGTTCCATAAAACTTCAATTTGACCCAATTTTACATTTGATTCTTCAAATTTAAAAAACATTTTTTTTCATATTAAGAACCTATAATATCACATTTGTAATACCATAACATTTATCAGATAGTAAGTGAGACGCAATTGTAAAAAAAACTATATATGAGCATATAAAAGTGGGGTCATTACATGCATCTCACTTGTTTGCATACAAGTTGTGGTTCTAACTTCTGCAACTAGAAGACCTTTAGTGCCAAATTATGAACAAAAAGAATCAGTCATTGCCCTCTCTCTTCGCTCCGAATTTCCGGTTAGTGTCACACAAAATGGGTAAAAAACCTAAGATCCCTGCTAGAGGGAAACGAGCCAAGCGGACCCGTACAAGGTATGATATTCATAAATATGCTGTTCTTTTTGCTTTGGGGTCCAGAAAAAGTTATTTTATCTAACCAACTGACTTGTATGCAATGCATTTATTATCGTATTTTTAATAGCCTACATGAAATTTCTACACATTGGGTCATTTAAAATGTCAGTGTTTTTTTTCATTTTTTTAGAATTACTCTTGTCTCATTGTATCCGATCTTTCTACTTCTTGTTTATATGCATATAATTAGAATTTTTAGTTCTCTTCCTGTCCTTTTTTAAGTCTCTTCGTAGCTTTTGTGCTAGAGCATATATTGAGAGAGAGAGAGAGAGAGAGAGAGAGAGAGAGAGAGAGAGAGAGAGAGAGGCTCATTCTTGTATGGACTTCTTATGGTGCAAATTTCGGTACATTCTATTTTTTTAAAATAGTAAAAAAATGATTTTTTTATGAAACTTCATGGATATGATCTCTACGGTGAGAAGATCATATTCAATTTTTTCATCAAAAAATTCAATTAAAAAAAACCGCTGAGATGAGGTCATATGTAAAAAAAGGGTATAAATATGCATTTTCGACCTTTAAAATTTTGACGATCATCTCACCCAATTTTTGATTGAATTTTTTTATGAAACTTCATGGATATGATATTGACAGTGAGATGATTATATCCATGAAGTTTCATCAAAAAATTCAATCAATCAAGTGGCTGATGCAGACCCAAAATTTCAACAGTAAAAAATGCATATTTATATCAATTTTTTACATATCACCTCATCTCAATGTTTTTTTTATTGATTTTTTTATGAAAAAAGTTGGAGATGATCTTATCACCGTGGAGATCATATCCATGAAGTTTAATCAAAAAATTCATTTCTTTATTATTTTACAAAAATAGTATGTATCGGGGTCTGCACCATAAGGAGTTCTTACAGAATTCTTTCTGTGTGTGTGTGTGTGCATATATATATATATATATATATATATATATATATATATTATTTTCTTTTATATATATTTATATAGAATAAACAAAAAATAACATAAGAGTTGCTTTATTGTTGTGACAATAATCATAAAGTAATATTGATATGAATTTGACCCCTGTGATTACCAAAGTGCCCTTAAGACGAAATAATTCCTTCGGTGATGTTTAAAGTTTTGAATTATCATCTCCTAAGATAGAACAAAATTTCGAATTGAAGAAGCAGCACTTGAATCAAGAGGCCCCAGAACTCATATTTTGTGTTCTTACTCGAACGGACCCTTTTTAGTAGAGAGAAAAAATTGGAGAGAATTTTTTTCGGATTTGCAAATAAATAAGACTACTCTATTTATAATTTTCTTGGTGTCTATTGGACGGAGAAAGCAGTTACGAACAGTTGCAGTGGTTTGTAATTATCATATCCAAATAGCCTTGTAACCGTCATGTCCAAACAGACCTTAATATAACTAAACAAAAAAAGCAAGCCAAACGGATAATTAGATGGCTTAAAATTTGACCCAGATACTAAATGAATTTGGTCCCGAAAACAAGGAAGGATTTTATAAGCCCAGGCTTGCGCCGGCCTTTTATTTTTTAGACAAATTTCTCATTCATTATTTAATGATTTTGAATAAATAAATATTTGACGTTATACAACTCATGGATAAGTATGTGCAGGGGCGGATCCAGCCCTTGCCGAAGCGGGGCGGCGACCCAGTTCAACAAAAAAAAAAATTATATGTTTATTTATAATTTTGTTTATATTTTGTCTTTGTTTATATGTTTATTTATATGAATTTGTTCATAGAGATAGAGGTATGTTTATATGTGTTTATTTAGCAAAATAAAATGTGTTTTTGTTTATATGTGTTTAAATTTATAATGAATATTAAAATTAAAATCCCTAAAATCTATTAGTGTGAAATTTAGTTTAAAATGTAAGATAAGTTTGAAATGAAATTAAATTTAGTGTGAATCTATTAGTCTGAAATTAAATTAAAGTTGTGGTAAATATAGGAAATCAATGGAGAAATTTTTTAAACGGAAAAGAGGAGACAACACACCAACCGTATCCGAAGCTGAGGTTCAATCGCATCCGAAACGAAAAAATTAGGAATCCAAATTTAGTTAGTTAATACCTCAACATTTTTAGGGTTAAAAATTACAAAAATATAAGTAAAAACAACCAAAAAAAACCTCGGGGGCTCCCGCCCCCGAACCCCCAGACTTCGTTAAATTTTTTTGCCCTACTTCAAATCCTGAATCCGCCATTGAGTGCGTGTTTATGCATGGTCCCGACTAAATCAAAGCGTGGGCCCCCACATTAAATTAAGCCTAAAGTTTCTCATTTACTGTTTTTCCAAATCTATTTCCAACAAATATATATATATATATATATGTGTGTGTGTGTGTGTGTGTGTGTGTGTGAACATTTTGAATGAGGTTCTCATGAAATCATCCCTTTAAAGATATTTATATATAGTTATTCAGAATATTGCAACAGTTATTTTTGTGGGAATATACTGGTGTAATTATTTAATTAGTAAATTCATTACATATAAGAATATTGAATTTAACTTTTTAATTGCATATTATTGCTGAAGGGATTGTTTTCTTTCTCACAAGTTTAAATATAAACTATTCAGATTTGAGAGGTACCAAATGATGGTTATTTTTCTAAATTTTGTAGGGAATATTATTCATTTTCATCATAATGTCTAAGAGAAAGGAGTCTAAATTTAAATTAGACTAACAGTGAACGTTTGTTTTTCTAAGCTGAAATTTGAATCTTGAATCTGAATTCAAAAGTTTTTTGATTTTATTTGTGTAAAATATTATCTCTTAGGGATCATTTGGTTCGAGGATTGGAAATGGAATGAGAATCCTTGATTATAAGAATTCTAAATTCTTGAATTTCTTTTCATTGTTTGGTTCAAAAGAGAATTTTCTTTTTCCAACATCTAATTTTCATTTGGGTTGACAAGGACTGGAAAGTTAGTAGATATCATTTAACTAAAATACACTTATACTTGTTATGTGTGTGTGTGTGTGTGTGTGTGTGTGTGAGTGTGTGTGTGTGTGTGTGTGTGATGTGTGATGTGTGATGTGTGTGTGTGTGTGTGTGAGAGAGAGAGAGAGAGAGAGAAATAGTGTGTGCATGTGTGTTTCTGTGAGAGCAAAAGAGTGTGTGTGTGTGTGAGAGAGAGAGAGAGAGTTTATTTTTGTCTCACAACAAAAATAAGTTAAATTTTTTTGGAATAAATCATTCTCCAATGCTAGAGGGGAGTTGAGAAATCCAATTTTATGTGAATTCAAAATTTTTGCCAAACAATGTAATTCTAATTTAGGGAAATTCTAAATTCTAGTAATCCTAAATTTACTTTTCAAACTCCAAATCAAACGAGCCCTTAATGATTCAAAAGTAATGTATTAGTCACTTATAATTTTAGGAAAAAAATATACGCTTGACACCTCTAAACTCTTAATGAGTTTTAAAGACAAATATATAAACAGGTTTTAAATACATTCATTAAGAAATTTTAGTTGGATATAATACGAAGGATGGTACTAAAAGTACCACCAAAATTACTATTGGGCACCACAGAATGCTTTAAAATAATTGTACATTCTGTTTAAAAATATTGTGCAGTGGTGCCGAGTATAAATATTGGTTGGGCCTTTATAACCATCCTAATACAACCTAGAAAAAGTCGCGTGCGCCACACACATTAAAAAGTTATATAATAGTTTTTTTTTTAATTTTAAAACATACATAAAAATGTTTATGTATATTTGTGTGTGTGTGTATATATATATATATTTATAAAGAGAGAGAGAGAGAGAGAGAGAGAGAGAGAGAGAGGCCCTCTCGTGTAAGGACTCCTTATGGTGCAAATTCCAGTACATACCATTTTTTTAAAATAGTAAAAAAAATGAATTTTTTGATGAAACTTCATGGATATGATATCTATGGTGGGAAGATCCTCTCCAAATTTGTCATAAAAACTTCAAGAAAAAAACCGTTGAGATGAGGTGATATGTAAAAAAAATGTATAAATATGCATTTTTGACCGTTAAAATGTCGGCGATCATCTCACTCACTTTTTGATTGAATTTTTAGATAAAACTTCATGGATATGATCTCGATAGTGAGAAAATCATATTCATGAAGTTTTATAAAAAAATCATTCAATAAAGTGGTCGGCACCGACCCAACATTTCGACGGTTGAAAATGCATATTTATACCATTTTTTTACATATGACCTCATCTCAACGGGTTTTTTTTTGAATTTTTTGACGAAAAAAATTGGAGATAGTTTTCTCAATGTGGAGATCATATCCATGAAGTTTTATAAAAAAAAATCATTTTTTACTATTTTAAAAAAATGATATGTACCGAAGTCTGTACCTTAAGGAGTCCTTACAGGAGACTTTCTATGTGTGTGTATATATATATATATTGTGATAATAATGCAGGAATGTAAAACGGGCATAAAAAGTGAAGTAACAAACTAATATTACGAACTAGATGAACACTAATGTTAGATGAAAAGCTATGCCCTTTTTATCTGATGTGTAGGATGATGTGATGATATTAGATATTCATTTCTGAATGCATGTTAGTTAAAAGAAAAATAGCATTGGTAGGATAATTCAAAGCAAAATGCTAAGGAGATCCAGTTTTTGC
Organism: Sambucus nigra; assembly: GCA_949130495.1. Classification (NCBI taxonomy): domain Eukaryota; kingdom Viridiplantae; phylum Streptophyta; class Magnoliopsida; order Dipsacales; family Adoxaceae; genus Sambucus; species Sambucus nigra. The sequence goes on along the minus strand of OX422223.1, from coordinate 259,611,823 downwards.
GCATAATTTTGGGACAGAATGATGTGTTATCATCACATTGAGTGTTGTTTTTAGTGGAACCCATGTGATCCACACACCACCCAATATGATGATGACATATCATTGTGTCTCAAAATTAGGTCCAAAAGTTGGGTCTCCCTAGCATTACTCTACTTCAAAATGGCTTCTAACAAATACTTTTAGTTTTGTTTTCTTAACACATGTCCAACACATTTTAATACTTGTGAACTAGTGGTAACACTTAAATATTTATTTGTGAAGCTATGATCCATAACTGAAAATATGTGATCTTACGAAAGTTTTATAAGTTGTGTAATATCCCAAAACATATATTCACAATACTTAATCTAAGAAGTTAAGTTCATATAAAATAATCACATGGCTAAATAGTTATTCAAGTCGTTAAATCGCTGCAATCACAAAGCAACTACTTCTAGCAGGCATTGTAATGATAAGAGTTGTTGAGCCATGACAAATAAGGAATTTAATCATACTTGTGTATTGAAAATTCATATTTGCAAAACATTGTCTTCTCAAATTCAAATGTCTTAATATAAACATGGATATTCAGTTGCGGGATGACTCCAATTTGTTGAAACAATGAAAATGAAATTCACATTGAGTGTATGTTAAATTAAACAATAACATAATTATTGTTTTAATTGTAGACATGTCATACCTCATTTTCGTTATTTGTAAGGAAATGTATCTACATCAAAATGTGTAATAAGATTTAGTTGTCAAACGTATAATACAATGAGCGTGCAAGTTAGAAAGAAAATGTTAAGAACTTACGGTATTCACTAATAAGTTTAGTTTATATATGAATTATATGGATGTTAGATTACCTGCCAATTAAGTGTAATGTGCCAATGCTTACTATTGACCATCATGGAATCTTGGAAATGGAAACATGAACAAAATTAAACCATTGGAAATTGTGAAGGTTAAAACTTAAGTGTAAGAAATTTTGGAAGTCTATGGGATGAGGCATTCGTGTTGGGTTTCACCCGCCCTAATAAGAAACATGAAATTAAATCTATTAATATATTTTGTTTCTTTGTGGAATCACATGAATTGCGAGCATATAATATATTTTCACATTATTTGGACTAAGTTACAATGTATACGTACCTAAGAAGGACTCGATAGGTGATCCTCCCAATGTTGAACCGCTTGTAAGCATATGACATTATCTTTTATGTCCTTTTAAGTGCTTTTCAAGTTCTTCTGTAGTTAATTAATCTTCTGCCAAATTATTGTGGATAATGTGTAGTGTCCAAGTAAGCGGAAGAGTGTTGAATGTAGCATATATTAGAATCTCAGTGTTGGAAAAAAATTATATACAGTTCTAAGAGTAATTATTGTTTCTAATGAATATGATTAATAACACCCAAATCAGGGTTAATTATTTCTTGCTCAAATTATATCCACAATGGATGACTGTCCCGCTCCGCCTTCTCTAGTAATCTAATTAATTCTTGTGCTTTTCGTGGACAATTATTTTGAAGAATACTATCCGTTATTTTCTACCATGAAAGTGGTAATTTCTCTATAATTTTGTCCATGATTAATTTTTCAGTCGTTCTTCCAAAACATTTTATTGTATTCCCTATGTAAACTATTCTTATTGCATGCTTGTGAATCGAATTTCCCTCGACTAACTAGTTAAAATTAGGTAAAATTGCACCTAGCCCCTTAAAAAAATACCCGACCAACTCTTTGAAGGGGAGATGACCTAAGTTATGCTTGGGTTGACTTTCGGTCAAAGGTCCACCTGTCTTGATTCGAAAAATCCGTTCTATCTTGAGAGACATTAATTCAGACCCTAAAGCACTATGGAGGGGAGTTAAAATTGTCTTAAGGAAACCGTGGTATTGTACAGGGCTCGAATTTCTTTATTGTTTATATTATGTATTTTGTAGTACCAAGTAAGTGAATTCTTATTTAGTGCAATTTAGTATTTCTCTGTAATAATAATAATAATTATTATTATTATTATTTCTGTAATATTAATTAATTAAATAGTAGACATAATAATATGAAGGAATTCAGATAAGGACTTGTCATTCTTATTCAATATGTGTTTAATATCAAGTACACATAAGTTAGTCGTGATCTTCGAGATGCGAATCACAATCACTAACTTGCTTTCTCGTCCAATTTTGTAAATCATTGGTGAGATTAATCCAATGGTTTTCCCAAAATACTTTTAGATTTTCACGAAAAAGAAGAGGATAGAACAAAACATGTTCTGAAGTCGATATCATGTTGAAGCTTCACTAGAGCTTCATGCCACTCGTTGTCATTGTCAACTAATCCACGTGCAATGCATACCGATTTAAAAGTTGGGTACATAGTCCTCTAAAAAAGTACGCCATCGAATGAATGACTTTGCACCTCTAATTTTATGAAATAACACGTGTATGTAATAATGAGCTCCTGTGTTTGGAGTTACATACGGTCACCTTCAAATACTGCCATGTTGTTGGCATCGAACTCATAATTTTGTATTAGGATCCAACACCTATACACTAGGAAATGTAATACCCTATATTTTTATGATTTTTAAATGTGGGATTAATTAAATTAAATATGGAATATTTATTGGAAATTAATCCGTATAAAATATATATTAACTAGCGAGATAAGGGTTAGTATTTACTGATGTGAATTATATTGAATATTACTTAGTGAATAAAGTAATATATGATTATGAATATATTAAAATTATCGCGAGTGGAAAATACAACAGTTGCAGTAATTTACTCGGGACGCGCGTGTTAGTCGTGTCGGGACTCAATTTAATGAAATAAAAAGTAATTTATTTTTAAGTCGTCCAAATGGTCATTTCAAGGGCACCAATGCATCCGAAAAGATCGAGACAGTTAGATAAGTATATCCGGGATTTTAGTTCGGGTCCCGAGGTAATTTGAGACCAAACCGACACCCCGGAGGGGCATTTTAGTCTTTTGAAATTTTGGGACAATTAAACCCACAAAAATTAGGACCTTATATTTACTCTACGTAAAGGAAGTTAGTGTTAATATCAGTAGAAAACACAGAAGGGCTATAGGACGAGGAAGAAGAAGAATTTTCAAGGAGGCTTTAAGATTTATATTAATTTTGCACCACCATTACCACCATCGAGTAGATCGGGGAAGGAGGAATACAACCATACCAAAAAGTTACAGAGATTCAGACCTTCAAACAGAGGCAAGTGTTTAATCTTGCTCACTATGATTTAATATATCTTCCATGTTAGACTTAGAATGATATTTATGTGAAATTATAGAATTTGGCATAAAAAATTGGAGATACAAAGCATGTTCTTGGGTAGGATTCATATCATATTTAATCCCATACACATGTTCTTGGGTATGATATGGATGGGATGACTACTGAATTTACTTGGTGTAAAATTAATAACCTTCCAAGTAATGGAAATACTCGGTTATATACGATAAGGGGTTCAACAATATATATATATATATATATATATATATATATATATATATATATATATATATATATATATATATATATATATATATATTGTGTGAATACTTATTGTTTGATTTATTATGTGTAATCATACCTGGGTTACTTGCTATCATGGGAGGTTGCGCGTCGTGGACAGTCTTATTCTGATGTGCCCATTTGGGGGGATATTAACTTATACCTCAGGATATATAACTTAGGGACTAAGCACCACTAGTGTGAATAAGGGTGTGACCGGTCATTTGGGTGCGTTAGGTATGAGCGTAGCGCAAAGGCTTAGAATTATGTTCGCCTCTAATATGTGTGATTTTATTTACGGTTCGAGGGTGATATCCAAACCAATGTCCTTATTTAGTACGTGCTGTATGGGACTTGATAGCAAAGTAGGCACACACCGTAGGTCTCCGCTAAGGGGTGTTGTGTGTGTGTGTATATATATATATATATATATATATATGTGTGTGTGTGTGTGTGTGTGTGTGTGTGTGTGTGTGTGTGTGTGTGTCTGTGATTCTACTACGAGTGTATTAGTAGAGATGATAGATAGTGATATGTAAATTACTCAAAGCGTATAAGAACTAAATTAGTAACTGATAGATAGTGATATCTAAATGAACCAAGATACACAAGAACTAAATCATTTAGTAGAGATTCCTAATGAATATGAAGAATTGAAAAATGCAAAAATGTATCTTATGGGTTATACAGGTGGGCACTATAATTGATTAAATTAGATGAGATATAAACCAGACTAGTTAGGCGGTTAGCATAACTAGGTTGGTTAGAGCAGTACGTTAGGCGTGCACATTAGTTGAGGGGCGAGGATTTCAAGTGAGGGCTCGCGGTACTACCATGTGTTTAATATCTTATCTTGTTGCATTTTTAAGCATTTGCTAAATATATTTTCAAACTATTTTCACTCGGGCTCTGACCCGTTGCAAAATCTTTTGTCCTTATTTTTGTAAAACCATTTTAGGTGCCCATCCAAAGGGTCGTCAGGCCTAGGAGTTCCCACGGTTGACATGCTGCAGCTATTATGGAAGTTGCAGGACTTTGCTATTAGACGTATCCACTTCTTGCTCAGTCCTTAGTATCATCATTATCTCAGTCGTACATGTCGTCCATTTTTAGATGGATATTATTTACAGAGACTTTACATTTCAGTTTGGACTTTGTATTTCAGTTTATTGAGACTTATCATATTTTAGTTCTTTATGGATTTTATTATTGTGGATTCTAACTAGAGTGTTTATCCAATATCATTTATTTATTCAGTTAGTTTGTTACTTATTATTTGATTAGTAGAATGGTGAATGTTTTAATAAGTTTAAACTATTACAAATTAATAATAAAGATAAAATTTGACACTAGGCTTTTTAATACTAGATGGTTAGTAAGTTTTAAATGTTTTCGACAATGATGCTAAGAATGAAATTATTTATGATTTTTGCTTAATTTAATAATGGACTGATCACCCAGGATTAGAATAGGCGGGGTGTCACAGATGGTATCAGAGCATCAGGTTCTAAAGTCCTTGGGATCTGTGCGGCTTATTACGTTTCAGCTTAGCATTTTTTGATATAGAGCCTTATTATAGGGTTGTTGTATTCCTCTACGTATGCGACTTACATTCTTCCACTATTAAGAATAGTGTTGTGATTCATAATTCGAGTTTGGTTGGACTTCGTACATCGAACAATATAGGATGACCAGCGAAGGCCATTAGAAGGACTACATGAGGAAAGTCACGGCGAAAGTCATGGAATTTTCTGGGAACGGTGATCGCGATAGAAGTCGCCATAATTATTGTTTTGGATGATGACAATAGGATAATCACTCGGGGGCAGTAGCTTTACCAAATATTATCATAGATAACAGTGGTATAAACTCAGACTCACCCAGCATAGTAGGTAGGGGGAGAGGTGGATGGACTCTTTCGAAGAGTCATATGTAAGAATTAAGAGAAAAGAGGAAGTGTTATGAGCCAATGTAAGGAGACAATCCAAAGGAAATTATGTAAGGTGGAGAACAGTGACACCCAAGATTAAATTTTGGTCAAAAGTTTTAGCTCATTGGAGCAGCATAAAGTGGTGAGGGTCAGTCACCACATATAAAGGAGCATATGCGGAAAAAATGAGGAATTTAGATGCGGTTTGACTGTAAGATTTTCCATTTGTTGTTCAGACATAGATGCGAATGGACTTTCGGTGTGAGTAAAATACACAAACGTGGATGGAAATCGCCCTAAGGTGACTAGTGCCGATGTCATCAAGGGCATAAGTTTACAAATTACATTAACGCTTCCTTGAGGAGGGAGCAAAGAAGGTTGTAGAATCTAGTCGAAAATCAAGACTTGATTAAACGGTGCTAGTGAAACACCAAAGGAGAGTATACCCAATAGGGTACCCCTTTAAATGATACAGATCGATGAAATTCTTACCCAGTGAGGGTGGATTCAATCAGGACCGTCAAGGCTAGCAACGAGGTCCAGAGGGCAAGTGGAACCAAACAATCAAAGGGGGTAGCAATCGAGGCTAAGGCTACCTGGTCCGAGGGAAGGATACCCCGACATGGCCAATGGGGCCAGAGACAAGAGGAGGACATGAAAAGGTATCATATGGGTGGAGAGTAGGAACACCTGTATTAAACTTATCCATAACAGGAAAGTTAGGCCAGTTGGATTGGCAAGGTAAATGGGAATATTGCCAGTGGGGAACAATAACAGCAGGAGCGAGAGTTACAGCGGGAGAATTAGGCTAAGAGATTTAGACCCAGATATTACCAACCCGAGGTATGACAGGTTCAGGCAGGACCAACAGAGTCCTCAGCAGCAGTAGCATCTCGTTCCGCAGAGTCGGTAGGACCAAGGGAATAATAGAGAAGGCCAGTCGGGCCATGATCAAAGGCAGAGAGATTTTTGGGTCGATGTCTCACTGGTGGGTGTATAGGCCATAAAATTAAGGATTGCCCAAAGTGAGGTTGAGGAAACTAAAGGATGATATCCTGGATGTACAACCATTGCAACAGATCGTGGGTCAGTTTCGGTGCGAGAGTTACGTTCAGGGACCCGACAATCAGGCAAGGCTGATGGCAAAAGGAGTTAATATTTTTTTTGTCATCTTTACGAGTATGGGAATAGTTCGGGTGACATGAGTGTGTCATAACATATGATTGTTAACACTACGATTTGAGTAAGAGTCAAGTTTAGTGGGTGCGTTGGCGGTATCAACCTTATGATGAATATATTTATCGTTAGGTAGCGAGACTTTTCATTGTCGCCTACAGGGGGAACGGGTGTGGACACTAGGAGGACATTTGTATTGTGTGGTTAGTTTTACTACTTTTGAGAGTTATGAAAGTAAAATTTATTATGTTCATTTGTAGTTACTAGATACCGAAGGTTTGAGCTGTAGTAGGGCTTATGATAAGGCTAATGTGGTGACAATTATTATTCAACACAAATAGATAAGAGAAGCGCAATCACCAAGCAGAATAAGGAAAGTAAAATGACAATCACACAACATGAGATGTATGTGGTTCAGCAAGAATGCCTACGTCCATGGTGGTGCAGTCAGTATTATTTCTATATACCTCGGGGAGCGATTACAAAGAATACAGTGCGTGTCTTATGCCCCAGACCTAAGGTTTATTATATACATGTCTATCTTCGGGGAGTGGGGGTGTTGGACTCCCCCACATTTACCATATTCTCCTGGAACACCTCTATACGAGAACATAGGAGAAGACTTAGTCATAACCGAATTAATGTTAAGATGTTAAGGGTTTGGAATTTGGGCCGTTTTAATTGGGCTACTCGTCCAGGCCCGTCATTTTAAATCCATGTCCCCATAATTGCCCCTAAATTTGTTAGGCCATAATTTGGGCTCAATAAATTTAAATGATTTATCATAATGGATCCTTTGTATATCGTGTAACTCTTCCTAAAGTTTGAGGACTGAATAAGGCGGAAGTTGCTTCGTGTTCCGTGCGCGATGATTAACAATATTTAAAAACCTTTTTGGGCAACGTTTTATAGTTGTCGTTTCAATCTTATCAGTGTTCTTCCATCTTCTGCGAACCTTCTGCGAGTTGTAGAAATTTGTGCCCTTTTCTCCAGGTCTTCATTTTCCTCTCTTTCAATCTCCCTCGTCGTTTGGACTTATGTTCTTGCAAGTCAAACTCTCATCTCGTAAGTCTGTTTTGCTTTCTCTCTGTGCTTTCTTTGAATTTTTAGTTTAGGGTTTACAAATGGTGAAGATAGGTAATAGATCAGTGTCCGAGTTTAGGAAATTTTACAATATCCCAGAGTGGGTAGAGACTGAGTGCGCCTCTCTTCCTAAAAATGTTAGAGAGATATAGGGTGCCCATTGGATTCACGTCTTGTTACTTTCTCAAGGGGGATTACTTTTCCTCCAAACGATTTATTCTTGCATTTCTTTGGTTATTTCAACATTATTCCTGCACAGTGTTTGCCCAATGTATGGAAGATAATCAATGGCATCCATAGAATAAATCAGCTTTATGGCACCAAATTAGGGCTCACCGAAGTCTATTTTTGCTGCTCCTTTTCTCGAACTAGCTCTGGTGTTCTTTATCTCAAAGCCAGGAGTCCTGACAAGGTATTGGTAGTAAACCTACCTCATTCCCATAAGGATTAATGGCAAGATGGCTTTCTTGCTAGAAATTGGCAGTTCTCACCTCAGATTGAGGGGTCGAGGTCTGATAGGTTTACTGTTCCCTTTTATGGGGAAGAGTATATAGGTAGTCTTTGATCTATTCTTTCAATTTCTTTATTAATGTGTGACCTTTCTGACTCTTTCCTGTTTTTTCTTCAGCGAGATCGAAGAACTTAGAGCCTACCCTCAGCGAGGTTCGACTTTCAGAGTTGGTTAAAGCTTAGAATATCGGGGAGCCCTTAGTTGACGGTGAACATCCCCGGTCTATCGCTTTCCTGCTTGAGTACAAGAATAATGGGTCCAGCTTTATCGCGAGGCCTGTGGATAGTATTCCTGAATTTGATACCTCTGAAGAAGCTGCTGCGGATCTCATTCAGTTGGACGAGGAGGAGAGTAGTTCTGAGAGTGATATTAGAGGCGGTGTTGGAGGTAATTTTGGCAAGGGGAGCTCTAGTGGTGACAGTTCTTCTGATTCGGAAGAGATTTCTGAAGCCCAAGAACCTTCGAGCACGTCTAGCAGCTCTAGCGAGGAAATGGTTCCTCCAAGGAAAAATTTGATCTGAGATGATGATGATGATGATCATGTGCTTCTCGCTCAAAGGTCGAAGAAGCAGAAGTCCAGCACTGGGGCTATTACTACTGGTTCTCGATCTTCTGCTCAGGAGCAGGAGAAGAAGAGGAAGGAAAAAGAGCAGGTGAGAAAGAGAGAGAGAGAGAAAGAGGGAAGAAGAGAAGAAGAAAAGAAGAAGGTCGAGGAGAGGAGGAAAGTAGAGAAGGAGAAGGAAAAGGAAGAGGAGAGGAGGAAATTAGAGGCGAGGACAAAGGCTGGGCAGGCCTTAATGCCTGTATCCGCGTTGTCGGAAGGGGCCTCAGTCGCCACTTCCCCCCCAGTTGGCCCCTGCACTGCTCGAGCGAGCAGTCCTTCCTACTGATAGCCAAAGGACGGTGGGGGCTGACCAGTTAGCTCTACAGGAGAGCCAAAGGCTAGCCTTGGTAAGTCTATTTCTCTTCTCTAATGTCTCCCAATTTCTATCTGTTTCCTCTTTCTAATATCTTCTTTTACTTGCAGTTTGTGACTGACTGTCGTGCTCTATCGCTCTCGCGACGAGCTGATCAATAAGAACGGCGAACTGGATAAGAAGAATAATGCTTTGAAGGTGAAGGGTACAGAGCTCGAGGCTAGTTTGAAGGCCGCTGATGCTGCTCGAACTTCTTCCGATCTCACACTTGCTAAAGCCAATCGTGAGCGGGAGGCAACAGTTAAAAAACTAAACGAACTACGGCAAGCCTACGATCTGGTATGCTCGAGCAAGCTGGTAGTCGTGGAGGAGAATTAAGTGATGACCGAGCAGCTGAAGGAGAAAGAGTCTCAGGTAGCCACCGTTAAGGAGGACTCATACAACTCCGGGTGGGCTGCTGCGTATGAAGACGCTGAGGTTCAGATAGGCTACATCAGCCGTTTGAACTTCAAGAAAGGCTGGAACAAGGACCTTTTAGCTGCTGGTGTGGATGTTGCTTCTCCCCTGTTCGACAAGCACTATCCAAGCCCAAAGCCAATTGTGGATGAAGCCCCTGCCCCAACCATTGAAGGTTCGTGTTGACCCTGCCTCCCAGACAGTTCCTGCTGATGCCATTCCTGCTCAGGAAACAGAGGTCATCCCTGCTAAGGGGGTGCTTCTATTGTCGCTGACAAGGGGAAGCATCCAGCTTTTTCTGGGCAGCCTGAGGTCGCTAGCTAATTTTCCCTTAGGGTTACTCTTGTATTTTTGTTTGTAATTTTCCTTTTTGCTTCTTCAATGTACTCTGATCTTTTTCTTATGAATGAAATGAGAAGACTTTTTCCTTTAGCGTACTGAATAATTCTATCTTTCGTTGCTCTTTTACTACTTGTAGTTGATTGGTGTTGATGATTATATACCAGCCACTTCTCAATTGGGAAGAATGCTTAGTCCTGATGTAAGTCCTGAGGTTCGTCATACCTTTATGAGGATTTACAAATCACTGCGATTGAGGAACAAGCATTTCATAAAGCAGACTGAGCTCGTCGTTAAACTGAAAGACAGGATCCAAGAGATGGAAGAGGTTAGTGCCTCAGTCCAAGAAAAGGTGAATACTCTGAGAGCAAGGCTTCTAGATTCTTTGAAGATCAACTAAGTTAGAGAAATTCTTCAGCAAGAGAATGAGGCTTTGATGAGGGAAGTCTCGCGACTCAGGGAGCATGCGTCGAGCATCTCTCCTGCAGTATTACGAGGTTCCTCCTCGTTATGAGCTGGAGCTGGACCAAGCGATGTTCCTCCTGTGCTGCGAGGTTCTACCGCGCTGACTGTTCCGCGAGCTGGCACAAACACGAGGAGTTCAGCTAGGGACATGGAAGAGCTTCGTGGTGATGACCAGCGAGCATATGTGATTACTGCTGGGCTTCAAAGGGACATCACTTGGCTGAGGCACCTGTTTAAGAGAGGACCTAGGCAAGTATGGGTCGATGGTTACGACCAAGGTTGGCTAGATGCTCCGACGAGGCTATCAGAGCTCAAAGAGCTCGCCTTTATCAGGTGATGGTTGAGTGCCCTAAAGGATATGCAAGTCCCAAGGAACTCAATACTCTGGTATCGTCATGAGATTTCTCCTTCCACTCTAATGCCCAATCCTTTTCGAAGAGATGATCAGTGGATCCCTATGGATGTCATCCCTCGACAACTATTGGAGTCGAATGTGAATGTAGTCGAGGAGGAGCTAGTTCCCCATCTCGACGATGGTCGAAGAGCCCAAGTGGCTGATTATCTCGTTCAGAGGCCTCGACCTCATTAAGATTTTGCCAGTAGTAACTTTGTATATTTTGTAATGAAGTAATGTAATGTTGATGTCTTGGGCGATCTCGCCGACTAAACAAAGGTTGTATTTGTTATAAATATGATGAAGTAATATAAAGTCCATGCTTTGGGCGTATTTGCTGATTAAACAAGTGTTGTATATTTTCCACATCTTTTAGACTTTGCTCGATAATCTTGGGCCTCTCTTGGCTGACTAGATTTGTAAGTTTGCATTGCCAAGTGAGTGTCCCTCCAGTCCAGTATGCTTGTGGGATACCATTCAACCCCATTTTACCTTTTAGGTCGTGTCGTCACACTCCCTTAGGCCTAAATGTGTCAATTGGCGAGGACACACCTGGTGTTGGATGCTCTATCCGATCAGGATTTTATTAACCAAACATTGTTTGGCGACCAATTTTAACTTGGCCATATTGCTTAAGGATCTCCTGTAGGGCTTCATATATTGCCAGGGGCAATGCTAAGAGGTTTTTTGTGTTTCATAATGAAAACTTGAGGAGGGTGACCTCCCTGCTATAGTGTAATGATTAATGTGCCTATCACTTGGAAAAGGTGTGTGAGTTATAAAGTTCATATACTAGTTAACTGACACTTCGTAGAATGCAACTGCTAACCAACTTTTATTAATGAGTTTCAGTCTCATAAGTTCAATTCAAAAGAAGAATCTAGAAATAAAATTTCTTAAGATTGGCTGCATTCCATGCTCGGGGTATCTCTCTCCCCTCCAGCGTTTCTAAGTGATAAGCTCCTCGCAGATCATCTCTTGTTATCTTGAATGGTCCTTCCCAGTTTGGACCTAACTTACCGTCTGATGGTTTTGCTGCGCTGCCCAAGAATTTTCTTAGGACATAGTCCCCAACTCAGAATGCCCTTGGATTGACCTTCTTGTTATTGTGCTTAGCGAGCTGCTGCTGGTAGCTTGCTAGCTTCACCAGGGAAAGCTCTCGGCGTTCGTCGGCTAGGTCAAGTTCAGCGAGCAATGTTGCATCATTCTGGCCCTGGTCGAGAAGGGTGGACCTCATAGTAGGTAAGCCTGCTTCCAATGGGATGACTGCTTCCATTCCATATGTTAGTGAGAATGGGGTTTCCCCCGTTGCTCGACGTAGGGTAGTACAGTAGGCCTACAGAATATGTGGTAGTTCATTAACCCATGCGCCTTTGGCTCATTCTAATTATTTCTTTAACCCATCGATCATCGTCTTATTGGAAGCCTCGACTTGGCCATTGCTCTGAGGATAAGCCACCGAGCTGAAGTGGTGCCTGATTCCGTGCTTATTACAGAAATTCTGAAAGGAGCAGCTCTCGAACTGCGTTCCATTATCATTGATGATGGTCCTAGGGATCCCAAAGTGGGTGATTATATTTTTCCACATGAATCTTATCATATCTGCGTCTCGGATGTTCGCCAGTGACTCGGCCTCGATCCATTTGGTCAAGTAGTCAGTTGCGACCAACAGATATTTGCGATTGTCGGTAGTGGTAGGAAGAGGTCCTACGATGTCCATTCCCCATTGGGCGAATGGACGTGGGCTTGAAAGTGATTTTAGGTTGCTGGCGGGTTGATGGACCATGGGAGCGTGAAGTTGGCATTTCTCGTATTTGTGAACATACATTGCAGAGTCTCTTTGCATATATGGCCACCAATAGCCTTCCTCCATTGCTCGAAAAGCCAATGACCTTCCTCCAATATGGCCTCCACAGATTCCCTCGTGGAGTTCATGTAGGATTTGTTCGACATCCCTCAGGTGAACACATTGAAGGTAAGGATCGAAAAACTATCTCTTATATAGCTTGCCCTCAGGAGATAAGTGAAAGCGAGCAGCTTTGACTCTTATCTGGTGAGCGGTCTTCTTATCATCTGGAAGTGTGCCATCCTTTAAATAGTTCCTTAGAGGATCCATCCAGCTGGGTGCTGACTCAATTTGGAGCACCTGCTCCACGCTTGGCAGCTCGTTGTTACGGTTAATGCTCGGATGGGTGAGGAAATCGATGGGGATTTTTCTTTTCAAGTCGGAATTAATTATCGAACTCAGGGCTGCCAGGACGTCAGCATGGCTGTTCAGTCCTCTGGGAAACTGCTGGACACTGACTTCTTCAAAGTTGGCCATTAGCCTTTTTGCCAAGGCGAGGTAGGCTGCCATTCTTTCATCTTTTACATTGTAGTCTCCATTTATCTGATTGGAGACTAATTATGAATCGCCGATCACCTATAACTGTTTTGCCCCCAAAGTATGTGCCTTCTAGAGGCCAGCTATTAAAGCCTCATATTCTGCTTCGTTGTTGCTTCAAATCTAAGCCTGATTCCTTGTTCGAGGATTGTGTCCTCTGGAGTTACAAGCATAATGCCTACTCCTACCCCCTTTGAATTGGAGGCTCCATCAATAAACAACTTCCAGACCCCCTCCGTTGCGTGATTCTTTCTTTGTTCCGCGGGTTAAAGTTGGTCGAGAGGTTGCTCACCTGTGAATTAGGCTATGAAATCAGCGAGGATATGCCCTTTGATTGCATTCCTTGGTTGAAATTGGATATCAAATCTTTCGAGATTGATTGACCATTTAGACAGTCTTCTCGATAAATCTGCTTTCCTCAGGATTTCTTTAAGGGGGTGTGATGTGAGTACGATGATAGTGTGAGCTTCAAAGTAGTGCTTTAACTTCCTCGAAACCACCATAAGTGCAAAGGCGAGCTTCTCTAGTGGTAGGTATCTCTGCTCGGCCTCTAATAGGATCTTGCTCACATAATAGATGGGGTGCTGGATTCCTGCTCTTTCGCACATCAATGCAGAACTGACAGTGTGGTTGGAAACGACGAGGTATAAGTACAAGGAATCTATTTCCTGAGGTATGACGAGCAGTGGTGCTGAGCTGAGGTAAGCCTTGAGCTCGTCCAATGCCCGCGAGCAATCTCGATTCCATTCTACTGTTTTGTTTCCCTTTAGGAGCTGGAAGAAAGGATTGCATTTCTCGGAGGACTTTGAGATAAAACGGTTCGAGGCAGCGAGCATACCAGTGAGCTTCTATACGTCCCGGATTGTGCGAGGAGGTTTTATCTTATTTACCGCATCGATCTGGTCTGGTTTAGCCTCGATGCCTCTCTTACTGACCAAGTACCCAAGAAATTTTCCTGACTGGACACCGAAAGAACACTTGCTTGCATTGAGTTTCATTCGGTACTTCCTAAGGATTTAGAAGGTTTTTGATAGGTCTGAGAGGTGGTCTTCTTTTTCCTGCTTTTGACGAGCATATCGTCGATGTAGACTTCCATGGTGTATCCCATTTAGTCCTTGAACATCTTGGTAACCAGCCGCTGGTAGGTGGCCCCTGCATTTATAAGCTCGAAGGGCATGACCTTGTAACAGTATAATCCAACAGTGGTGATGAACGCTATCTTGTCCTGGTCTGGAGCGCATAGAGGGATATGATGATACCCTGAGTATGTGTTCAGAAGGCACATTCTCTCGTGAGCTGCTGTTGCGTCCACTAGTTTATCGATTTTCGGAAGAGGGAAACTGTCTTTAGGGCACACCCTATTAAGGTCAGTGAAGTAGATGCAGACTCTCCATTTTCCGTTGCTCTTTAGAACTACTACTGGGTTGGATAACCATTTGGGGAATTAGACCTCCCGTATGGATCCTGCATCCAGCAGTTTTTCAACTTCTTTTTCCACGGCTTTTGCCTTCTCGGGTGCAGTTCGTCGTGCCTTCTGCGTGATTGGTTTGAAGGTGGGGTCGATGTAAAGCTGATGACAAACCATACTAGGATCAATTCCAGGCAGCTCGTATGGTTCCCATGCGAAGACGTCTATATTTCTTTTCACCAGAATCGTCAACTCCTTCTTTTCCTGATCTGTGAGAGAAGCTCCAATCAAGAAGATCCTGCTATCGTTGCTATCTCCAGCTGTGACTTCCTTTAGGTCCTCGATGACCCGTTCATAGGGGAGGATCCTGGTCTCCTCCATTCCGAGCCTTTCGTATTTTAACTTCTATTTCAAAGGTATTAAACCTTCTTGTTCTTCAACTTTCTCGCTGGACTTGTCGGCCTTCTTCTCTGGTCTCGGGCGGATGGCTACTATGAAGCACCTTCTTGCCATTTCTTGATCACCATGGATCTCCATTACTCCTCGCTCGATCACATATTTAAGCTTCTGATGGTAGGTCGAGGAGACTGCCTTCATCGCGTGCAGCCATCCTCTGTCGAGGATAGCTTGGTATGGCGAGTCAATATCAACCACTAGAAACTCAATCATCTTGGAGACATTTCATGCCCTCACCGGCAGCACGATCTTTCCCAAAGGCATAGTTACTTTCCCAGCGAAGCCAACTAAAGGGATAGTGGCTTCCTTTAAGTCGGTGATGCTTAACTTCAGTTTTCTGAACAAGTCGAGGTACATTACCTCGGATGAACTTCCTTGGTCGACGAGTAACTTATTGACGTCATAGTTAGCTATCCTGAGAGTAACGATCAAAGCATTATGATGCGGGGCCCTTACTCCCACCAGATCCTCATCTGTGAATACGATATGCTTACTATAGTCGACGTCGTCTGCTCGTCGACGCTTTTCTGACTGCTTCTTTGCTGGATCGATCTGAAAAGTTTGCATCACCGCTGCAAGCTTTTTTATCTCCATTTGAGCTAAATTTCCTTGAATCTACTTCATTTCATATGCCCCATGAATTACTGTAAATTCATGGCCGGCATCGTCTTCGAGTACGTTATCAGGCCTTGCTTCTCTATGGGCAGTAACTTTCTCTGCCTTCTTTTCCATGAATTCGTTCAGATGCCTGGACTGGGCCACTTCTTCAAGGTGGGACTTAAGAGCCTTGCAATGCTCAGTCTTATGTCCTCCTTCTTTATGAAAATCGCATCTCAGCGCGTTATTTCTCTTTGGGGGATCTCCTCCCATCTTCCTGGGCCACTTAATAAATGGCTCGTTTTTTATTTTTGCGAGAATTTTGTAAATTGGTTCTCTGAAGACAGTGTTGATCGCCTGAAATTCTTTTGCCACATTGTTGCTGCCTCCGTTCTTGGACCGATTCTTGCTCCCATTTTTTCCTCCTTTCTTCTGGTTCTCAGTTTTGCACTGCCTTTGGCAGCGAGCTTATCTCGACCGCTTTCCTCTGTACTAAGGCGGGTCACATCCTCCACCTTAGAATATTTCTCGATGTGAGCCATCAGGTCATCGATGGTCATGGCTTGTTTCTTTGTTAGGGACTGGTACAAAAGGGAAGAGTTAGGTAGCCCAATTTTAAAAGAGGCCATTGCCACTTGCTCTGAGCAGTCTTCGACCTCGTTGAATAACTCCCAGTACCTCTTTGCGTAGTCTCGGAGGATCTCTTGAGGCATCTTTTTCATTGTTAGCAAAGCATCCATCCTTTTGGGATGGGAGCTACTAGTAATGAATCGGGCCGTAAAGAGCTCGGCTAGGGACTTGAAGCTTCTGATGGACCTATGGGGGAGCCTTTCGAACCATTTTTACGCCACGTTATGCAGGCTCGAGGGAAGAATTCAGCACATCAGTGAGTCTCGATGGTTCCGGAGGGTCATGGCTTGCCTGTACCGCCTGACGTGATCAATGGGATCAGTTTTACCATCATAAATCTTGAACCTTGAAATAGCAAATTTCTTGAGGGCTTCCTCTTCTTCTATTTCCCTTGATAAAGGTGATTTCATTTGAGTTTTGAGAGCTCGCCTAGCGAGCTCCCGGGTCGATCTGGTACCATGATGCGCAGGGTGTTGGTCCATCTCCCTTTGGACCAGACTTCGTATGTTCTCGTTGCTGCAAGCTGGGCTACTGTAATTACGAGCTAGTCACAGTTGCTCGAGCAGGTCATCCTCTGACTCATTTCCCTCAACTTTCTAGGACCCGCATCTAGGGCTCCTTCCTCTGCTATGAGACTTGATCGCCTAAGGGCTAGGAGTGCGGTACGTACGTCTCCTGGCGCCACGATGGAGTTCTCTCTTTATTCTTTCTAACCTTCTTTTGAGGCGAGCATTCTCATCTTCGTGCTTGCGAGAAGACTCCCTCTGCTCTTGGAGCCTCGCCTCGTATGCATCAATCAACCTGGATATTTGTGTGGACCTCGCTGGTCCTTGGCTTTCTTATGAGGCTGGCCTCTCCGGGCGAGCCCTCTGATCTGAACGCCGAAATTCAGACCTGATCCCGCCAGGAGCAGGTTGTTCTTGGATATCTCATGCCTGAGGAGCATTACTACTATGACCAGACATTTCAAACTTCCTTGTTTGTGTGGGCTTTCTCAGGGAAGATAAACATTTCCCACAGACGGCGCCAATTATGGTGATAATTATTATTCAACACAAATAGATAAGAGAAGCGCAATCACCAAGTAGAATAAGGAAAGTAAAATGCCAATCACACAACAGAAGATGTACGTGGTTCAGCAAGAATGCCTACGTCCATGGTGGTGCAGTCAGTATTATTTCTATATACCCCGGGGAGCGATTATAGAGAATACAGTGCGTGTCTTATGCCCCAGACCTAGGGTTTATTATATACATGTCTATCTTCGGGGAGTGGGGGTGTTGGACTCCCCCACGTTTACCATCTTCTCCTGGAACACCTCTATACGAGAACATGGGAGAAGAATGAGTCATAACCGAATTAATGTTAAGATGTGAAGGGTTTGGACTTTGGGCCGTTTTAATTGGGTTACTCGTCCAGGCCCATCATTGTAAATCCGTGTACCCACAGCTAACATGTTTATTATTCCAGGGTGAGATATGTTGTTTTACAAGGCATCACCTGAAAGAGGGTTTGGGCCTACCTATATAGATTATATTGTATATTGAACTTTGGTGAGTATGTTGTCTTGTTATATTTGATCCTGATATACAGGGACTTCTGACTGATGTGATTAACGGTGCTTTTTATTTATTCTTGAGTAGAGAGATATAGCTTATTATTTATATAGCGCTGAGAAGTTGTGATAGTAAGAGCATCGTGTTGTAGGTCATCTTTAGTGACATGAGAGTGGACGCGTAGACTTTTTACGTCAGCAGATGGAACTTTGGGAGTACATGCTATGGACTGAGGGCCTAACGGATCTCGACGACCGACAAGGTTAGGTAGTAGTGTATCGGGGGGTTCCTTATTTGGATTTCGCTTTGCGAGACATCCCACACATGAAACTTAGAAAACGTTGGAGGTTAAGAGAAGTTTGGTCCTTAAGACTCGGGTTTAGTACCCTAGTTATTGTATGTATATGTGATTATAACTGGGAGTTGATAGTTAGATTACCAATTAAGGCCGATAAAATTGAATAATGCTGGTGTGAAAACCAGTGTAGAACGTTTATACCACGAGTATATCGGTGGGGCAACCTAGAGAATAATTAAGTTATGATTGCTAGGTTGGACGAGTATAACCTCACTGTATAGTCATGCCAAGTACGCGATAATTAATTTAACACAAGTCTGTTACGTTTAGTGGAATTGTGCAAAAATGCACGGGGATATGGTGTATAGGCGCCCTAGTTAGTTGAGATTTTTAGTATTATTCACGATGAGTAGACGTAGAAATTTATCAAATAAACATAGACGCATGAACAAATTAAAAACAAAAATAAAATAAGATAAAGAGAATGTAGTGACATTGAGAGCGAGGCGAGTTATCAGGAATCGAAGAGTGGACGGAAAGGAGTTATTATAGTTTTAAAAAGTACACAAAATGTACACTTTAGATTTTTGGGGATGATCAGGAGTTACTCTCTGCAGAAGAGTAATATGACGGGAGTTACGTCGAAACCAACTAAGGACATAAAAGTCTGACATGAATAGTCGGGTACGATTGCAGAGATCTTCCACAGACGGATTGATCACTAGTTTGAAGGGTAGAGTATAGACCGTCAGACTAAAGAGTAACATTATGAAGGGGTACTAAGAACAACGTAATATCACAAACTTTAGAAAGATGTGTAACTATATGTGTAATATGAGTAATTGATTTAGGGTTGGGGATGTTGGAGTTTTCTCCAGTAGAGGAAATACTTTAGCCGTAAGTAGAGAGGCTCATAATATTGACAAAAAAGGAACAAATTGCAGAGTGGTGTGTAGGCACCAGGGTAAATTGGTAGAATTAATGAAGAAATATTTAGATATGTGATGACTAGAGAAAATTAGTCACGAGATGGAACGGTAGGGGGAGACCGTTGGACTGAATGATACCGTTAATAGAGATATAACAGGAAGAGTTGAATTACATAACTGGGATAGTGAGATTACATGGGGAGCCACTTGAGGTCGTGTCCGACAGGGACAAAAATTTTATGTCTCAATTTTGGGAGAGTGTCCAGGAGGCCATGGGTACGAAGTTGCGATTGAGTACGACCTATCACCCGCAGACGGACGGGAAGACTGAGCAGACGAATCAGAAGTTAGGGGATCTGTTACGAATGTGTATCCTTGATTTTTGCGAAAGTTGGGAATAGTATCTCCCACTGTGGAGTTTGCATACAATGACTCCTATCAGTTTATGGTTGGCATAGCGTCATTCGAGGCATTATACAATAAACCTTGTTGTTCGCCCATTTATTGGTTCGAGGTGGGGGATAACAAGCTTTTCGGGCTAAAGGTGATTTAGGATACCTCCTCCAGGATCAATATGATTTGGAGATGGATACGGATAGCAGGATAGATAAAAGAACGACATTTATGCCAAGCGGTCCTTTATGGAGTTTAACGTGGGGGATCAGGTGTGGCTACGTACATCTCCTATGAAGGGGATAAGGAGATGTGGGAAGAAATGAAAATTGGCGCCAAGGTATGTAGGGCCATTTCCTATTATTGAGCGAATTGGGCCAGTTGCGTATAGACTCGGGTTGTCGGAGCACTTGCATGATGTGTTCCATATTTCAGCAATGAAACGATATCTCCGAGATGAGTTGACTTACACTCACATTGCATTAAAGGAGATTGATTTATATCCCTATAATAAATATGAGTGGAGATCGGTGGTAATCTTAGACCATAGCGAGTAAGAGACTCAGGTCGAAGACAGTTCCGCTCGTACTTGTTCATTGGGGGCATCAAAATACCGATGAGTCTACCTGGGAGCGCGAGGATGAGATGCGCGACAGGTATCCATGGTTGTTCTTACCAGGTATACCTTTCTTCTCCAAATTTCGGTACGAAATTTCATTATTAGGGGGAAAGTATGTAATACCCCGTATTTTTATGATTTTTAAATGTGGGATTAATTAAATTAAATATGGGAAATTTATTGAAAATTAATCCCTATTAAAATAAATATTAACTAGTGAGACAAGGGTTACTATTTATTGATGTTAATTATATTGAATATTACTTAGTGAATAAATTAATTTATGATTATGAATATATTAAAATTGTCGTGAGTGGAAAATACGACAGTTACAGTAATTTAATCGGGACGCGCATGTCAGTCGTGTCGGGACTCAATTTAATGAAATAAAAGTAATTTATTTTTAAGTCATCCAAATGGCCATTTCAAGGTAACCAATGCATCCGGAAGGATCGATACAATTAGAAAAGTATATCTGGGATTTTAGTTTGGGTCCCGGGTCAATTTTAGGCCAAACCGATACCCCGGAGGGGCATTTTAGGCTTTTGGAATTTAGGGGGAATTAAACCCACAAAAATTAGGACCATATATTTACTCTACGTAAGGGAATTTAGGGTTAATATCAGTAGAAAACACAAAAGGGCTATAGGAGGAGCAGGAAGAAGAATTTCGAAGGAGGCTTTAAGATTTCTACTAATTTTGCACCACCACTAAAACCATCAAGTAGATCGGGAAGGAGGAATACAACCATAGCAAAAAGTTGCAAAGATTCAGACCCTCAAACAGAGGCAAGTGATTAATCTTGCTCACTATGATTTTATATATCTTCCATGTTAGATTTAGGATGATATTAATGTGAAATTATATAATTTGGCATAAAAAAATTCGAGATACAAAGCATGTTCTTGGGTAGGATTCATATCATATTTAATCCCTTACACATATAGATTGAATTGATGATATATACCACGAAATTGGAGAAGAAATTTGAAAGAATGTTGAAGTTCTTGAGCCAAGAGAATAAACTAGGGTTTTCAACGCTTAATCTTGAATTAATCAAAATTTAAGTTGGTCCTTAAAGATTTTATGATTCCTTTATGTTAGAATCCGTTCATATATGTCCCTAGGATGTTATGTACGCTTGGTTTGGAGTTTGGTAGCATTTAATGGCTATTTGGAGTGTTTAAGAATAATGAAACCCGTAACAGTTAGAGGAAAAATACAGCACTTGTAGCGTCGAATCTGCTCGGCTCTTGGGCGAATCGATTCGATTCTAGGTCGAATTGATTCGGCTTCCCAGAATTTGAAACTTTTTCCCCCTTTTGCTTAGAACTCGCGGGGAACGATCGAGTTGACTTGGAATATATATTTTGAGTATAATTGAGGATATTCTAATGACCAGTACACTAAAGTTGGGATTTGAACTTAACCACATCGGTATGGTATATAGCCTTGTTAATTGGGTGTAAATGGGAAGCTGAATACCTAAATCGGGGAGTATATTAGGCCACAGATGTTTGAGGGATTTAGGAGTTAAACCGGGATGATATGGATGGGATGAATACTGAATTTACTTAGTGTAAAATTAATAAACTTGAATTTACTTAGTGTAAAATTAATAATCTTCCAAGTAGTGGGAAATACTCAGTTATATACGACAAGGGGTTAAACAACACATTTAAAATACGTAGTCTATTCGAGAGTAATATGAATTACTAACGGAATATTATAGGGTATGTGCTTACCTATACTGAATATATATATATATATATATATATAGGTTGTGTGAATACCTATTGTTTGATTTATTATGTGTAATCATACCTGGGTTACTTGATATCATGGAAGGTTGCACGTCGTGGATAGTCTTATTCTGATGAGCCCATTTGGGGGGATATTGACTTATACCTCGGGACACATAACTTAGGGACTGAGCACCACTAGTGTGAATAAGGGTGTGACCGATCATTTGGGCACGTTAGGTATGAGCGTAGCCCAAAGGCTTAGAATTATGTTAGCCTCCAATATGTGTGATTTGATTTACGATTCGAGGGTGATATCCGAACCAATGTCCTTATTTAGTACATGATGTACCGGGACTTGATAACAGAGTAGGCCCGCACCGCAGGTCTCTACCTAGGGGTGTTGTGTACATATATATAATTAGAGTGATATATATTTATATATATGTGTATGATTGATTCTACTACGAGTGTATTAGTAGAGATGATAGATAGTGATATCTAAATTACTCAAAGCGTATGAGAACTAAATTAGTGACTGATAGATAGGGATATCTAAATGAACCGAGATACACGAGAACTAAATCATTTTGTGGATATTTCTAATGAATATGAAGAATCGGAAAATGCAGAAATATATCTTATGGGTAGTATAGGTGGGAACTATAATTGATTAAATGAGATGAGATATAAACCAGACTAGTTAGGCGGTTAGCATAACTAGGTGGGTTAGAGCAGTACGTTAGGCCTGCACATTATTTAAGGGGCGGGGATCTCAAGTGAGAGTACACGGTACTAACATGTATTTAATATCTTATCTTGTTGCATTTTTAAGCACTTGCTCAATATATTTTCAAATTGTTTTCACTCGGGCTCTAACCCATTGCAAAATCTTTTGTTCTTGTTTTTGTAAAATCATTTTAGGTGCCCAGTCACAGGGACGCCATGCCAAGGAGTTACCACAGTTGACGTGCTGCAGCTATTATGGACGTTGCGGGACTTTGCTATTAGACGTCTCCACTTCTTCCTCAGCTCTTAGTATCATCATTATCTCAGTCGGGCATGTTGCCCATTCTTAGATGGATATAATTTACAGAGACTTTACATTTCAGTTTGGACTTTGTATTTTAGTTTATTGAGACTTATGAGATTTTAGTTCTTTATGGATTTTATTATTGTGGATTCAAATTGAAGTGTTTATCGAGTATCATTTATTTATTCAGTTTGTTTGTTACTTATTATTTGATTGGTATAATGGTGAATGTTTTAATATGTTTAAACTGTTGCATATTAATAATAATTATAAAATTTGACACCAACCTTTTTAATACTAGGTGGTTGGTAAGTTTTAAAAGTTTTCGACAGTGATACAAAGGATGAAACCATTTATGATTCTTATTTAATTTAATAATGGCCTGATCACCCAGGATTAGAATAGACGGGGTGTCACAGGAAACTGGGCATATGTTAAATGGTTATCATACGGGTAATCCATATTTACCTGTAACCATTTTATTAGCATCGTGTCACGAATTCCTTCTTAGTTGATAACATATCCAACATCTTCTATCCAAGATGACGAATTATTCTCTTTGCAACTTATATTGCAATCATTCAACGACGGAGTATTATTTTTTTAATTCAAAATCAAATATTCTCTAGCACACCTTAATGGAGGAGACATACAGGTAATCAATGTATTATTTGAACTCATCAATATCCCGATAGCATCGTTACCCAATGTTGTTTTGGTTAACAACATTATCCTCGATGAAAATATATGCATGATCAAGTCCCTTGTGGATGTATTTATATAAATACTTAATCAGTTTGTCATGGGATCACTATTCAATGTTTATGTGTGCATCGTATTTTACAATTAGGTCTCGGTTGTATGGAACCACCCATCTATTTTCCACATCGAAAACGTTGTAATTGTATGTCTTATTTTTATTACGACTCCAATAGAGCAGATAATAATTTTCCTCAAAGTTGTTTCACTAACAATTTTCTTCGGGTATCCTTTTGATCACCTACCATTCACCGTGCATGCGACTTTTAATTTTTTAGGACCACAAGGACCATGTATCATGGAATAGATAACAATCTTATTGGTCAATGGGTCTTCATTCTCATCAGGAATTTCAGTAGAAATAATGCCATCAATCTCCTCGGGTGTACGTTATTTGTCATCCTTAGACAATGTGATGATAATGTGAGTGTGTGGAAATTTGCGTTTCTAAAACCTAATCACTGGAATATCTATTCAAAGAAAATATATGTGCAAGTGTAAAAGTTACAAATCTCATTGTGTTAAATGTAATTTAAATGTAATTAAGTTAATAATGCAGTATGACATTACGTCAATATGAGATGATCATGCCTGTAATAGTTTTACCAAAAAAGTTACGTTACTTGAAATCTGACATCAATTATTTCATTTTTATACGGAATAATCTGGCAATTACGTTAGGCATGTCTTTTGTGCACTGAACAGATAATCTAGTTAGCTCATGTTGTATCTTTGGCCAACTTGGATTGCAAGTGAATGTAATGAAATGATCACAAAATCCCATACATCCGGTGGCGGAGTCAAGATTTCACGTCAGGACGTGCTATCTTAAGGTTGATTTTTGAGTCGAATTTTTTTGAGATTATTTAAATTTTTTTGAGGAAAATCACCAAAAGTCCTATTAGGGGTGTGTTGAATTTATATTTTGGGTGGGCTGAATATATAGTTTAACACTGCTTTTTTTAAAAAAAAATTAACACTACAGTTTTTGTTTTTATAGGGGCGTGCTGGTGCCCCCTCAAGCCACCCCTGGCTCCGCCCCTGCATACATCAACAAATTTCCATTGTATCTCGATAATGTTGGATCATATTACAGGGGCCACTGGTAAATGAAGAATATATATTTTTCCAACTACAGGAGAATATACGTCACTAGCATTTACAACATCAATTAATCCCTTATACAAATCTTCACACAACCTATTTTGATTTGCACGCACGTAATAAAGTTTTTGTTGTTCAATTGTTGCATAATAATCATCCACTAATTGTTGGAACAAATGACCAACTTGAAGTATCGTTCGACCTCCATGTTCTTGAAATTGTACTCTGACATGCATAAAACTTCCTCATTGGCACGCCTTCATGATCGTTATGGAACCCATTATAAGGAAATTATTAATTAACCTTTGGGTTCCTTAATAGTTTTAATTGCTTCCCTGAAATATGGTCATTGGTATTCCCATTTTTAATTAGAGTATGTTATTTCCTAAAAACATGGATCATATTTCAAAACGAAATGAATATTAAAAGGAGTTAAAATTCCATTTAAATCTCTATCTTGATGGACGGTTGAGATTAATGGACCTTTGGAATTTATGACATTTTTACACCTATAAATAGATGCCTTTCTTCCATCTAAAAGGTATCCACTAAATACACATATAAAGGTTTATACGCAAGCAGAGAGAAGCCAAAATTCTCTGTTGAAAGACTGCTAAGGTGGCCAGTAGGTAGCAATCAGCGGCGACAAACAGCGACATCATACCCATGACGATGAAAGGAGATATTACATTATCCCTCTTTTCACATACCTATTAGGTGATTATCATGATGTTCACGATCTTAGAATTCATGTAAATAAACTGTTTTACATGTGGTATCAGAGTTGATGTTTAGGAACACATGATTGTCCATAAAATAGGTTATCTATAAATCGTCCTATAATTATTGATAAACTACAGTAAATTATTTGTTTTTCATGACTATTAAAAAAGTTTATGTTTTTAGCTTCTCCATAATTCGTTGAAACAGTATTGATTTATCTTCTATTTTTCATAACTATTAAACCAGTCCCGTCGGACGGTTCTTGGCCACTTGCTTAAAATTATGTCTATTAGAATTTATGTTATTATGTCTATTATAATTCATGCTACCACGTCTTTTAGAATTCTTTAAATTGTGCATTTTTTGCAATTTTCAAAAGTTCATGACCTTTTGGAATTCTAAAAATTATGCCTTTTCAAAATCTCAAAATTTATGACTTTTAAAATATTAAGTTTTTGGAATTCTAGACTTACATTTTGCTATTCAAGAATTTTACAATTATGTAATTTAATAGCCTTTGGAATTCTATGATAACATGTACATCAGTATTCATATTAAGTTGTTCGATTAATGCAATTGTATTATTAAGGTTAGGTATAACCATAGTTATCCTTTGTGACATCCCGCCTAATTAAATACCGTGTGATGAGTCCTTTATTAAATTAAATTAAAGTATCCACTTGGATCAGTCTTAGTATCACTGTCGAAAACAATTTATTTTATTAATCACCTAATGATTAATTAAGCTAGTGTCAAAACATTTTATCCAATAATTAAAATCAATTCAATTAACCATTCACACATTCGCTATTTTTTTTTTTGAATGAGCAATTTATGAATAAAACACCATCAAATTGAAAATGATAAAGCTGGCATAATCAATCCAATTAATAAAATGCAAATCACCAATCGTAATAATACCAAATCCAACTGAAACTGAAATACTGAAATGAAAAGAGTACAATGTCTCTCTAGCATAAATAAAATGAGAATGAGCGACACATGCCCTAGCTGAGAAGTCTAAATCAAAAAACTGAAGTCATAGATGTGGAGGCGTCTAAATACAAGGACCTGCAAGTCCCACAATAGTTGCAGCACGTCAAAAGATCCAACAATCTAAGCCTGGCATCCCTGTAGCTGGACACCTAAAATAATTTCACAAGAAAAGAGATTTTGCAAGAGACAGGTCAGAGCCCGAGTGTAAAACATTTTAAAACAATTTAGCAAGTAGTTAAAAATTGCAATTGTTGATGTAAAAAACTATATTTGATCTAATTAAATAATCACAGATAAATATGAATAAAAAAATTAGGCAGAGGATTTTTAAAGTGGTTCAGACTTAAATAAATGGCCTACGTTTACTGTTTTGTATTGCTGGGTGTTTTGCCTTAATCTTGAGTATGTTCGCTTATCCAAGCTTACCCCGCTGTGGGGGTGTTACGGAGTATTTATAGCCCTTAGGCGGTCAGTATGAATAGACAATATGTCGTTGTTTAATAGACATATACATCTGTACATGATAAGAATGTTCATTGAATCCGTCTTCGCCGCTTGATCTTCCTGACTAGATGCTCGGTACGCTGAGTAGCTCGGTACGTTGAGTAGCTGGATGCTTTAAGTTACTCGTTAATTGTATTTGTGCCATGTAGGATAACACGTGTCTTCATATAATTGTCCCACGTCAGCAGACTAATTTTGGTATCAACAGAACCCCCCAATGTTTCACAGTTGAGGTTGGATATGAGAGTGTAGAATAGTATGCCCAAAAGTTTCTCGGGCATGTTTACCTAGTCTTGTTAGATTACAGATCTCCAACACTTGTGAAATTTGCCTTTTAGCTTAATAATTTTGAGCACGAAATGGAAAACTCATAAATATATTGAATCTTTGACGAACGCTTGGGTATTTGCGCCTTTTTCATCATTTAGCCGCCAAAAACGCAATCGTCGTCTCTAGTGATCATTATTTTTTCTCATTTTCCAAGGTAGCATATTTAAAGACGATAGCATCAGATTGTCTTATACCTTTTGCCTTTTAAATTCTCAAACTTTCTATCTTCTTACTTTTCTTCTTACGATCGTCTTCTCTGTCATCCGCCTTAGCTGAATTATTGATTTTTCTATAAGAATTTCTTCTTTCTTCTTTCCTTGCTTTAGCCACCATGGTTTACCTTATCGAATCGTTCGATAAGTTCATGGATGATTTTGGAATTCCGTCTTGGGTTACTTTGGAAGAACCTCCTTGCCCTTCTGATTTATTTTCTCTAGCTGAGGGACATTGGTTTCCTTCTATTTTGTAGCTGAATGCGGTTTTTCTTTCCCGCCTAATCCCTTATGTTTGGAATTTTGCCAATATTTTGATATTGTTTATGTAAGAGTAGTTTCAAATACATGGAGGGTAGTTAATGGCATACATAGATTGAATCAAATTCATGGAAATTATTTAGGGATTCCTGAAATTATGTATTATTATAAATGGGTTACCAGCGACACCACCTTTTACTTAAAAACTAGGTTTTCTAACAGATATTTAGTGGTCAATCTCCCTGATGCTAATAGGGATTATTTTGAACATGGGGTTGTGATGAAAAATTGGTAACACCCCCCGTTAAAAGGTAAAGACATGTACCAAGGTCCCAAATGTCCACTTTATGGAAATGGGATAGGTTGTTTTTATCTTTCAATTTAGCTCTGTTGTTGTTTGATAAAATGCGTCACTGACATGTATTTTTGTTTGTTGCAGTTCATAGTAAGAGAAAATCCCCAAAAGATAGTGATATTAAAATAAAAGATTTAAAATTTATCTAGGGATTGTATCGAGCAATAGCTGGGGAACACGTGAGGTCTTCTTCCTATGTGCTGCAATACAAGAACACTATTTCTTCCTTTATTGCTTGACCTCGTGTTCCTCCCTTGGTGATTGACCTTAAGAAGGCTCCAGCATCTTCTTCGTTTGTTGAAGAATCTTCTCCTGACTTGGGTACTTCTATTGCTGACCTGATGACGAAGAAGATGAGGATGCCTGATCTATTTTTCGAGGTTACCCCTAGTACTGATGGGGAGAAGAAAAGCAATGATGATGTCCCAACTGAAGGGATTAAGAAAAATGATGTTGTTCCACCTGGTGGAGCAGTCACTACTGCCAAGGATATCAGCAAGAAGCCCTATGTTGCCCCTTAAGAGTAGCACCTTTGATTGGAAGGGTTGTTCTTATTCAAGAAAAGACAACACATTTGATTAAAGTTGCTCCTTTGAGAAGACTGAGAAGGGGTCTTGCTGAGAAGATCGTAGATGATAATGCCCAACCTTTGGGGGTTGAGGTACCTTCTTTGAGAGTTAATACTCCAGCTCTCATAGCTCCTGACTTAACCAAGAAATTGATCAGGTCTAGGACTCTTCCTGACTGCAGGACTGCTGAGACTTCTACTCCTTGGGAGAAGGTTACTGACTTGACAGCCCAATATCTTGCGTCAGTAAGTGTCATCACACTTGCCATTTTACCTCGTTGTATAATGTTTATATTCTGACTTGGGATTCTTTTCTCTTGCAGTTTTTGGTGTATTTTAATAATATCCTGAAGAAGGATGAGGCTATCAAGGCTTCAACTTTATCCAATGGGGTGGAAGAAACCCTTGCAGGGTTGTCAAAATCTTTGGTGGAGTCCCAGTAGAAGTACGAGGAGGACAAAATTGCCTTGGAAAATAAATTCAAGTCCGCTGAAATAGCTCAACAGAAAGCTGAGGAAGCTGCCAAGGAGGCTATAAATGTTTCCAAGGAGGCAGGGGAGAAATGCAAGGTTGCCATTTCCAGCAAGGTGTAAATTGAGGGCAAGCTTGAAGAGGTTGAACGGCGTAAGAAAGACCTTGAGGAGAAGGTAAAGTCTACCGAAGAGCTTCTTAGGAAAAATACTTCTTCGAAGAGGGTGAAGAGAAGAGCTGCTGTGAAGAAGGCCTTTAACTCTGGCTGGGATAAAGGGTGGAATAAAGATATAACAGCTGCTTCCACCTAAATGGAGTATGCAAGTGTAAAGTTCTTCAATGATGGATGGACTGCCGCTTTAAAAGAGTTGAATGTTGCTGAAGATTCTGAGTTATTTCAGAGACACATTCATGGACCTTCTACTGCTATTGAAGAAGAAGAAGAAGAAGAAGAAGAAGAAGAATATGAAGCTGGATCTGATGAATCTTCTTTGCTAGTTATAAAATAAACACTTACTGCTACTATCTCTCAGTCCTCCAAGCAAGTTCAACAAGCAACTCCCTCTACTGAGCAACGTCAACTGCTCACCGAGCAGCAAATTCCTTCCTCAAAGTCGACTGATGATGTTATAGGGAATAAGGAGAAGGTGTAAAGTTATTAGGCTCTTTACTTATTTTTTTTCTGTTTTCTACTCCCTTTTCTTATGATAAATAAAATCTACTTTGTTATTTATTCTGAGTTTCTCATTCACTTGTTCAATATGGTTGTACTGTTGTTGATCTGTTTTTACTTTTCCTTGCTAGTTTATTGCCATGATGGAACTGTTGTCAGCTCATGATATAGAGTTGATGAAGAAATGTACGGACTACTTCAAAGCTAGTCGTGCAGACTTCACTGACGCACATATAGTTGATATTCTTGGATCTGATGCCTCTGAACGAGCAATTGATGCTTATCAATATTTAAAATGTTTGCTTGATCGAGTTATGGAAAATAATGTGGCTTACTACGAAAATGATTGAAGATCTTCAAGGAATGATCGAAGAACTTTAACTGCAACACAAAGAAGCCATAGCTCTTTTACATAAGGGTTATGAGAAAAATTACCAACATTTGTGCACTGATCGGGGTTATAATAAGTTCATTTTATCCCATAATAAGAGAGAGAGTGTCCTAAAGCTTGAGATTGAAGCTCACAGAAACATCGCTAAGTTACTGGAAGAAGAGAATAATGCTTTGAGAGAAGAGCTGAGATAACTAAAATCTGCCTCTTCCTCTGAAGCTCTGGTCCCAGCCAATGATGAAGGCTTTTCTTTTTTGGAGACTAAAAATGTTGCATTGAGAGAAGAATTGGAGGCTTTGAAACGAACCAGACCTACATCCTCCTCGTGGGGTAGAGCTAGAGCTGGTCGGAGCAGCATTGAAGAGACCAGGACTCAACGGGCCTTAGAAAATCAAGTTGTTCAACTTAAGGCAAAAAATCAAGCATTAACTGAGATGTCTCAAAAAATTCAGAGTCTCACCGAGGAACTTTCCAACCAGAGTTCTGTGTTGGAGAGTAAGGAAAACTTGGTGAAGAGGCTTCATCAGCATATTGAAAGATTGACTTATCAATTCCACAAGCAGCCCAGAGAGTTTTGGATGGGGGGGTATAATGAAGATTTATGCCATCTTGATGCTAGGTTGAAACAAACCAACAACAAAGGATACAAATAGGGATGGTTGAACACCTTAACTATGATAAAGGTTGAATAAGGAATAGAGCTGTGGGATTGGTATGATCCCGGATTACTTGATCTGTCAATGCCTCCTTTTAAATTAGATGTTAGCTGGATTCTAGTTAACTCCATCCCTCAGTGTTTGATCTTTATATATCTTGATGATTACAATCTTCATGAATATTTTGAGATATCCCGACCTCGACATCTGTTTGACCGACCAGTTCAAGCAATACTAGAATGCTGCAAGATTTGAACTTTATTAACTCTTTTTTTTCTCTAGATGATCCTCCAGCTGGAATGGATCATGTACCTAAATCTGAAGGAAAGAAACAAGTAGAATAGGCCATTTGTATTTCATTAATGATTATTTAATTAAGAAAAAACCATCGTTTATAATTTTATTTCAATGGAAATTAATTAATTATATGATGTTTATCAGTCTCAATCTTTGTATTGCTGTATGTATATATATATAAAGGGACAACTTATCCTATGTTGATTGGATTGCCTAGACAATGGGACTTTGCCCCATATATTTGCCTAGTTGTAGTGACTTATCACCCATAATTGCCTAAGCAATAGAATTATTTTCATCCCATGTTCCTACTTAGTTGTAACAATCTTATCTAGATTGCCTTAGTGCCTAGGCAGTGGATAATTTACCCATCTTCTTGCCTAGTTTTAGATACCCCGTGAGGTCACCTATAATCAAACAGTCCTTTCCTTGTATGATTATTGTGCCAACATTGTTAGTTAAGTTTGTTGATGCCGACCAACCTTAATTGGTGGTTATGCCGACCAACCTTAGTTGGTGGTAGCTAATGCCGACCAACCTTAGTTAGTGGTTGTTGTTGCAAAATTCAAGTGTAGTGTGTAGTGTGTAGCACTAGTACTCCAAAAAAAATTAAATCGAAGGGAATATGGGGAAATTATCATGTTCATTCATGTTGAAATAATGGGGTAGATGTAAATCTACATTACTGGTAATATTTTCAGAAGTTCTCTGCATTCCAAGCGTTTTTGAATTCTTCCCCCTCCAGAGTTTCTATTCTATAGGTTCCAGGTCGTACAAAGGTTGTGACACGATAGGGCCCATGCCAGTTGGCGTCCAACTTATTGTGCTTCTGAATGACTTTCTTGAGCACCTAATCTCCTGCTTTGTTATCACACTTCCTGACTCTTTTATTATAGAACATGGTAGTCCTTTGCTAATAAGTTAGATTTCTGAGTGCTGCGTCTTCTCTGACTTCTTCGAGCATGTCCAAATCTAAGCATCTCGTCAAATCGCTTATTGGAGAATTGAAATTAAGCACCCTGTGAGTGGATAAGCCTAGTTCAGCAGGTATAACTGCTTCACTTCCAAAGGCTAACATGTAAGGAGATTCCCCAGTTGCTGTTCGAGGCGTTATTCGGTAAGCCCATAACACAGAGTGCAACTCATTGATCCAATTACCTTTTGCATTATCCAACCTTTTCTTCAACCTGTTTAACAAAGTTTTATTAGTTACCTCTATTTGCCCGTTACTTTGTGGATGACCTGGATCAAAATGGATCTTTTGAATATTAGGTTATAGACAGTACGCGGCGAACTCCTCATTATCAAATTGGGTACCGTGATCAGTGATGAAAGCATGTGGTAGACCATATCTGTAAATAACATTCTTCCAGATGAATTGTTAGACCTTTTCATATGCCATATCATTGAGAGGTTCAGCTTCCACCCATTTTGTGAAATAATCGACAGTGACTACCAAATATTTGAATCATCTTCTTATAGTTAGCAAAGGCCCGACTAAGTCTATTCCCCACATGGCAAATGTCTAAGGTGAAGTGATTGGCATCAGCAGTGCCTGAGGAGTTCTTCGTATAATAGAAAATCGCTGACATTTGTCGCATTTCTTGGCATAAGTTGTACAGTCAGCACGCATTGTTGATCAATAGTACCCCTGCGTAGTTATTCTCTGCAAAAGAGTCTGGCCTGTTATGTGAGCTCCACAAGATCCTTCGTGAATTTCCTCTATTAGATCTTGAACTTCTGTTGGGTGAACACATCTTTGCAGACCGGTGATCACACCCCTTCTGTATAAAATTCCATTATTTAAGACATATCTAGCAGCTTTAAATTTTAACCTATTGGCTGTAAGTTGGTCGGCTGGTAAAATGCCTGCTTCGATGTAAGCCCCGATGGGATCCATCTAGGATGGTCCCATATCCAAAATGATAAACTTCACCATCAAATCTTCATCGATACTTCTACTGGCGAGTATCTCAATAGGAAATGTTCATCGTACCTCGATGCGAGTAGCTGAGGCTAACCGAGCTAGTGCATCTGCCCTTGCATTCTCCAGTCTTGGTATTCTGATCACTTGGATAGCTGCAAAAGTGGATATAATCTCAATAGATTTAGTTAGATACCTCGATACGAACTCTTCTTTTGCTACGTAAAGATTGAGCATCTGATTTACCACTAGTTGCGAATCACTGAACACTATTACTTGCTTTGCGTTTAATGATTTAGTTAAGTTAAGGCCCACAATTACGGCTTCATACTCAGCTTCATTGTTGGAAGCCTTGAACTGGAAACCCAAAGCATATTCTATATCTATCCCATTCAGGCAATTAAGAATCATTCTAGCCCCCGCAACCTGTGGCACATAAATAACCATTAACATACAAATTCCATATAGGGATACTTTTATCAAACCCTTAGTCTGACAAAGTCCCCTGAAGGAATATTTGGTGCTTCCTTTCTTCATCCTTTAATTCTGGGCTCTTACCAAAATATTCTTGTTACTTGGCCACCATCCCTTCTGGCAGGTCTGCTGTTGGGAGTTGATCGGGGACAGTTTTTGGTGATCCTTTAGCATCCTTGAGTTATTCTGCGTTAGCCCCTATTGGTCAGAGGTATTTGAGTAGGTGAATTCAACGATGAAATCTACTACTGCCTGCCCTTTGAGAGAAGATCTTATTTCGTAGATAAGGTCATACTCCCCTAATTCCACTGCCCAATACATCAATCTTCCATATTTTTCTGGCTTATGTAAAGCCTATCTGAGTGGCATGTCAGTATATACCACTATTGTATGGGCTTTAAAATATGGCTTCATCCTCCTGCTCGCCTCAATTAATGCCAATGCCAATTTCTCTAATTTTAGATATTTGATCTCTGCTCCCCTCAATGCCTTGCTCGTATAATAAAGTAGTTTTTGCACTCCGCTTTCTGTTTTTATCAAAGCTGGACTGACTGCATTTTCTGAGATAGCCAAGTACAAATATATTTTTTCTCCCAACACCGGCCTGGACAGTAAAGGAGGTGTACCTAAGTATCTCTTTAACTCCAAGAATGCCTTATCACACTCATCATTCCATTCGAAGGTCTTTCTGAGCACCTTGAAGAATGGAAAACATCTATCAGTTGCTCGGGAGATGAATCTGTTGAGAGTTGCTACATGCCCCGTAAGGCTTTGCACTTCCTTCTTAATAGCTAGAGATCGTAATTCTAGCAAGGCTTTTATCTTGTCAGGATTTGCTTCAATACCTCGTTGGTTTATAATATACCCGAGGAACATGCCTTCCTGTACACCAAAAATGCACTTGGTCGGGTTCAGCTTCATTTGGTACTTCTCCAGTTGGTCAAATGTTTGGCTTAGATCAGCTATATGATGATCAACTTTCTTGGTTTTGGTCAGGATGTCGTCGACGTACACCTCTATATTTTTGTCGATCTACTCTGCGAACACCTTATTCATCAGCCGCTGATATATAGCACCTGCATTTTTAAGACCAAAAGGCATAACATTGTAACAATATATCCATCGTGGGGTAATGAAAGAGGTACTCTCCATGTCTTATAGTTTCATTTTAATTTTAATTTGATTGTATTCGGAGTAGGCATCCATGAAGCTCATAATTCATGCCCCAAAGTAGCATCTACAAGATGATCTATTCTGTGCAGAGGGAAATGATCTTTTGGGCAGGCTTTATTCAGATCTATGAAATCCACACACATTCTCCATTTGTTCTTCTTCTTTACCATCATAACGTTAGCTAGCCAATCGGGGTACTTAACCTCTTCAATAAAAGAAGCATTTTGTAGCTTCTCTACTTCCTTTTGGATAGCCTGGTTCTTCTCCGGACTAAATACTCTTCTTTGTTACTTCACCGGTTTGATCTCTTTATTGACATTTAGCTCATGACACAAGAAAGTTGGATCTATCCCCGGCATATCTTCGTGACTCCATGCGAATGCTTGCTTTCTATGCCTCAAAAATACCACCAGTTCTTGCTTCAATATCGGATCAAGTGAAGCACCAATCTGAGTTATTCTTTGTGGTCATTCATCGTCCAGAATAATGCTCTATTTTGACTTGGCCTTTAACGAGCTCTGTTTCATCTATTGGGTCTAAGGTTTCAATCTCAGACTCATCAGACTTATCCACTTGGTAAGTTGTGGTTTTCTTCCTGGCATCCCCCAGCTCTTCTAATTCGACACATGAGTAGTACCATTCCCGAGCTACCTTCTAATCGCCCTTCACAATTCCAACCCCAAAGTTGGTCGAGAACTTTAAACACTGATGTACAGTGGATGGAACTACTTCAAACTTTTTCAGTCCTACTCTTCCTATGATTATATTGTAGGCCGATTGGACATTTTTTGTCCATCATAAAGAATAGTATTTTTTCTGATCTGCAGGCAGGCCAGGTACCAATCAGCATGTCCAACATGACCGTCCCAAGTGGAAAAACTTTTTCTCCAAAGAATCCGATAAGGGGTCTTTGATACGGTTCCAACTGGCTAACTTTTAGGTTCAAACTGTCAAAACAAGGGTAGAATATAATGTCTGCCGAGCTACCATTATCTATCAATACTCTTGAGATAATTACATCCTTCATCCTCATTTTGATCACCATAGGGTCATCGTGAGGATACAAAATGCCTTCCAGGTCATTTTTGGAAAAACCAATGACCAGCTTATCTTTATTAACCTTTCTCGAACGATCTTCCATCGCTAGATTTATCCGATGTATGTAGGAACAAGCTTGGTCCTCATTGAGGTAAGCTTTCATTTTCAGCGGTATGATCACCCCCGCCTGCATCTCCACCTGTTATCATATTACAATCGAATGAACCAAAACAGATTGAAAATACCTCACGCTCTGGCAGTCTTGGCTTTTTAGGGAGATCGGGGTCATCTTTCGGGTCATCTTCATGGCCCCTTTTCTTGTCATCTCTTGGTCGGCGAGGAGATTTGGACCTTTGTCGTGGTTTGTTGTTGGGCTTCCCCCTGTTCTGGTGATCAACAAACCGATTCAACTTCCCTCATCTAATGAGTGCTTTTATCTCATTTTGGAGAGCTACGCACTGCTTGGTCATGTGATCGTGATCCTTATAGAACTCGCAATACTTGGACTTATTACTTCTTTCAAGAGTTGTCCTTAATTTTTCTGGCCAATTTAGTTCCTCAATGTTCTTGATCTCTTCCAGAACATGGTTTATATCCACCTTTAACGGAGTATAATTTGCATATTTCCTCAAGTGCTCCAACGTTTCCTTTCTTTTCGACTGCTTATTCCCTCCATTATGCTTGTGATCCTTCCTTTCCAACCTGCCTTCAGCTTTAGTCTCTGCTTTTGCCTCAGCATTCTTCTTCGCAGTCATAGCTTCTTCGGCATTCATAATCTTAGTTGCTTTATCCATCAACTCTGCCATGGATTTGGGGGGATCCTTGGCCAGAGTGTAGTACAGCTTGTCCAGTAGAAGGCCACTCATGAGGGCTATAATAGATGTTTTCTCCTCATAGTCCATGACTTCCAGTTTCTCGTTGTTAAAATGAGTGATGTAGTCCTTTGTGCTTTCTCCTTCCCTTTTTCCTTACACTCAACATATGTGCTACCATCTTGATTGGCTTTGCACCAAAACACTAGTTTCTTATAAAGAGCTCTGCCAGTTGATGGAAGGTTGCAATCTGCCCCCGAGGAAGGCTATTGTACCATATTTAAGCAGATCCATTGATGGTTCTTGAGAATGCCCTGCACTCATCTCATCTGGGACTGCATAAATATTTACAGCAACTTGTAACTGCCCTATGTGAAGAACAGGATTAGTTTTTCCATCATACTTCGGTGTGACCTCAGGAGCCTTAAACTTTGAGGGTGTAGGAAATTCCACAATTGCTTGTACAAAAGGAGATCCTTTGATAAAGGTTCTTTGGAGAGGGTTTCTGGCCTTAGCCATCTCCCCTAACTTGTCCTCCAATATCTGAATAGATCATCTCTATGCATCATTTCCAGCTTCTGATTTATGTGCACGAGCAACGGATCACATTGAATTCTACTCGTGGGATCTTTCTGTGTGAGCTGCAAGCCTGATATTTGGACGTAATTGGGTAGATCCTTCCCTTAAATCATTTGGTCATTGAGAATTTATCGACGAAAACCAAGGAGGGCTTTTATTCCTTCTGGGGCCCAAACGGTTAAAGGGGGGGACTCTACTTAACCTTTTCAGAGCGCTTGTTCGTACTGGAGTTAGGTTGATGTTTTCTTAAGAATCAACAATTTTTATAGGGGATGTCAGACCAGGATGATAGGATGGATCACTTGAGGTTCCAGTATGATGAAGTTAGGTATGTCTAGATCATAAAGTATGATGGGGTGCAATACTTCCAGAACATGAAGACAGCGGACGCATGATGCTTCGTTGGCCAAACTGGGCTGAAGCTCCAATTTGAATAGTTTGAATGAACTATCGAATAGTATCCTGCATAACTGTTTGTCCCATAGCAAAGCTGGCCAAGATTCCTGTGATATCATTTGCATTTGGAGGATTGGAAGGGTTGGGAGGAATCTTGTCATTGTTCCTGTTGCTAGATTCTGGGATATCTGCCATTTAGGATGATTTTTTGGTGAAAAACGTTACGTATAGTCGTTTCCCACGGACGGCGCCAATCTGTTGATGTAAAAAACTAGATTTGATTTAATTAATTAATCATAGATAAATATGAATAAAGAAATTAGACAACGGACTTTTAAAGTGGTTCAGCCTTAAAGAAATTACCTACGTCCACTGTTTTGTAATGCTGGGTGTTTTGCCTTAATCTTGAGTATGTTCGCTTATTGAAGCTTACCCCTCTATAGGGGTGTTACAAAGTATTTATATCCCTTAGGCGGTCAGTATGAAAATACAATATGTCGTTATTTGATAAACATATACATCTGTACATGATAAGAATGTTCATTGAATTCGACTTCGCCGCTGATCTTCCTGACTAGATGCTCGGTACACTGAGTATCTCGGTACATTGGCTCGATGCTTTAAGTTACTCGTTAATTTTATTTATACCATATAGGATAACACGTGTCTTCATATAATTGGCCCATGTCAGCAGACTAATTTTGGTATCAACGGCAATAAAATAAATATTATGTGCATGTTAGCTTTTCAAGCACTCACTTGAGATTCTCACCTCTCAACTATTGTGCACGCCTAACATACCTCTAACCCGTCCTAATTATTTTTATCACACCTAACTAGGTCGTACCATAAATCTTCTAATACTCACCCGTAACAATAACCCGTATTCCCTACATACTATTATTATTAAATATTCCCGCATTTACTATCCCAAGTTAAATTTCACAATAAGGTTAAGAACTCACATAATTGATTCAGTTCTATTAACATACTGATCTACATATTCACACGGTAGATTCAGTCACAAGTATTTATTTTCTAGCATGTTATTATAAATAAATACTATTACGGCACCACAAGATTCAGCTACGGTGCGAGCATACTCTGCTATCAAGTCCGGTACATCTCGTACTCAATAAGGACAATCAGTTCGGAATCACTCTCGAACCATATAAATACAAGTCACACATATTGGAGTCCAACATAGTTCCAAGCCTATAGGCTTCGCACATTCCTACGCACCTATATGACCGTCAACACTATCATTCTCACAGATAGCCCGTACATAGGTTCTATGTTCTGAGGCACCAATCTAAATCCCCCCAAAGGCTCCTCAAGATAAGATTGTCCTCTCTCACACAAACCTATCATGCTCATTAGGTATACACACAACCCAAACATTTTAGTTCATATATAGTATTATTCTCATTACTACTTACGACATACTTATTTAATTACGAATACCCTCTTTCGTAATTCTCAAGGATAACTCACCGCTCCAAACACCTTAAAGTTTTATTCCCAAATAACTTTAATAAATTGTGCCCTATACTGAAATTAATTTAACATTATTTAATCTTACCCGAATTAAGTCTGTTGGACAAATTGGAAACCAAACGAATTTTGCAAAAATCTTTTCACGTCATTCAAACGAAACTGCATCTCGTTTGAACGAGATAGCAGGTCGTTTGAACGACATCTTCATGTGATAGGTTATCTCGTTCGAACGAGATCCAATCTCGTTTGAATGAGATGACACTGTATCGTCCCCAACCTCTAGCTGTAGCATTTTTCCACCATTTTCAACCTAAAAAACTCTATTGTTTACTCCCAAACTCCCAACAATCAATCCCAATCAATGTTCCAACATATAGGGATGATTTGTAACAACCTAGGATCATTTAATCTTGCATAAAACTCGATAAATTCCGAAATCCCCAAATCAATGAAAATAAACCTGAATTCTTCGAATTCCTAATTCAATAATTCTAATCCCAGATTTAATCATCAATATTCATCATAAATTCGTGGTTAATCCTCTAAATACATAAATGAATAAATTCCATGTTATTCCAGTCCTAACTTAAGCATGTAATCATCAAGTGTTCTTCAAGTTCACATATAAATCAAGGGTGTTTATTACCTACACTAACATGAACTTGGTTATTGTTAAAAGATATTAAGAATTAAACACTTGACTTACAAAAGAAGTTATGATCCATTGATGTCGTTGGTTTGGTTGTGATCCTTGCTCTCCGATCTACGCGGCGGTGGTCTCGGTAGTGAGATAGGTGCACTAGTGGTGGTTCTGGCCCTAGAAACCTCTCCTCCTCCCTCCCCCTTTAGGTCTCTCTGTGTTTAACACTGATAGCCCTAATATAACCCACGTACTTAACCTTTTATTTCTTTAATTTTCGTCACTAATTATACTCCAAAAATACAAATTATCAAAACGCCCTCACGGGGTGCCGGTTTGGCCTAAAACTGCCATGGAACCGAAACTAAACCCCCAGGTAGACTTTTTTGACTATTTCGACCCTTCCAAACACATTGATGCACTCGAAATGACCATTTGAGTGACTTATAAATAATTTACTTTTTACTCCATTAATTTAGTCCTGACACGACTGACATGCGCGTTCCGACGTAATTACCTTAATTGTCGTATTTCATACTCGTGACAATTATCATAAATTCACAATTATATATTACTTTATTCGTTCACTAATATTCACTGATATTCTCATCAATAAATATTAGCCCTTATCTCGCTAGTTAATATTTATTTTAATTCGGATTAATTATTGATTAAATTTCCCATATTTAAATTTTAATTAATCCCTTTTTTAAAAAATCTTAAAAATTTTGGGGTATTATATACTTCCCCCTAATAATGGAATTTCGTCCCAAATTTTGGAAATTAAATCGTACCTAGTAAAAATAATTCTAGATATTTCTCGCGCATCTCATCCTCACGCTCCCAAGTAGACTCTTCAACGTTATGGTGCTCCTACTGAACACGCACAAGTGGAACTATCTTTTACCTCAATCTCCTCTCGCTATGGTCTAAGATTGGCACTGGTCTCTCCTCATATAAACTATCAAGTTGTAAGTCAATCTAATCCAGCGTGATGTGAGTGTGAGCTAGCTCATCCCGGATATACCGTTGAAGCGAAGAAATCTGGAACACATCATGAATCTTATGCAAGTACTCGGGTAATCCAAGTCTGTAAGACACTGGCCCAATCCACTCAATAATAGGAAATGTCCCTATGTACCTCAGGGCCAACTTCCCTATCTTCCCAAATCGTATTATCCCCTTCATACGAGATACTCGTTGTAGCACCTGGTTCCCCACACTTAACACCTTGAAGAATCTCTTGGCATCAGCGTAGCTCTTTTGTTTATCCTGAGCAACCTGTATGCGACTCCTAATAATCTCAATCTTGGATGACGTATCCTAGATCACCTCGGACCCATGTAGCTTGTTGTCCCCCACCTCTAAACAATAAGCAGGAGAACGACAAGGTCTATCGTATAGTGCCTCGAATGGGGCCATACCAATAGTATACTTGTAAGAGTTATTATAGGCAAACTCCACCAGTGGAAGGTACTGCTCCCAACCTTCCCCAAAGTCTAGGATACACATCCGTAACATATCCTCCAACATCTAATTCGTTCGCTCCGTCTGCCAATCCGTCTACGAGTGATAAGTTGAACTCAATTTCAACTCGGTACCCATAGCCTCCTCAAAACTCTCCCAAAATCCAGACACAAAAATCTTATCCCTGTCGGACATAATATCAAGGGGCACCCCGTGTAATCTCACTACCTCCGAAAATAAAGAT
Organism: Sambucus nigra; assembly: GCA_949130495.1. Lineage (NCBI taxonomy): Eukaryota > Viridiplantae > Streptophyta > Magnoliopsida > Dipsacales > Adoxaceae > Sambucus > Sambucus nigra. Next base: position 259,570,445 of record OX422223.1, on the reverse strand, counting down.
CTGAACGTACTGTGCCATAGTATATTTCGTATGGACTTACAAATAGTCGGCTACCTTAGTCAATCGATCCACAATAACCCATATAGAATAGCGACCTCTCTGAGAAGTAGGCAACCCTATGACAAAATCCATGGAAATGCTCTCCCATTTCCACATAGGAATCTCTAGTGGCTAAAGAAACCCTGCCAATTTTTTATGGTCCACCTTTACCAACTGACAAGTGGAACATTTTGAGATGAACTCTGCAATATCCCTCTGCATCCCGCTCCTCCAATATTGTCGCTTCATATCCTGGTACATTTTATCCCCGCCAGGATGTACCGCCAATCGAGATCCGTGCGACTCTGTTATCACTGAGTGTCGTAGGTCTTGCCCCTCAAGAATAATCAGTCTATTGTTGAAGCGTAAGCCTCCCTCAGAACTCACTGAGTATGACTCTTCTCCCCAGCCTAAAGGTTGTTGGATCCTCTCCTCACAAAATTGGTCAGTTACCTGGGCCTGTACCACCCTCATCACACTCTAGGGTGTAATGGCCATGGATTACATGAACTATCTAGCAATCACCTCTTGATGTCCCAACTCTCTCCATTTCTCCTTCCACACCTCGGTTACCTCAAACCCTGGTCTACGGCTCAACGCATTTGCTACCACGTTGACCTTCCTCGAATGATACTGGATCTCGAACTAGTAGTCTTTCACAAATTCAAGCCACCTGCACTGTTATGTATTCAACTCTCTCTAAGTGAACAAGTACTGCAGTGACTTATGATCTGTGAACAGGAGAAACTTCTCCCCCAACAAATAATGCCGCCAAATCCGAAGTGCGAACACTACTGTTGCCAACTCCAAGTTGTGGGTGGGGTAATTTCTCTCGTGTGGTTTAAACTTGTGGGAAGCATAAGCTATAGCTCGATCCTCCTGCTGAAACACCCCACCAAGCCCCTGTAACGATGCGTCAGTGAAAACGAGGTACTCCACACCTGCCCTGGGGAGTGTTAAAACTGGTGTCAAAGTCATCTTATCCTTCAGCTCATCAAACGCCAACTGACATGCATCATCCCAAACAAATGGTATGCCCTGAGGAGTCAGATTAGTCATCAAACTCGTAATCTTCAAAAAAAACCCGAATAAACCGTCTATAGTAACCAACTATGCCCAAGAAGCTATGCACCTCTGCCGGTGTCGTGGGTTGTCCCCACTCACTCACCGCTGCACTTTTCTCGGGTCCACTAATATCCCTGACTCATAAATAATATGCCCCAAAAACTGAACCTCTCGTAGCCAAAATCCACAGTTTTTGTAATTAGCGTAAAGTTAACGCTCACGTAATGTCTGTAGGACCCGACGCAAATGCTCGGCATGCTCCTCCTCGGTATGGGAATAAATTAGGATGCCATCTATGAAGACAATGACAAACTGATCTAGGAACTCTCTGAACACTCTATTCATCAAGTCCATATATACCGCCGGCTCATTAGTCAGCCCAAATGGCATAACTCGAAACTCGTAGTACCCATTTCTCATCAGAAAACCAATCTTAGACACATCCTGCTCTCTGATCCGTAGCTGGTGGTAACCGAATCTCAATTCTATCTTCGAGAAGTAGGTTGCTCCTCTCAACTGGTCGAATAAGTCGTCAATGCGAGGCAACAGATATATATTCCGTATCGTGACTTTATTCAATTCTCGATAATCCACACATAGTCGTAAGCATCCATCCCTCTTCTTCACAAACAGAAATGGGGCACCCCAAGGTGAGGTACTCCTCCGAATGAAGCCCTATTCCAATGACTGTTCAATCTGATCCCTCAGCTCCCTAATCTCCATGGGAGCCATACAATAGTGTGCATGGGCTATCAGTCGAGTTCCCAGCGCTAAATGTGTCACGAACTCTATCTCCTTACTCGACGGTAATCCCGGTATATCCTAAAACACGTCAATGAACTCCCTAACAACCAGAATCGAGTCCAGAGAGATCACAACTCCCATCGAGGTCTCCTCCTCTATATAATATATGTGAGTGGACGATCCTCCCTCGAGGCAAGGCATCACCACTAAAAACATCTCCTGACCAGGGATAGCGAAAACTAGGGGTGTAAAAAGGACGGATATGGAGCGGATACCATATCATCCACATCCGTATCCTCCCAACTCCCCACACTATCAGTATCCGTATCCGTATTTGCCCGGATAATAATTTCAGCTATCCTTATCCGTATCCGCTCGGATTTTTCGGATTCGAATAATATCCTTATCTGTTTTTATTATTTAAGATACAATAAGATACACATAGCTTATTAAGCACTAATTTAATCAATGAATTAAATATATAATTTTCCATGTAAGATATAGAGAATGTGTCAAGCATCAAATTAAATTATAAAAGAAGGTTCGAACATAAAAAATTATATTTTCAAAGTATAATATACGACTCGTAGAAGCTATGGATAATCTTTGGTTTCATCAAATAATTCTATTTTCAAAACCCACTTCTTTACTTATAGTAGTTATGTATACCAAGAAAAGTTTCTAAAGGTGATGATATGAAGAAAGGTCTAAGGGATTCGGCTAAAACCGTGGCAACTGTAATTCAACAAGAATCTTGAAAATGGTTTATTGGAAAAAAAAAGATAAAAAGAGAAACAAATCGACCAGCAAACAAATTGTTCGGGTATACATACAGACCAACATACATACAGATAAAACCGAAAATCATTTGGGTATAAAACTTAAAACATTTGGGTATACATACAGACCAACATACATACATACAATCGATTAGCAAACATATCGTTCGGGTATAAAATCACATATAATCTCTGTGATTTTCATTACAAAAAGGAATTAACAAACATTTCTTACTGGAGCTAGATCTTGAGCTGGCGCCACTTAGCTAGGGTTAAGGGTGGGTGAGTTTTTGTGAGAGGGGAAAAAGAAGAGAGGCAAATAGGCATGTGTGTTTGTTTTGTTTGTGTGTGTGTAGCGTGTGGGTTAAAACATATGAGAAGGGGTTAAAGTTGAATTTATTATATTTTATTTAGTTGGGGTGGTAAATTATATAAATAATAAGAGTAATTGATAAATATATATTTTTATGTTACGGGTACAGATATCCATTGAAATGAATATCCGCTAATACGAATAGTCCTCCTCGAATACGGATTATCCTCCACAGATACTATCATTATCCGTATCCATATCCATTTTTTTTATACTAAAAATGGTTATCTATATCCTTTCTTTCGGATAAATATCCGCTAAATTCGAATACGAATAGCAGACGAATTCGGATTTTTGAATATTCATTTTCACTCCTAGCGAAAATAATGCTCCTACTAAAGCAGTCAATCATGGCCCTATATGTGGCTAGCCAACCCATGCCAATAATGGCGTCATACTCAGACATATCCAAGACAAGTATGTCGGCAGGAAAAATGAGGCTCCCAATCTCTATACCCACACCCTGACATACAAAGAAAATCAATATCCCATTAACCAACGGTGAGTCTACATACGTAACAGTACTATACGTAGTATCTAATAACCCCATAGAACGTTCAAATCTAGTGGCAATAGATGAGGGTGAAGTTCCCGTGTTAAATAAAATGCGCCCCAGAGTCTCCTGAATAGAAAACATACCCTCAACAGCGGGTGGAGCCTGTGGGACTGCGGCCTAGTGAATGTTATAAACACCCCCGTACAGTAGCTGGTCCTGCTGAACCGAAACTACAAGAATGGCAGGCAAAGCTGGGACTGGTGCTGGCGCTGGGAGGGCAGCGAGATATATCAGTCTCTAGGGTTCCTGACGAGCGCCCTGCTGCTGCTACGGGACTCTATCCTTCTGCGGGCAGTCTTAACATTTGTGGCGAGTGTTGCCACAAATGAAACACCTACCAATAAAATTTACTCCTCTCTGATTCTACTGTCCTCAACCCTGCTAGCCATTACCACCTCTCCCTTAGCCCTGATGGCCCTACTGGAACTGCTGTTGGCCCGAGTGGCCCTCATGTCCCTATTGGCCCTGAAGGCCATGCTGACCCTGGTGGCCATGTCTGAAACCTCCCTGCCTTTGACGAAAATCCCCTTATCTAAATCTCTTAATAGAATCCCCTGGCTGGGAGCCATATTCCCCCTGTCTCTGCTGACTCTGAGCTACTGGTGCCCCACTGGCACTACCTCCCCCGGTCTTGCCCTGCTGGATGGACTCTCCAACTCGCTTGATCCCCTTAATATGGAAGCGGTGGCCCTAGTAGTGTAGTAAAGCATCATTGAGTATGTCTATATAGGACTGTAACAGGTTACCCAGAAGATGTTGTCTAATCCTCCAGGTCAGGCCGCCCATGAAGATCTGAATCTTCTTCTCTTCAGTAGGAACCTCAGCTGGCACTAGGTTTACCAATCTAGTAAACTCCTCCTCATATTTTGCTACAGTCTTCCCCTCCTGGGTAAGGTCCAATAATTTCTGCCTTATCTCAGTCTAAAGGAGGAAGGAGGAATATTTGCGATCAAACCACACCCAAAAGTCCTGGATCATCAAAACATCACGCTCTTTAGTAGTGGTAGTGGACTCCCACCACTGTAACGCTGCTTTAACCAGCTTAAAGGTAGCTAATATCTGCTTTTACACCTCCGTGCACTCATACATCCACAGGTGCCTCTATATGTCCTTTTTCCATTGGCTGGATGCCACAACATCTGAGCTCCCTGAGAACTCTAGAGGGTATGCCTTCTGGAAAGCATCTCTAACGCATTCCCAAGCAGAAGGGAATGCGTGTAAAGGGGCATGTTGCATGTGCCTGTGGTGGGGCTTGATGAACCACAGCTAGAGTTGCATTAACCTCCTGTGCAAATATAACGGTTACCTCGACAACATTCATCGTACCCTGGGCCGGAGCTGGCTGCGACTCGGGCTAGGCATTTCTGGCCCATAGTGCGCGTCTCGGAGGCATCTGAAACGAGAGAGAATTTATAAGTCCACAATTCAATAAATCTTAAATATAGGTGAAGGCGTATATAAAAATTCAGAATGCAACAATCCTAATAATGGGGATCTATATCAAAGAATGCTAAGATGGAAGCATAATAAGACGTACAGATCCTTAAGGACTCTAGAAACTGATGCTCTGATACCACCGGTGACACCCCGCCTAATTAAATACCGGGTGATCAGTCCTTTATTAAATTAAATCAAACTATCCAGTTGGTTCGGTCTTAGCATCACTGTCGAAATAATTTATTTTATTAATCACCTAATGATTAATTAAGCTAGTGCAAAAATATTTTGTCCAATAATTAAAATTAATTCATTTAACCATTCACACATTCAGTACGCTGAGTAGCTCGGTACGTTGAGTAGCTCGATGCTTTAAGTTACTCGTTAATTGTATTTATGCCATATAGGATAACACGTGTCTTCATATAATTGGCCCATGTCAGCAGACTAATTTTGCTATCAACAGTAATAAAATAAATATTATGTGCATGTTAGCTTTTCGAGCACTCACTTGAGATTCTCACCTCTCAACGATTGTGCATGCCTAACGTACCTCTAACCCGTCCTAATTATTTTTATCACACCTAACTAGGTCCTACCATAAATCTTCTAATACTCACCCTTAACAATAACCCGTATTCCCCACATACTATTATTATTAAATATCTTCGCATTTACTATCCCAAGTTAAATTTCACAACAAGGTTAAGAACTCACATAATTGATTCAGCTCCATTAACATACTCATCTACATACTCACATGGTAGATTAAGTCACGAGTATTTATTTTTCATCATGCTATTATAAATAAATATTAATACGGCACCACTAGATTCAGCTACGGTGCGTGCATACTCTGCTATCAGGTCTGGTACATCTCGTAATGAATAAGGACAATCAGTTCAGAATCACTCTCGAACCATATAAATACAAGTCACACATATTGGAGGCCAACATAGTTCCAAGCCTATGGGCTACTACGCACATACCTACGCACCCATATGACCGTCAACACTATCATTCTCACAGATAGCCCGTACATAGGTTCGATGTTCTGAGGTACCAATATAAATCCCCCCAAAGGCTCCTTATGATAAGATTGTCCTCTCTTTAAGACTCTCGTGATAGCAAGTATGGTAGGTATGTCATACACAAAAATAATAGTATTATAGGTATTCACACAAACCTATCATGCTCATTAGGTATACACACAACCCAAATATTTTAGTTCATACTTAGTAGTATTCTTATTACTACTTACAACATATTTATTTAATTACGAATACCCTCTTTCGTAATTCTTAAGGAAAACTCACCGTTCCAAACACCTTAAAGTTTTATTCCCAAATAACTTTAATAAATTCTTCCCTATACTGAAATTAATTCCACATTATTTAATCTTACCCGAATTAACTCTGTTGGACAAATTGGAACCAAAATGAATTTTGCAGAAATCCTGTCACGTCGTTCAAATGAAACTACATCTCGTTTGAACGAGATAGAAGGTCATTTGAACGGCCTCTTTGCGTGATAGGCCATCTCGTTTGAACGAGATCCAATATTGTTTGAACGAGATAACGTTGCATCATCCCCAACCTCTTGCTGTAGCATTTTTCCACCATTTTCAACCTAAAAACCTCTATTGGTTACTCCCAACAATCAATTCCAATTATTGTTCCAACATATGGGGATGATTTGTAACAACCTAGGATCATTTAATCTAGCATAAAACTTGATAAATTCCGAAATCCCCAAATCAATGAAAATAAACCCGAATTCTTCAAATTCCTAATTCAAGCATTCTAATCCCAAATTTAATCATCAATATTCATCATATATTCATGGTTAATCCTCTAAATACGTAAACGAATCAATTCCATATTAATTCAATCCTAAGTTAAGCATGTAATCATCAACTGTTCATCAAATTCACATATAAATCAAGGGTGTTTATTACCTACACTAACATGAACATGATTATTGCTAAAATACTGCAAGAATTAAACACTTGCCTCACAAAAGAAGTTCTGATCCGCTGATGTCATTGGTATGGTTGCAATCCTCGCTCTCCGATCTACGCTATGGTGGTCTCGGTGGTGAGAAAGGTGCACTGGTGGTCGTTCTTGCCCTAGAAACCTCGCCTCCTCCTTCCCCCTTTAGGTCTCTTTGTGTTAACACTGATAGACCTAATCTAATCCACAAACCTGACCTTTTATTTCTCTAATTTTCATCATTAAATATACTCCAAAAATAAAAATTACCAAAACGCCCTCTCGGGGTGCCGGTTTGGCCCAAAACTGTCCCAAACCCAAATTAAACCCCCGGGTAAACTTTTCTGACTATTTCGACCCTTTCGAACACATTGGCGCACTCAAAATGACCATTTGAGTGACTTAAAAATAATTTACTTTTTTTCTCTATTAATTTAGTCCCGACACGACTAACCCGCCCGTCCCGACTTAATTACCTTAATCGTCGTATTTCTTACTCGTGATAATTCTCATAAATTCACAGTTACATATTACTTTATTCACTTATTACTATTCACTAATATTCTCATCAATAAAATACTAACCCTTATCTCGCTAGTTAATATTTATTTTAATCCGGATTAATTATTAATTAAATTTCCCATATTTAAATTTGAATTAATCCCTTGTTTTAAAAATCTACATCCTTATTATTACCTATTCCAAATTAGCCCTTTATTAGCATTATAATGTTTAAATATGCTTATTTGACATATATTAATTAGTTTCCACATGTATACCATAATCATGTGTTGAATCAACAATTAAAGAGTGCTTGTACATGTATAAACCAAGGATATTCACAGATACATTATTAAAATTAAATAGATACATCACTCAATTATGCATGTTGAATATTACGACCATTAATGGTATTAAATTAAATTTGTGATGACTACCCGCGGGAGCATCTTATTTTCATGTCGTAATATATTAAAATCATATTATGTGTTAATTAAAGTTTTAAAGCCTCATATAAATTATTGTATCTCTAAATTGCAGCCCCTTTTCATGCTCAATTGAATTCATAAGCATTATATGTCCCTATTTTCACGGGAACCAACTTCTCAGAATGGAAAGAGCAAGTTGAGATTACCTTGGGGGTACTTGACTTGGATCTGATTTTTCACATTAAAAAAATAGCTGCACTTGTAGAAACAAGTACTGACGAGGAAATGACTCTTCATAAAGCTTGAGAGAAGTCTTACAGATTGAGCATCATGTTTTTACGAATGATAATTGCAAGCAATATCAAAACATCACTTCTTAAACCTGAAAATGCTAAGGAATATATGAAAGTAATAGAAAAGGTTTAAGACTGCAGATAAATCCCTTGCTAGGAAACTAATGGTAGATCTTACAATCATGAAGTCTGATGGCACACGCTCAATGCATGATCATGTCATTGAGATGGAGAACCTTACTGCCAAGCTAAAGAATTTGGGAATGACAGTGGATGATTAATTTCTCGTCCAATTTATCCTGAACTCTTTACCTACTTATTATGGACATTTCCATCTCAATTACAACGCCATTAAGGATAAGTGGGCGGTGAATGAGTTGGTTAATAAACTGGTTCAAGAGGAGGCAAGGCTGAACCAATAAGGTATTAAGGTTGCACATCTTATCCAAGAAGTTAGATCATCTAAAGCTAGGAAAAGGCATAATTCAAGCCATAAAAGAGCACCACCCATAAATAATTATGCTAATCAATCCAATGTGAAGAGGGCGGAGAAGGATGACAACAAGTGAAAATTTTGCAAGAAACCTGGATATCTTCATAAAGACTGCCCTAAACGTAAAGAATTGTTCGAAAAGAAAGGTAACCCTATGGGTTTCATAAGTTTTTTTAATTAAATCTTACTTATGCTTCTTTTAACACTTGGTGGATTGATTTTTCTTCTAATGTAACGTTTCTAATTCAATGCAGGGCTTCCTTATGACCCAAACCATAAGCCCAAGTGAAAACTTTTTATTCATCGAAAACCGAGACAAAGTCCAAGTTGAAGGCATTGGCACTTATTGTCTCATTTTGAATAATGGATAGATTTATTTCAAACTCTTTATGTTCCTTCTATTTCACGTAATTTAATTTCAGTTAGTAAACTCGGTCAGGCTGGTTATTCTGTTCATCATGGAAATGGTTATTTTAATACGTATTTGAACTCAAATCATATTGGTTTTAGAATTTTAATTGATTGTCTTTATAAATTTCATCTTGATAGTCAATTTGTTTAAACTCATGTCACATTGCATTTTAATGTTGAAGCAAAATATAATTAGTCTAAAAATGACTTTTATTTCTTGTGGCATAAAAGGTTGGGAGATTATCCAGTCATAGAATCAAGCGATTGGTAAAATATGGAATTCTTTCAAGTCTTGGATTTACCAATCTTAAAGTGTGTGTGGATTGTATTAAAGGAAAAACAACAAAGCACACAATAAAAGGAGCCATAAGAAGTAAACCGCTTCTTGAAATCATACGTACAGATATTTGTGGACCTTTCGACGTTCCAACCTTTAGAGGGGAGAAATATTTAATTACTTTTATCAATGATTATTTACGTTATTGTTATCAATACTTGTTGCATGACAAATATCAATCTTTGGACGTACAAGTGTTCATCACTGAATTCGAAAGGCAGCGAGATAGAAAAGTGAAGATCATAAGGTCAGATAGAGGTGGTGAGTTTTATGGAAGGTATGACGAAACAGGAAAACATCCTGGACCTTTTGCAAAACTTCTCCAAAAGCTTGGAATTGTCGCTTAATACACAACGCCTAGTTCTCCATGGGAAAATGGTGTAGCTGAAAGGCGAAATCGTACATATATGGAAATAGTTAGTTTTATGATGAGTCATGCTAATTTACCTACATCCTAGTGGATAAATGCTCTACGCACAGTTGTTTATATATTAAATTGGGTTCCTAGCAAGGCAATTTCAAAGACACCCTTTAAACTGTGGAAAGGTTGGAAACCTAGTTTAAAACATCTCCAAATTTAAGGATGCCCAGCTGAGGCTAGAATTTATAACCCACATGAAAAAAATTGAACTTCAGGTCAGTGGTTACTTTATAGGTTACCCAAAGAGGTCCAGAGGGTATAGGTTTTACTGTCCTAACCATAGTATGAGAATTCTTGAAACGGATAATGTCAGTTTCTATGAGAATGCCAAAATCAGTGGAAGTACTAAAATTAATGATGTGATGATTTACGAAATTAGGGTAAACACCCCTTTACCCTTAATTCCGTAAGTTGTTAGGAATCCTCCCATTGTTGAACCTTTAGGCAGTGAGGAACACCTAAAAAGTGATAAACAACTCCATGATGAGATTATCGTCAATGAACCTATGGATGAAGCACTTGAGGAACCAGTAATAAAGAGGTCTCATCGTCAGAGAAGATCTGTTATTTCCAATGATTACGTATTTTACCAAGTAGAATATAATATTGGGATAACTAAAGATTCGATTTCATATTCACATGACATTAAAGATGTTAATTATATCAAATGCATTGATGCCATGAAGGATGAACTAAACTCTATGGATGAAAATTAAGTTTGGGGTGTTGTTCAATTACCAACATGACACAAAGTCGGGTGTAAGTGGGTCTTTAAGACTGAGCATGACAACAATGGCAATATTGAATGACATACAGCTCGACTTGTAGCCAAAGGTTTTAATCAAAAAGAAGGTATCAACTATACTGAGACTTTTTCCCCTCTGTCTAGAAATGATTCTATTAGAATTATAATGAGATTAGTAGCTCATTATGTCCCCGAGTTACATCAAATGGATGTAAAAACAACCTTTCTTAATGGCGACTAACAAGAGGAAGTCTATATGCGGCAACCTGAAGGCTTCATAATCGAAGGTCAGGGAGACATGGGTTGCAAATTTAAGAAATCAATAGATGGACTGAAACACGCTTCAAGGCAATGGTTTCTAAAGTTTGATGAGATTATTACGAACTTAGGTTTCAAAGAAAACTTAGTTGATCCATGTATATACCTCAAGATCAGTAGTAGTAAGTTCATATTTTTGGAACTATATGTTGATGACATATTACTAACCAGCAGCGATCTTAGTCTATTACATGAGACTAAGAATTATCTCTCTAAGAATTTTGAAATGAAAGATATGGGTCAGGCTTCCTATGTGATTGGAATTGAAATATTCCGTGATAGGTCACTTGGAATTTTGGGAATGTTTCAAAAAGCATATATCAATAACGTTTTAGAGAGATTTGGCATGATGACATATTCTTCTAGTGTTGTTCCACTGCAGAAACGAGACAAGATTGATCTTAGGAAATGTTCACAAAATGACTTGGAACATAAAGAAATGGAAAATTATCATTATGTTTATCTTGTGAGAAGTTTGATGTATGCACAGGTTTGCACTAAACCTGACATTAGCCATGATGTTGGCATGCTGGGTAGATTTCAGAGTAACCCAAGAATCACTCATTGGAAAGATACAAAGAAAATACTGAGATACTTAAAGGGAACAGGGAATCATATCCTCATATATAGAAAATCAGCTAATCTACATATGGTTGGGTTTTCAGATTCAGATTTTGGTGGATGTCCTAGCACTAGACATTGTACTCTTGGCTATGTGTATCTCCTAACTGGAGGTGCAATGTCATGGAATAGCCAGAGGTCCAAATTTATCTACACGTCTACTATGGAGGTGGGATTTGTGGCTTGTTATGAGGCTGCAAAATAAGGAGCATGGTTGCAGAATTTTGTCTCTGAGTTCGGGGCTTTGAGTTTCATTTTTAAGCCCTTAATTATTTACTGTGACAATGAGCTGCAATCTTTTTCTCCAAGCATGACAGAATATCTAATTGATCCAAACACATGGGTTTTAAATATATTTCACTGGAGCAAGATATTAGAAGAGGAAAAGTTGTCATTGAACACACAGGAACAAATCTTATGGTTGCAGATATTTTATAAAAGGACTACCTCCAAAGACATTCTAGAGACATACTGAAAGCATGGGTCTTGAAGATAGTTCCTAGTTATTTCTATTTTGTAATTTATTAAGCCTGTATTTGATATTTATTGATCTCCTAATAAAACTTATGCATCTATTCTATTTTGTATTCCATTATGTATACATATTATTATTGGTTGAATTATAATAGAAAATTGTCTTCTTCGTGACATTATGGGACCATTACGTAAAATCCTGATTATGGCCTAGTTAAGCAGGTCGTTAATGATGTAGTACATGGAAGGAATCATGTTGCATAATAGTACGCGATCGCCATTACTCCCATTGACTATTGGACTAGCCAAGGCACTTATGAAAACCAATTATTGAAGGATTTAGCATATAATGCGCCTTATGATTCTTCATTAAAAACATTAAAGGATTCTCCAAACGACAAAGTGGGAGACTGTAAGGGAATTATTAATTAACCTTTGGGTTCATTAATATTTTTTATTGCTTCCCCAATATATGGTCATTGGTATTCCGATTTTTAATTAGAGTATGTTATTTCCTAACAACATGGTCCAGATTCCAAAACGAAATGGATATTAAAAGGAGTTAAAATTCCATTTAAATCTCTACCATGATAGACGGTTGAAACTAATTGACCTTTAGAATTTAGGCCCTCTCCACTTATAAATAGATGTCTTTCTTCCATATAAAAGGTATCCACGAAATACACATATAAAGGTTTATAGGGAGGGAGAGATAGCCAAAATTCTCCATTGAAAGACTGCTAAGGTGGTCGGCTGGCAGCAATCAGCGGTGACAAACAGCAACATCATGTCCATGACGATGAAAGGAGGTATTAAATTATACCTCTTTTCACATACCTATTAGGTGATTATCATAATGTTCACGATCTTAGGATTCATGTAAATAAACTTTTTTACACCCATGAGTGAATTGTATCTTTTTTTTCCGTTCGTCGGTTACATAATGGAATACTAATAGATTTTGAAGCAGCATGTAGGATGGGTGGGTCTCATCAATACGTTTAAGAGTTCCATCTAACTTTGTAACCATAATATCACAATTTGTTATATGTTGATACCTATCACAAACGATAAGAGTTACAACTTCATTTGATGTTGTAAAACCTTATGTGTGATACCGATTTAAATAGATGTGAAAATTTCAATCACAAACTTATTTAATTAGTGGTAATTTATTGATCAAATCAATTCGGCCCTTAAACACAAATAGCTACGTGCGTGCAAGTGTTAAACCATCATAAATAATGTATGCGACACAAAGTTCAGAAAAAATCCCCTCAGGGCAAAACCTTTTTATTTCTAGAACTTTGACAAGTTTATAAGACCATTGACTTACATACAACCTGGTAATCTCCCACAAGTGTAACGCACGGTGTTTTCGTCAAACCTTCAAAGCAACGGCTAGAAATCAGCAATGGTTCACACGCAGCTATACCACAAGGACACGTAGTCTTAAAACTCCGCAGAGACTTCCTCCACAATAGCACGCAGCCCTCGGTTGTAGATATCTCCCCACAAAGTATGAACAATACGAAAGTATGTTTTGGGTTCCGCAAAATAACTCACACAAAAGCTATTAGGATTGTGAATTGTAAAACAAAAGTTATAACCCTCAAATGGTTGGAGAATAATAAAAAAAATGTATTCTGTCAAACCCAGTTTTTCTCTACCCGAAAATAGAGAAGTCTGACACCTTATATATAATAAAATTAAGGCGGTGACGTGTCAGATCAAAAGAGTTTTGGTTCGAATAAGGGACGACGTCATTAGAGCGATAATCCATCTCGTTTGAACGATAGTCACTAATCCCCAAAGAAAACATTAAATATTCAAATAACTTGGAAACCTTAAACTTCAAAACTGTTCACGCGATCAGGAAACATTTCTCCAAAACTTTTATGATAAAATATTTTTGAAAACAAAAACCATTTTTCATAAATGAAAAAATATTTATCTTTTACAAAAAAATATCCCAACACTTTTAATGTGAAATGTTAATTAAACTTAAACATAATTTACCAAATTCCTTGTTGGGCTTGAATGTTGAAGTCTTCTTGAAATTAGGATTCGTCTTGTGTAGACATAATCTTCTCAATCCTTCGATGACTTATAGCGGTATATGACATAGAAAATTGATAACGGACAATGTCCTTACAAATCTCCCCCTATGTCTATGCCGGTACAAAATAAAAATATCCGAATTATTAATCTCAAATGACCTATACAAATCTACCCTCCCAAAAACTTAAAAGTGGAAAGATAAATGACAAGTCTTCAAATTTTTAAACTTCGCTTCAACAATCGATTATTCAAAACCTTCAAGCTTTTCTCATCCGGGTGTGCAATCCAAAATCTTCAATTGTACCTACACACATGAGACAAAGAAAAATACCTCGTGACGTAACGAGTTTGAAATGACATAAGCATAAACATGAAAGCATAATCATTTTCCCCCATACTTAAACTCCCCCATAATATCATAATTCGTTCTGCCCCTTTTTATTTGTCCCAAATAGAAAAGAAAAAGAATAATCACATAAAACAAATCGAGGTGTCACACTAAACCAAGGCAAATAAACTATTTTTGAATTTTTAAATTTTTCATACAAAAATGCAAAAATGATGTTACAAAAATCACACACCATGAATTTACACTAAGATAACCAAATCATGGATACGGAATGGGTGTGAACAAATTCGATCGGAAAATTGACTCAATTATGACATGTGTGCATGATGCATAAGTGTACTTCTAACGAATGAACATCAAAATAGTCCTTTGGTGTAAAATTGTTTAATTTATATGGCATCGTCTTAATCATATCAACAAATCAAAGTAAAAATAATTTTCACACCAATAACGTCCACAACTATGTAATGCTTTTTCATGACTTTTAAGAATGTGCAAACCATTATAAATTCCATCCAAAACTCCCTCATTAAAAGATAATGCTTTTTATTTTTCTTATGAGGTGATAGACTAAAATCTATTGGCCCATTTTTGGCATATACTTCTTTTTATTGCCTTTTAATTTTTTTCGGGCTCTTTTAAACCTCATTGGACCCCGGATAATTTTAAATTCCTCACTTTTTAGGTCCGTTTAAATGGTGGCTTTATCGCAAAGGAAATATTAAATACCTTTCGCAGCCCTTTTTCATTTTTCAAAATAAATCACATAACTTCACAAATGGTTTATAACATGCACTACTTTTTATCAAGTTTTATCGCATTTGGTTCTTTATATAGACAGAATTGAGATAAAAACACTCAACCAACAAGTGATAGACAAGCACAAAAGTCAAACAAATCTGTGCATATGTGCAATAAAGGACAAACTGAGTCAAACATGTAGGCAGAAACACTATACCATCTCAAAGACTCCAAACTTTGTAAAGCACATGAATGACACAACATATTGTCTCAAAACACTATCAAATAGTCTCATGGATATGGAATGAAATTCTGACTTGGTCATCCTAAGTGTTCATTCATATACGGTGCAAACAAAATACAAAACTCTTTTTGGATTTTTAAAAATATTTCTTAAAACAAAAATATTTTTGTATTTTTGAACACTGTTCAGAAACAACCCTGCAGTACCTAATAATATATCAATATAAACCAGGGGACTACAAACAGGAGCAATTCCAGGGGTCGTTCGAACAAGACTCCTTATCATTTGAATGACAGGTGATCTCGCGAGAAGACTTCACGTGAGATGGATTCTCATTAGAACGAGGAAAGCAAAATTTCCTAGATTATTCAGAATGTCATGTCGTTTTGTACAGTGAAAAAATTTCGTAAAAACAGTTCCTGGAATGGGCAAATAGATCCAAAACAATGCTAAAACAGTAACAAAAATAAGAAAAGCAAAAAAATGCTAAAAAAGTATAAAACAAATGGTACTACTAGAAATAGTCATAAGATAACATCATGCAAATCAACCAATGCTAGCAAACATGTCTAGACCTCAATCAGTAGGTGCGGTGGAGTTTTCCAAAGATGGTGACATCTTTTGAAACAACTCTATCAAATCATGAGAAGTCTTGACCAAAAACTTTAATTGCTCTCGAATATTTGCAAACTCTCTGTCATTATGTGCAAGCAAAGTATTATGGGTGGATGTATGTGTGCGAACATGTGTAGGAGTAAAGCATGATACATAACCCAATTTAAAGCAAAACTCCCTAAGGTGTCCTCTCTTTTTGCAATGGGAGCAAACATAAACCGGCCTAGGTACACCTCTCTAAAAATGTCTCCTATGCACTCTCCTAATAGGTACGGGATGCCTAGGTGGGTCAGGTCGAGAGTCATGTGAATCTAACTCTAAAGTATGAATTGGATTGGCTGCAACAAAAGAATTAGACGCATCGTCATGACTTATTCCGACACTCACACCACTCCCCAAAACAGGCTTGAGAACCATCGTTCCCACCTTCTTAAATGCGTTCTCCAAAGTGACTTTACCCTCCAAGGCGTGCTTAAGATCTGTCTCTAATTATGACATGCGGGCTATAAGCTCACTCTTTTCCGTATTTAAAGCAATCCACTGCTCACTCAAATAAACCTTCACTTTCTCGAGTTGACTTGCTTTTGCCTCAAACTCCTTCAAACTCTCAATATATCTATCCAAAAATTTCACCTTGAGACCCAACTTGTTATTCAATTTTTTAGTCTTTAAGGTCTCGACGTACAACTCTTGAAATGCAATCTGGAGCTCACTCTCATCATTACTAGCGCACTCTCTCTCAGACTCGCTAGAAACACTCAAAATCTCATCGGGGGGATCACGTGCACAAGTGTCCTCATCATCGTGGGATAAAGTGGGTGTTCTCTCATGATTGGCTAAAAAGGCAACACACATACCATGGGCTTTTTCATCAGCGGTATCATCTACCTCATCCTCAATATCACTCAGGGTGGCTGGCATAGCAACTTTCTTGCCCTCTCCCTTAAGTCTAGTGGGACACTCAAATGACTTGTGCCCTCTCCCCTCACATTCAAAACATTTTAATTTTTCTAAATTCTCCTCACTCTCTTTCTTTTTCTCGCCGCTTTCTTTGGCCTTGTCTTTCTTTTTATTTTTCTCTGAAAATATTTTATTGGAAGAATTTTGTTTCAAACACCGAAGAAACTATTTAAAATTCTTTGCAAGCAGGGCCATGTCAAAATCAGACTCGTCCTTAGACTCGGACTCACAAAAACTCACTTTCTTTTTCTTAGATTGGGCTTTAAGCGCTATCCCTCTATCCTTAGGCTTAACAATGTCGGGAAACATGTCAATTTCGTACGTCTATAGGTCTCCCACCAACTCTTCTAATTTCAGACGATTCAAATTTCATAAGGTACTCAAAACAGTCACTTTAGGGATAAAACATTTAGGCAGCGATCTTAAAATATTTTTAACCACTCGTGCATCAGGTATAGACTTACCTAGGTTAAAACTAGTGTCGACAATATCAGACAAACATGCATAAAACTCGTCAAAATACTCAGTCTCTAACATAGTGATTGTCTTAAATTGAGTGGTCAAATTTTGAATTTTAAACTCTTTGACCGCGTTAGTGCCCTCGTGGGTGAGTTACAAAATATCCCACGCTTCTTTAGACGTGGTGCACGTCATATTACGTCGGAACTCGTCAAGGGTGACGTGTCCGAAAATTATACTAAGCCCACATGAATTATAAGTGATCCACCTAAACTCATCCTCAGTCCAGTCTAACACAGGTTTTAAATTAGTGACATTATTTGCGGTGACAGTGGGATAATTCCAACCTCTTTCACAAATGACCCAAACTCTTTCATCGATTGCTTTTAAATGGAATTTCATTCAGGGTTTCCAGTAAGAATAATTACACCCGTCAAAAATTGGCAACCGACTATATAAGTTTTTGTTTGGAAACATTGCGACAAACTTTCAAAAATCAGATTTTTCAAAAAAATCAATACCACACAATTTTTGCGAGAAATAGGAATACGCGACAAATTAGCGTAACCTGCTCTGATACCAATTTGTAAAACCCTACGTGTGATACCGATTTAAATAGATCCGCAAATTTCAATCATAAACTTATTCAATTAGTGTCAATTTATGAATCAAATCAATTCAGCCCTTACACGCAAATAGCTACGTGCGTGCAAGTGTCAAACCATCATAAATAAAGTATGTGACACAAAGTTCAGGAAAAATCACCTCAGGGAAAAACCTTTTTATTTATATAACTTTGATAAGTTTACAATACCATTGACTTACATTCAACCTGATAATCACCCACAAGTGTAATGCACGGTGTCTTCGTCAAACCTCCAAAGCAACGGCTAAAAATCAACAATAATTCACATGCAGCTATACCATTAGCACACGTAACTCTCGGTTGTAGAGATCTCCCCAAAAAGTATGAACAACAACAAACTATGTTTTTGGTTCCACAAAATAACTCATACAAAAGCTATTGGGATTGTAAATTATAAAATAAAAGTTATGAACCCTCAAATGGTTGGATAATAATATAAAAACGTATTCTGTCAAAACCAGTTTTTCTCCACCTAAAAATCGAGAAGTTTGACACCCTATATATAATAAAATTAAGGCGGTGATGTGTCAGATCAAAAGAATTGTCGTTCGAATGAGGGATGACGTTGTTCGAGCGATAATCCATCTCGTTTGAACGAGATGTGACGTCGTTTGAACGACAGTCACTAATCCCCAAAGAAAACTTTAAAGATTCAATTAACTTAGAAACCTCAAACTTTAAAACTATTCACGGGATCAGGAAACATTTATTAAAAGCTTTTATGATAAAATGTTTTTGAAAATAAAAACCATTTTTCATAAATGGAAAATTATTTTATCTTTTACCAAAAATATCCCAACACTTTTAATGTGAAATGTAAATGAAACTTAAACATAATTTACCAAATTCCTTGTTGGGATTGAATGTTTAAGTCTTCTTATCTTCTCAATACTTCGACGACTTGTAGCGGTATACGACATACTAAATTGATAACGAGCAATGTCCTTACAGCAGTTAATTTATTGTATTGTCTTCCATCGCAAGAATGCAAAATTCAACCATGTAAATTATGTATGTTAAACTGAACTAACATATATCTAAATTTTTTTAACACAACAACATAAAGGTTAATAAAATCTAACATCGATTATAACCCTAATAACGTCGATTGGGCAACTGGCGGCGTGGCCCCACTTGTCTCCATGAATCGTAATCTATTAAAGATTTCATGTTCAGTGTCATAGGTATATAGTTGGACAAACTTGGGTAAAATTCCAGATTCAGGAAGTAGTGGGGAATTTTGTGGAAATTTAATCCACTAATTCAGAAAACATATGTGCCTTGTCCATCGAGCACACTATGATCAATTTTTCCATTCATTGAGGTGAATGACAACATTATGTTGTATACTCTGACATGATCCTTAAACTTTGCATTAGAAAATTGGGTATTTATAATTCTAGGGTGTTTGGTAAGCAAGGCAATGTCACTTTTCCTCCCTTATAACAAAGGATAAAAATAGGATGTGAGGTTGGATTGGCCCTTATTTTCTTTCTCAGTCCACATAGCAGTAATGCATTGAGAGCAAGCTATTGTTTCAAGGCTAAAAGTGGTCAACCAAATGATATTTCTTCACCTCTGAACATAAATGAAAGGTATTAGCTGCAGTTAATCAACGTTATTATAACATGTGAGATGTAAAATGTACATGTTTAGTTTGTTATACTGATTTTTGTAAGTTGGTATGAATATGGTCGTCATAAAAGTAAATATCGACAGAAGTTTCCTTAGTTAGAATAGCGTTAGTATTCATCAAACCATTGTCATTTGGGGGAGCAGGAATGCTAATCAGGTTACCTGTGAATAGAGTAATGGGATAGATCAATCTCATTAAAATGGGTCAAGAGTAAAATATTTTAGTATTTAATTTCCATGGAAAAATAGTTTCAACCAAACTGTCATAAATTTTTTAAATATACCATTTAGTGGGTGCATTACATTCTCGAGATCAGCAACACTGTCTATTTCAAGGCAAGTGGCTTCACTTTGAAATTGACTGATGCATAATTTTGACAATCACATGGATTGTAATTCTCCCTATATGGCTCGAAGACGGTTAATATGAACAAGATAAATATGATCCGGGATGCAAAAATGGAGTAAGCTCCGAGTAGTTTCCATACTAATTGTTGAATATATGAATGAATATATATAAGAAAAATGTTTTTTCATTGTATTCAATATAGTCATCAAATAGAATAATGCAGCAAATAGAAATATAACAACTTACGTAAAAGTTCCAATGCACAATAAGTGTAAATATTTCCGATTGATCGTATTCATATCTTTTACTTAAAAATTTCAAATATTATATTTAGTTAAGGTCAATATATTAATCAAAATTATAATAGGGTGAATAAAATTATGTTAATGACTAGATGTCCTAGTGTCATAAATGTCAATATTAGTAATAATAAAGTTTTATCTCAAATTTGTGTTAGTGGAAGTAGTGAGGATGAGTATGTTTAATTTAATATTCCACTGAACGAATGCTTTGTTTATGTTTAATTGAAACACTTTGGGGATGTCTACACTACACTGAACTCTCCATCGTCACGAAACTCTTACTTTAATTTGAAAAAATCCCACATTCCAAGGTTGTTAGGAAAATCCTTCAATCTATACCACCTAGGTTCATTCCCCATGTCTCAGTCTTAAACATTATAGGAGGTATATATAATATGAAGGTATACGAGGTCATAGGGTCTATCCAAATATCTGAGTTAGAAAATCTCTCACCGTCCAAGAAAGAGAAGGGCATCACACTGAAGGCGTAGAAGAATTCTCCCTCAATATCAGATGATTATCTAATGAAATGTTGATGAGTGTTCCCTATTGAAAAAACAATTCAAAAAGTGACAAATCTTATCATAAGATGTTTAGATCTAACAATAATGGAGGAGAGAACATTATAGCCAATAGGGTAGAGAAGTCTTCTAGTAGATGTGACTGTAAGTCTTAAAGTGAATAGAAATCGATAGAAAACCTCAGTAAATAGGGGTATGCATGGTTGGGTCGGGTTGACTTTGGAGAATATTTTCCAATGGGGCATGAAAAACCTGTGTCCAAATAAATTAAACCAAACCTAGAGGGAAGTGGATTGGTTTGATAGCTTCATGCGGTCAATTTTTAAATTTCAGAAAATTGATTATAATTTTAAATCTCTTAGCAATAATTTTGTCAAAAACACTTTTCAATTGTCTTATAAAACTCACACAACAATTAATCAAGTAGATATAGATATGCAAACACAATCTAACACTCATAAAAAAATTTAAACAAAATTACTTAATCCAAATTCAATTAAGGTGAGGTGTGTGATCAAATGTGTTCATAAACATAAGAAACATTCACAATATAACACAAGATAGATTTATGAGGAAACCCCCTGCCTAGGGGTAAAAAACCTCGACGCACTCAAATTCTTATTTTTAATTAAAAATTAATTTTACAAAAGACAAGAAAGCACCTCTCACATAATTCTCAATTGTGTAATTACCTTTGAACCTTTAAACTCTCATTCGTAGTCAATGAGATTCTTCAACGAGCTACACGCAACGAACAAAGGATCCCATTCTCTTCCTTCAAAGTTGCATCACATTTCAGTCTCTCCAATAAAATGAAATGCCTCCAATTTTAGATCATGGAGTGGTTGATCATGATGAATAAAATCTAGATATAATTTTGGCTAGGTTGTGATTTCAAATCACTCAAAAACACCTCACAAAAATATAAATCTCATTTTAGATCGAAAAACTTTGACACTCTAAATTGAATTTTAAAATTTGCTTTAGAGAGAGAAATAAAACTTCACAAGCTCGAAAATCTCCTCATATGAGATATTTTTTATATGAGGGAAACGGCTTGTTCACAAATTGAGGGAACATAAGGCTATTTATAGCGAAATTTTAAAATCTGACATTGTCGGGCACACAGTTAGATATGATCGTATGCACAATTCTAGGTAGTGTTCCCTCAAAATATTATAAAGCTAGGGTCATGCACACGGTTGCATTTTGATGATGTGCGCACGATTTTGCCAAACCGTGCGAACGGTTACAAATCAAGCCTGTGTGGATGGATATGATTTATAACCTTAAAAAAACTCTTTAAATTATTTTCTAAAATCCAACCTTGATCACAAATACCAAAACAAACACTCCACTCAGAAAAGTTGTTTTTCAAAAAATATTTTATAAAACATTCACTCAATTTGGAAAACACATGAGTGTGTGTAATTAGCCAAAATTAAATTAAACTTTCGTAAAAGGATATAGTCTTCATTTTTAGCAACAGGAGGCTTCAACGAACGACGTGCAAGGTCTTCAATCTTTAAAGGTTCAATCTCGACACAAAACTTTGCCTCACGCAAATAGATCAAGTCTATGTGACTTGATAGACTTAAATCGATTGACACAAGAGATAGTTAATCTCTCTCTCTCTCTCTCTCTCTCTCTCTCTCTCTCTCTCTCTATATATATATATATATATATATATATATATATATATATATATATATATATATATATATATATATATATATATATATATATATTGCAACTGTTTACATACTTTATCAATTTTGAAAAGTAAAAAATTGAAGATAAACCAATGGGAAGACAAACCTTTGGTTTTGATTGCACTCGATTTTGGTCGATGTTGGGTCGATTTCGATTTTAAGGCATGAAACTCAAAAATCATAAATTGGGTATTACGACAGGGAGTCGTATTATAAAAATTAGGGTTAAAAATCAATTTTCCCAAGTTCTACATCACAATATCACATGATTTTTTATTATACCATCTTACCGAACCTAAATGTACAAAATGCAAAAAACAAATTCTTATTTTTAATATCATAAATTATAGTATACCTACTCTAATCAAAGAAAATAAAATTTTCAAGATTTAAACATATATACATATACCTGGAATTTTATATATTAGGGCTTTGCTTTTGGATCATTAAGTAAAGCTTGAGGGCAAAATCCATTTTGTTTGGTGAGAGGAGAAGTGAAATGTGAGATGAGTGGTGAAGAAAAATGAAATGGAAGAGGTATGCTAGCGTCCAAGCTTCGCGAGTGGTTGGAGAGAGAGAGAGAGAGAGAGAGAGAGAGAGAGAGAGAGAGAGAGACTGTATGTTATGAGTAAAAACCAAGAAAAATAGAAGAATATGCATAATGTTTTAAGTGTGAAAATGGTTTTTGAGGATTTTTTATATACATTCGGTTAGGTTTGGTTGGTTTCAATTTTATGAGAGTCTAAACCATTGGCCAAAATGATTATGTCCAATTTTCATAATTTAAACCACATACCATACCAAGCATAAAAAACTCATCGATTTAGGGTCGACTCGAGTTGGTTCAATCATTTTTTTTGCACACCCATAATAGTAAATGTTTCAAATACCAAGGTTTTGGGTATTTGGCACATGAGTATCCTAGCAGGATAAAAAGGAGATGAAAGGAAAAGAAGGCTATGAATGTCACCCTTAGCGATAGTGCTTGGAGTCATGCGATGAGTCTCCCATTGAATGCAACTTCACCGCATTCACCAGTATTGAGAATATTTCTAGACCTCCCATCTCCATTGTTGAAGATAAGGTAGAGAAAATGTATTGATTGTGAACCACATTAAAACCTCAATTTGAAAATATTATTTAAACCCACTCTCTTAACTACTTATGCTTGTTGTTGATTAATTGCTCATACTTGAATTAATTTATCATATTACAATTAATCATTAAAAAAAGTTAAGAAAGTATTTAAATTGCAATTTGTTTTATAAATACCCAATTCACTCCACCAGCCACCCACCGGGTATATTTTTAGGCCATCAATTGGTATATGAGCCTAGCTCATAAATACTTATTTTGAAAATATATTTTGAGTATAAAGATGAGAAAAATGGAAAGAATTTCACAAATCATTTTGGAAAGAAATGACCTACCCATGTTTGCAAAAGATTATTTTAAACTTTAGAGACCTAAAACATTTTATATTATCCAATCACTTGACTATTATGCTTTGAAAATAATAGGTGATACGAACATTCCATCTTGATAAGTTAAGAACATAGAAGAAAAATGGGCTAAATATTGAAAATGTAATAATATAATGCTATTCTCTAGATAATGGCGCTTCACGAAAAGTGGCACATTACAAGGAAGCTAGTTATATTTCAGATATTCTTAATAAAGAATATTGAGAAGAAAATACTTCAACTAATAAGGAAGAAGAAAAAGTAGATGTTGATGTAAAAAATAGATTTGATCTAATTAATTAATCACAGATAAATAAGAATAAAGAGATCAGACAAGAGATTTTTAAAGTGGTTCAGCCTTAATGAAATGGCCTACGTCCACTGTCTTGTATTACTAGGTGTCTTTCTTTAATCTCGATAATGCTTGCTTATGACAGCTTACCCTGCCATGAGGGTTTTACAATGTATTTATAGCCCTTGGGTTATCGATATGAATAGACGATATGTTGTTATTAAATAGGCATATACATATGTACATGGTAAGAATGTTCATTGAATCTGTCTTTCTCGTTTGATTTTCCTAACTAGTTGCTCGATACGCTGAGTAGCTGTGTACATTGAACTTGCGCTATGCTGGATGACACGTGTCTTCATTTAATTGGTCCACGTCAACTGACTAATTTTTGTATCAATAGAATCCCCCAATGTTTCACAGATGAGTTTCAATATGAGAGTGTGGAACATTTTACTCAAAAGTTGCGTGGGCACATTTTTTACATCTTGATTAAATACAGAATTGCAATACTTGTGAAAACTTTCCACTTTGTATAACAATTTTGAGCGCGAAATGGTAAACTTGTAAATATTTTGAGTTTTTCACGAACGTTTGGGTATTTGCATCTTTTTCCTTTGATTAACCGTCGGGAACACAACAGTTAGCATGTGTGATCATTATTTTTCTCGCTTTCCGATGCAGCGTATATAACGGTGGTAAAATCCGATTGTCTTCTACCTTTTGCTATTTTTTTCCAAACTCTTTGTCTTCTCATTTTCTTCTTATGAACGTTCCTTAAAGTCATCTGCCTTAGCTGATTCCTTAATCTTCGGTAAGAATTTCTTATTTCCTTCTTCTTTCTTTGCTTTAATCATCATGGTTTACCTTATCGAGTCATTAGATAAGTTTAGAGCTGATTTTGAAATTCCTTCTTGGGTTGTCTTGGAAGAACCTCCTTGCCCTTCTGATTTATTTTCTCTAACTGTGGGACATTGGTTTCCCTCTATTTTTGTAGAAGAATGTGGTTTTTCTTTCCTGCCTAATCCTCTGTGTTTGGAATTTTACCAATATTTTGATATTGTACATGCAAAAGTAGTTCCAAATATATGGACGGTAGTTAATGGCGTATATAGGTTAAATCAAATTCATGGAATTCGTCGAGGGATTCCTAAAATTTTGTACTGTTATAAATGGGTCACCAGCGATACCACCTTTTATATAAAAACTAAGTTTTCTAACATAGCTTTAGTGGTCAACCTCCCTGATTCTAATAGGGATTATTTTGAACATGGAGTTGTGGTGAAAAATTGGCAACACCCCCCCCCCCACTAAAGGGGAAAGACGTGTACCAAGGTCCCAGATGTCCACTTTATGGCAATGGGATAGGTTGTTCTTTATTTTTAAGCTAGCTCTGTTTTTGTTTGATAAAATGTTTCACTGACTTTTGCTCTTTCATTTTTGATTTGCAGTTGACAGTAAAAGAAAATCCCCAAAAGAGAGTGATATTAATATAAAAGATTTGAAGCTCATCTGGGGTTTGCATAAATCAATTGTTGGGGAGCACGTGAGGTCTGCTTCCTATTTGCTAAGATATAAGAACACCACTTCATCTTTTACTACTCGGCCCCTTGCTCCTCCTTTGGTGATTAATCTTGAGCAGGCTCCAGTATCTTCTTCAATTGTTAAAGAATATTCCTCTGATTTGGGTTCTTCTATTACTGGCCTGATAAAGAAGAAGAGGAGAATGCTTTATCTCTTTGCCAAGATCGTACCTGGTGCTGATGGGGCAAAGAGAAGCAAAGAAGATGTCCCAGCTGAAGGGACCCAGAAAAAGGATATTGCTCTATCTGAGGGAGCAGTTATAGTTACTAAGGAGATTAGCAACAAGTCCCCTGTTACTCCAAAAGAGGCAACACCTTTGATTGAAGGGGTTGCTGTTATTCGAGAAGACACATGACTTTTGATTAAAGAGATAACACCTTTGATTGAAAAGGCTGCTCCTTTGAAAAGATTGAGAAGTGGTCTTGCTGAGAAGACCGTTGATGTTGTTGTTCAACCTATTGGGATTAAAGTACCTTCTTTGAGGGCTAGTTCTCTAGCACTCATTACTCCTAGTTTGGCCAAGAAATTGATATGGTTTGGAACTCTTCCTGACTACCGAGTTACTGAGACTTCCACTCCTCGGGGAAAGGTCACTGACTTGGTAGCCCAGCACCTTACATCAGTAAGTGTCATTATACCTATTATTTTGATTTTATTTTCAATTTTCATACTTTAACTTGAGTTTCTCTTCTTCTTGCAATATTTCGTCTATTTTAATAATATCCTGGATAAGGATGAAGCCATTAAAGCTACTTCCTCTTCCAATAAAGTAGAAGAAGCCCCTACTGGGTTATCAAAATCTTTAGAGGAATCCCGATAGGAGTATAAGGACGATAAAGCTGCTTGGGAAAATAAAATCAAGTCTGCTGAGACAGCTCAATAAAAAGCTGTGGAAGCTACCAAAGAGGCTAATCTAGCTCGGTAGAGATCTGTGGATTTTGCACAAGAGGTTGCTGTAGCGCAGCAATAGGCTATAAATGCTTCCAAGGAGGCAGAGGAGAAATCAAAAATGGTCATTTCAATCAAGGAGAAAGCTGAGGGCAAGCTTAAAGAGGCTGAACGGCGTAAGAAAGAGATTGAACAGAAAATTAAATCTGTTAAAGATAAACTCGGAGAGAGTGTTTCCTCGGAAAGGGAGAAGAGAAAAATTGTTGCGAAGAAATCCTTTAGCTTTGGTTGGGATAAAGGATGGAAAAAAGCTATAACGGTGGCCTCTACTCAGATGGAGTATGAAAGTTTGAAGTTCTTTAGGGACGGATGGGTTGTAGCATTGAAGGAGCTGAACATTACTGAGGACTCTGAGCTATTTCAGAGACATGTCCATGGCCCTCTTCCTGTTATTGAAGAAGAAGAAGAAGAAGAAGAAGAAGAAGAAGAAGAAGAAGAAGAAGAAGAAGAAGAAGAAGAAGAAGAAGAAGAAGAAGATGAAGATGGGTCTGATGAATCTTCTTTAATGATAGTAGAACACACACTTACTTCCACTATCCCTCAAGCCTCCGAGCAAGTTCAGTAGACTATAACTTCTATCGAGCAACGCCAACTGCCCACCGAGCAACCAATCCCTTCTACAAAATCAGTTCAGTATGTTGTAGGGAATAAAGAGAAGGTGTAAATTCATTCAGCAATTTGTTGATTTTCCCTGTTTTCCCTTTTATTTTGTACTCTTGGTTGTACCCTCTTCTCTTATGATCAATAAAATGGATTTTATTATTTATTGTGGATTACTCCTTTACTGTTCAATATAGCTATACTGTTGTTGATATGTTTTCACTTTTCCTTGCTAGGTTATTACCAAATTTGAACTATTGTCAGCACGATACAGAGTTGAAGAAGAAGTGTACTGATTACTTCAAAGTCAGTTGTGCAGATTTCATTGAAGCATAAATAATTGATATTTTGAGATCTAATGCCTCTGAGCGAGTAATTGATGCTTACCAGTATTTAAAATGTTTGTTTGATCAGGATGTAGCAAATAACGTAACTTATTATGAAATAATTAAAGATCTTCAAGGAATAATTGAAGAACTTCAACTTCAACATAAGGAAGCCACTGCTCTTTTGCATGAGGGTTATGAGAAGAAGTACCAACAGCTGAGTGCTGATCGGGGTTATGACAAATTTATATCAGCCCATAACAAGAGAGAGAGTGTGGTAAAACTTTAAGTTAAGGAACATAGAAACATTGCTAAGCTACTGGAGGAAGAAAACATTACTTTATGAGAAGAACTGAGACAGATAAAATTTGCTTCTTCCTCTGGAGATATGGTCCGAGTTAATGATGAAGGTTTTTCCTTTTTGGAGAGTAAGAATGCCTCATTAAGGGAACAATCAGAATCTTTAAAGAGAGACAGACATGCATCCACTTCCCGTGGTAGAACAAGAGCTGGTCGGAGCAACATTGAAGAGACTAGGTGTAATACCCCGTGATTTTAATGACTTTTAAAATGGGTTATATTTTAAATTAATGGATTAATTGGATTTTACTATAAATTAATTCATTTGGGTTTTATCCGAATTGTGGATATTAAAAAGAATGATTCTGAATATTACTTAAAGATATTTAGGTGATATATGAATGTGATGTTATTGATATTGCGATGAGTTATTAATACCGTAATTTGAATTTTTAGTCGGACGTGGTATGGGACGTGTCGGGACTAATTTGTTAAATTAAAAAGGAAACTTATTTTTACATCAATCTTATAGTCGTTTCGACTGCGTCGTTGCATCCGAAAGGGTTGAAATAGTCAGAAAAGTCTATTTAAATGTTAATTTTGAGTCTCGGGTCATTTGGAAATGAAAAGACAACCAATAAGGGCATTTTGGTTATTTTTATAAGGGGGATGAATACTGATTTTGGATTTTGTCTTATTATAAGTATTTGGAGATTAGTTGAACGTGGGTTCATTCATCTCTTCTACATAAAATTGAAAGGTCATCTTCTTACGGAGAGTGAAAGGTTGCTTGGGAAGAGAAAAGCTTGCTTAGAAAGGAGGAGAACTAAAGACCAAAGGTCACCACCACCAACCACCACCGAAAGTGGCCAGAAAAGGGGAGAACCACCTGTGACATACAACCCCAAAGGATCAGACCTTCATTAGAGGCAAGTGTTTTATAATTGCAATCTAAGTTTGTATATTGTCCATGTTAGAATAGTAATAAAAATTGAGATTTTACATGTTTGGAAGATGAAAAGATAGAGTTGTTAATGGATTTTTGGAAACTAAAAATATATGGGAATCAAACTCATGTTGTAGGTAGATAGTAATCCATGAAATAATCAGTAAGTTGTTGAAGAAATTATGAGAATCATTGTTGTGTTTTTGAAGATATCATGTTGATAATTTTTTGGAAAAATAAGGGTAAATATAGGCTTTTAATTCAAAATCTTGATGATTCTAGGATGTTTAGAGCATTAGAAATCATTCACATATGTTGCTATATCTTGTAGTAAGGTTTTTAAGGAATTTGGGTAGTTAATATGAAGGTTTGAATGATAAAAAATGGTTAAACCCGTAGTAGAAGAAATGCAAAAAACTGGGTTATTACCTGGGCGATCGATCGATCGACCCCCACCTTCGATCGATCAACCTCCCCAGAATTTGTGAAGTTGTTTCTTTTTAATGCTTGTTCTTATCCCGAACCTTTTGTAAATCTTTGGTGATTATTAATTGGATATAATGGGAATTAGGAAGGTTCAGTAATCCCTAGTTAAGAATCGAATTGATTTGATTGGGATTTAATTGATTAGAATGATGATAATTAAATTGAAAGAAATTTCGGTTGCTAGATGCATTTGTTGGATTCTAATTGGTATTCATGAGGATTAAGGATAGGTCCAGTAGGAGAGATTTAATATAAATCTGGGTAGCCTTAGGGTTACAATTTGAATATTAAGGACTGAGTTTAAGCTCATTATCGATTTTGCAAGGATCAAGTGTAGTTCAAGAACTTAGAGGTATGGCTCCTGGATAGAGATGGGAGTTTAGACCACATTTGGTTGAAAGGGGGGATGAGGTTATACCGGTTGCATATTTGAAGTTGACGGAACTCCACGTCCGATAAAGTTAAGTAGTAGTGTATTGGAGGGGTTCCTTGTTTGGATTTCGCTTTGCGAGACGCTCCGCGCATGAACCTTAACGACGTCGGGAGTGGAGAGATGTTATAGGATGCGAGGATGTTGATTTTGTTGATAAGTCATATAGTGTGAATGAAATACTATAGACTATGAGCCATGTGATAATGGTATTCAATTCTAGTTGATAAAATATGTGTTTATGAGAGATTAGAAACAATCGATTTTAACCCTAATTAAGGGAGAGTTTAATTCGTGGTAATTTGGGAGATATGATGATACGGACCAGTAGGATATTAGTGATTTCTTACTGAATAAATATTGAGGAAAACCTATTTGAACTTTGAGTAACGAGTGAGACTCTGTAATAATTAGGCCATTGGATTTAAAGAGATATAATGCTACGTTTGAGGGTAGTGCGATTACCTTGTTGATATTATATTATAGGTAGATGATAATGCCTATTTGATTGATTGATGATTTATGTGTATGACATACCTAGGTTACTTTCTATCGACGGGAGGCTTGCGCTTGAGGGCAGTCATATCCTGATGAATCCATGGGATCTTTTATTTGTCGCTCGAGAACATAGGTCTATGAAAGACTTATCGGGGAGTTGATAAGTCCGCTTACTATGGGAACGTAGGTATGTGCGTGGCCCGTGGGTATGAGAACTATGTTCGCCTCCAATTTGTGTGTTGTTGTTGTGGTTCGAGGAATCCTTACCGAACCTTTTGTCCCCTATTCGGCGACCAGCGATATTGGGACATGATAGCAGAGTAATGCATTGCACCGCAGCTGTGTCTCGGGGTGCCGTATTATATATGTATATATATATATAATGATGAATTAAATGTATGTGTATATTGTGGTTAAATCATCTGTTGTGTGATAATTCACTATACCAAAACTGGCGATTGGTCACGGCCAAAATCCCTGACCAAAACTGTGTGTCGCGGACTTGGGCCGTGACCATTTCGGGCGTGACCAATTTCTTGGGTCGCGGCCCAAGTCCGTGACCAAAAAATGGTCACGGCCCAGAGGGGTCACGGCAGATGGTCGCGGACTTGGGTCGTGACCCATGCCGTGATGGGTCGCGGTCTTCGTCCGTGACCCACAACCGTGACAAATTGGTCGCGGCCAAAGTTCGCGACCCACAACCGTGATAAAAAAATTAAAAAAAATTGGTCGCGGACTTTGGCCGCGACCCACAACCGTGACAAATTAGTCACGGCCAAAGTCCGCGACCCACGACCGTGACAAAAAAATAAAAATAAAATTGGCCGTGACCCTCGTCCGTGACCCACAACCGTGACAAATTGGTTGCGGCCAAAGTCCGCGACCCATAACCGTGACTAAAAAAATAAAAAAAAATGGTCGCGGCCCAAGTTCGTGACCCACAACCGTGACAAATTGATCGCGGACTTGGGTCGCGATCCACAACCATGACAAAAAAAAAAGAAAAAAAAATGGTCGCGGACTTTAGCCGCGACCATTTTTATGCGCAACGGAAAAAATAAAAATGGTTATGGACAAAGTCCATGACCATATTTAACTATAATTTTTAAAAAAATATTTTTTTTATCAAATCCTAAAATTGGGGGGTCATGTGAGTGCACCGTCGGTTGCTACGTGTAACGTTGGACGCGTAAGAGGTGTTACAAATATTTATTATTGGCAAAACAATAATACAAATCACAAATTGCGAATCGAGAACGTTGTTAATAAACAAATATATATACAACTTAAAAATATTACAACTCTTAATAATTCACAGACCAAAAAAAATTTGGGCAGAGTTTCCTCTATTTTCTTGACATTCCAAACCCTGTAAATGTAAAACCTGCTTATTAAAAAGCCCGCACGGCCATAAAATTCAACAATCAAATTAAAAAAGCCCGCACGGCCATAAAACTAAACAATAAAAGCCCACACGGCCATAAAACTAAACAATAAAAGCCCGCACGGCTGTAACACATAAAAAACATAATCTTCATGTTGTAAACCATTGCCTCCTTCATTTGTTCCACGTGCAAAAATCCTACAAATGATAGGATACAAAAAAAAAATATCAGTAACCAAGTAGTTTTACAAAAAATTTAATCAAGCTGAAAAATTGCATATATGAGTTAAAATTATCAACATATCAATGTTTTTAAGCCTAAGTCTAGAAATATGCAAATTACCATCATATTCTCAAATCGAGAATCCCGCGGTTGCGCGATCAGTTCCTACGAGTCACATTGGTCCCGTGTAAGGTGTTGGTTCCGCCCACGGGGCCGTTCGTGGATTGTTTCGGGTTTTCACTTACTAAAGCCACGTTTTGCGAAAGTCTAGAAATATTCAAATTACCGTCGTACTCTCAAACCGGGAGACCCGCGGCTGCGGGGTAAGTTCCTACGAGTTACATTCGTCCTGTGGGAGGTGTTGGTGCCACCCACGGGGCCATTCGGGGGCTGTTTCGAGTTTTCACCCTCTAACGTCATGTCTTTAAGCATAAGTCTAGAAATATGCAAATTATCATCGTATTCTCAAACCGGGAGTCCCGCGGCTGCGGGATCAATTCCTACGAGTTACATCGGTCCCGTGGGAGGTGTTGGTGCCACCCACGGGTCCGTTAGAGGGCTGTTTCGAGTTTTCACCCTCTAACGCCATGTTTTTAAGCTTAAGTCTAGAAATATGCAAATTACCGTCGTATTCTCAAACCGGGAAACCCGCGGCTGCGGGGTCAGTTCCTACGAGTCACATTGGCCCGGGGGAGGTGTTGGAGCCTCCCACGGGGCCGTTCGGGGGTTGTTTCGAGTTTTCACCCTCTAACGCCAAGTTTTGCCTAAGTCTAGAAATATGCAAATTAAATTCGTATTCTCAAACCGGGAGTCCCGCGGCTGCGGCGACAGTTCCTACGAGTTACATTGGTCCCGTGGGAAGTGTTGGTGCCACTCACGGGGCCGTTCGGGGTCTGTTTCGAGTTTTCACCCTCTAACGCCATGTTTTTAAGCCTAAGTCTAGAAATATGAAAATTATCATCGTATTCTCAAACCGGGAGTCCCGCGGCTGCGGGGTCAGTTCCTACGAGTTACATTGGTCCCGTGGGAGGGGTTGGTGCCACCCACGGGGCCGTTAGAGGGCTGTTTCGAGTTTTCACCCTCTAACGCCATGTTTTTAAGCCTAAGTCTAGAAATATACAAATTACCGTCGTATTTTCAAATCGAGAGACACGCGGCTGGGGGGTCAGTCCCTACGAGTCACATTGGTCCCGTGGGAGGTGTTGGTGCCATCCACGGGGACGTTCGGGGGCTGTTTCTAGTTCTCACCCTCTAACGCCATGTTTTTAAGGCTAAGTCTATAAATATGCAAATTACCGTCGTATTCTCAAACCGAAAGTCCCGCGACTGCGGGGTCAGTTCCTACGAGTCACATTGGTCCCGTGGGAGGTGTTGGTGCCACCCACGGGGACGTTCGGGGGATGTTTCGATTTCTCACCCTCTAACTCCATGTTTTTAAGCTTAAGTCTAGAAATATGTAAATTATCGTCGTATTCGCAAACCGGGAGTCCCGCGTCTGCGGGGTCAGTTCCTACGAGTTACATTGGTCCCGTGGGAGGTGTTGGTGACACCCACGGGGCCGTTCGGGGGTTGTTTCGAGTTCTCACCCCCTAACGCCATGTTTTTAAGCCTAAGTCTAGAAATATGCAAATTACCGTCGTACTCTCAAACCGGGAGACCCGCGGCTGCGGGGTCAATTCCTACGAGTTACATTGATCCTGTGGGAGGTGTTGGTGCCACCCACGGGGACTTTCGGGGACTGTTTCGAGTTTTCACCCTCTAACGCCATGTTTTTAAGCCTAAGTCTAGAAATATTCAAATTATCATCGTACTCTCAAACCGGGAGTCCCGCGGATGCGGGGTCAGTTCCTACGAGTTACATTGGTCCCGTGGGAGGTGTTGGTGCCACCCACGGGGACGTTCGGGGTGCTGTTTTGAGATTTCACCCTCTAACGCCATGTTTTTAAGCCTAAGTTGAGAAATATGCAAATTACCTTTGTATTCTCAAACCGGGGGTCCCGTGATCGCGCGGTCACTTCCTACGAGTTACATTGGTCCCGTGGGAGGTGTTGGTGCCACCCACGGGGACGTTCGGGGGCTGTTTCGAGTTTTCACCATCTAACGCCATGTATTTAAGCACAAGTCTAGAAATATACAAATTATCATCGTATTCTCAAACCGGGAGACCCGCGGATGCGGGGTCAGTTCCTACGAGTTACATTGGTCCCGTGGGAGGTGTTAGTGCCACCCACGGGGACGTTCGGGGGCTGTTTTTAGTTCTCACCCCTAAGGCCATGTTTTTAAGTCTAAGTCTAGAAATATGCAAATTACCATCGTACTCTCAAACCGGGAGACCCGCGGCTGCGGGATCAGTTCCTACGAGTTATATTGGTCCCGTGGGAGGTACTAGTGCCACCCACGGGGACGTTCGGGGGCAGTTTCGAGTTATCACCCTCTAACGCCTTGTATTTAAGCCCAAGTCTAGAAATATGCAAATAACCGTCGTACTCTCAAATCGGTAGTCCCGCGGCTGCGGGGTCAGTTCCTATGAGTTACATTGGTCCTGTGGGAGGTGTTGGTACCACCCACGGGGACGTTCGGGGGCTGTTTCGAGTTCTCACCCTTTAACGCCATGTATTTAAGCCCAAATATAGAAATATGCAAATTATCATCGTATTCTCAAATCGGGAGTCCCGCGGCTGTGGGGTCAGTTCCTACGAGTTACATTGGTCCCGTGGGAGGTGTTGGTGCCACCCACGGGGCCGTTCGGGGGTTGTTTCGAGTTTTTACCCTCTAACGCCAAGTTTTGCCTAAGTCTAGAAATATGAAAATTACCTTCGTATTGTCAAACCGGGAGTCCCGCGGCTGCGGGGACAGTTCCTACGAGTTACATTGGTCCCGTGGGAGGTGTTGGTGCCACCCACGGGGCCGTTCGGTGGCTGTTTCGAGTTTTCACCCTCTAACGCCATGTTTTTAAGCTTAAGTCTAGAAATATGCAAATTACCGTCGTATTCTCAAACCGGGAGACCAGCGGCTGCGGGATCAGTTCCTACGAGTCCAATTGGTCCCGTGGGAGGTGTTGGTGCCACCCACGGGGCCGTTCGTGGGCTGTTTCGAGTTTTGACCCTCTATCGCCAAGTTTTGCCTAAGTCTAGAAATATGCAAATTACCTTCGTATTCTCAAACCTGGAGTCCCGCGGCTGCGGGGACAGTTCCTACGAGTTACATTGGTCCCGTGGGAGGTGTTGGTGCCACCCACGGGGCCGTTCGGTGGCTGTTTCGAGTTTTCACCCTCTAACGCCATGTTTTTAAGCTTAAGTCTAGAAATATGGAAATTATCATCGTATTCTCAAACTGGGAGTCCCGCGGCTGCGGGGTCAGTTCCTACGGGTTACATTGGTCCCGTGGGAGGGGTTGGTGTCACCCACGGGGCCGTTAGAGGGCTGTTTCGAGTTTTCACCCAATAACGCCATGTTTTTAAGCCTAAGTCTAGAAACATGCAAATTACCGTCCTATTCTCAAACCGAGAGACCCGCGGCTGCGGGGTCAGTTCCTACGAGTCACATTGGTCCCGTGGGAGGTGTTGGTGCCACCCAAGGGGACGTTCGGCGGCTATTTCTAGTTCTCACCTTCTAACGCCATGTTTTAAGTCTAAGTCTAGAAATATGCAAATTACCGTCGCATTCTCAAATCGGGAGTCCCGCGACTGTGGGGTCAATTCCTACGAGTCACATTGGTCCCGTGGG
The DNA here is from genome assembly GCA_949130495.1 of Sambucus nigra. Lineage (NCBI taxonomy): Eukaryota > Viridiplantae > Streptophyta > Magnoliopsida > Dipsacales > Adoxaceae > Sambucus > Sambucus nigra. The sequence goes on along the minus strand of OX422223.1, from coordinate 259,534,620 downwards.
AGGTGTTGGTGCCACACACGGGGACGTTCGGGGGATGTTTCGATGTCTCACCCTCTAACGCCATGTTTTTAAGCCTAAGTCTAGAAATATGCAAATTATCGTCGTATTCTCAAACCAGGAGTCCCGCATCTGCGGGGTCAGTTCCTGCGAGTTACATTGGTCGCGTGGGAGGTGTTGGTGCCACCCACGGGGCCGTTCGGGGGCTGTTTCGAGTTTTCACCCTCTAACGCCAAGTTTTCCCTAAGTCTAAAAATATGCAAACTACCTTCGTATTCTCAAACCGGGAGTCCCGCGGCTGCGATGACAGTTCCTAGGGGTGGCAATTTTGGAAACGACACGACAACACGAAACGACACGGAACGAAATTAGCACGAAATTGACACGGCTTATCGTGTTCGGGTCGTGTTCGGGTCTGGTTTATTGGACCCGCTACCGTGTCGTGTCGTGTTCGTGTTTAATTTTGGCCACGAAATTGACCCGCAATAGACCCGTTAAAGACACGATAGTGACCCCATTAAGACCCATTATGGACCCGATTAAAAAAATATTTTGACCCGTTATTGATCCCATTAAGACCCATTAAAAATAAAAAGATTTTTTTAAAAAGCCCAACCCACTACTTAAGCTTAAGATTTCAACAAAAAAAAACACCACAAAAAAACCCTAGCCTAATAATACATCAGCCGTTCTCTCCTCCCACACACAAACTCTCACTTTCACTCTCACAAACCCTCATCCCCTTTCCCTCCACCGGCCTCATCCCACCCAACGGCGCCCCCTCATCTCCCTCTCCCTCCTCCGTCAATGCCGGTCTCCTCCCCCTCATCTCCATCTACCTCCCCCGTCAGTGCCGGCCTCATCTCACTCTCACTCCGCCGACCTCAGCTCCCCCATCCAACGCCCCTGCCTGCCTCATTTATCAGATCCCCGCCCCTGCCCCTTCCTCACCCCTTGCCTCATCCATCACTGATTCTTGACCTCATTGTTAGAATTTTTTTGAAAGGGATTTTCTACAGATCCTTGACCTCCTTGCTTATTATATATTTTTTTTACATGTTTTGAAACTTTGGTGGTTGAGATTTAACATCAAAAGCATAAGCAATTAAATTTTGTTGTAATTATTTTTTTGGTGCACTTGGAAGAAAAAATTGCTATAAATCGTGTCGTGCCGTGCCAATCGTGTCGTGTTAATCTGGTTGAATCGGATCAAAGTTACAAATCGTGTCAATCGTGTCGTGTCGTGTTAGAAGTGGGTCGTGTTCGGGTTGTGAAAAAATAACACGACATCGGGTCGTGTCGTGTTCGTGTCACTAAAATATTTTTCGTGTCGGGTCGGTCCTGAACCCGACCCAATAACACGATTTGCCACCCCTAACAGTTCCTATGAGTTACATTGGTCCCGTGGGAGGTGTTGGTGCCACCCACGGGGGCTGTTTCGAGTTTTCACCCTCTAACGCCATGTTTTTAAGCTTAAGTCTAGAAATATGCAAATTATCGTCGTATTCTCAAACCGGGAGTCCCGCGGCTGTGGGGTCAGTTCCTACGAGTTACATTGGTCCCGTGGGAGGGATTGGTGCCACCCACGAGGCCATTAGAGGGCTATTTCGAGTTTTCACCCTCTAACGCCATGTTTTTAAGCCTAAGTCTAAAAATATGCAAATTACCGTCGTATTCTCAAACCGAGAGACCCGCGGCTGCGGGGGCAGTTCCTACGAGTCACAAGGGTCCCGTGGGAGGTGTTGGTGCCACCCACGGGGACGTTCGGGGGCTATTTCTAGTTCTCACCCTCTAACGCCATGTTTTTAAGCCTAAGTCTGGAAATATTTAAATTACCGTCGTATTCTCAAACCGGGAGTCCCGCGACTGCGGGGTCAATTCCTACGAGTCACATTGGTCCCGTGGGTGGTGTTGATGCCACACACGGGGACGTTCGGGGGATGTTTCGATTTCTCACCCTCTAACGCCATGTTTTTAAGCCTAAGTCTAGAAATATGCAAATTATCGTCGTATTCTCAAACCAGGAGTCCCGCGTCTGCGGGGTCAGTTCCTACGAGTTACATTGGTCGCGTGGGAGGTGTTGGTGCCACCGACGGGGCCGTTAGAGGGCTGTTTTTAGTTTTCACCCTCTAACGCCATGTTTTTAAGCTTGAGTCTAGAAATATGCAAATTACCGTCGTATTCTCAACCCGGGAGTCCCGCGGCTGCGGAGTCAGTTCCCACGAGTTACATTGGTCCCGTGGGAGGTGTTTGTGCCACCCACGGGGAGGTTAAAGGGCTGTTTCGAGTTTTCACCCTCTAACGCCATGTTTTTAAGCCTAAGTCTAGAAATATGCAAATTATCGTCGTACTCTAAAACCGAAAGACCCGCGGCTGCGGAGTCAGTTCCTACGAGTTACATTGGTCTCGTGGGAGGTGTTGGTGCCACCCACGGGGCCGTTCGAGGGCTGTTTCGAGTTTTCACCCTCTAACGCCATGTTTTTAAGCCTAAGTCTAGAAATATGCAAATTACCGTCGTACTCTCAAACCGGGAGTCCCGCGGCTGCAGGGCCAGTTCCTACGGGTTACATTGGTCCCGTGGGAGGTTCCTACGAGTCACATTGGTCCCGTGGGAGGTGTTGGTCGTTCGGGGGCTGTTTCTAGTTCTCACCCTCTAACGCCATGTTTTTAAGCCTAAGTTTAGAAATATGCAAATTACCGTCGTATTCTCAAACCGGGAGTCCCGCGACTGCGGGGTCAGTTCCTACGAGTAACATTGGTCCCGTGGGAGGTGTTGGTGCCACCCACGGGAACGTTCGGGGGATGTTTGTAGTTCTCATCCCCTAAAGCCATGTTTTTAAGCATAAGTCTAGAAATATGAAAATTACGGTGGTACTCTCAAATTGGGAGACCCGCGGCTGCGGGGTCAGTTCCTACGAGTTACATTGGTCCCGTGGGAGGTGTTGTTGCCATCCACGGGGACGTTCGGGGGCAGTTTCGAGTTCTCACCCTCTAACGCCACGTTTTTAAGTCTAAGTCTAGAAATATGCAAATTACCATCGTACTCTCAAATTGGGAGTCCCGTGGCTGCGGGGTCAGTTCCTACGAGTTAGATTGGTCCCGTGGGAGGTGTTGGTGCCACCCACGGGGACGTTCGGGGGCTGTTTCGAGTTCTCACCCTGTAACGCCATATATTTAAGCCCAAGTCTAGAAATATGTAAATTATCGTCGTATTCTCAAATCGAGAGTCCCACGGCTGTGAGGTCAGTTCCTATGAGTTACATTGGTCCCGTGGGAGGTGTTGGTGCCACCCACGGGGCCATTCGGGGGCTGTTTTGAGTTTTCATCCTCTAACGCCAAGTTTTGCCTAAGTCTAGAAATATGCAAATTACCTTCGTATTCTCAAACCGGGAGTCCCGCGGCTGCGGGGACAGTTCCTACTAGTTAAATTGGTCCTGTGGGAGGTGTTGGTGCCACCCACGGGGCCGTTCGGGGTCTGTTTCGAGCTTTCACCCTCTGACGTCATGTTTTTAAGCCTATGTCTAGAAATATGCAAATTATCGTCGTATTCTCAAACCGGGAGTCCCGCGGCTGCGGGATCAGTTCCTACGAGTTACATTGGTCCCGTGGGAGGTGTTGGTGCCACCCACGGGGCCGTTAGAGGGCTGTTTCTAGTTTTGACCCTCTAACGCCATGTTTTTAAGCTTAAGTCTAGAAATATGCAAATTACCGTCGTATTCTCAAACCGGGAGACCCGCGGCTGCGGGGTCAGTTCCTACGAGTCGCATTGGTCCCGTGGGAGGTGTTGGTGCCACCCACGGGGCCGTTTGGGGGCTGTTTCGAGTTTTCACCCTCTAACGCCAAGTTTTGCCTAAGTCTAGAAATATGCAAATTACCTTCGTATTCTCAAACCGGGAGTCCCGCGGCTGCGGGGAGAATTCCTACTAGTTACATTGGTCCTGTGGGACGTGTTGGTGCCACCCACGGGGCCATTCGGGGGCTGTTTCGAGTTTTCAACCTCTAACGTCATGTTTTTAAGCATAAGTCTAGAAATATACAAATTATCGTCGTATTCTCAAACCGGGAGTCCCGCGACTGCGGGGGCACTTCCTACGAGTTACATTAGTCCCGTGGCAGGGGTTGCTGCCACCCACGGGGCCGTTAGAGGGCTGTTTCGAGTTTTCACCCTCTAACGCCATGTTTTTAAGCCTAAGTCTAGAAATATGCAAATTACCGTCATATTCTCAAACCGAGAGACCCGCGGCTGCGGGGTCAGTTCCTACGAGTCACATTGGTCCCGTGGGAGGTGTTGCTGCCACCCACGGGGACGTTCGGGGGCTGTTTCTAGTTCTCACCCTCTAAAGCCATGTTTTTAAGCCTATGTTTAGAAATATGCAAATTACCGTCGTATTCTGAAACCGGGAGTCCCGCGACGGAAGGGTCAGTTCTTACGAGTCACATTGGTCCCGTGGGAGGTGTTGGTGCCACCCACGGGGACGTTCGGGGGATGTTTCTAGGTCTCACCCCCTAACACCATGGTTTTAAGCATAAGTCTAGAAATATGCAAATTACCGTGGTACTCTCAAATCAGGAGACCCGCGGTTACGGGGTCAGTTCCTACGAGTTACATTGGTCCCGTGGGAGGTGTTGGTGCCACCCACGGGGACGTTCGGGGGCTGTTTTTAGTTCTCACCCCCTAACGCCATGTTTTTAAGTCTAAGTCTAGAAATATACAAATTACCGTGGTACTCTCAAATCGGGAGACCCGCGGCTGCGGGGTCAGTTCCTACGAGTTACATTGGTCGAGTGGGACGTGTTGGTGCCACCCACGGGGATGTTCGGGGGCTGTTTCGAGTTTTCACCCTCTAACGTCATGTTTTTAAGCCTAAGTCTAGAAATATGTAAATTATCATCGTACTCTCAAACCAGGTATCCCGCGGCTGCGGGGTCAGTTCCTACGAGTTACATTGGTCCCGTGGGAGGTGTTGGTGCCACCCACGGGGACGTTCGGGGGCTGTTTCGAGTTTTCACCCTCTAACGTCATATTTTTAAGCCCAAGTCTAGAAATATGAAAATACCTTCGTATTCTCAAACCGGGGGTCCCGTGATCGCGCGGTCAGTTCCTACGAGTTACATTGGTCCTGTGGGAGGTGTTGGTGCCACCCACGGGGACGTTCGGGGGATGTTTCTAGTTCTCACCCCCTAACGCCATGTTTTTAAGTCTAAGTCTAGAAATATACAAATTACCGTGGTACTCTCAAATCGGGAGACCCGCGGCTGCGGGGGCAGTTCCTACGAGTTACATTGGTCCCGTGGGACGTGTTGGTGCCACCCACGGGGACGTTCGGGGGCTGTTTCGAGTTTTCACCCTCTAACGTCATGTTTTTAAGCCTAAGTCTATAAATATTCAAATTACCATCGTATTCTCAAACCGGGAGTCCCGCGACTGCTGGGTCAATTCCTACGAGTCACATTGGTCCCGTAGGTGGTGTTGGTGCCACACACGGGGACGTTCGGGGGATGTTTCGAGTTCTCACCCTCTAACGCCATGTATTTAAGCCCAAGTCTAGAAATATGCAAATTATCATCGTATTCTCAAATCGAGAGTCCCGCGGCTGTGGAGTCAGTTCCTACGAGTTATATTGGTCCCGTGGGAGGTGTTGGTGCCACCCACGGGGCCGTTCGGGGGCTGTTTCGAGTTTTTACCCTCTAATGCCAAGTTTTGTCTAAGTCTAGAAATATGATAATTACCTTCGTATTCTCAAACCGGGAGTCCCGCGAATGTGGAGACAAGTCCTACGTGTTACATTGGTCCCGTGGGAGGAGTCGGTGCCACCCACGGGGCCGTTCGGGGGCTATTTCGAGTTTTCATCATCTAACGTCATGTTTTTAAGCCTAAGTCTAGAAATATGCAAATTGTCGTCGTACTCTCAAACCGGGAGACCCGCGGCTGTGGGGTCAGTTCCTACGAGTTACATTGGTCATGTGGGAGGTGTTGGTGCCACCCACGAGGACTTTCGAGGACTGTTTCGAGTTCTCACCCTCTAACGCCATGTTTTTAAGCCTAAGTCCAGAAATTTGCAAATTACAGTCGTTTTCCCAAACCGGGAGTCCCGCGGCTGTGGGGTCAGTTCCTACGAGTTACATTGGTCCCGTGGGAGGTGTTGGTGCCACCCACGGGGACGTTCGGGGGTTGTTTCGAGTTCTCACCCTCTAACGCCATGTTTTTAATCCTAAGTCTAAAAATATGCAAATTACCTTCGTATTCTCAAACCGCGGGTCCCGTGATCGCGCGGTCAGTTCCTACGAGTTACATTGGTCTCGTGGGAGGTGTTGGTACCAGCCACGGGGGTGTTCAGGGGCTGTTTTGGGTTTTCCCCCACTAACGCCATGTTTTTAAGCCTAATTCAAGAAATATGCAAATTATCATCGTATTCTCGAACCGTGGGTCCCATGATTGCGCGGTCAGTTCCTACGAGTTACATTGGTCCCGGGCGAGGTGTTGGTGCCACTCACGGGACCGTTCGGAGGCTGTTTCGGGTTTTCCCCCACTAACGCCATGTTTTTAAGCCTAAGTCTAGAAATATGCAAATTATCGTCGTATTCTCGAACCGGGGGTCCCGTGATCGCGCGGTCAGTCCCTACGTGTTACATTGGTCCCGTACCGTACGGGACTGTTTCGAGTTTTCACCCTCTAACGCCTTGTTTTCAAGATTAAGTCCTTATATTTTCAAATTATCGTCATATTCTCAAATCGCGAGTCCCTTGATCGCGCGGTCAGTTCCTACGAGTTACATTGGTCCCATGAGAGGTGTTGGTGCCTCTCAGAGGACCGTACGGGGGTTGTTTCATGTTTTCACCCTCTAATGCCTTGTTTTCAAGCTTAAGTCCTCATATTTTCAAATTATCATCGTATTCTCAAACCGAGAGTCCCATGATCGCACGATCAGTTCTTACGTGTTACATTGGTCTCGTAAGAGGTGTTGGTGCCTCTCACGGGACCGTACGGTGGTTGTTTCGTGTTTTCGCTCTCTAACGCCTTGTTTTCAAGCTTAAGTCCTCATATTTTCGAATTATCGTCGTATTCTGAAACCGGGAGTCCTGTGATCGCGCGTTCAGTTCCTACGAGTTACATTGGTCCCTTGAGAGGTGTTGGTGCTTCTTACGGGACCGTACGGGGGTTGTTTCGTGTTTTCACCCTCTCACGGGTTCGTTTGTGGGATGTTTCGAGTTTCTCCCCTCTAACGCCATGTTTTTAAGCTTATGTCTAGACATTAGCAAGTTATCGTCGTATTCTGAAACTGGGAGTCTAAAATATTTTCAACATATTATCCAACAATCAAACCAAAAATTATCCCGTATTCCTTCTAATTATCCCGTATTCCTTCTAACATACTATCCAACAACAAGCCAACAACCAATAATTATCCAACAACCAAACCAAACCAATAATTATCCCGTACTCCTTCTATCATCTAAAAGATTTAAGAGATAATGTATATCAATTATATAACTACTTTAGTTAAAGTAAAGAGTACCTGGTGTGTAATGAAGAACTGGTATGTAATGAAGAACTGGTATCTAATTGGTTAGATCTGCAATACGTAAACAATGTGTTGTGAATAACGGGTATGTAAAATTAAAGAAAGTACCTCACAAAACCACTGAAGAATTAGATATGCTGCCTATAATATGTCGTAGATTTACATATGACGCAGATTTATTCCCCCATTTTAACACCGTAATTCAAACGAACGTGAGCAACCTGCTGCCTATAATATGTAAAGAAAAGTACACAAAGGCAAAGGAGAACAAAAATCTATAATATCAACCCGGTGCCTATAATGTCAATGTAGTTATGATTATTATGCTGCCATTTTAAGGTTTTAAAATACATATCCAATCAAGTTGATCACAACAAATCTCAAACTAAAACAGATCTGTATGAAATCAACAAAATTATGGCATACATGTCAAGTTAAAATATGAATGAACGAAATCAATTTGTATTTGTTCCATGTCAAGTTGTAGCCTCCTAATATCTTGACGTAAACGTCAAAAAGTGCACATTAATCGCAAGATATGTGATATACTTTTTCATAGGCAAATCAAGAGCACACCCAACAAATTTAATAACATGTACATTTATCGACACTGGTATCAATTCAATAAATTCAACATAGTATCCAACAACCAAGCCAACAATATCTCACTATAGTAATGTGCACACATGTTTGCGACTCGTATGTCAAAAAAAAATCATTTAATTATATTTTCTCAAAAAAAAAACAAGACAAGCTTAATTTGTCAAAAAAAATACTCACATATACAATCTAGGGTTTATTGACATAATCTATACATACACACACATACAATCTAGGGTTTATTGACATAATCTATACATACACACACATACTATTTAGGGTTTACTAAACCCTAATATTTTTTTTGACATAAATCTATACATACACACACATACAATCTATACATACACACACATACAAACATAAATCTACACATACATACACAAAAATTAGGGCTTTAGATAGAAATCAAGAAATCCAAATGAATCAATACATACCAACTGAAATCGATATTAGACAGGACGAGATGACTGAACAAAAATACAATAGAAGAATAGAGCAATTTTGGTTTGAAAAAAGGGACAAAATGATCCATATTGGAATTTCCCAAAAACTAAATGGAATTAGTTGTATTTTATTTCTAATTTAAATTTGTTAACCCTAAGATGAGAGGTCTCTTAAAAAGGGATCAACAAATTTAAACTTTTTTGTCTCTCCTTAGTTAGTGTTTATATATCTCTCGGGATCATACGACTAAATTTTTGTGATTTCATGTTTAATTGTTAATCTGCATTCAAATTGGGTGGAAGTCGTTTATCCAAATTACATATAATTGAACCGAAACTATATTTTCAAACTCCAAATACCTTATTTAAAAACACTACCGTCAACTCACAGAACATATAATTGAAACCCCCAAACAACATCGAACATTTTTTTTAAACTAAACTAACTTACAAATCAAATGGAAAAATAAATAAACTTTAGTAGAGAAATAGAGAAAGATCATATACATGGATAGTGGTACCTAAAATTACTTAGATTTGCAAAATAGAAAAAAAAAATATAACAAATTAGAACACAATACACGATGCACAAATAAAAAATGAGCTCCGAAATAATAGAATTCGAACATTCTATACCCTTGAGAGATCATAATCCAAACTGAGCTTTGAAATAATAAAATTCACCATAACCTAACTATATTTGGACTAATCACCATAACCTAACCTAAATTGAAGCCCAATATATTGAACTAATCACCATAACCTATCCTCATTTTTTATTTGTCCATGCTAAGACCCCATGAGGAATTACATGACAATACAGTTAGTTACCATTCCAGTAAGTGTGACTGTAATATATACACTAATTGTTTAAGAACCATGCTCTGGATTAGCAAAACAAAACAAAAACGAAAAAGAAAATTTATTACATGAGCAGATAGACACAAATGACAATTTTTTAAGGTTACACATGAAACTAAATCAATGATAGAAAGTTAACGATAAAACTTACACTAATCGAAACTCTCAACTGATGTAAATATGTGCGAATATAATTTCATCTCATAGTCATATCCCATTTTCATTTAACCGAAACTACTCAAGATGATGCCCAATAAACTGAAATACCAATGTTGAAATTTGAGAATGTTGTAAACAGAAATGGTAAAGAAAGAAGATAACTTTAACTATTTGTCCTCGCTTAAACAAGAAATTTATTTTGTAGATATAAGAAAATAGTTGTGTATAATTATTTTCATTTACAAAATCAAAATTATTTCTAATACTACTATAACTACTGCTAAAATATTTACATATAACTATCCATAATAATAATACGCTATTGACTGATACTTTTATGAATTAAACTTTCTTTTCCTTTTCCCTCGCTTAACTCTACTCACAATCAATAGAGCCATAGCTGGAGAGGCCGAGAAATAGAAGTCCTTAGAAATCAGAATCTTCAGAATTATATGCACAAATATAATATTAGGAGTTGAGTGTGGTCATCAAGAATAGGATTTTAGGGGCAAAATTGGAAGGGGCATTGTTGTCTAATCTAATAATCTAGTTTGTATTCCCCTGGAACCAAATCTTTTGTGCTGAGATCGAGTTCATCTCAACACCTGACCAGTGTTAATTATGGTAAAAAAAAAGTCAAAATGAAATGGAATTCTAGATCTAGGATTTGTGGCTTAACGAGTAACTGAAGTACCTTTCTATAAGTGGTGCCATCTTCTTCAACGATCCAGCCAGCTTCGTTGCAAAGAGCTTTCAAGACCTCGTTATTACCAGCCAACAACCAAGCAATACCCAAAACGAAACCCTAAATTAGAAACACGATAAAAGAAGGGGCGTACCTGGAAATGGAAAGATGAGAACGAAGATGGAAACCTCTACAGAGCAGCGCACAAAAAAGGGAGGCGACCATGGTCTTTGACAAGAGAGACGGACCATCAGCGAAAAGGGGCGGGGAAATGAAATATGAGAGGCCCCTTTTTTTATTTTAAGAATGACCTGGTCACGGCCTAGAGCCGTGACCCACCAACCGCGACCAATTAATGAAGCTAAGCTGCGTGGTCTACTACCTACTGGTCACGGCCCATAGCCGTGACCCATGCCAAGAAATGGTCATGGCCTCCAGCCGTGACCCTATATGTATGTGTGTTGTGCTTCGTCATACCTATGGTCACGGTCCAAGTCCGTGACCCATCCGCGACCAGGTTTGGAGGGAATTTTGGCGCGAATTTGGCGCCAAAATGGTCACGACCTGGTCATGGCCCAAGTTCGTAACCCACAGTGGTCAGGGATTTGGGCCGTGACCACCTCCAAAGCATCCATGACTCAGTGTGGTAATGAATATGGTCATGCCAAAAATTGAGATGGTCACGGCCCAAGTCCGCGACCAGCTGGTCAGGGACTTGGGCCGTGACCAACTGGGTGTGACCATTCGCAGGATTTGGTGTAGTGATTATAGATAACGATAAATTGAGAAAAAGAACTGAAATAAGTTAATGAATATTTATTGAAGAGCTTAATTCATGTTAATGAGAAACGATTCATATAAATGAAAAAAAACATATATGAATGATTATATGGCGTATGGTATGGGACATACGAGGTTATGAGATGGGATGAAATCATATTATGGAAACTAGTTAGGAGGAACCATTAACTAGGAGGTTAATAGGAAACGTTAAGTGTGCACTCTAGATGAGAGGTGAGAATAGCAAGTGAGAGTTGGATACTAACATGTACATAATAAATGCTTTATTGCACTTGTTAAATACTTGATGTTTTAAAAATCATTTTCACATCGGGCTCTCACCCGTTTCCTTGCATATTTTCTTTTCTATTGTACCTTCTATATCAGGTGTTCTGGAACAGGGACGCCAACCTTAGTTGATTTTGACGAGCTATGGAGTATTGCTTAGATTCTTATCTTCATTTGATTCACAGTGTTCTTTTATGTAGGGCATGTCGCCCAAAGGAACTCAATTGTCTCTCTTCTATCTGAGTCTAATACTCTTGTATTCGTGTCATTTTAATACATTTTATGTTGTTAGGATTATTGTATTGGTTTATTGTGTGGGAATGTTTATTCCAATTGTATTTAAATTCTTTTATGTTATCTGTTCGGTTTTAAGTGTTGTAGAAAAAAATGTGTTGGGTTATGCTTAAACTACAAATGGATTTTGTTGAATTAAAATTTGGAAAGTTTTTAACACCAGCTTAATTGGGTATTGGGTGAGTTGTAAATGTTTTCGACAGTGATGCTAAGAATAAGCCGATTGTATATTTTGTTTTAATTTGGTATGGGACTGGCCACCCGGTATTTAATTAGGCGGGGTGTTACACTAGGACTCAATAGCCTTTAGATAACCAAGCTGCTCAACTGAAGGCAAAAAATCAAGCTCTGGCTGAGATGTCCCAAAAAATTCAAACTCTTTCCGAGCAACTTTCCAATCAAAGTTATGTGTTACAGAGCAAGGAGATTTTAGTGAAGAGGCTTCATCAGCATGTTGAACGATTGATTTAACAATTCCATAAGCAGCCCGGAGAGTTTTGGATGAGAGGATACAATGAAGCTTTATATCATCTTGATGCCAGGTCGAAGCAATCAAATAATGAGGAATACAAAAAGGGGTGGTTGAATGCGCTAACTATGATGAAGGTTGAGGAGGGAACCGAGTTGTGGGATTGGTATGACCCTAGATTACTTGATCTGCCAATACCTCCTTTCAAACTAGATGTTAGCTGGATTCCAGTTAGCTCCATTCCTCAGTGTTTGATTTCCAAATACCTTGGTGATTACAATCTTCACGAAGATTTTGAGATATCCCGACCTCCATATTTGCTTGACCGACCAAGTTCGAACAACACCAGAATACTGGGAGATTTGAACTTTATCAATACTTCTTTTACTTTAGATGATCCTCCAGCTGGAATGGATCCTGTATCTAAATTTGAAGGAAAGAAACCAATAGAATAGGCTATTTTTATTTCGTTAGTAATCGTTAATAAAGAAACATCATCTTTTTGTAATTTTGTTTCCTTGGAAATAAATTAATTGTATGATGTTTATCTTGTCAATCTTTATGAGATCAACTATGATAGTGTTGTACTTATCAGTCATTAAGCATATATATATATATATATATATATATATATATATATATATATATATATATATATATATATATATAAATGGACAGTTTGTCCTTTATTGATTTGATTGCCTAGATTATCGAACTTTTTCCCCATGCGTTTGCCTAGTTGTAGTGACTTATCACCCATAAAGGCCTAAGCAATGGAATTATTTTTATCCCATGTTCCTACTTAGTTGTAGCAATCATTTAAGTAAATAATTGCCCTGGTACTTAGGTAGTGGATATTTTACCCATCTACTTGCCTAATTTAGATAACACTTGGGTAACCCATAATTAAACAGGCCTTGCCTTGCTTGATTGTTGTACCAACATTATTGGTTATGTTGATGCCGACCAACTTGTAGTTGCTGATTGCTGATGCCGACCAACTTTGTTGGTGTTTGTGCTGATGCCGACCAACTTTGTTCGTATTTGTGCTGATACCGACCAACTTTTAGTTGAGAGAAAAAAAATTATTTGTTGCAAAGTGAGTTAAGTGTAGTGTGTAGCACTAGAACTCCGAAAAAAATAACACAAATAAATATGGGGAAATCATCATTTTCATTCATACTGAAACAATGGGGTATATGTACAGTTACATTACTGGTAGTATTTTTGCAGGTGCTCTACATTCCAGGCATTTTTGAATTCGTCCCCTTCAAGAGTTTCTATTCTGTAAGTGCCAGGTCGAACAACAGTTGTGACACGATAGGGCCCATGCCAATTGTCCTCCAACTTATTATGCTTTTGAATTGCTTTCTTGAGCACGTAATCGCCTTCCTTGAGATCACACTTCTTGACCCTATAATTATAAAACATGGCAGTCTTTTGTTGATAAGTTGCATTTCGGATTGTTGTGTCTTCTCTAAATTCTTTGAGCATGTCCAAGTCTAAGAAACTCATCAAACCACTTACTGGAGAATTGAAGTTAAGCACCCTATGAGTAGCTAATCCTAGTTCAGCAGGTATCACTACTTCACTCCCAAAGGCCAACATATAAGGTGATTCCCCAGTTGCTGTTCGAGGAGTTATTCGGTAGGCCCATAGCACTGAATGCAACTCATTGATCCAATTTCCTTTAGCATCATCCAATCGCTTCTTCAACCCACTCAGTAGAGTTCGGTTCGTCACCTCTGTTTGCCCATTACTTTGGGGATGACCTGGAGCAGAATGGACCTTTTGAATGTTGGACTATAGATAGTATGTTGCGAACTCATCATTGTCAAATTGGGTACCATGATCTGTAATGAAAGCATGGGGTAAACCATATCTGTAAATAATATTCTTCCACATGAATTGATAGACCCATTCGTAAGCCATATCAATAAGAGATTCAGCTTCCACCCATTTTATAAAGTAATCAACAGCTACTACTAAATATTTGAATCTCCCTCTTATAGTTGGTAGAGGCCCGACTAAATCTATTCCCCATATAGAGAATGGCCAAGGTGAAGTGATTGGTGCTAGTAGTGCCTGAGGAGTTTTTAGTATAGTATAGAATCGCTCACACTTGTCTCATTTCTTGGCATAATCGGTACAATCAGCGCACATTGTTGGCTAATAGTACCCTTGCGTATTTATTCTTTATAAAAGAGTTTTACCTGCTACATGAGCTCCACAAGATCCTTCATGAATTTCCTCTATTAGATCTTTAATTTCTGCTGGATGAACACATCTTTGCAGACCAGCTATCACACCTCTTCTGTACAGAACTCCATTGTTTAAGACATATCTGGTAGCCTTATACTTCAACCTCCTGGATGCCATTTGGTCGGCTGGTAAAGTACCTTCTTTGATATAATCTCTGATGGGATCCATCCAGGAAAAATTCACCATCAAATTTTCATCAATACTCCGGTTTGAAAGTATTTCAATGGGGATTGTTCTTCGTAGCTCGGTGTGCGTAGATGAGCTTAACCGAGAAAGTGCATCAACCCTTGCATTCTCCAGCCTTAGTATTCTAATTACTTGGGCAACCGCCAAATTGGATACAATCTCCATAGCTTTAGCTAAATACCCCGACATAAACTCCCCTTTTGCTGCGTAAAGACTGAGCATTTGATTTACCACTAGTTGCAAATCACTGAACACCACAACTTGCTATTCATTCAATGATTCAGCTAAGTTAAGGCCCACAATAGCGGCTTCATACTCGGCTTCATTATTGGAAGCCTGGAATTGGAAACGCAAAGCATATTCTATGTCTATTCCATCTGGACTGCTGAGAATAATTCTAGCTCCGTAACCTGTTGCACACGAATAACCATCAACGTATGAATTCCATATAGGGATATTATTATCAAACCCTTGGTCTGATAAAATCCCTTGATGAAATATCTTATCCTTCCTTTCTTCATCCTTTAACTCTGGCCTCGTACCAGAAGATTCTGGTTGATCGGCTGCCATCCCTTCTGGCAATTCTGTTATTGGGAGTTGATCGGGGATATTTTTTGCTGCTTCTCTAGCATCCTGGAGTTGCTCTAAATTAGCCCCCTGTTGATCAGAGATAGCTGGGTAGGTAAATTCAGCAATAAAATTCGCTACTGCCTTCCCTTTGAGAGGGGATCTTGGCTCGTAGATAATATCATACTCCCCTAACTCCACTGCCCAATACATCAATCTTCCAGACTTTTCTTATTTATGTAAAGCCTGTCTGAGTGGCATGTCAGTATATACCACTATTGTATGGGCTTGAAAATAAGGTCTCATCCTCCTGCTCACCTCAATCAGTGACAATGCTGACTTCTCCAATTTTGGATACTTGATCTCTGCTCCCCTGAATGCCTTGCTCGTATAATAAACTGATTTTTATGCCCCGCTCTCTATTCGTATCAAAGACGAGCTGACTGCACTTTCTGAAACATCTAAGTACAAATATAATTTTTCTCCCGCCACTGTACAGGACAATAAAGGAGGTGTCCCCAAGTATCTCTTCAACCCTACGAATGCCTTCTCACAGTCGTCGTTACACTCAAAGGTCTTTCTGAGCACTTTGAATAATGGAAGACATCTATCAGTTGCTCGAGAGACGAATCTGTTGAGAGCTGCAACATGCCCCGTAAGGCTTTGCACTTCCTTCTTGGTGGTTGGAGATTGTAACTCCAGCAAGGCTTTTATCTTGTCAGGATTTGCTTCAATACCTCTTTGATTCATAATGTACCCGAGGAACGTGCCTTCTTATATGACAAAAATGCACTTGGTCGGGTTCATCTTCATCTGGTACTTCTCCAACTGATTAAATGTTTAGCTCAAATCAGCTATATGGTCAGCAGCTTTCTTGCTTTTGGTCAATATGTTGTCGATGTACACCTCCATATTTTTGCCAATCTGCTCTGCAAACACCTTGTTCATCAGCCGCTGATACGTAGCACCTGCATTCTTAAGACCAAAAGGCATAATATTATAATAATAAGTTCCTCGTGGGGTAATGAAAGAGGTACTTTCCCTATCTTCTGGTTTCATTTTAATTTGATTATATCCAGAATAGGCATACATAAAGCTTAGCAGCTCATGCCCCGAAGTTGCATCTACCAGCTGATATATCCTGGGTAAAGGGAAGTGATCTTTCGGGCAAGCTTTATTCAGGTCTGTGAAGTCCACGCACATTCTCCATTTGTTGTTTTTCTTCTTGACCATCACAATGTTAGCTAACCAATCAGGTTACTTGACGTCTTTGATGAAAGAAGCCTTTTGCAACTTTTCCACTTCTTCTTGAATAGCCTGGTTCTTCTCCGGACTAAAGACGCTTCTTTGTTGCTTCACTGGTTTGATCTTTTTATTGACATTGAGCTCATGACATAGGAAAGTTGGGTCTATCTCTGGCATATCTTCATGACTCCACGCGAATACTTGCTTTCTATGCCTTAGAAACGCCACTAGCTCTTGCTTTAATACCGGGTAAAGTGAAGCACCAATCTGAGTTATTCTTTTTGGTGGCTCGAAATCTAGAATAATAATTTATGTCGCCTCCATTACTTGGCCTTTAACGAGTTTCGTTTCATCCCTTAGGTCCAAGGTTTCAATCTCAGATTCGTCAGACTCATCCACTTGATAAGTGGTTATTTTCTTTCTAGCATTCTCTAATTCTTCTTGCTCGGTCAACGAGTAGTAGCATTACCAAGCTACTTTTTTATCGCCCTTCACAATTCCTACCCCAAAGATGGTCGGGAACTTTAGACACTAATGTACAGTGGATGGAATTGCCTTAAACTTTTTTAAGCCTACTCTCCCCATGATTATAGTGTAAGTTGACTGGATATTTTTATCCATCACAAAGAAACGCACTTTCACTGGTCTATAAGTAGGCCAGGTTCCATTCAACATATCTAACTTGATCGTCCCAAATGGAAAAAAAAATTCTCCAGAGAACCCAATGAGGTGCCTGTGATACGGCTCCAACTGACCCAGTTTCAAGTTTAAACTATCGAAGCAAGGGTAGAATATGATGTCTGTCGATCTACCATTATCCACCAGTACTCTTGAAATGATTACATCCTTCATCCTCATTTTGATTACTAGATGATCATCATGAGGATACAAAACTCCTTCCAGATCATTTTTGGAAAAAATAATGACCAGTTTTTCTTTGTTAACCTTCCTCGGGCGATCTTCTTTTGCCAAATTTATACGTTGTATATAGGAACAAGCTTTATTCTCATTGAGGTAAGCTTTCCTTTCAGCGGTATAATCACCCCCTCCTACGTCTCCATATGTATTCATATTACAATCGAATGAACCAAAATGAATTGAAAATACCTCACGTTTGGGCTGTCTTGGCTTTTTTGGGAGATTGGGGTCATCATTATGGTCCATTTTCTTATCGTCTCTCAGCCGGTAAGGAGATTTGGACCTCTATCGAGCTCTGTTATTGGTTCTTTCACCATTCTGGCGATCAACGTACCTGTTTAACTTTCCTCGTCTAATGAGTGCATCTATCTCATTCTAGAGAGCTACACATTTCTTGGTCTTGTGACCATGAATTTTATGAAACTCGTAATACTTGGACTTATCCCTTCTTTCGGGAGTTGTTCTCAGTTTTCTGTCCAATTCAGTTCCTCGCTGTTCTTGATTTCCTCCAGGATGTGGTTTATATCTACCTTTAAGGGAGTATAATTTTCATACTTCCTCAGGTATTCCAACGTTTCTTTGCCTTTTGACAGCTTGCTCCCGCCGTTATTCTCGTGATCTTTCCTCTCCGACTTGTCGTTAACTTTTGTTTCTGCCTTTGCATCATCATTCTTCTTCGCAACCATAACTTCTTCGGAGTTCATAATTTTGGTTGCTTTAGCCATCAATTCAGCTATGGATTTGGGAGGATCCTTGTCCAAGGTGTAGTACAGCTTATCTGGAAAAAGACCACTCATGAGAGCCATGATGGCTATCTTTTCCTCATAGTCTATTCCCTCTAGCTTCTCGTTGTTAAAACAAGTGATATAATCCTTGGTACTTTCTCCTGCCTTTTGTCTAACACTCAATAGATGTGCTACCCTTTTAACCGAATTTGCACCAAAATAGATATTTCCTATAAAGAACTCGGCCAGTTGATGGAAGGTCACAATATTTTCTCGAGGAAGGCTGGTGTACCATATTTGAACGGATCCAGTAATGGTTCCTGAGAATGCTTTGCACCTCATTTCATTCGGGACTGCATAGATATCTGCTGCAGCTTGATACTGCTCTATGTGGAGAACATGATCAGTTTTACCATCATACATAGGCGTGACCACAGGAGCCTTGAACTTTGATGGTATGGGGAAATACACAATTGCTTGTACAAATGGAGATCCTTTAATAAAGGTTCTTTGGAGAGGGTTTTTGGCTTTAACCATTTCCCCTAACATGTCTTCTAGTCTCTGAATAGATCATTTCCATGCATCATTGCCAGCCTCTGATATGTTTATATTCACACGAGCAACAAATCGTGCAGAATTCTCCTCTTGGGATCTTTCTGTACGAGCTACAGGGCTGAGATTGGAATGTGACTGGGCTAAGCCTTTCCTTAAAACATTTGGTCGTTGAGAATTTCTCGACATAATTCGAGGAGGATTTTTGTTCCTCCTAGGGCCCAAATGATCAAATGGGGAAACTCTGCTCAACCTTTCCAGAGCGCTTGTTCGTTTTGGAATTAGAGTAATATTTTCTTGAGAATCCAAAATTCTTATTAGAGAAGTTAAGCTAGGGTGATAGGATGGATCACTTGAATTCTCAACATTATGGAGTTCAGTGCGTTTGGATCGTGAAGATGATGAACGCATGCTTCTACGAACGCTTCGTTGTCCTGACCGAGTAGATGCTCCATTTTGAACAGTTTGAATGAACTGTCGCATCGTTTCCTACATAGCTGTTTGTTCCCTGGATAAATTTTCCAGGATCTCAGTGATATCATTTGTATTTGGAGGAGCGAAAACGCTATGTATAGTCGTTCCCACAAACGGCGCCAATCTGTTGATGTAAAAAACTAGATTTGATCTAATTAATTAATCACAGATAAATAAGAATAAAAAGATCAGACAGGACATTTTTAAAGTGGTTCAGCCTTAATGAAATAGCCTACGTCCACTGTCTTGTATTACTGGGTGTTTTGCTTTAATCTCAGTTATGCTTGATCATGACAGCTTACCCTTCCATGAGGGTTTTACAATGTATTTATAGCCCTTGGGCTGTCAGTATGAATAGACTTGTTTGATCAAATTGATCATTGAAAGTTTCATCAAATCTGAACTTAGAACCATATGTTTGGAAAATACAACAATGTGAAAAATGGTGAATATGTATAATATTTACACCTTAAATCTTAACAACTTGAAAGTTGAAATATATAAATAATTAGACGACACATAGTTGGGAAAGATTTTTTAAAAATGGAAATTTGTTGTGAAAGTATAGTTTTAAAACTATTAGAAAAAGATTTGAAGAAAATAATTGGTTGTATAATGGATATTTAACAATGATGAAGATTCTTATCTTTGAAAATAAAAATGTGTTGAAAAATAAATTAAGTTTGGAAATGTCTTGGAGTAAGAGAAAAGGTGTTGACAAGAGAAAAATAATGTTTTTAAAATGAGTGAAACATTAGTAGGCGGAACACATTTGGTCTTATCACAATAAATAGTTTACGAAAAATTATCACACTATCCCCACGCACATTAAAGACTCAGTGAAGATATTGATGTACCAAATTTATCCGATATAACTTTTGCAAAATAAACTCTATGTGGTTCACATTTGACACATGTTGGAATTAACCTCGAGTTGGGCAAACACTTGAAATGTGAAAATTGCTTCACAAACGGTCTTCTTAACCCCATTCACGAAATAAGATATTTATGTATAATAAAAAAACATTATCTCTTCATAATTTCAAAAGAACAAGCTGATATAAGTTTATTCTTTTAAAGAGTTATGATAGATTCGCCCAAAGGAAACCATTGGCATACACTTATTGCATATCTTATGAAACAAAATAAGAGATATGATTTGGAAAAATAGATTTGACAAAAACAATACCTGAGAAATTTAAGAACTTAAAAAACTTGGAAAGCCACAAAGACTTCATACTAAACAAAAACCTCGGTTCACAATTTAAAAACATTGAAGGAGAAAACAACCATGAAAATAAGATGAAGTTATTGGGAAATTGTAACTTTAGAAAACCCTAAAAAATCTTGAAATTCCATTGGCCTTTGACTCTACTTAATTTCAACTACTTGAAAGTATTAGTTCGATATACCCCACGCGCCTCACTATACCGCCTTCTCAGTTAATCCTTGAGTTCTCCCTTTATTAAAAATTTTGATATTTTCAAAACATAACTATAATTTTAAAACCTCAATATGTGATACATACAATTGGAGAATGTTTGAAAGGATAAAATGATATATATGTCACACGATATGGGTAGAACATGTTGACCTCTTGTATCTTGAGTTAATACTTCCATTATAGTTATACTATTCCTGAATTGAAATGCTTACACCTACAACATCAGTGCATAAAATATATTTAAATGTACTAGTGACATACAGTTGATGTGATCCTCGCATGATTTACCTCACAAGAATAATTATTGTATCTATATGTCCATTCCCCATGAAGAATATGATCCATTATTTCGTATAAGGTTATCTTGGTTTTGAGACCTCAATTTAAAAAATATGTTCTCATAAAACCTTTTTTATGAAAAGTAACAAGATGGTAAAAACCAATACTAGATTTCCTTAATTCTAATAGAAAATGCAAAGACTATGTCCATTTAACAAGTTGAAATCCCATGTGGAGGATTCTCGTGGAAACATACAAAAGAATGGATGATGTACCATTAAAAATGAGAAAAGGACATTTGAGGAGGGATAGAAACAATTACACACACAATTCAAACTACAATAATTAGCACAAGTAAATTCATTATATGTTAATTATGCATTATCACTTGATGCAACATGAACCTATCATTCACTTTTGATGCATGATTTACTACTGCTCCTAGAAAAAACATCTTGAAAGTATGTTTTTATACCTTTTTAATAAAATATCTTTGATAGGCTTGGGTTTTGCCGCAACGCGAGAGTCACCTACGCGCCGGTCATTTTGAATTCGGCTCACCAACTCTATACAAAAACCTAAACTATGACTACACTCTTTTAAGGGAGTATAGCGGCCAGTCCGGGTATCGAATCCACAAAGACAAGTTGCTAGAATTTAAATGGTTTATTACTTCTTAAACAAAAGATGAAAAAGGTAATTTTGCTAACTAAAAAAAAGATAACAAAAGGAAAAGATTAATCTAGGCGTGGACAAATTAAACTATGATTAACAAAGCAAATCAAAACTATAGGTTGAGTAGGGTATCCCTCACCCCGAGTTAATTAGTATAATGGTTACATGGGCTCACGAGTTATTAAGATTGCATCTCATTTCGACAGTTAATTAAACCCAAATTTTTCACACCCCTAAATTCGCATAAAAGTCTAATAAGATTTTGGCGTCAACAAATACCCCGAAAATTACGCACGCAAGGTCGTAAATACGGAGCATAGATGATACACCCCGCTAAATCTCCTAGGCGTAATAACTAGGATAACCCACTCGAAATAAATACATAAAACTCCATCACCAAAGCAAAGCAACCAATAAACACTTAGGTGAGTTCAATCCAACACAACCTAGACTAAATTAGCTAGAATGCATGGTAAAAGCGCGTATTTAAAGAAAGCGGTAAATCTACACTACAAAGCACGTAAATAAAGCATGTAAAAAAAGCAAGAAATACACATATTGGAACTTCGATTGATGAAGATGATGAAGGCTAGTGTTCTTACACAACCGCAACGGGCAAACCCACTATACGGATAAACCCTAGGAGGGAGAAAATTCCACACCCAAAATAATCTCCAAAACCTAGATCCCAAAGAGAAAACAAAGCAAAACCTAACTAAAACTAATTATTACAAGATATTATCTAAAAATGAGATATGTCTTCTATGTATACTAAGTTACGTAAAAGAAATAAAGAAAAGGGAAAAAGAAATGAAAAAGGGGATAAGTCTCAATTAACTAAAGAAATAAAAAGGAAAAGAAAATAGAAAATAGAAAGTGGGTAAGTAGCAGCAAATATCTCAGATTGAAACAGGGGACTGGTCGACCGGGGCCTCAAGTCGGTCGACTGCAAAAATGGAGAGGGCACACTGTCAACAAACCAAGGCAAAACATCAAAACCCGGTTGACCGGCGGCGGTGGTGCGGTCGACCGATAGCGCCAGAAGTAGCTCACTGCTACATCACAAATCAACCCCAAGCCATGGCTTTCATGGCTGTAAAGAAAATCGAGACCCACCTTGGCCGAAAACCCAACATGCGACCAGCAGTTATGTCTTTAGTCGAGACCCATATGCCTCCATTTTCGTGCCCATTCAAAGCAAAGGCCAGGCTCCAAAAGAAACCGACAACCTCCATCTCCAATTCCACCATAGCCAACAACCAACAACAACCAAGACCCATATGCACATGCGCGTGTGGTCAATATTCAAGCTCCAATTTCATACGAAAGTCCTCAATTTGGGACGAACCCAAAACCCGAGAAAAACTCGAGCCTAGGGCCAAATCGCCATATCTGAAATGAGTTTACTGCAAAAAACAAGTTAGGGACATTGAGGGAATTTATGAAATTGTTAATAAAAGAGAAAATGGACATGAAAGGAATTAATAAAAATTTTATTTTTCTTATAATTCTTTTCCGATTAAAGATCCCTGTTTCCTTCGTTCGGACTCCGGTTTGAGCACCGTTCACGGCCACGCAAAGATTGGCCCTAGAGCTACAACTTTCGTGAATACTTTAGGCAAAAATATCAAAGTGTGAAATTATGAAAGTGCCCCTAAACGTGCGTATCGCGACAAAACTTTATCGGAACGCGCCCAAACTTCATACTAAGCACTTTAATATATGTAACAGCTCAATTATACCTCAAATAATATGTTAGCATATAAAACGGAGGTTGTCTGATTGACGAGCATAAATTTAGATATTAAAGTACCCGTGGGGGCTAAAATACATAAGTTAAAAGCGTATAAAGTGCAATATTCAATATTAATCAATCTTGTTTACCAATATTTCCATACTAACTCTCTTTTGCAGTAAATGTCTAGAATATATATAGAAAAGAAAAAGTAAAAGGAAAAACATTATTGCAAGAATATATTGGTATTCCAAAACACCTCAATTTGCTCAAAATATTTATTTTTTTGTGGGAATAAAAATCTACTTTTCAAAACTCGCCTTTGCATTCCACTACTTCGGAATCCATTTTTTCCTAATAACAAAGGAGGAGAGAAATGATATGAGAAAATAAATCTAAAGGAAAAGCTAAAACAAAGGTGGAGACTTAAAATATTTTCTCTATATCAATTTAACTGACCTCATCAAATGGGGAAAGATTCTGAAAATAAAAGTATTTGCAAGTATAGAGATTTTGTATGACAACAATCCAATTGATATATGACATCACTTCACTATATTCTCTCTAATTTCCTTGAAATGAAAACATCAAGACATGATGTAACCTATGTCCAAGATTATATCAATCAAGAAACCAATAACCTCAAGAGAATCATCACCCAGAGAAGATATATATGATTAAGTCATACGTGTGATCAATAAAGTATCATTCATGGCATGAGAAGAATAAAGCATGCACTATATTAAAATCCAAAGATCATTATCCTCTCTCAATCCATGAGTTCATTCCTATAGATTCATAATCAAATAAACAAGAAGAATATACATGCACTCTTAACCATAAGAAGCATACTCGGTTCATGGCAATATCAACCTATTAGTACAAGTCCAATTTAAGCATTTTATAATCAAGGCTCAAATAACTTCATTCCATCCAACCATATATGTTAAATAACAATCAAAGCTATTAACAATCATAAACAACTAGAAGAAGATTTATTTATTCTATACATTCAAAGAGAAGTGATCAAACTCTAGAATACCCTCCCTGAGCTTTTAGTGATTGAAGAATGTTTGCAATGGTGTAAATCAACTTGTATGACCAAATAACCCTTCCCCAAACCCAAAATAACCCAGACATCAAGTCAGGCACTTTAAGTGAGTTTAAGTTGGCTTAAACTGCCCAATATGATTTGCCTCAAAATTAATCTTCAAAGAGAAGGGTTTTATGAATTTCAAGAGTGGTCCTAGGATTTTAAGTCGACTCAAAGTGCATAAGTATCCAAAAATCTAATGGCTAGTTTTCAAAATTTAAATTCCGAATCCCCCAAAATTTACCAAAGTACCAATGGCTAGTTTTCGAAAAATCCTATAAAAGGACTCTTTGTGAAAGAGCAAGAATTACAATGCTCAATATGTTTTTAAGTTTGGTTTATTCCATTAAAACCCACTTCATCATCATGTACATTCTCAAGACTTCAAATGAAGACAAATTAATGACCAAATGCAACAATCGAAGATCGATCATCACTACATTTATTGGAGAAGGTATATAAGGTTATTTATGTGTAATCTTTTCATTCAGGAGTATTTTCAAAGAGTTTGAAAACTTGAAATATTTTTCCAAAATGTTTTTTTGAAAAATTTACTAAGTCGTTATAATGACATTAGATGTCATTTGAACGATTTCCTATACTTTGTTAGAAATAACTTTGAACTTCGTTCGAACAAGATTGATTTTTGTAGCCTTTGGCAGGCTTTGGAATCTCGTTGGACCAGTCATTTGATGGGTGTTCGAATGAGAAAGGATAGTTCACGAACGAGATGTACCTTCATTTGATTGAGTCGCTGAAAATTACTTTTTACCTGATTTCAAATGCAATCTTTCGTGTCTCTCTCTTAAAGATTTTTCTCCCTATACATAGAGATGCAGAGTTGCATTTTAAACTAAGCCTTTTAGACATTTTTTGTGACCGAACTCTTTTATTTTTTCAATTCAAACCCCTTGGATAATTTTAGATTACTTTATCAAATTAAGAAAAAAATAATCTATGTTCATAAACTTGAAGTTAATTCTTCACTGCTAAATATAGGAATACAATTTCCTGATACTGATCGGCGGACATCGAGGCAAGTGGAGCTTAATGTGGGAAGTTGTTGGATATGCATAACTTGTTGTAAATAACTTAAAAGCATGACATTACTATATCACTTAGTGGAGCTCCAAGTTTTTTAAGTCTCTAGATCTCATTTTCTAATACCTAGTTGTAACAGTGCTGAAATATAGGCTTTGCCCGAAAGGGATTTTTCCTCATCTCCTATCTTATGTTTGTGGTTGTTTGGGATTAAATTTATATTCAATATCTTGCATGGTTAGATTCACCTGATTTAATCAAGATAAAATTTAGACTAAATAGAATTTGTCTTTTCTGTGTGTGTGACCTAGTTTATGATCTATACATATAATCGGACCACTTCGCATTTTTTCAATTTGGTATCAAAGCTTGTTTATATAAGTTACTTATATGAATCTTGGTGGTTATATAGATAAATCATGATGGCACTAATTATGCCTATTAGAAAGATTAAATGAGATCGTCTCTCAAGTTGATTGATGAGTGCGTCCGGCTTGTTATTGACAGAGTGTGAACTCCTCCCACTATAACTAATAAACATGTCATTAGTCTCAAGTTAGTCTCTAATTAGACTAAGGAGGACCTTAGGCTGTGCAATCTTAACTCTCGAGGTTTAAATGCAATTTTTAGTACTATTACACAAGAAGAATTTCATCGCATCATAATGTGCACCACTTCTAAAGAAGCTTGGGGCATCCTCCAACTCATACAAGAGGGTACCAATTATGTCAAAGCTTTTAAGATTCAAAAACTCACCACACAATTTGAGACCATAGGCATGAATGAAATTTACACTTTTATTGAATTATATGCACATATGTCTGATATTGTGAATACTTGTTTGAATTTAGGTGAGTAAATTCATGAAGTGAGAGTGGTTGAGAAAATTCTAAGGTCTCTCCCGTCTCATTTTAGTGCTAAAGTCATCGTCCTAAACTCTTTGGGATTCTAAACACGATTTGGTTTAAGAGATCGTAGGTGATCTTCAGACTTATGAATTAGACATGTTCCTCAAAACCAAAGGGAAAAGAAGGAAGAGCTTTAAAAACTTAATCAAAAGAAAAGGTTTTGACTCCGATTCCGAAAATGATCTAGATGATCTTGCCCTATTTGCAAAAAAAATTAAAAAAATTCTCAAATTCAATAAATAAAATTCTTCCAAAGTTGAAAACAAAAGTTTTGAGAAAACTAAAAATTTCAAAGCGGGATAGAATACTTTTGATAATGATAAACAGAGAGCTAGAGGTGAGTACCCTAGAAAAGTTGAATCAGAGAGATGTTATGAGTGAGATGGGAATGGTCACAAATACCACGAGTATCCCACTAGGCTTAAGAGATAGGAAAAAGGCAAAGCTGCATATAATGCCACTCTAAGCGATCGTGATTTCGAGTAGGTGGATTCCGGAGTGAATCACCATACGAACCTAATTTTTGTGCATTCATGATTAGTCACGTTAGCACTACTATTATATCCCATACCAATGAGGACACTTCTGAACGTGATAGCCTTGGTAATATGTCTGACGATCTGGACGAGAGTGAGGGTGATGAAGAAAATTTGAGAGAGGGGGAGTGTGGCTTCCAATAAGCTTACATCAAACTTTACACCGAGACTTTAAAAACCAAAAAGCAAAATAAATATTAAACTCTTAGGGTATTGGCTTTAGAAAAAGGAGTTGAAAGTTTTGAGAGAATGTGAGGCATCAGTGAGTCAACTTGAGAATTAAAAGTTTATTTGTGTGAGCAAATTATTATGGTAAGTAGGAAAAAGACTGTTTTGAACAACAAAGTGCTAGCCTTACGAGAGATCTTCAATCATCATTGGAGACTCGTGAGAAACTTGAAGCCTATATTTCCTAACTCGAGAAAGATCTCAAACATGCCTCAGAGATCAAGGTGTGACACCCCGCCTAATTAAATACCGGGTGATCAGTCCTTTATTAAATTAAAAATCAAGGTGAACGGTTGGTTCATTATTAGTATCACTGTCGCAGAAAAAAATTCCAATTTTAACTCCCTAAATAATTAAGCTAAGTGTCAAAATAATTTTAAAACCTTTTTTCCATTTTATTAAATTCGAATATGAAAACCTTTTTAAATAACCAACAATATAAGAACTCTGACATATTAAAGATGGATAGTAATACACAAGAATTAGATTCATCCATATAAACCAAACCAGTTTAAACTATAAATAAAACCATCCTGGCAGTAATTAAATCCCAAAGAGTACCAACTAATGGAAATATAAAGGAACGTAAATCTCTGACAACAATCCAAATAAAATAGAGAAACGGGCGACACAAGACCTAACTAATAAGGACTAAAAATAGGAGTAGAATCAACAACGAGGTCTTCTAAGCAATGGCCTGCAACTCCCACGTAAGCTGCAGCGCGTTCGAACCAAAGAACCTAAGCATGACACCCCTGTGGCTGGGCACCTATATAATATACAAATGTATATACAATAGAGAAGAAATAACAGGAAACGCAATAGAACCCGAGTGTAAAACAGTTTAAAATTAGTTTATCATGTATTTAAAATGCTTACCGGCTAATGCAATTACCATGTTAGTATGCGACACTCTCTTGAGAATTCTCACCTCTCATTCTAGTGTGCACGCCTATCGTACTAATAAATCTCTTAAGTTTCTCTAACTTATTCCATAAGGTTTTATCAGGTGACAAGCGAGGTTATGATATTTACTTTAGGAAATCATTCTCTTTGAGATTTCTACGTTATTAAGAACAACTCATTATCCTTATAAAGTTACCGAACGGTTATAATAAAATTGAAGCATTTATTCATTACTTATCTACTTATACGCACAGTAGACAATTCCCATATAGATATATGTATATATATTAGTCACACATATAATAGATATACTAACGGCACCCCACATAAAATCTATGGTGCTGGAATACTCTGCTATCAAGTCCCCGTATCACACAAACTAATGGAAATACTAGTCCAGAATCACTCTCGAACTGTATTAACACAATACACAAACAACTGGAGGCGAAGCATAGTTCCAGGTCCTAAGAGGTCAGCACATACCCTCACATCTCTTAGAACATCTTACTTTCATTTTCGGATAGCCTGTATCGAGGATACTATCTTCTAGGGTACGAATCAATATCCCCATAAAGGTCCAATCGAGATGCGCGGAAACCCCCGTGATAGCAAGTAGCCCGGGTATGATTTTTACATAGATATATAATATGCACAATCACAGATTCATATATATAAATATTCACATTTCTACATTAGGTGCGTCCACAACCCATAATTATAATTATCCACTCTTAGCACATTTTTACTTGATTATCTCGCATAATGGATTTGACACTTTTATTCTCATATATATAAGTTACTCCACACCTACTTCTCGTCTCTCGAAGTATTCTAACTCACTAAGTATATTTTCAGTAGGCAGTCTCACTTACCTTCTAGTCTCACTTCCTTACAAGTCTCGAACTTTTATCAAACGTACGCATATTTCATATGTGTGAATAACTCCTCGTTAACCCTTAATTTCATCTTACATTAAATTCTTACTCAACGGAGTTTACCTAGCCCCTACTGGTCCTATTTATATCCCATCATGCTCCCACATTGATAATCAAGGGTTACTACGCATTTTAATCGGATTAAACCAAGGTTCTAAAAAACGCGGGGCGTGATCGAGGCGTGGAGGCCAAGCCTTAAGCCTAAGCGGGCCTTAGGCGTAAAAAGGCTTGAAAAGGCGTTTAGTCCTTTTTAATATATTTTTATATTTTTTAATCATAACAAGGCTATTAAAATACTAAATTTGTACATATCATAAAAATATGTTTGAATATTTGTAAATTAAAATACTATTTGATTATTTTGGATGAGATAATGCTCCAGTTTGTAAAAAAAATCTTTAAAATGCAATATCGTTTCACTAAAGCATTGTTGTTTTTAGAGAAAAAGTGTGCCTTAAGGGTTTTACCAAGCATAAGGCGTCAAAAACTTAAGGCGAGGCGTTTCTCCCAAGCCTCAAGCCTAGGCGCGCCTAGGCGGAGCTTAGGCGAGTTTTTTAGAACAGTGGATTAAACCAACGGAAGAAAAATATGTTGTTTTCCAGGAGGGGTCGATCGATCGATGTAAAGGGTTCGATCGATCGATCATCGATCGATCGATGTTCTTGGGTCGATCGATCGATCAAGCAGTTCTTGCCCAGAAACTGCAATTTTAACCTACGGGTTTCATCTTCCAAATTTCTCCAAAACATCATTATCGATTCCCAAACTCGAAAATAACATTACTACTAGTTATTTATACATATATGCATGATTCCCTATGTGCAACATATACAAATTCATCAACGGCATTGTATTAAAGGGCCAATTTGTCTTAGTTATCAATAACCCTAATTTTTCACTAAAATTCCATTGTTCTAATTCTTTTTCCAGATTTATCACTTCTAAATTATTCCAATTTCGTTGGTAATCCTCTACATATGATTTAGATTCCAGAATTTATTTATTTTCTCTATAACATGTGATTGGGTTCTCTAAATCATTAAATTCTTCCATGAAACATAGGTTCAACCATCCTAATCTAACATGGTGAGACATTAACTAAAAGAGAAGCAAGATAGATACTTGCCTGAAAAATGAGTTTCTAATTTGTGGAAGAAAGTGGTACGGTTGCATTCTCCGTCGCGCGATCTACGACTCGGTGGTGGTGGCGGTGCAAACAGTTGAGTTTTCGGCTTTGAATTGCTTGGGAAGCTTTCCCACTTCTTCTCTAATGGCCGTTCTTTGATTTTTCTCTTGTTAACCCTAGAGGACAACTCCTAAAGGCTGATATATCCTTAGGAAATTCGTGGGTTTAATTGCCCAAAAATACGAAATGTCCATAATACCCTCCCGGGATGCTAATTAGGCCTAAAAACTCCCCGAGACCCAAACTAAACCCTCGGGTACATTATTTTGACTATCTCGACCCTTTCGGACACATTGGCGCACTCGAAATGACTATACACCCGAGTTATAATTTATTCACTTTTAATAATAATAATTTAGTCCCGACACGACACAGGCGCGTCCTGACTTAATTTCCATAATTGTCATATTAATTCCTCGTGACAATTTTAATAAATTCAATACTACATATTACTCTACTCAATAAGTAATATTTAACAAAGCAACAATTTTCCAATAATTACTAACTCTCATCACGCTATTAACATTTAAAACAAATTTTTGGATTAATATTAAATTAATTTATCTCAATTAAATTTAATAAATCCCTAAATTTAAAAGCCATAAAAATACGGGGTATTACGTACTTCCCCCCTAATAACGGAATTTCTCCCGAAATTCGAAAAATAAGGTCTATCTTGTATCATCTGTAACAAGGTATAAGGCATCTAATTCCCACAACATCGAAAGAGGACTACAAATCTCAATCTCATCAATTTAAAACAACAAAATTTTCTTGAATAAATATAACTAGAGTAAATTTTCAATGCTCTATACAACAAAATAAATAAATACAAGTCGTCTCATCTTGTATTAAAAATTCGGGACACCTTATCAGTACGTTAATTATCTACATAGTAAGGCGCTCAATCACTATAGCCCCCGCCTCACCGCAAGCTTGTTTAACCCTCTCATTAAAGACACTTCTCATTGTGCTTTTAACCAACAACATTCGCATAAGACATGCCAATACATTATTAATTCCTTATTATTTAAATATCATTGGGAGGTCGCACCTCACTACCTGAGAACCACTCGAATTTATTGAAACACAAAACTCCCATTCTGAGAGAAACCATACGAACATCTGACCACTCTTATTCGCCTAAAACAGTAGTGAAATTCCACCATAGTCGTCAGACTCTAACTCACCCAATCCAAAATTTTGATTATCCGCTCATCTCTTAACGTTCAGAGTAAGAAAAGTTAAGTTTTTTTTTCCCACACTAAATCCTCAATAAGCATCTTGTTCACAATAATTAGGTACGATTGCTCCCACGTAACCCTACCATTAGGTAATATCCTCCCTCAATTATCGTATTATACTCCACTTGCTAGCTATAACCGTTGTGAAAAATAAATGATTACAATGAACCCAAAATTACTTTCACACTGCTCCACTAATGGTTAATCACCGCTCGCGTACTCCTCGAATTATGGGTGATACAACCTGCTCAAAACGAAACGATATCCCCACTGCTTCCTGAAATCCCGTATTGAAGGTGGGATTCAAAAATCTTATCCTAATTCAGAAAAATACTGTGTAGGACCACATACCGGCGCGATTTTCCCTTATAAAGGAAGATTGGGTCACACTAGCTAATATTGTAACTCACCCCAAAGGAATGTCAATCACTTCCTTCTTTGGCATCTTATTCCACACGTTCGAAGGAACTCTTGATCTTACCTTGAGGTGGTCAACCCATCCAAGAAACTTTACCGACTTTATCGGCCTCTTCCATTATAGGAATTGTTGATAGCCCCAAAAGTCTTTGGTTGTTCCTCTTGTTCCAACCGATTTCTATTTATGAGTGGTGCCCACGGAGACTACTCAATATGTCCCGCTCGACATCGACTTCTACTTGTTATGTCTCACATTAGGTGACACTTAATACTCCCCTTCTTTCCTTTGTGTATACTGAAAATTCTGACCCATGCACTTTTCTCCACGATGTGCACTTCTGGACCTTTTTATACCATACTAACATCTTCACTCTTTGTATGCACCAGCCTCTCTCAACATTAGTCTAATTCCAGCTCTGCTCCGAGTGTTCTCCATCATAATTTGAATTCTACCCTTCTCAAGGAATACCCCTTTTTAAATGGCTTCCCATAACTTTCCAACCAGATTCGGTGTGCTACTCTGAATACAAATATATAGATTTATCATTTCTCACACGGCTCTCAATCCACCCTACCACTTACACTTCGTTATTTTAATCCCACAAGCATTTATTCCACACGTCTATTGCCACATCCCTACAACTCGGACGATTCAAACATCATCTAACCAGGATGCCCACACACCCTATAAACCGTGCATACTAGTGTAAGCATCATATACGCTTCACACATAACACCCAATTCTTTCTTTTCCTTGTGCTCACAACGTGCTTACAAAACTCGGGTACTCTTAATTACCCTAGAAATTGAAATTTCAAATCCTCTTTATCATCGTTCCACCCCTCAACTCGTGGTGATAAGATAAAACTTTCAATGCTTTCTTAATACCCGACCGGCTCCACTGGCCTTAATTCATAATTCAACTTCTAATTTACAGATATAAATACCTGCTCCTATTACGACCGAGGTACTAAACTCATAGACTAATGACCAAACATCTTCCTACTTCTAACCTTTCACTAAGTTTCATGCGTGGGATGTCTCGCAATGCGAAATCCAAACAAGGAACCCCCCGATAC
Source organism: Sambucus nigra (assembly GCA_949130495.1). Classification (NCBI taxonomy): domain Eukaryota; kingdom Viridiplantae; phylum Streptophyta; class Magnoliopsida; order Dipsacales; family Adoxaceae; genus Sambucus; species Sambucus nigra. The sequence goes on along the minus strand of OX422223.1, from coordinate 259,501,883 downwards.
ACTACTACCTAGCATTTTCGGTTATCGAAATTCGTTAGGCCCTCCGTCCATAGCATGTACCCCTTTATTCCGTCTCTTAATAGAAAAGTTACATCTCTTCTCGTAATTACACTTAACAAAGAACATTCCGTTAATTTCACTATCATTCAGCATTGGTGGTAATCACATTCCATAAACCTCGAATACATACCATCGGGATTCTCGAAATCCTGTCCCCAAGCATATGGGTATAACTCTTAACTCTCACATCTCTAAAGGATAGATATATCAATGCGCTCTTCCTATCACCAAGTTCTGAGCGCTAAACATAATAATGAGTTAAATCTTTTCGCTCAACAGTGAACCCAATACATACTGAATCATAATAATAAAGTCCCTACACACACCAGGATCGAATATCTCAAGCCCACTATCCCCTCCAAAGCTTCTAGAATAGAAAATATAAGTGTGAGTCCGACCCTCTCGCAGCTGAGGCCTCGCCAGAACAAAACATGCTGCACTAATGCAACCATTCCGATAGCCTTGTAATAACTGCCTACTATCGTACTACCCATTACTATAAAGTTGTAACCAAGACAATATCATACTCGTTTATCACATCACTAAAATGAGTAATCTTAATAAAGTATATAACACTATTAATACACCCATTTATCCTCCGCGGATAGCACCAAGGATAATCCCACTACACTAGGGAAAATATTCACATAATAATAATGTTTATAATTATACGCACTAACTTGTCTCACATGATAATCTAGCAATGAACAAAATATAGTGACTCGCTCGTGTCACATAAAACACACCTCATCCTCTGAGGATAAAACTCATACTTCTACCTTGCCAATCGTCTTGACTGCACAAATGGTCCCCAGACGTAACACGTTTGTCCAAACCAAACCAAAAAATACTTTAATCATTGTCTTATACTAGGCATCCTACTCTTATCCCTTTACTCACTTCGGGAAAACGTTAACGCATGAGAATCACTTTACAAAAAATACCTCTACACATGATCCACTTATCACCTGTCATACTAACCATATTAGGATTGTCCTTCTCGAACTTTGGTACGCTCAATTCCTGGTGGTTACCCCCGTTATTCACTTAGCTTTGTTGGCCCTAAGGAACGTGCTACTGGCTTCAATAACCCTTACTGAATTCACCATTGCTTGGTAAGAATTTAGATATCTGAATCATTTAAATGAGCCCTCCGATGGATCTCCCCCTTGCGGTGTTTTACTAACTATTTTTCATCTAAACTCAATTTCAAATAAGTCTTTCAATTATGTTAGCTCCCTTCATAAGAGCGTTAAGATCTCTTCGGACGACGCGTGATGTTGTCACCATATGGATCGACTGTCCAACCGAATTCTATTTAAGTGTTGTCAATCTTTCCTCACTAGTCGATTTCCCCTTTGAAATCTTCTCTACCATTGGTATCCACTCCCGCTGATACAAAATTTGCTAAAAGTCTAAATCCATTTACAAATGGACCCATGTTCGTCCCTTCCGTAATGGGTTCAGCACGATATTCATATCTTATCCTGAACAACTAAGGAAAGAATGTGCGATTAAAATGTACCTAAGGTCCTTTCATTGACGCAACATTTTCACTACTAACGGTGGTGGTTGACTGCCACTATTATAACTTTTCTCCCCTGAGTCAAGAAAAATCTTACCCTAAATTTTCACTTCTAATTAACCACACTCCACTCTATTTCCAAGACTTTGAATATATTACCTTCGTTGGGTAACACACACAATTCCCGTAAGTCTAGAATCTCCGTTGATGACTCTCCTCAATTTTACCTTTCGACCCTCTCACAATCATACCACGTTGGGTCAAATTTGTCCTCACTTTCGACTATAGCAGCACTTGAAATTTTTAGGTTGTGTCCTAGTTGTCTTTACAATCCTGGCATCTCGTTCCCTAATAGGGGTGACCTCGACTTTGTTTGTCATCCTCGAATATACCTTACAACCTCGACTAAGCCCTGCCTCCGAATGTCTGCCTAACGGCCCTCGTCTGATATCCTTCATCGCTCGTCACACGTACACATCCGAACGCAATTAGAATCCACTAATACACATACATTATAGCTGGAGAATGGAATCTCACCATAGAAACCAACAATCCTAAACATAGGGATCTATATCAAACAAAGCAATGCTTGAAGCATAATAAGCCGCACAGACCCTAAAGGACACTAGAACCTGATGCTCTGATACCACCTGTGACACCCCACCTCATTAAATACCGGGTGATCAGTCCTTTATTAAATTAAAAATCAAGGTGAACGGTAGGTTCATTCTTAGCATCATTGTCGCAAAATAAAATTTCCAATTTAAACACCCTAAATAATTAAGCTAAGTGTCAAAACAATTTAAAAACCTTATTTCCATTTTATTAAATCCGAATATGAAAACCTTTTTAAATAACCAACAATATAAGAACTCTGACATATTAAAGATGGATAGTAATACACAAGAATTAGATTCTTCCATATAAACCAAACCAGTTTAAACAATAAATAAAACCATCCAGATAGTAATTAAATCCCAAAGAGTACCAACTAATGGAAACATAAAGGAACGTAAATCTCTGACAACAATCCAAATAAAATAGAGAAATGGGCGACACATGCCCTAACTAATAAGGACTAAAAATAGGAGTAGAATCAACAGCAAGGTCGTCTAAGCAATGCCTGCAACTCCCACATAAGCTGCAGTGCGTTTGATCCAAAGAACCTAAGCATGACGCACCTGCGTTTGGGCACCTGTATAATATATATATATATATATATATATATATACAAGAGAGAAGAAATAACAGGAAACGGGTCAAAGCCCCAGTGTAAAACAGTTTAAAATTAGTTTAGCAAGTATTTAAAATGATTACCGGTTAATGCAGCAACCATGTTAGTATGCGACACTCTCTTGAGAATTCCCACCTCTCATTCTAGTGTGCACGCCTACCGTACTAATAACTCTCATAAGTTTCTCTAACTTATTCCATAAGGTTTTATCAGGTGACAAGAGAGGTTATGATATTTACTTTAGGAAATCATTCTCTTCGAGATTTATACGTTATTAAGAACAACTCATTTACCTTATAAAGTTCCCGAACGCTTACAATAAAATTGAAGCATTTATTTATTACTTTTCTACTTATATGCACAGTAGAAAGTTCCCATATAGATATACGTATATATATTAGTCACACATATCATAGATATACTAACGGCACCCCACATAAAACATATGGTGCTGGCATACTCTGCTATCAAGTCCCCGTATCACACAAACTAAGGGAAATACTAGTCCAAAATCACTCTCGAACTGTATTAACACAATACACAAACAATTGGATGCGAAGCATAGTTCCAGGTCCTAAGGGGTCAAAATATACCCTCACGTCTCTTAGAACATCTGACTATCATTTTGGGATAGCATGTATCGAGGATACTATCTTCTAGGGTACGAGTCAATATCCCCCATAAAGGTCCAATCGAGATAAGACTGTCTCGGTGCGGAAACCCCCGTGATAGCAAGTAGCCCGGGTATGATTTTTATACAGATATATAATATGCATAATCACACAGTCATATATATAAATATTCACATTTCTAAATTAGGTGCGCCCACAACCCATAATTATAATTATCCGCTCTTAGCACATTTTTACTTGATTATCTCGCATAATGGATTTGTCACTTTTATTCTCATATATATAAGTTACTCCACACCTACTTCTCGTCTCTCGAAGTATTCTAACTCCCTAAGTATATTTTCAGTAGGCACTCTCACTTACCTTCTAGTCTCACTTCCTTACAAGTCTCGACCTTTTATCAAACGTACGCATGATTTTATATGTGTGAATAACTCCTCGTTAACCCTTAATTTCATCTCACATTAAATTCTTACTCAACGGAGTTTACTTAGCCCCTACTGGTCCTATTTATATCCCATTATGCTCCCATAATAATAATCAAGGGTTACTACGCATTTTAATCGGATTAAACCAACAGAAGAAAAATATGTTGTTTTCCAGGAGGGGTCGATCGATCGATGTAATGGGGTCGTTCGATCGATCATCGATCGATCGATGTTCTTGGGTCGATCGATCAATCAAGCAGTTCTTGCCCAGAAACTGCAATTTAAACCTACGGGTTTCATCTTCCAAATTTCTCCAAAGCATCATTATCGATTCCCAAACTCAAAAATAACATTACTACTAGTTATTTATACATATATGCATGATTCCCTATGTGCAACATGTACAAATTCATCAACGGGATTGTATGAAAGGGCCAATTTGTCTTAATTATCAAGAACCCTAATTTTTCACTAAACTTCCATTGTTCTAATTCTTTTTCCAGATTTATCACTTCTAAATTATTCCAATTTCGTGGGTAATCCTCTACATATGATTTAGATTCCAGAATTTATTTATTTTCTCTATAACATGTGATTGGGTTCTCCAAATCATTAAATTCTTCCATGAAACATAGGTTCAACCATCATAATCTAACATGGTGAGACATTAACTAAAAGAGAAGCAAGATAGATACTTGCCTGGAAATTGAGTTTCTGATTTGTGGAAGAAAGTGGTACGGTTGCGTTCCCCGTCGCGCGATCTACGACTCGGTGGTGGTGGCGGTGCAAACAGTTGAGTTTTCGGCTTTGAATTGCTTGGGAAGTTTTCCCACTTCTTCTCTAATGGACGTTCTTTGATTTTTCTCTTGTTAACCCTAGAGGACAACTCCTAAAGGCTGATATATCCTTAGGTAGTTCGTGGGTTTAATTGCCCAAAAATACGAAATGTCCATAATACCCTCTCGGGATGCTAATTAGGCCTAAAAACTCTCCGAGACCCAAACTAAACCCCCAGGTACATTATTTTGACTATCTCGACCCTTTCGGACACATTGGCGCACTCGAAATGACCATACACCCGAGTTATAATTTATTCACTTTTAATAATAATAATTTAGTCCCGACACGACACAGGCGCGTCCTGACTTAATTTCCATAATTGTCATATTAATTCCTCGTGACAATTTTAATAAATTCAATACTACATATTACTCTACTCAATAAGTAATATTTAACAAATCAACAATTTTCCAATAATTACTAACTCTCGTCACGCTATTAATATTTAAAATAAATTTTCGGATTAATATTAAATTAATTTATCTCAATTAAATTTAATAAATCCCTAAATTTAAAAGCCATAAAAATACGGGGTATTACACAAGGTCACTTTAGAAGACACATCTAAGAAGGTTAAAAAGATGTTCCTCAGTCACGCGTTAGGTTTTAACGAGAGGCGGGGGATAGGTTATGATGTTTCATCCACTTTTAATACTACACCTGAACCATTTCCCAAGTTTGTGATGGATCCTTATGGGCCTCGACCTAACCCACCAAAGATAACTCGTCCTATGAATTTTATATAAGGTTGACCCAACCCAATCAATGTTTGTCCCCATTGAAAATAAAAAGGTCACCTTGGGGAGTTTTATTTTAAGCTAAGAAGAGTTTCTCACAGATGCTCCCACGCATCGCCATGAAAACTTTACTAGTCTTCGAGAGCAAGTGGTGTTTTAGTCAAGACTTCTCAATGTTTTTTATGGAGGAGTTTAAAAGGATTCCACTTATTTTGAGAACACCTCTTGGACAAATGATTCGAGTCACGACTTATATCTAATATAGGGTGTGTCTTATATTGCTATATTTTGTCCCTATTACTATAGTGCATTCTTATGTTTATATTTTTGAAAAATTCAAAAGGATTTTCTTTTATTTTAGAAAAAGTTTCAAAAAAATTTAATTTTTTTATTTTTGATAATAAAATTCAAAAAGATTTTTGTATTTTATTTTACACCATATATGGATATGCATTTAAGATGTTCGTGTAAGCACGTGAGAACGCCCGACAAAGATGGTCACAAATAAAGAGTCCAATATTTTTATGTTTTTCAAATTTTTAAACATTGAGCCTTTAAACAAAATTAATCCGATTAAACTTAGCATCAATTTTAAACTTTTCATGTGAAAACCCGATTTACCCAATTTTATGTTCTTACCCTAAAGCATGCATCTAAGGTGATAGCACAAAAAGTAAATAAATCAATCCACAAGATGCCGATGTACGAGGAAAATCACAAAGGGAAAAACCTCTGTGGCCCATCCAACAATTCACTATGATACAGTTTTATAAAGTATAGATAGTAGACTTACACAATGACCCGATCCCCCATAAGCCTTGTCGCTCTTCTATCTTCAATCTCTCCTCCAAAGTGCGATGTATAAATCCACCTATGCAAGCTACCATTACACACGAATCCACGCACACCTCGGTATCCACCGATAATGCTCAATAACCGTCAAACACCACAAACGGTACACACGGAGTCCATTGCACAAACTAGTTTTTTCTAGATGAAATAAACAAACTTTGGTGCCTAATATCAAGATCTCAAAGTATATAAATTATGGAACTTGAATATTTAAACGTGTAGGGTGAAACTTGGGACTTGGAACTTTTGTAAATATGGGTAAAATCATTTTTTGCCAAAAGTTCTTTAAAATTATGATTCCAACCGTCCTTAAATACTATGTACACAATTTTCGAGGTGGTGGTTCGTTCGAACGAAAACCAGGGTCATTCAAATAAGAATCACATCTCGTGTGAACGTAAACCCATGTTCGTTCGAACGAGAATGCAATCTCTTTTGAACCATTTTCAAATGAGCTTCTAATGAGTTTGGTCATCCTCGTTTGATCCTTATTCTAACGAAATCATGTTGTCGTTCTAATAAGCCGTAATGCCGTTCGAACGAAAAATACATTTTCGTTTTAACGAGTTTATAACTCGTTCTAACGAAATTATACTCACAAAAAATTTCTTGAGAAAATATTAAAATACAGTTCCAAAGAATTTAAATAAAAAGCCAACACCGTTAAAATATTTCCAAGGACACATGATAAATACGCATTCATACCTGTGAGGTCCTCGACAAACGTAAAGAAAAACTTGGCACGATAAACATGGCATGACATATCCAGTCTTTGAAACTTGGTCTTTACCTCTTCATCAGGGACGTAGCCAGGAATTTTCATATGTGGGGGCTACAAAATTGTTAAGAAAAAAATTAACAAGCATAATAAAAAAGGCTTAATATTCAATTGAAGATTTGTGACATAATTACAACTACAATTATCCTCGACGACTTTTCATAGATTGAAAGCGTTGAATGATACGCTCATTATCAATAACATCAGATACATCCTTTTCCACATACACGATCAAGTTATCATTCATCCATTGATCTTCCATCTTTTTGCGTAATGAAGTCTTTATGAGATTCATAACCGAAAACACCCTTTCCACGGAGGCAGTGGCAACCGATAATATCAACGACAAAGTCACAAGCAAATAAACCAATGAAAATACCTCAATTTTCTTTGTCTCAGCCATCTTTTTTGCAAGAGAAGAAAGTCCACACAATCCTTGAAAGGTGGGATTAGATTGGACATCAAGAAAATAATTTTCAAGTTGAATATCAAGTTCAATGAGTTGGAAGTTTGAAAATTCATTAGGATAAAAATGGGCAAGGCGAATTAATTTTACATTGTCAAATGCAATAAACACATCATCGGGACAAAGGCATGCTACACAAAGTAGTAACTCGGTGTTCGCCTCAGTGAAATGTTCATTAAGCTCATGAAGTTGCATATCGATGCCCGCATAAAATAACTCAACACAATAACGATGCAAATTTGTCATTTTTGCCACTTTACGTTTTGATCTTTTTATAGCAACGTACATCATCCATAATAGGAACTTCAATTTAAAGTTTCTCACAAAATGTACAAACTTCATCAAACAACAACACCCATCCATCATCCCGCATCATTTGTAGTCGCTGCATGCATACCTGGACTAAAGGCATAACATTTACAATATCTTGATATTTCCTTTGCAATGCTTTTGATAATTCATTTGCAAACCCCAATACATTTTTCATTAAATGCATACAAAAAACAAATTCAAAGGTATGTAATGAATCCATACCATTTTTTGCATCAAATCTATGGAAGGGGTTGATAGCATCCACTTTGACAATCTCAAGAACACCAATTACGAAAGAGAACATGCTCATCAAACTAAGTAAAGTGCAAAAATGTGATCCCCATCGAGTGTCACCCCGACGTTGGAGAGAAGTACTCTGATCTAGTCCTTTCCCCGTTTAAATCTCACCCTTTCCAATTGCATAATTGTTCACGAAGAAGATCACGACAGTTACACGAGGCTCCGACTAGATTAACAACACTAGAAACCAAGGTAAAAGGAGTCATAATATCATCATTTTTCTTTGCCACAATAATAAAAGCCAACTGTAGTTGATGAGCAAAAAAATGAACATAAAAAGCATATGCATTCTCCCTCAAAATAAGTGTTTTGAGACCATTGAATTCACCCCTCATATTACTTGCTCCATCATAACCTTGACCACGTAGTCTAGAAATGCTCAACCAATGGTTTGCAAAAAGACTATATGTGGCCATCCCGGTCAGCGCAGCGTTCGTTCTGGGAAGAGAGGAGAAAGAGGATCCCCCGGGGAAGAAACTGCGTCGCGATCGTACCCTTCTCTTCGAAAAGGGGGCTTCGGTCGTCGTCGGTATGGGGTGAATGTAAAAAGATAGAGTCGCCAACCTATTTTGCTCAAAATAGGCAAAAGAATATATTGCCACTTCGAGAGAGCGGCATCAAGAACAAACTGATACATGCGAAACCAATAGATCAGAGGTCCGGGGGCTAAGTTACAGAATGGGAAGGTGTTAGGCACCCATCCCTCCCTTTCGGTCTCTCGTGGGCAAATATTAATATTTTCCTTTACCCCCGTGAAGTGTGTGCATGTGTTTATATAATGGATATTGGAATCGTTCGACCCCCCCATACCATGGAAAAGATAGGGTGAGGTCATCCATAGGAATATTCCCAAAGTAATAATAAATATAGAAGATAGAATATGAGCATTCATCGAGATATTGATCGTTATGGGGAAACGATAATATATGTGGGATGAAGCGCGAAGAAGCATGTTATATGTATATGTATGATAAAAATGAGGGATTTGAGAAATTTGGAAAAATAGGAGAAGTTGGAAAATTGAAAAGTTGGACTCGAGTCTCGAATTTTAATCCAAGACACCTACGTAGCCTATAAAGGCATCAAAGTCCACATAGTTCGAATGTAGAACAGGTGTGGTGTTTATCTCATAGATTCAACGGAATTTTATTAGGGGTGTGTGTAGAAAATGTGTTTCTAGTTTGGGAAAAAGTGTGGTGGATAATTCCGTTCGGAATTTATGGGTGTAAACCTTTTTTATTTGTTTTTGGGTGTTTATGAAAAATAGAGTATGTGCAGTATACTAATAAAAGTGTAGATGTTAATATGTATGAACTATAATGAAACTAGATTATGAATCTAAAGTAATTTACGCAAAACAAGAGATTAAAAGAGAGGGAGAAGGAATTGGACCTTCTTTTAGAGCTTGAGCTTGGATCTTGGACGAACTCCTTTGAATGTTGATGGATGTTGATGAGAGAAAGGGGTGTTTGCCAAATTGGGTGTGAAAAGGATGGGTATTTAGGCTTGAATGAGATTTTTCTAATGGAACTTTGCTGACTTCGAGAGAATGTTCCTGAGATCACTGATGCTGATGGGTTTTTGTGTTGTCTCTTGGGAATGAGGTCATGGCACTTATTTATAAGGAAAAAAAGGGTGCCGATCGACCTACCCCTGGGGTGTCGATCGATAGGTCACCCTTGACACTGTGCCGATCGACAAGGTTCAGGACTTGCCAATTGGCAGTCCCGTGCAAACTTTTCTGGAAAAATAACTGTAGAACACAAATCGTTTATCCGAATTATGCATGGGTCATACTGTTAGAAAGTTATTTCATAGGCCTTAGAGAGTCCTTTGGACCTCTCCCGGGTCTGAGAGATGGCTTTGGGTCAAATGTGGCTTGGAAGCTCACATCGGTCCTTTGGACGGGAGCTTGTCGAACGCAAACGGATCATTCGTCTGCATGGTAAATCAAAAATACGCACATAATGGACCGTTGAAAATTCTAGGAGATGTACTTCGACATTCCAAAGAGTTTCACTCGGTTTGGAAAGTTGACCTTGGTCAACCGGGGCCCGAAAGCGCCCGATGACCTCTCGAAGTAAAATGGCTCGTCCGTTCGCACTGTAGGTCAGAATCGTGCACGGGGTGGATCATTAGAAAGGGTATTCAGTGCCCCTCAGAGATTCATTTAGTCTCATTCGAGCTTAAGAGTTGACTTTGGTCAAACAGAGATCGGGAGCACCAAGTGGACTCCAAATCGATTTTTGGAGGAAAACTGATCATTCGTCCAAATGATTATGTTATTTCGTGCACGGGGCGGACCATTGGAAAGGAGTTTCAGTACCCTTCAAAGAGATTTTTCTCTGACGGTGGAGTTTATTGGGGTCAATTCGGGGCCCGGGAGCGCCTGATGGCCTCTGAATCAGTTTTTGATAGTGAAATGGTATGTTCGTCTGAACCGTTATGCCGATTTGCGCATGGGGTGGACCGTTGTAAAGGGTATTCGGATCCCTTCAAAGATTCAAAGAGCTTTCGCTGTGATAAAAGAGTTGACCGGAGTCAAGTGGGGGTCTCGGTGTGCTTGATGGTCTCTAGATTGGTACTCGGAGTGCGACCTAGGTTTTTTATGGAAGGGGGAAGTGCTAGGACTCTAAGGAGATACTTAGGGGGTCCTAGAACGTGGTGTATACACTATCTATTGACAACTAAAACAGCACGGCCATTGTATCCTCAACATGTACTACACCAATGAAGCTCTCTATGATTTCCCCCTTTTATCAACATATCGCAATACGACATCCATTTGTTCCTTAATTTACTTATCACGGGACTCATCAATTAAAACTGCTAAAAATGAATCCCCTATGTCTTTGATAATGAAGACCACAATCTCGCTTGAAATCAAATTAACAATATCTTTTTGAATATCCGGTGATGTCATTGTGTGGTTTGAGGGTGCATTCTTCAACACAATGGCTCTAATAATCGAATTTAAATTACAAGAAAATTTAAGAAAATTCCCTTTCTTTTTTTACTCTTCAGATTCGTCGCTACCACGAAATGCAAGCCCTTGGTGTAAAACAAATCTAATAAAGTTGATTGATGCACTTAGTCGTGTTCGGTAATCTATACGAGCTTTGTCCGATTGCTTGTGTAAAATTGTCTTAATGTGTTAACTTTCGTTCATTAAATTTGCACATGCCTACAAATCCTGATTATGGGCACTATTTGGACCTCCCACGTGAGTAACAAATCTCTCTTTCTTCTTCCAATTAGAAAGCCCTACTCCCATAAATACGCCCCTGCCTGATTGGTCACCCACATTTTATTTGAAAATATAGCAACACAAACAATATGCAACATTAGTAGTGGTGATATATTCTATCCAATGAGAGAATTCAATAAACCAAGCACGGTTAAATCGCCGCAATTATTTGCCCATAGTTTTATATGGGAAAGTGTGGCCACGAGGTTGATAAGGCCCCTTTTGTAAACAGGTTCTACGGAGTTTATATTCCAATTTAGGATTGCCACGAGCAATTGGAGTTCGTAGGGCGGGATCGGCATGAAAATCCTCCAAAATAATTTCACCTAGTTCTATATTGTTCTTAATATGTGGTGTCGATGTCGACTCCAATTTTCTTTTATAAAACCTCTCCATATGTTGACTGATTTGACAGAAAAAGTTAGGTTCATTAATATCCCCCCCAAAAATTGATGGCATAAAATAAATACAAACACAGCCAAGTATATATACTAAATAAACATAACATAACCAACTAAACAAATAGGACATAATTACCTGATGTGTCTTCGATTATTTTTGTTGCTGCCGCAAAACAGATGGGAGAGAAGAGAAGGGATGTTGCACACCGGTGCTGCCTTGACTTGCCATCGGCAATTTCGGATGGAAATGGAAATGTCTCTGAAGCCTCCGAAAATGAGATGAGAGGAAAAGAGGTTTGTTGTCGTGCCTCTACTCTCTTTGAATAATGAGAGAGTTTTTTAGTTTTTTAACACTTGGGTTGATACTCTGTTTATTTGTAAAAATAACCCCAAAATTTTACTATTTCAAATTATATCCCAAATATCTTTATATACCTACTTTTCTAAAAAAAATCAGTGGGGACACAAAAGTCAACTCCCAAACTCGGGAGAGGTCCAAGGACTTTCGAAGGCCTCTAAATTAACTTTACAACGATCTGCCCCGTGCACAATTCGGATCAACAGTTTGCGCTTTGCGGTCGATTTTCCAAAAAGGCCTGAAAGACATTGCCAAACGGCAGGTCCCAAACCCTGCCAAACGGCAGTGTGCCTAAACGCACCTGCTAATTGGCAGGAACAGGGCTATACCGATCAGTAATGCCTTGGGCCTATAAAAAGGAGGTCTGGCCTTACTTGCAGAGGAGCCCGGATCAGAAGCATATCACTCTCAACAAATCCAAAAAACCTTTCTCGAAGTCAGTGCGATTTTCACACCCAAATCCCTTTCCAACCTTCACTTTTCATCATCCTTTTCATCAAACTTGTTGGATTCACTACCATCCATAATCATCCAAGTCTAAGGGTTGCTCTTCAACATTCAAGATCGAGCTCAAGATCTTCAAGAAGGTCCAATTTTCTCAACTCTCTCCTTAAATTCTCATAAATTCGCAATAACTTATTTTATTACTTAGCACTTTATTATCTCATCTCACATATCCTAATATAATTTTTTATTTAGTATTATTGCACATCTTTTATTTTCATATAAATAAAAACACAAAAAATAAGAAAAAGATGGTTTGTTCATAAATTCCAAACGGGAATTCTCACACTTTTCTCACAACTAAGACACTTTTGCTACACACACACACACACAAATAAGAGAATCCCCCGGTTGGACTTATGGGATAAACCCCACCCCTCATTTTGCATGCGAACTACGTGGACTTTGATGCCTCTATAGGCTACGTAGGCATCTCGGGGTAAAACCCGAGACTCGAGTCCTATTTTTACTTTTACTCTCATTTTTAATTTTCTCTAAACTCCACTCTCTTAAATTATATATATACATATATTTGTTCTTAGTGGCGTATTATTCCACATGCGTTATCATTCCATCATAACGGCCAACGTAAGGATAATCGCGTAAATCCTATTTTCTAATATTTTTATACCTTCCTACGTATGACTCGCTTTACCTCTTCCATGGTACAAGTCGATGATTCCTATCTCCACTATATATACACATGCACACATATCACGGGGAAAATAAAGGAAAATAACAAAAACCCATGAGAGACCAAAAGGGCGGAATGGGTGCCTAACACCTTCCCATTTCGTAACTTAACCTCCGGACCCTTTTTGAATCATTTTGGTTTCGTATGCATCAGTATGTCTTTGGATGTTGTCCTTCGGGATGGCTCCCTTTCTTTTGTCTGTTTTCAGTAAAATAGACTGGCGACTCTATCTCTCTATATTTTTCACCTCACCCAAATGACGTCGGCCGAAGCGCTCCCGAGAGGTACGCGCGGGACCTAGGATCCTCCATCACGCCGCCCGCCCATCGCAAGGATCGGGGATGGCCACAGTGGCGACTCTGCTGGGGATTTTTTTATGAGGGTAGACTCTATTTACATGGGTGTTATGTTTGTTTATATTTTCCCCCTATTTTCATGTTCCCCCTTTATTACTCATGTGTACCCCATGCTTATGCTTCTATTCACACACTTGTAGAAAATTCTCCATGTACACTTCGCACCATGTGCACCTAAGGTCACATATATCCACATGTTGCACGCATCACCTATCCATACTTGGTGTACCATTGGTACTTGTACTTTGCTCCCTGTTTGGCATAATCAAGAAAGACATTCTCATAAGATACTAATAAGAGGATCATGCATCATTCACACAACATCACCAAAGAGCATTTTGATTGACCAAATTTTACCCATTAACTGGAGGGTCACTTTCGTAATGGGCGCTGGTCCGGCAGGGCGCAGTTAGCCTAAGAGATATGACTCTCACCTTACATTGGCCAAGTACCTTCGACGTCTATCGAACGATTCCCCCGCGTCGTACCTCTTGACCGAAGTCATGACGGGAGGTATATCGCAGGGAACTCGTTCACGTACATCGAGTATATTGAATTCTCTCTCACACATACCGTCCCCACGAGGTATATAGTGAGACAATTCACGTACACTCATGTATATCAAATGGCTTGTCCACACGTACCGATTGCCCGCAAAGATCAAGACCTATATCTTGGAAGTCACTCTAAAGGGGGGAACCCTTTCCGATTCACCCAACCAACTACATACCCGCATATAGGTGTCAAGCCTAGGACACACATATAAGATTGCTGGTTTCAACCTGAAACTCTGCCGAAATTTCGGGTCGACCTGCCGCCCGAATTCTCGTGCATTTTTAAAATGGGACCTTGTTCGTGAGCCTGGTGACAAGTCCTGCCATAGCTTTGCATATATTACAAACCCAATTTTTCCAGGCTCGGGTCCCGTCCGGCATTTAATTTTGCATTTAGGAGAATTAATACAAGTGAAAACATAATAATTGTAATAATCATGCTGAGACCGTCTCTCCTTTCTTTATCAAAAAATCCAAAAAAAAAATCTCCTCTCTTTATCAAAAAGACAAAAATATTTTTTCTTCCAATCTCAAAAAGAAAAAAGAAAAAAATGTTAAAAATATTTTAATCCATTCTTTCTCAAAATAAATCAAATTTTGCGCCTTCTCAGGTCGATCGCAAACCCTTAGCATGGCTCCCTATTGGATTTGATCTTCAGTCACGTCACCCCGGAGTTCCATCAGTTCCCCTATTACTCCTTTAGAGTCTGAAATCCATTCGCTTTCCATGGAGAACACAGATCAAGTACCCATTGTGCAGCCGGATATGACGACAGTCATAGCTCAGCTTGTGTCCAAGATTGACAACCTCTAAATTGAGGTCCGAGAGATGCAACGAAACCAGGTTCTTGTTCCTCAAGAACCTGAGGCCCTATTCCCTCGTGCTATGGATCCACCCGATCCCATCTGGGTTCTCGAAGAGTATCAGCACGCTCCACGTGCCCCTCCTGTTAATGGGCCGTCGTTGGCCCAGCTTTCGATGCCTAATCTTGCCCAGCATGGGGCTAACTTGGCTATGATCGTTGGTCCGAAGGAAGAAGAGCTGAACAAAGTCAAAGAAGACCTCAAGATGCTCACCAAGAAGTTTGACCAAGTCAGAATCTGAGGAAATTACATGGACTACACCCACATGTCTCCTTATCCTAAAATGAGGTTACCCGAGAAGTTCAAGATGCCGAATATCGAGAAATTCGGAGGAAGTGGACCCCCGATTGTTCATCTCCGTAGCTATCACCGTTTCATGACTCCACTAGGGGCTTCTGAAGAAGTGATGGCTCAATTGTTTCAGCAAACTTTGAAGGATAGCGCCCTCCGATAGTTTTTGTCTCTCGAAGAGTCCACAATTTGTAGTTGGGAGGATGTAGCTCGGGAATTAATGTCGCAGTATAAATACAACGAAGAGCTTGAGGTCACCCGCCGTGATTTAGAGCTGCTCAAACAGAACTTTGGGGAATCACTCAGTAACTTCATCGCCCGATGGAGCGAAAAAGCAGCAACCATGGCCGATCGGCCTTCTGAGGAAGAACGAGTCAGCATAGTGAAGAAGAACTTCTTGCCCCATATCCGAGCAACCATGGGAGGATAATATTATCCCCAATTTGGAGCTCTCAGAGAAGCAGGAGTAGAAATCTAGGAAGGTCTTGCCAAAACAGATGTCAAACCAAAGAAGGTGTCTGGACAGTTCACCCCCAGAAAATATGACAAACCTGCCAGTGCTACAGTTTCAACCATCAACAACATCTCTCAACCAATCACATCATAGGCACCGAAAAGATGTCATGTCCCAGTCTGAAAGGAATATACCGAGCCCCATATTCCCCTCTCCAAAGTTTATCAAGCCTTATTAATCCGAAACCTTATCAAACCTTTGGATCCCCGTCTATTGCCAAATCCACTTCCAAGAAACTTCAAGGCAGATGCCCATTACGCCTTTCACCAAACTGCTGGCCATACCACCGACCAATGCTTTCACCTCCGAAACATAATCCAAGGTCTAATTGATCGGGGTGCCATCGCCCCACCAGCCAATCCTAAACCGAACACTACTCACAACCCACTTCCAAATCATGCCAATGCCATATTTCTAGAAGAGAACCCAAAATTCGACCCTTCAAGTCAAATCACACCCGTATACTCTACTAAACCTATCCAAATTTGCCCATATTTTCTCCTACACCCTACTAGCCTCGCTGATCAGGCATTGTCACTCCTTACCAGAGCATGCATCGCTGTCCGTACCCGTTCTGGAAATGGAGGTATGGAATTATCAGAAGTCTTAAACCAACTCCTGGAGTTTGGGCTGAAATTGCCCTCACAGATGGTCATTGATTGCCAGAGGTTCAGTACACTGTTCTTAGAAGCACGAAAATGGGCCCGAGAGTCAGATAGTTGGGTAGTACCGCCCAATGAAGTCAGCCTGGATGATGTTGTCCAGATTATGGCAGAATTATTCCAACAAACCAACAACATTTGCAGTATGACCGAGTTACTTGATGCTTTGAAGCTACAAGGGCGCTTGGTCCCTTCATCCTTACATATCCCCATAGAATGGGATGACCTGTATGAAGAAGTTGTTGAAGTTGTGGAATGCATTGACTTTGCATGGAAAGACAGAATTGTTGCCACCGGATGAGGGGGGGGAGAATTCGAAGATTCGAATGAAGAACAAGCTTTCGAGAAAACGGGTCCGGTAGCCGATATGTGTGGAATAATATCATTTGAAGAACTTCTTGGATAAATAAACAAGGTGGCAAAACAACCCGAGATTAACGAGGAAACGGGGTTCATGTTCTTCCCTTCTTCAGTAAATCACATGACCAGATCGGGGAGGCATTACCGGATTCCAAGCTCACTACCAGCAAATGACAAAGGGAGGGGAGTTGAAAACCTTCCTATGCCAGAGATGACCCTCGAGGAGAGCAAGATCCTTAATCAACTAAAAAAACTTAAGCTAACATCACTCTATGGGGGCTTTTCATGTCTTCCCAGCTGCATATAAATGCTTTGATCAAGTTTCTCACTGGACCCACAGTTCCTCCTTCTACCACACCAGAAGAAGCGGTAAATTTGGTTGGATCCTTGACCTCTACCCGAGTGCTATCCTTTTCCGAAGAAGAAATCCCCAAGATTGGGCCAAACCACAATAATGCACTCAATATCTCAGTTAAAATTATGGGGAAGATTGTGCCACTCTCTCTTATCAAAAATGGATCCGCCTTGAATGTCTGCCCACTGAGAACCTTCAAATGTTTAAGCCTGAAAGAAAGTGACCTCGCTCTAACCTCCGCTGCGGTGCGTGCCTACAATAATACCCATCGGGAGGTGATGGGATCCATAAAGCTTGTAATAGGGGCTGACCCTATAAACCGTGTCGTCAAATTCCAAGTTATTGACATCCCAGCCTGTTTAAACCTATTACTAGGACGACCTTGGCTCCACAGTATCAAGGGCGTGTCTTCCTCACTCCATCAGAAGTTAAAGTTCTTCGCCGACGGATGAGTCATCACCATTTTGGGCGACGACGACAATGTCGAGGGTGCAAGTACCAGCAGTTCAATTCTTGAGATACAACACGGGTCAAATGATATGCTCCTATCAGGATTCTGAGTTGAACCCCTTCTACTCTCGACAGGGGACAACTTCAAAGAAAGGGTTTGTCCAGAATACGACCCTCATGGCAACGTCAATGTGATTCAGATGTTCAGAAACATGTACTTCATGCCCGGACTGGGGCTAGGGATACTTGAGCCCATTGAACTGAAAAAAGCTTTCCCTCCTTATGGTTTGGGGTATCAACCGTCAGAATAAGAGCTCAGAATGATCCGCCAGTCTCGACTAAATAGAAGACTAGACCGCGTCCTGACTATCTCAGGTCACTCCTTGAATGGACGATTCATCAAAGAGGGCGAAGACTTCCCCTTTTGTGACTTTCCTGAATCATGGTATGACCATACAGATAAGAAGATGAATCCTGGAATGGAGATCTTTTTCCAAGACATCTACCCATGGGCCGAAGGTTCCCAACACCAAGTACAACCACTCATCAAAAATACCAAATAGAGTGAGGAAAGTGACCCCGAAGACTCCTTCAACTTACAGACACTGGGGCTGACACTCTACATGGTTCATTCAGGCACTACATCACTGAATCCGTCCCAACTGATTAAAGATGCTGATACACTTCTCCTCAACTGGCATGTTGCGCCAGTTCTACCTGCTAAAACCTCTCATAATCCTAATGTTTACCCCTTTTCTTCTTCTGTTGTCCATCCTTGCTCAAATGTGATCGAGTCCTCTTTTGACGAGGTTCTCAATGATGTTTTTCCTATCAATGAAATAAACAAATATTTTGAGTATCTTGTTGTGCCTTACATTAACTGTTCGGATTCTAATCAAACTTTTGATGATGATGATTTTGCAAATGAACAATTCTTAACTTATCTAAATAAGGTTAATAATAAACAACATAACCGCGTTCAAATTAATGAAGAAGAGACTACTGTTATTAACCTTGGTTCTAGTAGCCAACAACGCGAGATTAGGATAGGGGCTACCCTTGACGAGCATAAGCATGCACAACTCGAAGAATTGCTAAAGGAATTCGTGGATGTCTTCGCATGGTCCTACGACGATATGCCTGGCATTGATCCTGAAATAGCTCAGCACGAGATTCCCACTCTCCCTCACAAGCCGGTCAAACCAAAGTTGAGAAGCTCTACACCGAATGGTCGCTCAAGGTCAAAGAAGAGGTGGTCAAACAGTTGAACGTAGGCTTCATTCGTGTGATCGAATATCCCACATGGCTATCCAATATAGTGCCCATACCGAAATCAGGAGGAAAAGTTCGGATATGTGTAGACTACCAGGACTTGAACAAAGCCTCTCCAAAGGATGATTATCCGTTACCCAATATCGACATAATCATGGATAATACATCAAGTCATGCTATCGAGTCATTTATCGACGGGTTTGTCGGATACAACCAAATCAAAATGCACCAAGACCACAAAGAAAAAACTGCATTCATCACCCCATGGGGAACCTTTTACTACACTGTCATGCCATTTGGCCTCAAGAACGCTGGGGCTACCTACCAGAGGGGTGCCACAACCATCCTGCATGATCTGATTCACAAAGAAGTTGAGGTCTATATGGATGATATGATTATCAAGTCTAAGACTAGATAAGGCCATGTTCCTGCTCTCCGAAAGTTCTTCGAACGACTGCGACAGTATCAGATGAGACTCAATTCGCAGAAATGCGTCTTCGGTGTTACAAAGGGAAAACTCTTGGGATTCATGGTCAGTGAGAAGGGGATAGCAGCAGATCCCGCCAAGCTGAAAGCCATACTTGAGATGCTACCTCCCCAAACAGAGAAAGAAGTTCGAGTTTTCCTTGGGAAATTATAATACATCAGCCGGTTCATCAGCCAACTAACCTCCATCTGCGAACCTATCTTTAAACTCCTCCGAAAGGATTCAACTAAAGTTTGGAACGAGGCATGCCAAGAAGCCTTTGACTGAATCAAACAATATCTGACCCAACCCCCGGTACTCATGCCACCACAGCCTGGTCTCCCTTTACTCCTATACCTAACCATAACCGACACTGCAGCTGGACTTTGTTAGCCCAATACCTTAAAGATTCTCGTAAAAAAAGAGCCATCTATTATGCCAGTTGCAAATTGGCCAGGTACGAAGTCAACTACACTGCTTTGGAAAAGGCATGTGTCGCACTTGTCTGGGTCACCCAAAAGATATGGCATTATATGCTCGCCATCCCGATCAAACTTGTATCCCGAATGGACCCCATCAAATACCTGCTTGAGAAACCTGCCTTATCCAGTCGAATGGCCCGATGGTTGATGCTCCTAGCCGAGTTCGATATCGTATACGTCACACAAAAATCCATGAAAGGAAGAGCCATCTCTGACTACCTCGCTGATTACCCCATGGATGAAGCTGATGTCTGGATCTCCGAATTCCCAGATGAAAACATCATTTGCACTGCTCAAGACAACCTTTGATGGAAAATGTTCTTTGACGGCGCTGCCAACAAAAAGGGATATGGCATTGGGATACTTCTGATCACCCAAGATGACTCCCACACTCCCATCACCATCAAGTTGGATTTCCCTTGAAACAACAATATGACTGAATACGAGGCTTGCACAGTAGGCCTCAAAGTTGCTCTCAAGAAAGGTATTCAATGCCTAGACGTCTACGGGGATTCTGCCCTCATTATCGGCCAAGTGCTCAAAAGATAAAGAGTTAAGGACAAGAAACTCCAACCCTTACATGCCCACGTAGAAGAGCTAGACTCCCAATTCCAAGACATCACTTTCCATTACCTACCTCGAGCAAAGAATAACCTAGCTGATGCTCTCGCTACCTTGGCCTCCATGGTCGACATGCCCGAAGGAATAACTATGATCCCCTTCCTAGTTCAAAAGCAAAATAAACCAACCCACTACTACCACATCGAGCTCGTCACTACAGAAGATCCCGAGCTAGCCAATTGTTGGTACTATGATATCTGGCGCCTACTCAAGCATGGTAGGTATCCCGAGGGTTCCAACAAGAAAGATCGAACAACCCTTCGAAGACTCTCCGTCCAGTACATCATCTGTCACAAAGCACTGCTCGAAAGGAACTCCGATGGAACTCATCTGCACTACATCGTAGGGGCTAACATTGAAAAGATAATGCAAAAGATCCACAGTGGGGAATGGGGACCCCATATGAACGGTCACATACTTGCCAAAAAGATCATCCGACATGGCTACTACTGGACCACCATGACCCAGGATTGCACCGCCTATGTATAAGGATGCCTCAAATGCCAATAATTCTCCAACCTTCAGCATCTGCCTCCACGTGAATTATATAACATGACTTCTCCCTGGTCGTTCTCCACCTGGGGCATCGACATCATAAGGAAGGTTAGACCAAAGGATTCCAATGGGCATGAGATCATCCTAGTTGCCATTGATTACTTCACCAAATGGGTTGAATCCGAGTCATACGCAGTGCTGAACGCCAAGAAAGTGGCTAAATTCTTTAAGAAAAATATCATCTGTCGGTATGGCGTCCCGCACGAGCTAGTATCAGATAACGGGTTGAATTTCGAGGTAGAAGTTACAAAAGTGGTCAAAGAGTATGGGATTCAGAGATACAAATCTTCTCCCTACTGAACTCAGACCAACGGTGCCGTTGAAGCCGCCAATAAGAACCTCAAAGCCATCATCAGCAAGATGATCGAAAGCTGTTGGGATTGGGCCGACCAGATCCCGTACGCCCTATAGGGCTACCAAACCTCAATTCGAACCTCTACTGGGACTACCCCTTACTCTCTAGTTTACGGTATGGAAGTAGTCCTACCCATGGAGCTGGAAATACCCTCATTGCGCGTCATGCCTGAGAGCAAGGTCAGCGAAGAAGACTGGTTCCAAAGCCGTCTTGAAGAGTTGACCTTCCTAGATGAAAGGAGATTAAAATTACTATACCACATACAAGGGTACCATCACCGAATAGCGCATTCATTCAACAAGAGAGTCAAGGACCGCGGTGTCCGAGAAGGGGACCTAGCCCTCAAAGAAATCATAGAACACATCTGGGACCCCAAAGAGAAATTCAAGCCCAATTAGAGCGGCCCCTACATTGTTAAGAAGATCTTTTCCAGCGGTTCCGCCATGCTTACCGACTTAGATAGGGAAGAAATGGCTCGTTCAGTCAACCTGGACCGTCACAAGAATTCTACCCCTAGTTAGAGACTCTTCTCATCTCCCTTATATTCTAAAAAAAATCTCTTTATTTCCCCCGCCTAGAACTTTGTGGGTCTGATCCTCTGCAAATAACCATTTTCAAATAAATTAGAACTTTTTAAAAAAACCATAGGTACGTAGGCAACTCATACACCTTACATGAGCACGACCCTTTCTTTTTCACAAAATACAATTCTTTTCTTACCTCCGAGAACGACGGTTCATTTTAACATATATTTGAACAAAAGGATTATGTATGCCTTACTGATCGGTATAGATAATTCAAATAACACAAAATTCATCGAAATAACTGGATGATCAGAAACTTGTTTATTTCACTAATAAGAAAGTACGGTACAGATTACATAAGAAAAGGAACGGATAACTCCCTTCCTCCTACCCTCCTAAAAAAGCCAAATAAAATCCCCACATTTTTCCCCATTACAAAATAAACCATCCAACCCACAGCCACCAGAGGAGCCCGCTCCGTCATCATCATCTGCATCTTGGGGTCCCCAAGTTTCCCCTGCCTGAACAGAGTGTCGCAAACACTCCATGGATCGATAAGCTTGAACCAGCTTCGAAAAAACCACAACACCTACTTCCATGGTGTTAAAAGAGATAAGCCACTTTTGTCCGGTCTCCACTGCCAACATCTTTCTGACTACTCTCCTCCACAACCACTTCATATAATCCCCAGGGATATGCCAAACTCTCCCAACAGACTGAGAGGGACGGGTCAACCTACGCCGACTCTCCCACAAAGAGCCAAGCCGCAGGCGCAGACGCTCAGTCAAATCCTCTACCAGAAAGAAATTTAGTGTCCGAGGTGGCACGACCTGTGCCCATCCAAATTGGCGCAGAAGACGCCAAGGGAAATAAAAAGAGGTCTGGCTGAGACCAACGAGCCGCACATACGGGTATTCTCCTAGCTCCAGAACAAGCAGCAACTGTTCCCACCAAGGCACTGACCAGTACAGATTTCGAGCCCCATGCTCCACAAGCCAATTCTCCTGGCTCTCAATATCCAGGCCAACGCTGAAAAAGTGACACGAAAAGAAGTTGGGTACAATCGACAAAGGATATTCTAGAAGAGTCACCCGGCGGATTCTTTCAAACAACCACATGAACAACATCACGATGCTACCCCACAGGAAGTCAGAACGACCTTCTTGCCAGGCATCCAGACCACTGAGGGTCTCCACCAGTATTACCGCAGTAGGATTGCGACGGTACGATATCCATGAAGTAATGGTTGTAAGTTGAGGATCCACCGGTAGTTCCCCAGTCACCAGCAACAATTTTGAAACCAGGCCCAGAGTAACGGCTCCAGCATAGCCAACATCACCTACTTCCCGCAAATGCATGGACTGCAACACCGCTGGGAGGGAGATCATTCCTCTAGAAACTAATGATCTAGTCACCGAAGCCGAAATATAAAGAAGCCCGACCAGTAAATCCCTGGGAGAACGGGAAAATTCGAGTAAAGCCGCAGCAACACTGGGATTTATCCCCGGTATGGTAGAAAATTCCTCGTAGGTAGGACAAACTTCATCCAATCCAAAGCGGAATAGATGGTCTTCGGGGTACCAAAATTGTACTGCCGCCATCAGCATGCTCCACTCAATGGACCGATTGCGCCACAAAGAGACTCGACGCATGTTGAAAGCATCATAGTCGACATTATAAGAGCACATCACTTCCAAGGCATCGAGGTAGTTAGCAAACTCAATACTACCAGGGAGAGCCATCTTGCAGGACTAAGAGATAGTAGGCAAGTAAGTAAGAATGTGAGGGTGTGATGAAAACACTCCACTCCTACCCCCTTTTTATACTTGAAAACCCTCACAAAGGACATAACCCTGCAGAAATCGGAGGGAATCCTACCCCACAAGGTACAAGAAGCTGAAAAGGGAACTAATCAAAAACTTTGAATTGATGGGACTGGACTTGACTACCGATAGGCAGGGCAAGGGGCTTGCCGGTCGGCAACCCCCCATTTTTGGAAATTTTCCTTTTTCCTTCTTTATCAAAATCAGAAAATCCCAATAAAAATAAAATTGATATTCTCAATAGAATTTAAAAAATCCTCTTCCACCCCTGTATAATTTTTCATTTTTAAAACTTTCCTTCAAAATCCCAAAAATATCTCTTTTTACGGTCTCAACAGCAAAGTAAAAAGCGCATGTGCATGCATTCACTCACCATTAACAGAAGATAATAAAAAATCCCATTACACTGCATATATATATATTCTTCTGTGTTACATCAAGTTTTGCAAGAAATAAAAGAAAAGCAAAAAAATAAGCGGGACTCAGCCCAAACCCACATTCTCTCTCTCTCACACCGACCCTTCACCCCTCTCTCTAAGAGCTTCCACCCCTGCGACGTGCTCTCTTTCCCTACGGCGAGATGACGCACCACCACTACCCGAGCCAGAGTCCTCCACGGATGAAGCAGACAGCACTAAGCAAGAAGGAGATCGCATCCCGAATGTGGGCAGTCACCGAAGATATTCAGTCTCTAATATCCCTCAGCCAAATAGTCGACACCCGGACTTGCTGCAAGTAAAAGGCAAAATCAATATCAAAGAAGGATCAAAACAGAAAAGGAACCAAAAAGAGGAAGAAGGTATACCGCAGGACGAAGAACCTCCTCTGTCAAACCCAACTACTCCGGATCCATCGCATGAGGACGGTGCAACATAGGCACCATCCCTCCATCAGCCGGCCGAATGTTGTACGAAGGGGTATGCAATCGAATGAAGGGAACCTATGAAGTCGTCGTCGCTGCAGACGCCGACGGACCGCCGTCGCTGTGGGAAGACCCCACTGCCCGACTCGAATCCGTAGGAGGGAAAGGCAAGGCATCGTATATGCTGGGCGCCATCAACCAACTCATCACAAAGTCTATATAATCATACGGCGCAGACATATTAGTGTACAATAAGTAGGACTCACCGATCATCACCGCGATCCTTGCATCCTCCGGCAGCAGTCGCTCCCGCCTCATAGATATAGGAGGCTGCGCATGTGGCACCACCACCTCCTCCTCGGCAATATGCCGAACCACTCGCTTCCCCAAATACTAAGAATGGACGAACTCATGCGCCAACAAATGCCTCATCTGAGAATTCACCCCAGTCGCCCCCGTATCCTAAATGGTTGTCCCCTAAGGGCAAAAAGTCACCTGACAATCCCCAGCAGACATAAGTCAATACAAAATCAGAACATGCCAAAAACCAAGGCTGAAAAGGAAAGAGTCTTACCCTACCACTGGTCAGTCCATTCAAGACCTGACGCACCGCCTCCAGAGAGAGGGATCCCTTCGACTGCCGATTGGCCTTACGCCATCGATAGAATCTGTAAAAGTCCCCAACAATCTCGTCCTTCAAGGCAATAAGCTGGGTATTACACCCAATCACCTCATAAAATCACGTATGCCAAAGATAAGAATTCACAATAAACAAGAGACGCATAAGGAAAATACGAATGCATGAAAGGAAAATGCGCAAATTAAAGAATACCTCAAGAATATATGTGGCTCCAATAAAAGTTTGTCGGCAGCACCAGCTGAATGCCTCCAAAGAAAAATAGAGGGTTTCCAAAGTCAGGCTCCCCCAAGCATAGAGAGGGATGTTCGAAAACATCCTCGAGAACCACAAATGGACGACTTCGCCACTCAACGCCACCATGAAACCTCCCAGCACTAGCAAAATGAACAACCACGCCATCTGCCTCACTTGCAGTCCGTCCTCCACATCAACCACCCTACTCAACAAAACATCCTTCAGCAAGGACAGTCGGATGGAATCCCCAGACACTATCCTCCCTACATCACCGAGCGCTGCCCTCACCGCCTCCGGCCTCACCCTCAGAGAGCGATCCACCTCTATCTGCTCCCCGTCGCAATCCATCCCCAGCAGTTGCTGCACGTCTATGAGAGTCACGGTCATCTCCCCAAAACTGAAATGGAAGGTGTGGGTAGTATCCCACCATCTCTCCCCCAAAGTGCACAGGACCGCTGTCGAACGAGGCGTCTCATCCAGCACAGACGATAACCTCCTAAAACTCGCTGAGGATACCACCCAATGCACCACGAGTGGAAGATGCTCCCAGACGTTCTTAAGCCCTGTCGTCCCACGAGCATGCATGGTCTTCAAAAAGATATCAGACTTTTAAAAGAAGAAACCTTGTCAAAATTCAAGAAGGAAGGAAAAATCACCAAAAAGAGAAGAATGCCAAAAGTCATTTTACTTACATAACCACCAGGGTTCACCACCCTCGAAGAGCGATGATGCGACGGCTCCCGTAGCAAAGTTCGCTCATCCGCAACTGGCTCAAATGCGTCAAAGGAGTTCTCACTCCCCAAAGCAAGAGGCGCCTTGGCCCTACACTCCACGTTCGCCCAGTCATCAACAGTCAACCATTCCCTATGCGTTGTAGTGCTTACAAAGGCGGCCATGAGATCGGAATGCTAGAAGAAAAATCGTAGAAAGAAAGAAAGCAAGAAGCTATGAAAAATGAGGGGAATTCGCCCCCTTTATATAGGATGCCAAGGGTCATGCCGATCGGCATTGACCCCCCACACACCGATCGGAACTCACCCCTTACCTTCCTGAGGCAGTCCAAAAGTCCGTGCCACTACCGAATGGCACCCTCTGAACCATACCGACCAGCATCCCCTTTTAAATTTCGTACAAAAATTCCCAGAAAATACCATACAGCCCTGAAAAATTCTCAGAAAATTCCTAAAAAACCCAGGAAGGATTTAGAACATTTTCACCAAGAAAATTTCGCATTCTCTCAAGCGGAACCACTATTTCCCCAGCGAAACTCTCAGAAATAAAGTAAAACTCCTCCCGACAACATCCCCGGAGGATCTTTAAAGATCACCCCCTACGCCCCAAAGGCCTCAATTTTCCCCAAGCAATATATCCAAACCCTGGTCCACCTAGTGGAATTTTGGCTTTTCCTTCAGAGGATGCAAAAGATTTCCCCAGCAATCTGCTCCTCAGCCTAAAATAAAACCACAAGATAAATCTCCCCGACAGAGTTCCCCAAGAACATCTCACCTTTAAGACTGCAGAATTGGCTCCGACCCGCAGAATCGATCACCCTCATCTTTAAGCCCTCAGAATTGGCTTCAACTCGCAGAATTGGTCATTTCACCTTAAGCTCGCGGAATTAGCTTCGACCCGTAAAATTGGTTACCCTCGTCTTTACGCCCTCGAAATTGGCTTCGACCCGCAGAATTGGTCACATCCACCTTAAGCACGTAGAATTGGCTTCGACCCGCAGAATTGGTCATCTCGTACTTAAGCCCGTAGAATTGGCTTTGACCCGCAGAATTGGACATCTCATACTTAAAGCCCACAGAATTGGCTTCGACCCGCAGAATTGGTCATCTCAACTTAAGCCCACAGAATTGGCTTCGACCCGTAGAATTGGTCACCTCCACCTTAAGCCCGCAGAATTGGCTCCGACCCGCAGAATTGGTCACCTCCACCTTAAGCCCACAGAATTGGCTTCGACCCACAGAATTGGTCATCTCATACTTAAGCCCGCATAATTGGTCATCCCACCTTAAGCCCTCAGAATTGGCTTCGACACGCAGAATTAGTCATCTCACCTTAAGCCCGCAGAATTAGCTTCGACCCACAGAATCGGTCAACCTCATCTTCAAGCCCTCAAAATTGGCTTCGACCCGCAGAATTGGTCATCTCACCTTAAGCCCACAGAATTGGCTTCGACCCCTAGAATCGGTCACCCTCATCTTTAAGCCCTCAGAATTGGCTTCGACCCGCAGAATCGGTCACCCTCATCTTCAAGACCTCAAAATTGGCTTTGAACCGCAGAATCGGTCATCCCCAGCACCTCCTCGGGAATTGGCCTAAACCTTTCCTCCAAACCATCCCTTAGGTCCTCAGAATCGACCTCGACCACCTGAATTGGTCATCCTCGTTTCCTTAGGTCCTCGGAATTGACCTCGACCCCCTGAATTGGTCATCCTCATTTTCTTAGGTCCTCAGAATCGACCTCGACCCCCTGAATCGGTCATCTTCGCTCCCTTAGGTCCTCAGAATCGGCATCGACCCTCTGAATTGGTTATCCTCCCTCAAAAGCATCATGCGGTGTCTATTCGACGGCTATCGTTTGTTCCAAACTCACCCATCGAGGGGCTTTGTAGACACCCCATTATGTTACCCCCCAAACTCTCCTTAGGTCCCTAGCACCTCCCTTCATCACTATAAACCCAGGTCATACCCCGAGTACTGACCTAGAAGCCATCGGGCACTCTCAGGCTCCGTTTGACCAAAAGTCAAAGTCTTCAACTCGATCGAGACTAAATGAATATTCGAAGGGTACTGAAACCCCTTTCCAATGGTTCATTCCGTGTGCGATTCTGACTTACCATGCGAACGAATGACTCGTTTTCCCTCGAAACTCAATCAGGAGGCCACCGTGCATTCTCGAGCTCCATTTGACCTAAGTCAACTCTTCAACTCGATCGAGACTGAATGAATCTTCAAAGGGCACTGAAACCCCTTTCCAACGGTCCACCCCGTGCGTGATTCTGACTTACGATACGGACGAATGATCTGTTTTACTCCAAAAGGTCACCGAAAGGTCTATGAATTACCTTTACAACAGTCTGCCATGTGCGCGATTCGGATTAATGATTTGCGCTATGCAGTCGATTTTCCAAAAAGGCCTGAAAGACACTGCCAAATGGCAGGTCCCAGACCCTGCCTATCGGCAGTGCCCTGGGCCTATAAAAGGAGGCTTTGACCTCATTTGCAAGGGAGCCCAGATCTGATAGATATCACTCTCAGCAAATCCAGAAAACCTCTCTCCAAGTCAGCGTGATTTCCACACCCAAATCCCTTTTCAACCTTCACTTTTCATCATCCTTTTCATCAAACTTGGTGAATTAACTACCCTCCATCATCATCCAAGTCTAAGGGCTGCTCTCCAACATTCAAGATCAAGCTCAAGATCTTCAAGAACGTCCAATTTTCTCAACTCTCTCCTTAAATTCTCACAAATTCGCAATAACTTGTTTTATTACTTAGCACTTTCATTATCTCATCTCACACATCCTAATATACTTTTTATTTAGTATTATTGCACATCTCTTATTTCCATATAAATAAAAACCAAAAAAATAAGAAAAAGAGGGTTTTCTCATAAATTCCAAACGGGAATTCTCACACTTTTCTTACACTTTTCTCACAACTAAAATGCTTTTTCTACACACACACACACACACAAACAAGAGAATCCCCCATTTGGATTTATGGGATAAACCCCACCCCTCGTTTTGTTTGCGAACTACGTGGACTTTGATGCCTCTATAGGCTACGTAGGTGTCTCGGGGTAAAACCCGAGACTCGAGTCCTATTTTTACTTTTTCTCTCATTTTGTACTTTCTCTAAACTCCACTCTCTTATATCATATATACATATATTTGTTCTTAATGGCGTATTATTCCACATGCGTTATCGTTCCATCATAACGGTCAACGTAAGGATAATCGCGTAAATCCTATTTTCTAATATTTGTATACCTTCCTACGGATGACTCGCTTTACCTCTTTCATGGTGCAAGTCGATGATTCCTATTTCTACTATATATACACATGCACACATATCACGGGGAAAATAAAGGAAAATAACAAAAACCCATGAGAGACCGAAAGGGCGGAATGAGTGCCTAACACCTTCCCATTTCGTAACTTAGCCTCCGGACCCTTTTCGAATCATTTTGGTTTCGTATGCATCAGTATGTCTTTGGATGCTGTCCTTCGGGATGGATCCCTTTCTTTTGCCTGTTTTGAGTAAAATAGACTGGCGACTCTATCTCTCTACATTTTTCACCTCACCCAAATGACGCCGGCTGAAGCGCTACCGAGAGGGATGCGCGGGACCTAGGATCCTCCATCACGCCGCCCGCCTGCCATGAAGATCGAGGATGGCCACAGTGGCATACGAACATACAAACGAACGATCTGTTTGCGTCTGACGATTCCCCGTCCAATGGACCGACGAATGCTTCTGAGCCACATTTGACCCAAAGTCAACTCTTGAACCCTGGAGCGATCCAAACTACTTTCGAAGATCTCTCTATTACCTTTCCAACGGTCCACCCTGTGTGCGATTCGGATCAACGGTTTGCGTTGTGCGGTCGATTTTCTGAAAAGACCTGAAAGACACTGCCAAACGGCAGGTCCCAGACCCTACCTATCGGCAGTGTGCCTAAACGCACCTGCCGATTGGCCGGAACAGGGCTATACCGATCAACAATGCCCTAGGCCTATAAAAAGGAGGCCTGACCTCACTTGTAGAGGAGCCCATATCAGAAGCATATCACTCTCAACAAATCCAGAAAACCTCTCTCGAAGTCAGCGCGATTTCCACACCCAAATCCCTTTTCAACCTTCACTTTTCATCATCATTTTCATCAAACTTGGTGAATTCACTACCCTCCATTATCATCCAAGTCTAAGGGCTTCTCTCCAACATTCAAGATCGAACTCAAGATCTTCAAGAAGGTCCAATTTTCTCAACTCTCTCCTTTAAATTCTCATAAATTCGCGATAACTTGTTTTATTACTTAGCACTTTTATTATCTCATCTCACATATCCTAATATACTTTTTTATTTAGTATTATTGCACATCTTTTATTCTCATATAAATAAAAATAAATAAAAAAATAAGAAAAGAGGGTTTGCTCATAAATTCCAAACGGGAATTCTCACACTTTTCTTACACTTTTCTCACAACTAAAACACTTTTGCTACACACACACACAAACACACAAATAAGAGAATCCCCCGGTTGGATTTATGGGATAAACCCCACCCCTCGTTTTGCATGCGAACTACGTGGACTTTGATGCCTTTATAGGCTACGTAGGCGTCTCGGGGTAAAACCCGAGACTCGAGTCCTATTTTCACTTTTTCTCTCGTTTTCAATTTTCTCTAAACTCCACTCTTTTATATTATATATATACATATATTTGTTCATAGTGGCGTATTATTCCACATGCGTTATCGTTCCATCATAACGGTCAACGTAAGGATAATCGCGTAAATCCTATTTTCTAATATTTTTATACCTTTCTACGGATGACTCACTTTACCTCTTCCATGGTACAAGTCGATGATTCCTATCTCCACTATATATACACATGCACACATATCACGGGGAAAATAAAGGAAAATAACAAAAACCCATCAGAGACCGAAAGGGCGGAATGGGTGCCTAACACCTTCCCATTTCGTAACTTAGCCTCTGGACCCTTTTTGAATCATTTTGGTTTCGTATGCATCAGTATGTCTTTGGATGTTGTCCTTCGGGATGGCTCCCTTTCTTTTGTATGTTTTGAGTAAAATAGACAGGCGACTCTATCTCTCTACATTTTTCACCTCACCCAAATGACGCTGGCCGAAGCGCTCCCAAGAGGGACGCGCGGGACCTAGGATCCTCTATCACGTCGCCCACCCGCCGTGAGGATCGGGGATGGCCATAATGTGCATGGAGACCCAGCCAGTTCCCGGATGACATCTGGCTGATCTCAGATAAGTAATGATGACCTCAATATTCCCTCACGTGGAGGGAATGATTCAGTTATAACGGATTTGTCCACGTGTTCCAAGCCATACATGTGCGCGTAGATGCTCGGTTGTCTTTGCTTGGTACCAACCTCGGCCTGGATGAGTACGAGGTTGGTGAAGTACGACCCTGCCTTGGCTGGGGATTATATGATGCCCTTGGCTGTGATGTCAGCCGAGGTTAGATATTTGGAACATCGGTCAGGGCTGATGCTGTCTTGGCACTTGATGCTGAGCCTGCAAGGCCCTGCTGATCTTAGGTGAAACTTGCAACGTCGGCTATGGCCGATGTTGATGGTGATGCTGGTGGATAACCCATATCCATACTTACCTCTGATGATGACCTTACCGAGGTGATACTTGTAACGTCGGTTGTGGCCGACCTAATGGATAACTGACCCCATAAGTCATGTAGTCCTCGATCGATGCCTAATCATGGTAGTACTTGCAACGTCGGCAGTGGCCGACCTGGTGAAGGACACTGATGGGTAATCCTGAGCTATTGTTACCTCGGTCGTCATGTAGACCGAGGTTACTACCTTTAAGCTGGTGTTGGAACACGAGGCCCCCAATTTTTCTTTTTGAAGATGCGAAAAAAGGATGGTTCAAATAAAGGGACTATACTATCCAAGATTCACAATTAAAATATTACAATTTTAATTCTTCCAAAATTAAAAATAAACTAAACCGGTTTTTAATTTTCTCAAAATTAAAATTGCCCTTTTAAAACAAACATGTGAATATTTAACTTATAGCCCAAAATTAATTTAACCCAACTCCTAGAAATTTGCCTAACAATAAATATTCAATTTACAATATTAGGCCAAACAAAATTTTATCAAATTAAATCAAATGACTTGAATTAAATTAACATTTACCCAAATTATTATTTAGCACCAAATTAAACATGAGTAGTGATTTAAACCAATTTTTTCTTTTTACCTAAGCATGCATCTAATGTGAATATGCAAAAGATAAAATAAACAAATAACCACTACGCCGCGATGTACGAGGAAAAACCCACAACGAGAAATAACCTCGGATGACCCTAGCCTCAAATCCACTAAGTACGAAATTTAGAATTACAAGAAAGATGACTTACAACACTCGACTCGACTCCTTCAAGACCCAACACGTCTTCTTGTAACTACCTCTGCCTAGCGAATAACCACGGAGCTCCACCGCAGTCTCAGAATCCACCGATCAGACTTTTTCTGGTCACCGCCACCCGAACAAGGAGCCTTTCTCCAAGTGGGTATGTCACAGCAAACAAGCTTCTTGTTTTATGGGATGTAGAAGCAAACCCAAACTCTTTTTTACGGTAGAGATGAATCCGGTGCCAAACAAATTCTCCAAGCAAAATGTATATATATATATATAGAAACTTGGATTAAAACAAACAATTTGGTGTAAACTTGGTTTTGTCCCTTGAATTAATCAATTTGAATAACAAACACCAAGGGAACTTTTTATGAAAGGATTAAGCTCTCAAAAACTCTCTAGGAGAAGGAAAAAGTTATTTTAAAAATTTTGTTCCCGAAGTCATTAAATTCTGTGAAAGAATAGTGGGACAAAGTAGTGGGAAAGTGCCCAAAAATTGCCAAAAACTATTCCCGACGTTCGTTCGAACAACATTTCGTTCGAACGAACTATCTAACGAAGTTCCAGTGGCAAGTCGTTGGCAAACCTTGTTCGAACGACATTCTCGTTCGAACGACAATATCGAACGAAAAAATATAAAGCTTAAAAATTTGATTTTAGCCCATAAACTTTATTTTAAAGTTTTAAATAAACCTTCTAAAAATAAACCTTAGTTTAAAATAAAAGTACACCCAATAAAAAATTATTTCAAGTCTCCCTATATAGATATAGAAATGCATTCATACCTTTGGAGACTATGGAATATGATGATGACGTAGAAACATAGCACTTGAAATTCGTCAGCAATGATGAACCTTTATAAGTCTTGGCCGCTACATCTTCAACTCTAGTATGTCATAGGCTTGAAGGATGGTCAAATATTTTATCCTATGACTCAAACGTTTTTGTCTGGAATTGAGCCAAAATAACAAGGGATCAATAGGAAATTTGTATCCTTACAAATCTCCCCCTTTGGCTATTCCGGGACAGAAACCAAACAAAAATCCTAAAGGGCCGTCAAGCTCTACTAAACTCAAAACATCCCACACAAAATAAAGATTACAATGCTTGACTCAAAATACCACTTTAGAATTAAACGCTTTGCTACATTAAATAGATGTCGCTTTACAATACCTGCACACTTAAGCAAGACATTAAACGCATAAGGAATATTAAAATATTAAATGCAAATTAAAGACTCCCCCTTAATTAATTCTCCCCCTTTATCAAATGATCTACTTAGAAAGACGTCTCCCGCTAAGATAAATCTCCCAAACTAAGATATGATTACAATAGGATTAGATACCATTTCTTCCCCTATCATTCTCCCCCTTTTTGTTCAGGAATAGACAAAGGCTAAAGAATCAAAAATTAACTTATCTCCCCCAATTAAAGCATATACACCCCCTAAACTAAACAATGGATAAATAGAATTGGATAACAAGCTAAACATCCAATAGTGCATAAAGTTATGAGAACATTAAAGCATGTGGGCAGCTAAAATTCAACTAATCCACATAAAGGTATGAATATCAACTATGATGCGATAACAAAAGATATCAATTGATTGTAGTAATCTAAGTATGTGATATCGAAACAAAATTCGCAACAAGATAGATACCAAAAATGAATTAAAAGCATAGATGAACTAGCTAAACATGGCAAAAACTCAAAAACAAATAAAATATCATATATATGTATACACAACAGATTCAAACTAAGCGTAAGGACACACATATAGATATAAACACCAAAATGACACAAAACTAAATAACATAAGTTTTTCCACACTCTTATAGCATAAATGTGTCATATGGAAACGAAAGTGAAGGGGTGTGAACAAGATACCAATGGATTAAAACCCAATCACTTAAACTTGTTCACGTAGTTCGCATTTTATTGCAAAACTTTATCAACTAGAATTTAGCCTTTATGTGACAGGATAAAGTGAACTAATGAACAAACCAATAGAGTCATGACTTTATGTGATTGGGATACCTCTGGGATACCTCGGCCCAAGCCGAGGTAGAATCCATGTTGATCATGAATCAGTGGATCCTTGCCATTTCGGCCCATTTTGGCCGAGGTTACCATTCCTGGTACTTGAGGATGTTGTTGATGTCCGACACATGCGTTATATCTTTGTGGAGGTCCATGTAGAAGTGTCGGCCTGGGCCGAGGTAATACTGGCCGAGGGATGATATCATGGGCCCTTACCTCTCAATGGGCCAATTGATGTCTCGGCCATTATCCGGCCGAGGCAGGTATCCCCGGCTGAGGTTATACTTGGGCATATCAATCACCCCCCAGCCCTTAGTCATTTGCGAGAGCAGGTGGCTAAGGGATTCTCACCTCCGAGGCCTGTTCACCCCAAGGCTAACACTTGCGTGACACCTGTCCCAAGCTTAGGCATGCCCACTTGATTCGCATGTGCTGTCAATTGTCCCTTGGGCTTCCCAAGGCAATGATGAGCCTTGGGAAATGTGCCCAAGTATTTAAAGGGCTAAAAGCCTTTCTTCTTCCTTCTTCTTTCTCATTTCGCGCTTAGTCTTATGCAAATTCTCTCCGAGGTCTCTTCTCTCCATCGCTTTTCTGCAGAGGATTTGTTCAATTTCTTGCGAGGCTTCCTCTTTCCCAATCGTTTACTCACGTTCAGGTATCTCTTCCTCCCCATTTCCTTCACTTTTGATACTTTTTAATTTGAATTTTCCGATGAGCACTTGAGTTTTTCGGTGAGCACTTGAGTTTTCCGGTGAGCACTTGAGTTTTTCGGTGGGCACTTGAGTTTTCCGGTGAGGACTTGAGTTTTCCGGTGAGCTAGGTTTCCTGTCAAGATTCCTTGGTTTGATCCTTGTTCCCCTTAACTTTTCAAGCCAAATTCGTTTGTAGTTTATAGGGTTTATCCTCAAGTTTAGGGTCTGCTAAAGTTTTGGGTCGTCCCCTGATGCTTACACCCCTGTACCAACTTCTGGAAGACTTCCCATCTCTTAGAGAAAAGACCTTAGAGAAAATTAGGCAGATAGAGAGAGCTCAGGAAGAAGCTCGTAGGTCACAGGAGTTCCCTGTCAGACCTCTCTTTCCTCCCCCTCTCAAGGTGGTATACCCTCGTCCACCTGAGAATTTCTACCAGACAGACGTCTCTGCCAATAACTTACCGATGTCTGAGTCTGAGTCATCCACCTCCGACCCAATGTCTGTGGACTCTTTCCAAGAGGCCATGGACTTTACACCTCAGGCTGGTCAGGACCCTGACCAGGCCGAGGTTTCCAGCCGGGCTTCGTCCCAAAATGGCACAGGTACCTCAAGTTCTTCTTCAGAGGTCGAACTTGTTGAGCCAAGTGTGGTTGTGCCTCCCATTCTAAATGTTATTCCCCTGTCGACCGTTACCGAGGCCGAGTTTGCTCAGAGGTTCCCCGGTAACCCGTCCACGTCTGCTCCAGCCGACGTTGGGTCTGACGACAATGAGGATGCCGAAAGTGATGTCGACACATCTGAGGCGGCCGAGTATGAGAGCACAGTTACTGAGGTGGACCTATTGCACTTCAGGTACCTATACTCCATCAGTCCTTCTATCCATTTAAGACGACCTCTGAGGGAGGAGAGGGCCTACCACGTCCAAGAGGGAGAGATCTGCTTGTACGAGCAGATGCTCAAGTTAGGTTTTTGTCTTCCTTTTCACCCTGTCATCAGATCCATCCTTTCCTTCATTAACTTGGCCCCCTCACAGCTCTCTCCCAATGCTTGGAGAGTTATTATAGGGGCCATCATCTTGTGGAGGGCGGTCCACCACTCTGACCTTCCCGTTCAG
The DNA here is from genome assembly GCA_949130495.1 of Sambucus nigra. Classification (NCBI taxonomy): domain Eukaryota; kingdom Viridiplantae; phylum Streptophyta; class Magnoliopsida; order Dipsacales; family Adoxaceae; genus Sambucus; species Sambucus nigra. The sequence continues at coordinate 259,465,279 of OX422223.1, read as the reverse complement.
GTCTTTGCTGGTTGTTACGTCCCCACCTCGGCCAAGAATCATCCGAGCTACTATCACTTCGTGGCTCGGAGGCCTGAGAAAAAGATGCTCTTGGTCACTCAGACCTTTAATCATAATTGGAAACCTCGGTACTTTTTTGCCTCAGGGCCGTGGGAATTTGGTTCTTCCATTTCCTCTTCCATCCATGAGCCGAGAATACCCCTGAAATGGGGTAAAGTCACCATGTCTGCGAGGGCCGATCCTGGACTAAGTGTTCAAAATAGTAAAAAGGTGAAGGCCCTGCAAGACCAGGGGGCCCATGGGATGTTTGTCAAGTTCGAGCATCTGCTAACCCCCCAGTATCTCTCGGGGACGAGCTTGGGTGGAAGTCCCCTAGCTGACTTTGGTAAGGATTTTTCTTTTTATTCTAAGTGTAGCCTCTTATCATACATACTTTATTTCTGAGTCCTATCTTTTCACTTTTACAGAGAGACCCTCAGGCATTTCAGAAGAGTTGTGGGAGATGGCAGCCCCAAGCTTAGCTAGGCTTGTCAAGAAGACCGGTTTAAATGCTCCTCCACCTTCCCCTTCAACATCTAAGTCCAAGAAGAGGGCCCCTGAGGTCCATCCCCCTGAGGATCAGAGGCCGAGCTCCAGGCAAAGGCAGACTCCAGACGCTGCGATTCCCATCACAGCCGACACCTTAGCTGCTCATCTGGATCAGCTGAAGCTTACCGAGAGCGTGGTCGGCAACAGCAGGCAGGCCATGGACGCCCTTGCCAACGTGATGACTGATGCAGACAAGCGCTTTTATAGGGCCATGGACACTCATATGTTGGTTGAGTTCGGCCTCCATAGAGCCGTACAGGTATGACTCGTCCATTTTGCCAAGTGCTACCTCTGAATTTACTGAATTTCTCTTACCTCTTCATTGTCTGTGCAGAGTGTGACTGCCATGTACCAGTTATCTAACTGGGCCCTGAGGAAGTTGCCACTGATCCAGAAGGGGCAGGAGGCTGAGCAGGTGGAGATCACTCTGAAGGCCGAGGTCGACCGTCTGAGGACGGAGCTACAAAATGCTGAGACCAAGGCTCAAAATTCTGAAAACAAGGCCCAAGGCCTAGAAAAGGACATCTCTGCACTCGTCCAGAGCCACACCAAGGCCCTGAAGGACAAGGATGATGCCCTGCAGAGGAAGGTCGATGCTGCGGTGAAGGCTTCTCTTGCAGATGCCTCGGAGAAAATAATTGCTGATTACAAGGTCTCCGAGGAGTTTGTAGGTTTTGGTCTTGAATACCTTGAAAGGGGTATCAAGGCCACCACCAAATGGGTCGAGGTCAGGGAGGCCGAGGTTGGCACCATAAAGGCCTCAGACTTTGTGGGCCTCGGCCTTGCCGACGCCCAGTTTGCCCAGGCCTTGCAAGAGATTGAGGACGAGGCCGCTGCCCCTGGTCAGACTGTTACTCTGGACGGGACTGATCTCGTAGGGGTTGATCCTGCGAATGAAGTGGCTGAGGTGACCAATACAGAGCAGGCCAACCCAGACGAGACATCAAATGTTCCTCCTTCAGATGTTTGACTTTGCCTTGTATTCTGCATTAGTTTGTTTTGACTTGTAATCTTGCCTTTGTAATTCCTCAGATATGTAGATACTGTTTAATTTCTTTTTATTGAATGCCAATGTCTTTCTTCATCTCGATCTCTGAATGTATTTGAATGCCATGTAATCTCTAAAGTTACTACTTAACGTGATGTCATAACCATTACTTAAGAGTCTGAGGTCCTAACTAAGGTGTCTGAGCTCAGACCTCGTCGCCACCGAGTGATGTTATGAGAGTCTGAGGTCATCACCTGGGTCGAGGTAAGCCTCGTAATAAATCACCAAACTAACGATGTTAAGAGTCTGAGGTCCTCTAACTAAGGTGTCTGAGCTCAGACCTCGTCACCACCGAGTGATGTTATGAGGGTCTGAGGTCATCACCTGGGCCGAGGTAAGCCTCATAGTAAATCACCAAACTAACGATGTTAAGGGTCTGAGGTCCTCTAACTAAGGTGTCTGAGCTCAGACCTCGTCACCACCGAGTGATGTTATGAGGGTATGAGGTCACCACATTGGCCGAGGTAAGCCTCATAGTAAATCACCAAATTAATGATGTTAAGAGTCTGAGGTCCTCTAACTAAGGTGTCTGAGCTCAGACCTCGTCACCACCGAGTAATGTTATGAGGGTCTGAGGTCATCACCTAGGCCGAGGTAAGCCTCATAATAAATCACCAAATTAATGATGTTAAGATGAAACAAGAATTTATCGTGAAAACTGATCTTTATTAACAACCTCTTCTCAATGAGATGGCACATTTACAATTTACAAAATAGATGCAACATTATATGAAATATCTCTTTAGGTGGTCGGCATTCCACGGGTTGGTGAAGGGTTCTCCCTCTAGGTTCTCTAGCCTATACGTGCCAGGCACAACCTCTTCCGTTACTCTGTAGGGACCATGCCAGTTCGGGTGTAGCTTGTTTGTTTTCTGTAGGGTTTTCTTAAGCACCAGGTCTCCTACCGCAATGGGTCTTGTCTTCACCCTTTGATTGTAGAATTTTGTTGCCCTCTGCTGGTAGGCTGCTTTCCGGACCTCTGCGTCTTCCCTTCTTTATTCAATAAGGTCCAGGTCTAACCTCCTCCTTTCCCCATTGCTGTCAGGATCATAGGTCTGAATCCGATGAGTTGGTAGGCCTATCTCCGTTGGTATGACGGCTTCTGAACCGTGTGCCAGCATGAATGGGGTTTCTCCCGTGGGTGTCCTCGCTGTGGTCCTGTAAGCCCATAGCACAGCGTAAACCTCTTCTATCCATCTCCCCTTCGCGTCTTCTAACCTCTTCTTGATTCCATCCAAGATAGTCCTATTTGTGACCTCAGTCAGGCCATTAGCCCGAGGTCGACCAGGAGATGAGAAGAACTGTTTAATCCCCACACTTTGGCAATACTTCTCCAAGGAGGCGTTCTTGAACTGGGTCCCATTATCTGAGATGAGCGTGTTTGGGAGGCCATACCTACATATGATGTTCTTCCAGAGGAACTGAAAGGTCTTCTGCTCCGTAATTGTTATCATGGGTTCGGCTTCTACCCATTTTGAAAAGTAGTCAATTGCAACTATCAAGAATCTATAGTTGTTGACTGCTCTTGGCAAAGGTCCTACTAAGTCAATTCCCCATACCGCGAACGGCCATGGAGAAGAGATTGATGTCATAGGCTGATGGGGTTGGTGGGGGATAGTGGCGAACCTCTGGCATTTGTCGCACCTCTTCACATAGTCAGCAGCGTCCCTAGACAAGGTTGGCCACCAGTATCCCTGAGTGATGATCCTTTTGGCTAAGGGTCTTCCTCCTATATGACTAGAGCAAGAGCCCTCATGAACCTCCTGCAAGACCCGGGGTACCTCCATGGGATGCACACATCTGAGGAGGGGCAAGAGAAACCCCTTTTTAAACAAGACATCTCCTACCAATGAGAACCTGGCAGCTCTGTACCTCAACTTTCTTCTTTCCAATTTGGACTCAGGTAGCTCCCCCTCTCTTAAGTATCTGACGAGCGGGTCGATCCAAGAGTCCACTGGGTTCACGTTGTGACAAGGGCTGCGTACCTCGTCCTCCTCGATGCTTGCCTTTCCCAGGACTTCAATTGGGATGGTTCTTCTCAAGTCTGTCTTCATTGCCGAGGCCAGTCTTGCCAACGCGTCGGCGTGATTGTTGCTCAATCTCGGCACTCTCTTCAATTTAGCCTCTTCAATAAACTCTAGCAACCCTCTTACCTTTTTTAAGTACCTGGCCATCCTTTCGTCCTTGGCCTCGTACGCCCCCAACACTTGGTTAACAACCAACCTTGAGTCGCTATGGAGTAGGAGCCGCTTTACCCGCAGAGTTGTTGCCAATAGGAGGCCCGCTATCATGGCCTCATACTCAGACTCGTTGTTTGAAGCCTGGAAGTTGAATCTTAAGGCATACTCAATGTTGGCGCCATCTGGAGCTGAGAGTACCAGCCCCGCGCCGCTTCCACCATCACAGGAGGATCCATCCACGAAGAGGCTCCACACGTCTTCATCTGAAGAGAAAACCCCTTCTCTCATCACTCCTTTTTCGAAGAGGTATCGATCCTCTTCGTTTTCTTCTACTCTCCTCCGAGCCTTGCCTGGGACTACCTCTTCTCGGCCCCGGAAGACGATCGGGTCTATCTCTTCCGAATCTCGGGAGATACCTCGGCCCTTCTCTTCGCCGCCTTCCAAGCTCTTCTCTGACTCGGTCTCTTCCCAAGTGAACTCTGCGATAAAGTCGGCAAGGGCCTGCCCCTTAATGGTTGTCCTGGGCTGGTAAGTAAGATCATACTCTCCTAGTTCAATGGCACAGGCCATCAATCTCCCGGACTTCTCAGGCTTGTGCAGGACCTGCCTTAGTGGGGAGTCCGTAAGGACTATCATAGAGTGAGCTTGAAAGTAGGGTTTCATTTTCCTTGAAGCATGGATAAGAGCATAAGCCAACTTCTCCATTCGGGGATAGTTTTGTTCAGACCCTTGTAGGGCCTTACTGTTGAAGTACACAGGTCTCTGAACTCCACCTTCCTCTCGTATGATGGTCGCGCTAATAGCCGACTCAGAGACTGCTAGATACACAAACAACCTTTCTCCCGCAATGGGCCGGGACAGCAGCAAGGGAGACCCTAAGTAGGACTTGAGTTGATCAAAGGCTTTTTCACACTCTTCATCCCACTGGAAGGCTTTCCTTAGGACCTTGAAGAATGGAAGACATTTATCCGTTGCCCTGGAAACAAACCTGTTCAGGGCTGCCACTCTTCCAGTGAGTCTTTGGACATCCTTGATACTCCTAGGAGTCTTCATGTCGAGCAATGCCTTGATCTTCTCTGGGTTTGCCTCAATCCCCCTTTGATTAACGATGAACCCCAGGAACTTCCCAGCTCCTACCCCGAAGACACATTTCGTCGGGTTGAGCTTCATTCTGTACGAGTCCATGACATCAAAGGTCTTCTCAAGGTCTGCCACGTGAGTACATGCCTTCAGACTCTTCGTTAGCATATCGTCCACGTACACTTCCATGGTCTTACCTATTTGTTCCTCAAACATCCTATTGACGAGACGCTGATATGTTGCCCCCGCATTTTTCAGACCAAAGGGCATTACCTTGTAACAGTACGTCCCCTTATCAGTGATGAAGGCTGTCTTTTCAGAGTCTTCGGCGTCCATGAAGATTTGGTTATAACCTGAATAAGCATCCATGAAGCTCATGAGCTCATGTCCTGCTGTTGCGTCCACCATCTGGTCTATCCTAGGTAGGGGATAGCTGTCCTTCGGGCAAGACCTATTCAGGTCTGTGAAATCTACACACATCCGCCACTTTCCATGGGCCTTAGGCACGATCACTGCATTGGAGAGCCACTCTGGATAGGTGACCTCTCGTATAAACTCGGCCTCTTCCAACTTTTTCACTTCTTCCCGAATGACCTCGTACTTCTCTCTGGAGTAAATTCTTCTCCTCTGCTTGATTGGCCTAGCATCCCTATCCACGTTGAGCTTGTGGGTCATGACCTCAGGGTCTATTCCAGGCATGTCTGTGTGGCTCCAGGCGAAGATACTTTGCCTCTTCCTGAGAAGGCTTACCAGCCCTTCCTTGATCTTTAGTTCTAGGGCCTTGCCGACCTGGACGGTTTTTTCCGGCTCGTCCTCATTGAGGACGATGGATTCTACCTCTTCCGCGGCCTCGCCCTTCTTCAGCTTTGTTTCATCTCTCGGGTCAAGCGTGTCTATGTTGTAGGTGGCGGTTGCTCTCTTATGGGTCTCCCTCTCTTCAGCTGAGTTGAAGTAACACTCTCGTGCCGTGGTCTGATCCCCCTGCACTTCCCCTACCCCATAAGGAGTCGGGAATTTTAGCATTTGATGGACCGTTGACGGCACGGCTTCGAACTCCTTGAGGGCTACTCTTCCGACGATGAGGTTGTAGGCCGAGAAGACATTCTCGTACATAACAAAAAAGTTTATCTTCTTAGTCAGCCTCTTAGGCCACTCATCTCCCATGCGTACATCCATTTCATACATGCCCAATGGGTGCACCTTCTCACCACTGAAGCCTATCAAGGGGTGGTGGTAGGGCATTAGCCTTGATCTGCTAAGACCCAAGCTTTTGAAACAAGGCCAGAACATCACATCTGCTGAGCTTCCCCCATCTATGAGGATTCTCCCTACATCGCACCCATGCACCCTTGTCGTTATGACCAATGGGTCATCATGGGGGGCTAAGATGCCCTTGAAGTCAAGTCTGGAGAATCCCACCACTAGGGTGTCCATGTCCACCTTCTTCCTCTTCTGCACTGCGTCAGAAGACGTTAGATTCACAACCTCAGGTTTGACCACTGACTTGGCCTCCGCTACATGAGCTTTCCTGTCGGCTACCTCAGAGCCCCCTCCTGCGAATCCCCCACATATGGTGCTAACACCAAAGGAGATCATCCCTACCCTTTTGACTGGGGTATTGTCATCCTTAGGAGGGAGATCCGGGTCATCTCCATCATCACCCTCCGAATCATCATGCCTTCTGGACGGGACATCGCCACTGCACCTGTCATCTCTTCTCTTCCTAGGGTCTTCTCTTCCACCCTTCGGGGCCTTGCCATCCACGTACTTTCTTAGCTTCCCGAATTTCAGCATCTTCTCAATCTCATCCTTCAGAGCAAAGCATCTATCTGTGATATGGCCATGATCCTGATGGAACTCACACCAGAGGTTCTTATTCCTCTTATGTGGTGGGGCCTTCAATTTATCTGGCCACCTCAGAGCCCGGTCAGTCTTGATCTCATTAAGGATGTGCTCACAGCTCACAGTCAGAGGAGTGTAATGAGCGAAATTGTCATTTGCAGACCTCTTCTTCCCCTCTTTCTTACCCTGGGATCTCCCAGTGCTGCCATGGTTCTCCTCCTCATATTTGGCGGCCATTGCCTCTTCCGCATTCATCACTTTCCCGGCGGTGGACAACAGTTCTGCCATAGACTTGGGGGGATCTTCTGCCAATTTCCACAATAACTTCCCCTTCTGGAGGCCTCCTATCAGGGCGGTCATGGCTATGCTCTCCTCGTAATCCTCTACCTCCAGCTTCTCCTTGTTAAATCTTGCTATATAGTCTCTTAGGCTTTCTCCCTTAGCCTGTTTGACATACAGGAGGTGGGTAGTCTTCTTCTGAGGTCTTACCCCAAAGCAGAAGTTGTGGATGAACTGTTCTGCCAGGCCCTTGAAGTTTTCGATCGAGTTCTTCGGAAGAGAGGTGAACCAACTATGAACTGCCCCTGTCAAGGTCCCTGAGAAGGCCCTACACTTCATCTCATCAGGGATCGAGTAAATATCTACCGCCGACTGATACATCTCAATGTGGTGCACTGGGTTAGTGCTGCCATCGTATTTAGGAGTCACCGTGGGAGGCTTGAACTTAGCGGGGGTTGGGAACCCCACTATCCTAGCTACAAACGGGGAGCCCTCTGAGTAGCCCCTCTGTAATGGGTCCCTGCTTTTTATGAGGTCCCCTATCTTCTCTTCTAGAGGTTGGATTGATTCATTCCAAGGTCTTCTCTCTTCGGCTGGGCCGAGGTTGTCCCCTGCCACCTCCCTACGATGGACAGAGGGTTCCCCATCCACAACACGCTGACTATTGACCTCATCCTGCTCCCGGGCTCTTCTTTCCAAGGGTCGGCCTTGATCTGGCCGAGCCTGCCTATTCCCTCTTTGAGAGCCTGCCGCGCTTCTTGACCTCGATAGCCTCTGCCTCAGGTCATTGACTGGGCCCAGCCTCTCGAAGGCCGACCCTCTGCTCAACCTGTTAAAGGCCGATCCTCTCTGCTGGGCCTCATCTCTTCCTCGGCCGACACATCCTTGACTCTGCCTATCAAAGGCCGACCCTCTTTGTTGGGCCTCGTCTCTTCTTCGGCCGACACATCCCTGGCTCTGCCTAAGGGGTCGTACGGTGTTATCTGACACCTCATACGGCTCCCAACAGTCTTCCGGGGCCTCTTTAGCTTCTAGGTCATCATACCTGTCCTCTGGGCAAGGGTTTCCCTACCTCCCCAGGCACGAGCGCCTAGGGTCGACAACGTCCCTCCTCCGCTGGGGTGCAGGTTGGTCCTTCATAGGTGCCTGGGGTGGTCCCCTGGCATCGGGATGGGGTTGAACTGTCGCCGGAGTTATCATGTCCGGAGAGACTCCAGGTGGCCTCATCATCATAGTTTGGCTAAGCTGGACAAACTGCTCCTTCATGGCTTGTTGCGTTGCAGCCAGAGATTTCAAGGCTGCTGCCACCTCCGCCATTTCGGACTGAGGAGGATCCTGACTGGAACTGGCCCCTCCACCCACTGGTGGTGGAAGAGGCGGTGGCAAGTCTGGTGCCATGTGTTATCACTATAGAGCTTTGAGTAGCAGGTGAGCTTAATACCTCAAAGGACCTCTTTCAATGGTGAAGCAGCTCCACGCAAGAGGTGGTTTCTGGTTCACCACCAGAGTCTCCGGTGAGGCTAAGCAGAAAAAGAGGGAGAGATATCTTCTCGTTTCCCACAGACGGCGCCAAAATGATGATGCAGGGAATCAGCACCACCAGGTGAGGTGTTTGCAAGCTCAATATAGGTACAACAATGGCAACACAGCTGTATAAAGAAGATAAGAATGAGGTGAGGATAAGAGGAACGACACCTGAATATAAGTGGTTCAGCCAATCTGGACTACATCCACTGTGAGTGTGTGTGAGTAATATCACTGTAAGAAGGCACTAATGGCCATGGATACAACCTCTCAAGCCCTTTCTCTCTCTACCGTGTGTATTTAGACAGAGTTTCAGCTAGGGTTTTAATATGTGGATCCCTTTGCAAGGTAGGGGGTGATCCCTTTATATAGTGCCAAGGGGGTGTAATGTACCCCCTATGCATGTAATGTGCATGAGTGTAGTTTCCTCACCAATGGGGGTGTGCCACCTGTCATGGCCACATGTAGGTAATGATGATGAAATATTCTCCCACATGTGGAGAATAATCTTGTTATAACTGATTTGTGCCCAGGTGTCCTTATCCAAATGTCAACAGATGCTCGGCAGTCATGTTGGCGAATGGCCTCGGCCTAGGAGAGGCCGAGCTATAAAGGTTGGACGTCCGCTCAATCCGCGAAGTGTCATGAGGAATCTCGGCCTGATGTCAGCCGAGGTACATGCTTGGGTCGGCCTAAGCCGATGTTGGGCATGTGGAATGGTGATTATTAATACCTCTGGGATACCTCGGCCCAAGCCGAGGTAGAATCCATGTTGATCATGAATCAGTGGCTCCTTGCCATTTCGGCCCATTCTGGCCGAGGTTACCATTCCTGGTACTTGAGGATGCTGTTGATGTCCGACACATGCATTATATCTTTGTGGAGGTCCATGTAGAAGTGTCGGCCTGGGCCGAGGTAATACTAGCCGAGGGATGATATCATGGGCCCTTACCTCTCAATGGGCCAATTGATGTATCGGCCATTATCCGGCCGAGGCAGGTATCCCCGGCTGAGGTTATACTTGGGCATATCAATTGAAAGCGCAACTAGGATAAACGGACATTATGCAAACCGTTGATATATAATCCAAACTCCCTCAATAAACATATATATTATTCTTTTGAATGAATAAATCAACTAAACAAATTAGGCTTTGACAAATTATTTTTTTCTTTTAATGCCATATTTTCTTTTAGGCCTTTGGACCACGTATTTCTTTTAGGTCTAATCCAAACGGTGACTTACACGCAAAGGATAATATTTTTCCTTTCGCGTCATGATTTCTAGCATGAGATATGAAATAAAGCAATGACTAGAAAATGACTAAACATGCATACACCTAGCACTGATATATAATATGAAGCACAAAAGGTTAGAGTATGCAAACAAAACTAACACATTCAACCTTTAAATTTAGCAAGGGAGGTTTCATGTGCAAGCAAATGAGAATCAACAAATCTAATATCTAGCGCGTCTAAAAATGATTTTCTAACCCATATAGATGTATATTTAAAATTATGGAATTTGGGAACTAATGAAATGCTATACATAGACTTCCAAAGGCTTCTTTTAAGATCAAAACTAAATGACCTAAGGTGACCTTTCCTACCACAATGCAAGCATGTGTAAACACGAGGAATGTTACCTAAGGTGTGACATTTTCTAAAGTCCATGGATAAAGTTGACCCTCTAAAACAAATAATGGTCTTAGCTTTAGCAACGGAAATATTTGAACGAGATGAGCTAGAACCATTACAACTACTACTCGAGTCTTGTAAGTTATTTTTTATTTTTAAAATTTTGGACTCAAGTAATAAATTAGAGTCCTCAATATTATGGGACTCCTTCTTTAAATTTTCTATAACTCCTAGCAGGTTATCACGCTCCCTCTCAATGTGAGCAAACTTGACCCTAAGAGTCTTTTCTCGACTATCACTCTCTTTCTTGGACATTTCTAAAATATTATAATTGTAATTTATGTCCATGAGCTTTTCATGAAAAATATCTTTTTGAGATAGCGAGGTTTGCAAAAGTTCAATTCTAGATTTAAAACATAAATTTTCATTTTCAAGAACTTAATTCTTTTTACAAATCTCACATTTAATTCTCTTAGATTTTCATTACACTTATTAAGCCCATTAAATTCCTCTCGAATAGCGAAAACTTTATTGACATTTGAAATGGACAAATTATTGTTAAGACGTCCCATCGAGAGATACAGAACAAAAATGAGAGTGAGAAAAAAATGAACCACCTAAAAATACAAGGAGCACAAAAATTAAAAAAATCGAAAAACGGATCTTTGACGCGATAAATTAGTGCTCCGACTGTGATACCACTTGTTGGAACACGATGCCCCCAATTTTTCTTTTTAAAGATGCGAAAAAAGGATGGTTCAAATAAATGGACTATACTATCCAAGATTCACAATTAAAATATTACAATTTTAATTCTTCCAAAATTAAAAATAAACCAAACCGGTTTTTAATTTTCTCAAAATTAAAAATTGCCCTTTTAAAATAAACATGTGAATATTTAACTTATAGCCCAAAATTAATTTAACCCAAGTCCCAAAAATTTGCCTAACAATAAATATTCAATTTGCAATATTACGTCAAACCAAATTTTATCAAATTAAATCAAATGACTTGAATTAAATTAACATTTACCCAAATTATTATTTAGCACCAAATTAAACACGAGTAGTGATTTAAACCAATTTTATATTTTTACCAAGTATGCATCTAATGTGAATATGCAAAAGATAAAATAAATAAATAACCACTACGGCGCGATGTACGAGGAAAAATCCACAACGGAAAACAACCTCGGACGGTCCTAGCCTCAAATCCACTAAGTACGAAATTTACAATTACAAGCAAGATGCTTACAACACTCCACTCGACTCCTTCAATCCCCGGCGCATCTTCTTGTAACTACCTCTGCCTAGCGAATAACCACAGAGCTCCATCGTGGTCTCGAAATTCACCGATCGGACTTTTTCTGGTCATCGCCACCTGAACAAGGGGCCTTTCTCCAAGTGGGTATGTCACAACAAACAAGCTTCTTATTTTATGGGATGTAGAAGCAAAACCCAAACTCTCTTTTATGGTAGAGATGAATCCGGTGCGAAACAAATTCTCCAAGCAAAATGTATATATAGAGAGAGATGGAAACTTGGATTAAAACAAACAATTGGGTGTAAACTTAGTTTTGTTCTTTGAATTAATCAATTTGAATAACAAACACCAAGGGAACTTTTTATGAAAGGATTAAGCTCTCAAAAACTCTCTAGGATATGGAAAAAGTTATTTTATAAATTATGTTCCCAAAGTCATTAAATTCTGTGAAAGATTAGTGGGACAAAGTAGTGGGAAAGTGCCAAAAACTATTTTCGCCAAAATCTCGTTCGAACGACATTTTATTTGAACAAACTATCTAATGGAGTTCCAGTGGCAAGTCGTTGGCAAACCTCGTTCAAACGACATTCTCGTTCGAACGAAAAACTCGTTCGAACGAAAAAAATAGAAAGCTTAAAAATTCGATTTTAGCCTAGAAACTTTATTTTAAAGTTTTAAATAAACCTTCTGAAAATAAACCTTAGTTTAAAATAAAAGTACACACAATATAAAATTATTCCAAGTCTCCCTATATATATATATAAATGCATTCATACCTTTGGAGAGTATGGAATATGATGTTGATGACGTGGAAACATAACACTTGAAACTCGGCAATGATGAACCTTTTATAATTCTTGACCGCTACGTCTTCAACTCTAGTATGTCATAGGCTTGAAGGATGGTCAAGTATTATATCATATTACTCCAAAGTTTTTGTTTGGAATTGAGCCAAAACAACAAGGGACTCAATTGGAAATTTGTGTCCTTACATCTGGTAGGTGCACTTTGGGCATATCAATCACCCCTAGCCCTTAGTTACCTATTTAAGTAGGTGACCAGGGGGTATGTATGTTCGAAGCTGTATTTCATTATGTACCAATATCTCCTTGACAGGTGTCCACTTCTGAAGTGGGTGGCGTGTCTGATAGTGTAATGATGTTGATTGTCTTTTGGGCTCCCAAGGTAATGATGGGCCTTGGGATGCGTGTAATCAGATTTGAGGGTTTAAACCCTTTCCTTTCACTTTCTTCTTCATTTCTCTCATTTTTCCCACTTGAGCCTTTTGTGTTTTCTCTCTCTTCTAGAACTTGATCGAGGTTGTGTTTTGTGGATTTCATTGGTCAATCCTCTTATTCTTCATCTCGTATTTTATCAGGTATTGCTTATTACCTTTCCTTTGCCATTTTTCAGCCTTGTATTTCTATTTCTTGCATTTTTCGGTGATAGTTTGAGTTTTTCAGTGGTTCTTTGAATTTTTTGGTGAACTTATTCTTAACTGTTCTTGGTTTAAACTCTTACAAAAAACTAAGTTTGATCCTTAGTTTAGGTTGTGCCCATTTGTTTACTTGTGGTTTAGAATCCAAGTGTAGGGTCATCTTCTTTATGCTCAGAACTCTTTATAAGCTCATAAAAGATTTCCCCTCTCTTAGAGAGAAGACCTTTGTAAAAACTAGGCAGATAGAACTAGCCCAAGAGGAAGATCATAGGGCTGAGACCTTCCCTCTCAGACCTATCTTTCCTCCACCTCTGAAGGTAATATACCCTGAGCCAGCCGAGCCTGCTGAGCCAACAGAGGTTCCGGTAGAACCAACACCCATGTCTGAGTCTGAGTCATCTACCTCAGACCTTATGTCTGTAGACTTTTTCCAAGAGGCTATGGATTTCTCCATTAGTCAAGATCAGGTCCCTGATCAGGACGAGGTCTAAAGTCGTGCCTCGTCCCACAATGGTGCTAGCACCTCGCAGACTTCTTCTAATATCGAGATTATGGGGCCGAGCGTGGCTATTCCCCCACCCATCGATGCTATCCCTCTATCGGCCACCACCAGGGCTAAGTTCGCTCAGAGATTTCTCGATGGTATCCCTTCATCTGCCCAGGCCTACGTTACCAGGGATGAGGATGATGGCCATGAGAGTGACATTGATACCTTAGAGGCTGCCGAGATAGAGAGTATTGTTACTGAGTACGACCTTTTAGCCTTTAGGCATATCTATTTCGTAGGTCCTTCTATTCAGCTCAGGATACCTCTGAGAGATGAGAGGGCCTTTGGTGGCCGAGAAGGGGAGATATGTGTCTATGAGCAGATGTTCAAGTTGGGCTTCCGTCTCCCCATCCATTCTTCAATTAGAGCAATACTATCCCATATCAACCTAGCCCCTTCATAATTATCCCCCAATGCCTGGAGGGTGATGATTGGGGGCTATCGTCCTTTGGAGGGCAGTTCATCACTCAGACCTTCTAGTTAAGGTCTTCACAGGATGCTATATCCCATCCTCTGCCAAAAACCACCCTATCTACTATCACTTCTTAGCTAGGAAGTCAGATAAAAAAATATTGCTGATTACCCAGACCTCCAATCACAATTGGAAACCACGATATTTTTTTTGCCTCAGGGGCATGGGAATTTGGTCCTTGTGCCACCTCTTCATCGTTGGAGCTGAGGATACCCCTGAGGTGGGGAAAGGTGTCATTTGCTGCCAATGCCAACCCTGGGCTTAGCCAGGATAACTTATAAAAGGTTAAGGATCTTCAAGATCAGGGGGAGCACAGTTGGCTAGTCAAGTACGAACATCTGATGACCCCCTATTAACTCTCTGAGACTGGCCTGGGGGGAAGTCCTCTGACCGAGCTTCGTAAGTATTATATTTTTACAAGTTGTACCTCTGAGTTTTCATACCTCTGATTTATTAACTCAGATGTTTCTCTTTGCAGAACGCCCAGAAGGTATCTCTGACGAGCTCTGGGAGATGTCAGCCCCAATCCTTGTTAAGCTAATGAAGAAAGTAGGGCATAATGAAGCCCCTCCTCCACCCAATCAGAATATCGGTACATCCAAGGTCGATGCTACAAAGAAGAGAAAATCCACCGCTGTTAGCTCGGAGGATCCGAGGCCGATCAAAACCTAAAAGGGGGATCGTGCCATCCCAATCTCCTCTGATAATGCACTGGATGCTCGTCTGGAGCAGCTGAAGATTAGTGATAGCCTAATAGATCATGGTCTGAAGGTAATGGATTCCATCGGCTTTGTAATGACCGATGCAGATAAGCACTTCCTACGCTCTCTTGATACCCCTCTGCTGGCCGAGTTTAGCCTTCACAGGTCTATCCAGGTAAAAACTTTTATTTTTTTATTCCAAGTGCAACCTCGGCTTTGAATGGATTAAGGCTTGAACTCATACATCTGACTTTGTTTTACAGGGTATTCTGTCTATGCACCAATTCATTCACTGGACCCTGAGGAAGTTGCCCCTTATTGAGAAGGGAAAATAGGCCCATAAGGTGCAAGCCTCTTTAAATGCAGAGGTTGAACATATGAAGACAGCTTTGGAGGAGTCTAAAAATAAGGTGAAGTAGAGGGATAGGGACATAGCCAAGCTTAAAAATGACCACACCTCTGCTTTACAGGCTAAATATGACGTCCTTCAGGCAAAGGTTGATGTTGTAGTAAAGGATGCCCTTGAGGATGCCTCTGAGAAGATCTTGGCTGACTACAAAGTCTCTGACTAGTTTATAAGATTCGACTTTAAATATCTCGAAAGAGGTATTAAGGTAACTGGGAAGTGGGAATCTTCAAAGGAGAAGGAGACATGAAGCTTAACTGCCTCGGACTTTGTTGGTCTGGGCTTTGGCGATTCTCGCTTTGCTTAGGCCTTGCAAGAGGTTGAGGAAGAAGATGCTGCTCCTGTAGAGACTTCACCATTGGAGGTTACTTCAGGATGATACAGTGGAGGTGACCAATGTCAGCCAAGAGCAGACTAATGTTACTGCAGATACTTAGATCTTAATTTATGGATCTTTAAGTTATAATTTGTTTCTTTCCATCTGTAACTTTTGTAAACTCTGACAGCATGTTTTGAGGCATAACTGACTTGTAATTCTGACTACATATTATACCATCTTCTTCAGAGGATTTTGCTACTTTCAATGAATGCTCTCTCTTGAATGTTGTTTGTCATATAATGAACTTTTCTTAAAGGTCTGAGGTTACCGATTTATGATGTTTACCCTCATAATTTATCACAAAATTAATGATGTCTTAAGGTTTGAGGTCATCACAGTATGATGTTTACCTCATAATTTATCACCAAATTAATGATGTTTAAGGTCTCAGGTCATCACAATGATGTTTCACCTCCTAATTTATCACCAAATTAATGATGTTTAAGGTCTGAGGTCATCACAGTATGATGTTAACCTCATAATTTATCACCAATTAATGATATTTAATGTCTGATGTCATCACATAATGATGTTTCACCTCCTAATTTATCACTAAATTAATGATGTTTAAGGTCTGAGGTCATCACAATATGATGTTAATCTCACAATTTATTACCAAATTAATGATGTTTAAGGTCTGAGGTCATCACATAATGATGTTTCACCTCATACATTTCACCAAATTAATGATGTTTAAGGTCTGAGGTCATCAAACTATGATGTTTCACCTCATACATTTCACCAAATTAATGATGTTTAAGGTCCGAGGTCACCAAATTATGATGTTTCACCTCATACATTTCACCAAATTAATGATGTTTAAGGTCTGAGGTCATCAAACTATGATATTTCACCTCATAAGTTTCACCAAATTAATGATGTTTAAGGTCCGAGGTCATCAAATTATGATATTTCACCTTATACATTTCACTAAATTAATGATGTTTAAGGTCTGAGGTCATTAAACTATGATGTTTCACCTCATAAGTTTTACCAAATTAATGATGTTTAAGGTCTGAGGTCATCAAACTATGATGTTTCACCTTATACATTTCACCAAAATAATAATGTTTAAGGTCTGAGGTCACCAAATTATGATGTTTCATCTCATAAATTTCACAAAATTAATGTTGTTTAAGGTGTGAGGTCACCAAATTATGATATTTCACCTCATAAATTTCACCAAATTAATGATGTTTAAGGTCTGAGGTCACCAGATTATGATATTTTACCTCATAAATTTCACCAAGTTAATGATGTTTAAGGTTTGAGGTCATCAAACTATGATGTTTCACCTCATACATTTCACCAAATTAATGATGTTTAAGGTCTGAGGTCACCAAACTATGATGTTTCACCTCATATATTTACCACTAAAGCATGATGAAACAAAGTATTGACATAGGAACTGCTCTTTTCATTAACATTCTTTTCATAAAATGATACATGTATTACAAGAAAACAACAGCAACATCATATGTACTATTTCTTCAAATGGTTAGCATTCGAAGGGTTTGAAAAAGGTTCCCCCTCGAGATTTTCTAGCTGGTAGGTACCGGGTACAACCTCATCGACTACTTTGTAAGGGCCATGCCAGTTTGGGTGGAGCTTATTTACCTTCTGCAATGTCTTCTCCAGCACTAGATCTCCTACAGCTATAGGTCTTGATTTCACCCTTTAATTGTAAAACTTTGTTGTTCTCTACTGGTAGGCTGCCTGTCTGATCTCAACATCTTTCCTTCTCTACTCAACCAAATCTAGGTCGAGTCTTCTATCTTCCTCATTCTTCTCGAGGTCATAGGTCTGAACTCTGTGAGTGGGGAGTCCTACTTCTGTAGGTATGACGGCTTCTGAGCCATGGGCCAACATAAATGGGGTCTCCCCCGTTGGTGTCCTTGTCGTTGTTCTGTAGGCCCATAACACTGCATAAACCTCTTCTATCCATCTCCCCTTAGATTCTTCCAACCTTTTCTTAATCCCATCAAGGATTGTTCGGTTCGTGACTTCAGTCTGCCCATTTGCCTGGGGTCGGCCAGGAGAGGAGAAAAACTGCTTAATCCTCACTCTTTCACAATATTTTTCTAAGGTAGAATTCTTGAACTGGGTTTCGTTGTCTGAGATGAGGGTGTTTGGAAGGCCATGTCTGCATATGATAAGGTATTGTGTATATAGTACGTGTATTCTTCAGGAATCTCAAGCTCCTTATCAACTGGTCTGACGATGAAGGTTATGGTGGTGGATGTTTAAGCGAGAAACACAATGTCAACTTGAGTATGGTTGACTTTCCCTAGTCTCTATTTGATTGATCGTGTCTTTTTCAAGTTAACAAAATAAACTTTGTTTCGCATGGTCTCCTTCTTCTTGTGAAAAACTACAAATACAAGCATAAAATAAGAATTAGAAATAGACAAAGATAATAAGAAAGCACAAAACAATGGGGTAAAGTGAACCCCATAACTAATCCGACCTATCATAATTCCCTAGAAGTATATTTCGGGTCATCATAGTGGGGTTGACCCTCTAAACTTAGTAAATGATCCCAATTCTTAACAAGGACTCCGCGGTCCTAGTAGTCCTTGTTGGAGTTAGCGAGGTTTACAACTAAGGCATACACTGCCTTTTTGGACTTCAAGTCATACATGTTTCCTGACGTAAACACCTACTGATAGCAAAACCTAATCTCGGGAATGCCCATGATGGTTCCATACAACAAATTTAAATGATGAATACCATTTATGATCCTCCAAACATTAGGGCCACATTGGGGTGGGACAACCTTAAAATACAAAATCTCAATAAGAGTGGGTTTAGGGGAAAAGTAATTCCGAACTAAACTATCATAATACAAAATTAACCAATGGACAATGTAGGTGTTATAATAATCGATAGGACCATGGAGTACTTTTACAACCAACCACTTTGGGATATACCTTCTTTTGAAATCTTTCATAATCGATTCATTGATATCATATACCATGTTTATAAAAGAAAACAAATATAGAATCTAAGAAAAGGAAAAGGAAAAGGAAAAGGAAATAGATGAGTTACTTATAGATAACTATAATACCCCGTAATTTTATGGCTTCTATTTGTTTATTATGGGATATCTATTAAATTAAATTGGGATATAATTTAATTAATATTAATCCAAAATTTAAAATAAATATTTACTAGCGTGACGAGAGTTAGTAATTATTTGGTGGAAATTACTTAATGAGTAAATTAATATGTTGAATTGATTTTATTAAAAATTATCGCGAGTAAATAACACAACAATTACAGAATTTAAAGTCGGGATGCACTTGTGTCGTGTCGGGACTAAATTAATGCAATATAGAGTAAATAAATTACAAGTCACCTATAAGGTCATTTCGAGTGCGCCAACGTGTCTGAAAGGGTCGATATAGTCAGAAAAGTGTAGTCGGGAGTTTAGTTTGGGTTCCGGTACGTTTTTAGACCTAACCAACAACCCGAGGGGGCGTTTTAGTAATTAGCCATTTTTAGGCTTAATTATGGACGAAAATTATAGGGTTAAATCTGATGAGAATTAGAGTCCTCGAGGGTTAGGAGTGATAGAATTGCAGAGAGGCTAAGTTAGAGAGAAGAGAGAAACCTTCCAAGGTGGAGAACCACCAACTCACACCACCTTTGTCGGATTTCACCACCAGCGCGTAGATCGGGAAACGAGGGACTCAGCCATACCCATCAACACCTGAGAATCAGACTTTCATCTCTGAGACAAGTATCTTTCTTGCTACAAATTTGGTTGATATCACGTCCATGATAGTGTAGAAAATAATATTTAAGTTTCATGAAAGAATTTTGATATTTGGGATGAATTGTTGAATCTTGTAGAACATATGATATGTTAGGATGATCCCTTGCTGAAATTGAATTGCTGAAAACGAAATTATACCTAGTAGAGATAAACATCTGTTATTAAATGAAATTCTTGACGAAGTTAAAGAAAACTAGGGTTAAGGACTATATTTTGAGTTTTGATTCAGTTGAGAATGATTACTAATGAATTTAGAGGAAATTTATGTTAAGAATTGTCCATTAAGGTTGACGTAACATTCCTGATTATTGTTTGGCAGTTTGGGATTCGGTAATGGTGTTTTAGGTGAAGTTTGTAGAGGAAACCCGTAGGTTATAATTGTAGAATCTGGGCAATAACTGTTCGATCGATCGATCGACTCAAGAATGTCGATCGATCGATCGACTCAAGAATGTCGATCGATCGATGGATCGACCTCTTCATCGATCGATCGACCACTCCTGGAAATTGAATGATGTTTCTCTTTTGAATTAATTCGAGAAAAGGGCGTAGGAACCTTGGATATTATTTATAGATAATAATGGATCATGGGGAGGACCAGTAGGGTCTAAGTGAGTTCCGATAAATGTAATTTATACGTAAGATATCCGTGGGATAACGGGGGCATAAAATTTAATAGAAATCATGCAGACGTTAAGTGTGGTATCGGGAGACTCGAGAGACTTAGACCAGTATGATGGTGAGGGTACGCCTACTAAAATTACATCCTGTAAAGGGAAACACTTCTAGGGACGAGAAGAAGTTATAAAAGGGCGATAATTGAGAATAAGGACTTGGGTGATATGGTCCACGTATGGTTACGATATTTATTATACGTCATAGGTAAACTAAATTAATATATGTGAAGTTATATATATATATATATATATATATTGTGTGTGTGTGTGTGCATATGTATATGTATATATATTATTGTATATCTATGTATAATCATACCCGAGCTACTTGCTATCACGGGGGGTTCCGCACCGGGACGGTCCTATCTCGATTGGACCTTTATGGGGGATACCCTAGAAGATAGTATCCTTGATACAGGCTGTCTGAGAATGATAGTCAGATGGTTCTAAGAGACGTGAGGGGTATGTGCTGACCTTTTAGGACTGGGAATTATCATTCGCCTCCAATATGTGTGTTTATGTTAATATGGTTCGAGAGTGGATCCGAACTAGTATTTTCCTTATTGTACGAGAGGTATATGGACTGGATAACAGAGTATGCCAGCACCATAGATTTTATATGGGGTGCTTTGTTGTATATATATGGTGTGAGATATATACCTATACCTGAAATTCTTCTACTGTGCGTGTAAGTAGATAAATATTGAATAGGTGTTCCAAATTGTAGTATGTGCATGAGATTTCACATTAGTACTGAGATACACATAATTGGCTTAAATAATTCTTAAGAAGATGTTAACTTAAATAAATTGTAATCATACAGTCTCGCGTACTATAACTTATGGGAGGAGAATTTGGGTTAGACTTATGATATTTTAGTAGTACGTAAGGTGTGCACACTAGATGAGAGGTGAGAATTCTCAAGAGAGTGTTGCGTACTAACATGTATGTCATATCAACTGGTAAGCATTTTAAATACTTGCTAACCCACTTTTAAAAGATATTTTTACACTCGGGCTCTGACCCGTTTCCTGTTATTTTCTTTATTCTCTTGTATATATATATATATATATATATATATATATTACAGGTGCCCAGCCACAGGGGCGTCAAGCATAGACTCTTTGGATTGGAAGTGCTGCAGCTTATGTGGGAGTTGCAGGTCTTTGCAATAGACGATTTCTCCCTCGATCCGGCTTCTGATCTAGTCTCTTCTTAGATAGGGCATGTGTCGCCCATTTTCTGTTTCAATTTAGACCTATTAGAGATTTTGTATTTATTTATGTTTCCAGTAATCAGTGCTCATGGGATTTATTCTTTTATCATGTGGATTACATTTGTGGATATTTATTTGGGTTGAGATTTCTAGTTGGCATTTCATTTAATGGATTGTTTTATTTATCTCTCGCGTTAGTCATAAATTGTTAAGATTTAAAAACGTTTTCATTATGGAATCTAATAAATGAAATATTATTCTAAAATGGTTTGACACTTAGCTTAATTATTTATAAGGTGATTAAAATGGAAAATTGTTATCGACGGTGATGCTAAGAATGAACTACACCGTTCACTTTGATTTTAATTTAATAAATGACTGATCACCTGGTATTTAATTAGGCGGGGTGTTACAATAATAGATAATGGAAATGGTGGGAGAATGCTCTTAAGGTTGCATGAATACTCCAAGGTGCAAATGAATGGTTCCAAACTCCCTTAAGATAATTTGGAGGCAATATTTTAAGGCACGATTCCCAAAACAATAGCCATCATATGGCACACATTTCCACTAGTGGTTGATTCCTTACCCAAGGCATTATCTCATTAGTTTCATAATTAAAAGACATTCTTATTTTCGACCAGAGCAAGGGTTTGTACATAAAGCGCTTCAAAGACTTAGAGGAAATTGTTGGATCCATAACTCAAATAAAAGACATGTATGGGGTTCGCCTGACTTGGGGATCGCGTTAAAAGATTGTTAGATGATATCAGGATTCACTCAACAAATGTTGAAAATATTCATAATTTAATATGAGATATTTAGGGCTAAATGTCAAGTATACGCGGATAATCTTACGACAACTAATTAATAAGTGATACGCAAATAGTACATCTTTGCAGGGCAACTTGGGCCCCTTATTATAAATATTGTAGTCACACTATTAGTGTGGCATGATCAGGAGGACCTCGAACATCTGTCAAGTATACTCAAGAAATATTTAATACAGATCTCCCTCTTGGACGTAGGTAATTTTGTCGAATCACGTACATTTGTGTGTCCTTCTTGCATGTAACAATTCTAATTTCTTTATTGTTGCTATTTGGCTTATGATCCTGAATTATTTATACTCATAAGTTTTGTACACTTATATATATATATATATATATATATATATATGCGTGTGTGTGTTAATCTTGATTTACAATAAGTTAAAACTTATATATTTGTAGTTTTATTAAATAATATTTATATACACACACATAGACTTGTATCAATGATTATTTTAACTTCTTAGAATATCTCACACCGCCCATGCAGTTGAAAACTAGTAAACATGTATAATGTCACTTTAACATGCCAAAACATAAAGAAAAATGAGATAAATTTTACAAAACAAACAATTACAATAAATATACATTTAATAGGTTAAATATTTATTTAATCATTCGTAACTATCATATGTTAAATTATGATTTTTATTCTTTGAATCAGAAACATAACCGGCTTCTTGTAATTATGATATTTGAACTGGAACCAAACCACTATTGGAAAAAGACAACCCAACACAACTCAAAGAGTTTGGATTGTTTTTATTCTACTGGTTGACCAACTCAAATGAGCATCCATTATGTAAAGCTACAAACGTTTATTTACTTTTCATCATATTTCAATACTTTTGAGAAAAAAAATATTTACTGTGATTCAAAGCATCCATTCTTGTGATTTCATATTTTAATGCCAAAATTTATAATGTGAAAAAATTAGGATTTTTCGAGAAAATGTGAAAGGGGACGAGGATGAGGGTATATTTGTTAATACAAGCATAAGTGGTTAAGTATAAATATCAATTATATGAATATTTTAACAAAATGTTACAATATTAGAAGTTAATGGTTATGATTAATTTCAATTATTAAATATTCATATCTAATTAAGGCCTTATCTAATTGGAAGTTGAGTATAAAATCACATTTAATTAACACCATTTTGTTAAGGGAAGTTCATGGTCCGATCCATTATAAGTTTGGAATGTTGCACTCGATTGAAATATTCGGTCTCAATATTATCTGGGCCGAGATCGAATTAACACTATTGATTTTGGTCTAATTCGATTTCTGGCCAGTCTCTATTTTAATTCGGATTTGACAAAAAAAATAATGCCATAAAATAATATTTCAAACTCACCCAAATAAATTTGATATGAAAAAATTCACAAGAATTCAGAGTAGAAATTCAACGAGATTTGAAATACTTAACTTCATATTCATATAGATTTAAATTCTAAAATTGAAGCTAACATAACAAGTTCAATCATTAAAATTTGTTATATATATATATATATATTATTCCTAAAATCAAGGAATACAATCCCCATTTGTAGTTTTTGGTTTCCATAGCCCATGCTTGATATTTCATTTGCAGCATTTGATGTCGATAGCCATAATATGCGATTTTCACTTACAACCTTCGATTTTCACCACTTTCACTTTTGTTTTTCTTTTGGAGATGATAGATTGAGATGTGTTGTAATTGTTAAATAAAACTTATTATGGTGCCTCGCCATCACTCATGGCTATTCCCCACCACTCCCCATTTTCCTCTCCATGGACCCTCATAATTTCTCAATGTTTCCCTTTCCTTAATTCTCTCTTCATGACTCCTTCTCCTTATTTACATCATTATGTTCCCTCAACTCTCCTATAATAGGCTTCTTTTGTAACATGGAAAATACACATTCACAGTACAAGTTTTTTTCTTCTTGTAAATTCTAGGTTGTATCAGAGCCTAAGGCTTCTTTCATCTTGTTCCGCCTTCTTCGATAGGCGAAAAAGGCTACCCTTCTGATCAAAGAGTTTATTTGTTCGTTTAAGTTTCACCTTATTTCTGAAAATTATTTGGATCATTCTTAATGTCTGAAATTTACAATTTAGCCCCCTAAATTTCTGCAGATCCCAATTCTGCCTAGAAAATGTTTGACATTTTGGGAGGTTATTCTGTACGTTTTGGGCAAATTTAGTTTCTCAGCTTTTATTTAAAAAATTTGTTGTTTCCAAATCTTCCCCATAAAATTTTTGAAATTATTTTTGAGCCCCTCAACTTTTGAAATTTGCATCGTAACCCCAAAAAATTTTGTTATCCCAAATCAGCACCTGCATTTTCTAGCATTATAACTTCTACCATTAAGTATTTGAAAATTATTTTCAACCTCTCCTAATATCTAAAATTTATATTTCAGCATCTAAAAATTCAAAAATTCACAAATCAGCCTCCAAAACTTTAAAAATTATTTTTTCGCCCTCGTACTTTCTACAAATTTAATTTTAGCTCCTATTTTTTCAAACCTCCAATTTTATAATCAAGTCATTCGTCGAGGACTATTATTATTTTGATATTTTATTGAATGAAGGTGGTGATGTTGATTATGAAATGGATAAGGGAATTTGTGTTGAGTTTTGAGCAATTGAGCGACATCGACATCGAAGAACTAGAGACGATGATGCCCTCTACCTCGCGGATGTAGAGAATCTGTCAGAAATTGGTATGGATGCCGAGTTCTTACCATGTGATTTCATTAGTATTTTTTAGGAGGAGGGGTGGCTCACTCGCACTCGGCTTCGAAATTTTAAGATTTTTGCTCTTGGGAACTTATTTCCTATCTTTGGGGAAGATGATGTTGGGTAATTTATAAGGTATTTCTTTGATATTTTTGTTGAATATGGTTGGGTGACTCAGACGTATTTTTACGATATGGAATCGTATGGTTTGGTTAATTTATTCCCACTATTTGGGCATGATGATTTATTTCCACTCTTTGGGCATGCTGATGATTTGATGGGATTGGTTTGTTGGTTGCATCTCTTGAGGATGACATGTTGCTTGGAGTGGAGGAGTTGGTTCCAGGGCATAAGGACCCATTGTGGGAGACTTGGACTATAGTTGGCACCGTTGGCACTCCTCGAGGCGTCGTTGTGATGGTTTTTATTGTCGTAAGATCTGAGGTCACGTTCTTGTTCGTTAGCATTGTTTGGATTTTATAACTATTCTCCTAGGACATTTTCAGGGACAACTTTCGGGGATATTTTGAGGACAACTTCCCTTTAAAGTGGGTATTTAGCTATGATCTTATGGATTATTCACACACTATCTAGTCCATTTTGAGATTAAGCGATTTGGGTATAAATCTTGGAATCTTATTCTCTATTATTTGGGTTGGTGCCTTAGATATTTTTGGGCTTGAGTTCCTGCAAATATTTGGGCCATTCACGTGCTGATTTTTGGGGTTAATACTTTGGAGTTAAGATATTACGTCAACCATAATTTTCTAATTCTCTTTCTGTGTTTATCTGAGAATTTGTTCACTCAGCTCCAACTTTTAAAGCTCGTGAATGAGTTTTTTTTTTAGGGGAGAGTGACGAGAATAAGAAAAGTACAGATTTTGTGTGGTAGTATTGGATATATGTGTTTGGGACATGTTTATGGGTTGGTTTATGTTATTGAAAAGTGGACCATTCCACTTTTGCATGTTTTATGTGGGCAGTTGTGGGTCATTCTTCTTAGTCAGTTTGCTTGGGAATTTTGATAAACGACGTGTTTTTATATGTAGGTTCGAGAAGCTTATATGACCTTATTTCGAAAAGCTTGTATATTCATCCCACATTACTCCCTTTTGGGATGATTATCTTATTATTTGGTAGCATCTTCTATTATCTGATATTGACATCCCTTTTTTTTGCCTATTTAGTTGTCATTTGCTAGTAAGACACCGTTAAAACTCAATAGTTTCACTAAGGCTTTGTCGGAGGTTCGTTCACCTTTCATTGACATCGATTCGCTTTATCGATGGGCAAATAATTATTGTACGCAGTAGATCAAATATTTCCTAGATTGGAGTTAAGATTTTACTCTTGGATAAAAATTAATCTTCTTATCTACATGTGATCTTATAGATTCTTGGTACATTTTATGGTCCATTTGGAGCAATGAGATTTTTCTGGGTATGTGATATTTTTTTCCAGTGCTCATATGCAATTCAAGGTAGTCTTCAATTATTTTTGTCTCTTGTGATCTAAAGATTTATTTGATATTTCTTAATTTGTGGTCGGTTTGGTTTGAGTTGCTCTAAAAAATGTTTAGAGTGGTCCGGTTATATGGTCAAATGTATAAATTATAGATTAGGTCATAAATAAGCCAAATTCAATATAATCCAATTTTATCTTGATTAATTGGGTGAATGTGAGCATGCAAGATATTAAATCTAAATTTAATAAAATAAACATGAACATGTGATATGAGGAAAATAATCTTTCAGGAAAACCCTTTTTCCAGTACTGTTACAACTAAGGTATTACAGAATGATACAGACAACCTTACAGGCTTAGACTCCACTAAGTATCATAGTTATATTTCCTTCCTTGTTGATAATAGAAAGCGGTGTAGATCGAGTAACGCTCCACTTGGCTCGGTGTCCATCGATCAGCCTTAGGAAACTCCTTTCCTATTTTCATAAGTGAATAATCAACTCCACGGGGATATGAACATATGATGTGTTCTTCAAGGTTTGATAAAGTGATCACAAAACATCCAAGGGGTTTGTATTTGAAAAATCAAACTATAAAGAAGTGAAAGTTCATAACAGGGAGAAAAATCTCCAAGAGATAAATTTGAAAAAATTGGGTTTGAAACCAAGTAAAAAATATTTTTTTACAAGTTCGTTCGAATGAACTAAATGTTGTTAGAATGACATATGCAAAGTTGTTTGAATGAACATTGAATGAGATATTGAATGACATTATAGATCGACAAGGAAATTGGATCGTTTGAAGTTTCGTTCGAACGAATTATATCGAATGAGTGTAAGAACCTCGTTTGAATGACCCATTGTACCTCGTTCTAACGAGTTGCCTTAAAAATTATTTTTTGATTAAAATCTTTTGAAAAAGTATTTTATTTTTTCAAACACTTTTAAAATACCCCTAAATATAATGATTACGTTAAACCAAACTCATATACCTTCTCCGATGATTATGTTGACAATCTCAACTCTTCGATCTTAGATTGTCGTATTTGGTCACTAATTTGTCTTTAATTAAAGCTCTTGAGAATGTACATGTTGATGTAGATGTGTAATAGAATATACCAAACTTAAAAAATATAATGACCAGTTATTAATCTTGCTCTTACATGCCCATTGGCATTGTGTTAGTCGGATTGACCCATTTTTTTGTCTTGAGATCAACTTTCAGTTCATGGTCCAATTTGAGAAATCCTATATGTTACTTGATTTGTGGCCGACTTGGTTTGAGTTGCTTGGTGATATTGTGTTGGCTGGAATAACCTAGTTTTGTCTCGCAATCAACTTTCGATTCATGGTTCAATTTTGAGGAATCTTATCTGTTACTGGATTTATGGTCTGTTTACTTTGAGTTGCTCGATGACATGGTGCTAGTAGGATCAGATTAGTTTTATCTCAAGATCAACTTTAAATTTGTGGTTCGATTTTGAGGAATCCAATATATTACTTGTTTTATGGTCCATTTCGTTTGAGTTATTCGATGGTATTGTGTTGGCCGGATTGACCCATTTTTATATCCGAAACAACTTTGAGTGTGTGGTTTATTTTTAAGGAATCCTATATGTTACTTGGGTTATGGTCCATTTTGTTTGAGTTATTTTATGGCATTTTGTTGGACGTCTTGGCCCGTTTTTGTCTCAAGATCAACTTTTTGGTTAATGGTTCGATTTGATTTGTTCAGTGGCATAATGTTTGGACGGATCAACCCTTTTTTTTATTTCGCGATCAACTTTATATCGGGGGGTGTTATTTTTGGCACATGTTCGTGATGGTGTCATTCTTACCTTTTGTGCATTGAAATTTTAATTTCGCACCTCTTTTAATTTGAGGGGGAATGCGGTAATATAGGGTGTTGGGTGTTGGGATTTTTTTATAAGACTTCATATATTATGCATCTTTGTGCAGGTTCTTACCATGTTAGCCTTTCTCTTCTTCAATCCTTATATGGCAAGCTTGGACTGGTTGGTATCTACGTAACAGCTTGAGGGGGAGTTTTATAATTGTTAACAAAATTATTATAGTGCCTCCCCACTACTCATGGTTATTCCCCACCACTCACCATTTTCCTCTTCGTGGAACCTCATTATTTCTCCATGTTTCCCACTCCTTGATTCCCTCATATTGTTTTCCTCCTAGTGTTCCCTCAATTCTCCAATAAATAGGCTTCTCTTGTAACATATAGAATACACATTTACAATACAGGTTCTTTCCTTCTTGTAGTTTTTAGGAGATGTGATGATAAGATATCAATAAAGAAAAAGAAGATACTGAGAGGTCAAAAGGGAAATGGATAATAGGAAGAGGGATGGAAAGAGAGGTCTAGTTTTGGCATTGGTATGATGAACATTTGGAAAAGACGAAGGGTGTGTTTGATACGATTTTGTTAAGTTCAAATGTTCTCCTTCATTTTTATTATTGTTGTGGAAAAATATGGGAAATAATAAGTGTATTTAGACCTAAACAATGAAAATTTACCTTGGAATTTTTTTCTTTAAGCAAATAAAAATTAAAAAAAGATTTTTTAATGCTTTAATAAGTTGTACATTCATTATGAGCAATGTAGACGAAAAAATCCTACTATTCTTATGTCAAGCAATTACACAAGTCGAATAGATTATAATGATAAGCGAGGAAATAAAAACAACAAACACAAACAAAGGGACATGGTATACGTTGTTCAACAATGTTCCTAAGTCCATAGATATATCTTTGTTTCTTTATTGATTTACAAAGTTGTAATACCCCTCACTTTTGAGCATCTATTCTTATTATTAAATTTCTTTGTGAGTGTGATTTAATTTAATTGAGAATTAAAAAAGTAATTTTAAGGAAGAGATTATATTTATGTGAATCGTATATTTGCTACGGCAATAAGGTAAATAGGATCATATTTAATGCTATTCCACTATATGTGAGTATTAACGACGGGTTTTGGTTATTTCTCAACCGGGGCATTGGTGTGAGTTATATAGATTTAGGTCAATATTTTATTATTGAAACTTTGTATGTCAATTTGGAGTGTACGGATGATCTGAAATGGGGCGAGATAGTCAAAATGGTTGCCCGGGGGTTTTCTTTGGGTTCTGGGGTCTTTTTTGGTTAGTTGGACTCGAATTGGGGTATAGAGTCATTTTAAGGGTATATTATTATTTAGAGTTGGGTTTAATTGGAGAAAAAGGGTTGTTTAGGCTTGGTATAGTTAGGCTAATTTCATTATGAGAAAACCCTAAAGAGAGAGAGAGATAGAGAGATAGAGAGGGAGAGAGAGAGAGAGAGCAAAAGAAGAAGAGAAAGATAGGAGAAAGCTTGAGAGCTATGGGATTTCCGGCCAAATTCGTGATTTCGAGGAAGATTCAGACTCTACAACTTCGAGACGAGTGATTAAACTTGCTAAATGATTATGTACATGAGTTATTTCATAATTTTATTGGTGATTTAGTTGATTTTTAGCTTGAATGGTTAAACCCAAGAGATTTGTTGATAAATTCTTGAATTTGATGATATATAAATATATATGTGGGTTGATTGATGAAAATGGTGGGGACAATATATGAGATGGATTTTGATGTTAGGATATTAATGGAGTGAAGTAGAATTGGGTTTTAGAGATGCAGGGTAAATCTTGTTAAGTTTAGAAGTAAGGTTTTGGGTATAAATCTCGTAAGAATAAAAGTTGTACAGCACCGGACCGGTCCGGGTAGGAGACCATAGGATCGGTTCATTTTAGAAGCGGATCGATTCATTTTTTAGAGGCATCGGATTGGTCCGATCATAAAAAGTTTTTTTATCATTTTTAAGGAGCCATATCGGTTCGTTTTTGGGGACCCTCAGTCCGGTCCGGTCACTGCAGTTTGTTAATTCTTGTGTTACTCCTTTCTCATTGGGTGCAGGGATTGGAAACCCTCTAATATGATACGATAAATACGTTTTTGAGATAAAAGGTGGGTCTATGACATGACACGATGGTGGGGTTACATCGAGGTTGTTATGGAGGTATATTTGGGAGTTTAATATACCGAATACTTTTGTAAATTTTCCGGGTAGTAGGAATTTACTTAACGACAGATATGGACTGGGTGAGAGAGGAATTATCGTGTGTCCTTAGAATTGTTAAATTGGGTGACTATTCATATCGTAGGTGTGATGGATTAGAAATGTTTAAGTGAGGGATTGAATAATCAAATGAATTGGGAATATATGCGATAATTTATCCATTAGGGTAATGAGAGTTATATACATATAGCCAAATTTATTTCTTTTATACATGCGGACATGAGATGGTATGTATGTATGTATGTATGTATGTATATATATGTGTGTGTGTGTGGCGTGAATAGGTATACCTCTATGCTATCATGGGAAGTTGCACGATGTGGGTGAATCCCCCTGTCTTGAGGAACAGGGATAGTATAGTCCCCAGGTCATAGTCATCGGGTATTTTAACCGTGTGTGAGGTTCAGGAGTAAGACATCTTGGGTATGATTCGTCTTATTTTCAGTGAGGAACTACGGTCGCTTCCCGTACACTTGTGATTTGGTTTATACCAAGTCGGTGTGAGAGTCCGACCGCTGATAACCCAAGATGATATGTGAGTAATTCCCTGGAAGATGATAGCATTGTAGAGACTATTAGTATACATATATTATGTGTGTTATGTATGTGTACTTTATAGGGAATGATAAATCATGTATAATACGTGCGAGTAATATTATACAAGCCTTATAGATAATGTGTGATATCTCAATATTATAACTAAAGAAAGTTATAAAGATGTGTATTATGTTTTGTTCTTTGTAGCATGGGAGTGAATGAGTATACTATTATACTGATAGACGGGACGGATTCCCACGACCGACAATGTTAGGTGGTAGTGTATCGGGGGGTTCCTTGTTTGGATTTCACTTTGCGAGACATCACATGGGCAAAACTTAGCGTAACGTTGGAAGTGGGGAAATGTTTGGTCACTCATCCAAGGGGTCACGTACCATATTGAGAAATAATATTCTTCAAGCATTAAAGATGATGTGTGATATATCATCTTATAACTATAAAATGCTAGTATATGTGAATTTGTATAATCATGGAGAATGCCATCCAACGATGACATTAAGGCATAAATACGCTTATGGGAGTTATGCTTAGGCTTGAGGGGGTATTATCCGTAGATTGAGTTGGGTAGCTTAACTTAAGATAATATGTATACGTCTAGGTGCACGCTATAGTCGAGGGGTGAGGTTGAGTCTCAAGAGAGTGCGACACCAATTTTCATTATGGAATTTTGCATCCATAATTATTATGCATTCTAATGCACTTACTATAAATCTTTTCAAAATTGGGCTCTGACCCGTTTATATATTTTCTCTGTCTCTATATATTGTTATGTATTTTAGGTGTTCCTCCACAAGGACGCCAATGATGTGCATTCATTCCAGGGTCTAACGAGTTGCAGCATGTTGTGGGATTTTGCTATAGTCGCACCTCATTTTTTTGTAATTCTAGTTAAGGATCAACAGTTGTATATCGGGTGCATATTTCCCAAGTGGTGTATCGATGTGTATACCTTATGTTCCAGTTACATGATGTATTATATGGTTTGTTGCTCGGCAACTTTTTCGGGCATATCTTTTTGTTGTTCTGTTAATACCTACCTATTCATACTTAATAGTTGTTGTTATGGTGGGAATCGTGTTGTATACGTTAACGCTTCTTAGTAGAAGTTGTTAGTTTTATTTGTTCTAGATGGTTATGCATTTATTTTTGATATTTTGGCATCCGCTTTATTCAAATTATGGGTGGTTGTTATATTCTTAGTTAGAGCTGCAGTGATGCTGAAGATGATCCATTTGAGATTCTTGTTTTATTTTAGTAAAGGGCTGACCACCCATTATTTTAATAAGCGGGGTGTCACAAAAGTATTCTTAACAGAGTTTTAGTATTACTAATCAATACATGTCCCTCGCTGGGGGTGGGTTGGTGATTCATATTTATAGAAGGAATGATAAAGAGTCCTTAGTTTTCTTGGACTTCTTTATGCTGATTGTGACTAACCGATCTCCCTTATCTTCTCTTTGATGTTAGTGAATGAAGTTGGTAATGCATATCTTTTCCTTGAGCAGGCTTCACTTCATCTCCTATGTGCTCGAATTTGTTTGTCCCCATAGGCACAAAAAATTTTCGGAGGAAAATTTGTCCAATTAAACACTCTGAAAGTTGAAAATATAGAATTCTACACATTTTCTATTATAAACATTACCAATTAAACACACTTAGTAGCGTAGAAAGATTTTCATTCGATGGGTGCAAAGCTTACAGAAAGTAAAAAAAATAAACTAATATTAAAAATTTTGATAGTAAAATGTATTATGCGCTGATTCGATTTCTTAAACCACAATCACCAAACTAACTTCAAAATATTGCGATATAACCCTCCTCGACTTCATATACCAAAGAAAACGAAACACTTTTTCTACCATCACAATTTCAATGGACAAGAGTAATGGCAGTTTCATGAGAAGATATACCAACAAATAGAGCTAATGTTTCTTTATCTCAACAAATACTTTATAAAGCCCAGCAGTCAAAACGCACATCCAAAATATAGGTATCAAGTTAACGATAAAGATGCATCAACCCTCGTACGGGCAAAATTCAGTAAATGAAATAAATTTTCTCTTATCACATGTAGAAAAAGAATCACATGGATCATGATAAGCCATACACAACAACAACTCTCTTTCACATCGTTATAATGATTATTCAACACTTTAAGTTGAATATCTATAACTTCGTATAACGATTCAACCTGATCATTCCTTCAACATTACGACGTGATCTTTCGTGAAATGCATACATATTATCATGCGTGGGATGCCCACTATAGTTAACATAAATAAAGAAACTTTGTTTAAGAGTGTTTTCCATCCATTATCTCTTATGTCTTGCAATTGTTTCTTAGTTAGTCTCGGAAGACATTTACAACATTTTGACCTTTTCATGTGATACTTGTGAAAAATCATTTGTAATTCCCAAATCTTTTTTCATTAAGTGTAAATGAAATGCAAAATTAAAAATACTGCACACGTTTCAAAAGAGGCTTTGCTTGACTTTTGTGTTTAGGATTCTTTGCATCCTCTTCAATAAATAAAACAATATTAATCATTAGCGGAAGCAAACAAATCAAACTTAGAAGTGTACTGTATCGATAAATTTAGTGTGTATTTGCTACCTGTTCCAACGTCATTTGTTTGTTCAAACCTCACCTAAGGATATGTCACCGTTGCAAATCCTTTCAATAAGTTTTTCTCTATATTTCTCATGAAGAATGTCTCTCCACTTACATGAACATCCAACAATATTTGACAAAAGTACAATGATATCAAAGAAAGTAAAAATCGTTCCATGATTCCGTGACTGCTACAAATGTTAATTGAAGCCGGTAAGCGAAACAATGAACATAAAAAACTAATTCATTCTCCATTATACTCAAACTTTTTGGGCCATTGAATTCTTCTAACATATTACTTGCTTCATTATAACCCTATCCCCGTAAACTTGAAATGCTTAACCCACAACGAGAAAAAAGAGATTTCATGGTTGCCTTATAGTAAGATGATCGCGTCTCTAACATGTACACTACAAGAAAGCACTAAAAACACATACCCTCTTGAACCACAAAACACAAAGCATCTACCATTTCTTTTTTCACAGATACATCACGAGCCTCATCAACTAAGATACAAAATAATCCATCACTAAGTTTGCTAAGGATATACATTGTAGTTACATCACAATGCCACTAATAATGTCTTGTTGAACTTTAATGATGTTAGCTTGATATTATCATGAACATTTTTTTGAATGAAACTCTATTGATCTCCTCATAATGGCTAGGAAAAAATTGTAGGAGTTCGAAAAAATTTCCCTCAACGCATCACATAACTAGTCAAATTCATCATGATGGTCACACAAAGCTATCCCTTAACGCAAAAATATAAAAATCTAATCTAATGCAGTCAAGCGAGCACAATTTTATCATTTAAGGAGTAGAACAATTCTTTTTACATCCCAATCCAATTAAAAAAAAAGCCGCGGACCAAATGGATTCGAATCGATCGTTCCTCGTTTGGACCGTAGGCCGGAGGTGACCAAAAATCAATTTTTTAATTTTTGGACCGGATTGTTTTTTTTTTGGGGCTCCGAAGTTATGGTGTTGGGCGTGGGTGTTGTATGTATATAGAGGATTTGGGTTGTAAAGGGCAAGGGCACGCAGAGTAATAATTAGTAAAGGAAAGAAGAAGAAAATGCCGGTGATGGAGAAACTGAAGATGTTCGTAGTGCAAGAGCCTGTCGTGGCTGCTTCTTGCCTCATCGCTGGCGTTGGTATGTGTTCTCCTTTAACCCTAAATCCATTCCATTCCTCACTTATTTGTTCCATGTTATTATTACGTGATTGTTAATCGATATATCCGATTCCTGCTTGATTCCTATTGCGTTCTAACTAGAAGACATAGGATCCAAAAATACCAAACATACTAGGAACCAGTCCATTATTGACTAAATAGCGTGTCGCTAAATATTAGATTTAGGTCCTATGATTCATTCGTTTTTAAAACTTAATGAGACAATACTTGTCCATAAACTTCACCGCACAAATATGTAGCCACGGATTTGCAATAGGTGGGGCACAGGAATAAAAACTACGGGGGCAAATTTTTTTTCGAGGGTTATTCACACATTAATACTATTTTGCTAAAAGATAAATATTCACACATTAATAGTAATAAAATAAAACAAATTAAACCATAATACTTCATTGCTAAAACGAGTATCCAAAATCTGAATTTGTCATTACAAGTACTAATTAAAATATTAAATGAGCAAATTACAATCGTCCTCAACAATTTTTCATCTTTTGGAATCGATCCACAATTACGTCATTGAAAATGCAATAAAAGACATTTTTTTCGATATACGCCACGCAAGAGTCACTTAGCTAACCATCCCCCATACGGTTTCGAAAATCGGTTTTCAAGACAGAAAATGACCTCTCAACTGTAACTGTGAAAATCGGTAGAATTAATGACAACTTACCAATCCATACACAACGTGTTTCTTTTTCTCTATCATTTTCCTAGCCAAACCACTTATCCCATCCACATCAACAAAGTTACTATCGGATTTGATATTGAATTCATACAACTCAAGCTCATCCCGAAGTACAATACATTTTTGCTCGATGAGATCATCAACATAAAATTCAGATAGACGAACCAACTTGTTTATATCAAAAGCAACAAATGAATGAGCTGGATCAAATGATACCATGCATAAAAGCAATTCAGAATTCACCTCATCAAAACTGTTGTTAAGTTCAACAAGTTGTTTGTCCACGCAAAAATAGGACAAGTCAACCTTATAGTGATGTAAATTTGTGGTCGTCAATCCTTTGCCTTTATCTTCCCAAAAGACAAATTATTTTTCATGTTAGGAATCTCAGTATCATTTTTCACACAACAAGACAATACCTCCATCAAAATTTTTTCCACCCGCTATCCCCCAATTTTTGCATTCGGCCCTTTAACAAATTCACTTAACTAAAAAGAAAAACTCGAGAACTCATCAGTGTGTATAAGATCTTTTGCAACTTTTACTAGTGCCAACTGAAGTTGATGTGCAAATCAATGTAAATAGAATATTGACTTCAAAATAAGTGATTTAAGCCCATTGTACTTGCCTGACATGTTACTTGCCTCATCGTAACCTTGACCCCCCAATTTTTTTACACTGAAGTTATGCTTGTTTAAAAATTGATCGAGTGAAGCTTTTAATGATTTAGCGTTGGTGTCAGGAACATGTACCATAACCATGAATCTTTCCATCACAAAACCCCTCTTATCCACGTACGAACTACAATAGACATTTGTTCTTTAATTGATACATCACGTGCTTCGTCAATCAATATCGCAAATGGATCTCCACGAAGATCTTTTAATATTGTATTTGCAATTGCATTTACAACATCTTTTTGAATGTCAGGAGATGCCAATTTATGATTACCCGGTGCATTTTTAAGAACAACTTTGTTAACTAATGCATCTCTTTTGGCAAGCCATTCTAAAAGTTCAAGAAAGTTACCTTTATTCATGGAGTCCTCCGATTTATCACGAGAACGAAAAGATGAGGCTTGTTGCAAAAGAAACCGAATCACATCAATAGTTGTGATTAGCCGTAAAAGATAATCATCTTCACATTCCTTCGATTGCTTATCAAATAGCGCTGCAATGTGTTGATTTTGGTTCAACAATTTTTTAGTCTTCATGTACGCCGCATTATGACCCTCAGTGCTAACAGGCTTTTGTAATCGGTCTTTTTGTTTCCAATTGTCAAAACCTCCTCCAAGTCTCTAACAAAAGCATCACTTTTATTTCTGCCCGAGGATTCCGGACAAAATAAATAACAAGGCGAACAAAATGCCGCATCCTTCGAAACGCTATATTCCAACCAACTACCAAATTGAGTGAACCAATTCGAAACGAAACGCCGTTCCTTTTCTCCCATTGCTTTTTGAGGATAAAGAGGCATAAAGGGTTGGCAAGGACCCATTTGCATGTATGCTAGTCTAACTTTGTCTTGATCGTTCGCATCATAATTCGAAATGCGTGGTCGTAAGCTAGGATCCGATGGAAGATATGTCAAGTCAACTTCAATGCGAGTTCGATACACTCTTGAAGGTCCTCTTGGACAACTTTGGTTGGAAGTGGTGTGACATTGTCGATTGGAGAAACTTCTACACGGGCTTTTTTTGGAGAAATATTTATCAAGAGACTGCAATCAATAGAAAAGAAATATTATTAGAAAATTAGAAAAAATTAATTAAGGGATAATATAAAAGAAAAGGAAATAAATTTCAATAAGGGGTTAATGTAAAAAAAAATAAGGGGATAATGTAAATTTTTTATCTAAAATGTAAAAATTAAGGGGATAATGTTAAAAAATTATCTGAAATGTAAAAATTAAGGGGATAATGCAAAAAAATTATCTAAAATGTAAAAACTAAGTGGATAATGTAAAAAAATTATCTGAAATGTAAAAATTAAGGGGATAATGTAAAAAAATATCTGAAATAAACTATTAAAAAAACTTTGTATAAAAAAGTTATCTTAAATAACTTTTGTTGAAAAAAATTAATGGTATACCGTATACCTCTTATTATCTGAAATGAACTGTAAAAAATTAATGCTCAAAGGTTCCAAATGGTATACCTTCATCATCGGAGCTTGAGTAGAGGCGGAGGTCGGAGTAAGGGGTTGGGGAGTGGCGGAAGCTGGAGCGGCAAGGGGTAGGTGGGGAACTTGGGACGGAGGAGAAGAAGTTGGAGTCTTGGAGAGGAGAGAAGCTGGAATGTATTTGGGTGTGTGTGGCTCTCACCGAGTATATTAGGTTAGATATTTTTAGTTTTGTTTATTATTTTTTTTTTAAAAATGCTGAGTGGGGCATGTGCCCCCCCTCCCCACTAATATACTCCTTGCGCCACTGAAGAGGCTTCTACACAGGCTTTTTTGGAGAAATATGTATCAAGAGACTGCAATCAATAGAAAAAATATTATTTGAAAATTAGAAAAAAAATAATTAAGGGATGCTATAAAAGAAAAGGAAATAAATTTCAATAAGGGGATAATATTAAAAAAATTAAGGGGATAATGTAATTTTTTTTTGAAATGTAAAAATCAAGAGGATAATGTAAAAAAATAATGTGAAATGTGAAAATTATGTGAGATGTAAAAATTAAGGGGATAATGTAAAAATATTATCTAAAAAGTAAAAATTAAGGGGATAATGTAAAAAAAATATATGAAATGTAAAAACGAAGGGGATAATGTAAAAAATTATCTGAAATGAAAAAATTAAGGGGATAATGTAAAAATACTATATGAAATAAACTTTTAAAAAAACTTTTGTATAAAAAAATTATTTGAAATAACTTTTGTTGAAAAAAAATAATGGTATACCTCTTATTATCTGAAATGAACTGTAAAAAATTAATGCTTTTAAGGTTTAAACGGTATACCTTCGTCACCGGAGCAGAGGCGGAGGCCGGAGCAAGGGGCTGGGGAGTAGCGGAAGATGGAGCGGCAAGGGGGTGGCACTTGGGGCGGAGGAAAAGAAGTTGGAGTCTTGGAGAAGAGAGACGTTGGTGTGTATATGGGTGTGTGTGGCTGCTGACCGGGTATATTAGGTTAGATATTTTTACTTTTGATTTTTAATTATTTTTTTTAAATGCTGAGTGGGGCACGTGCCCCTTACTAATATACTCCCTCCGCTACTGGTACACACGTGTACCTTTGACATCAGTCGTCATTTGGGTTTTCATAACTCAAAAGGTTGGCTGGTTGAAGAATATGCATATTTCAAAAGGGGGATTAAAAACGATACTTTTAGTAGTAAACAACGCTACAGATTGGCCTAATTCTAGTTGTGTCATCACAAGCCTTGTCCATCAAAGTTAATGAGAGATCAGGACAACAAAAATATGTGGTTAGCGGGTCAAGGAAGCTAATGGATAGACCTTTATTATTATTATTATTTAATAGGGATTATTATAATAAGAGTTGTAATCCATATTATGTTACTTCACAAAATTTGTAACACTTTGCTTATAATAAAGGGATTGAGACCCCTCTAGACACATTTTTAGAACTTCATTAATATAAGAGAAGCACACACCCCGTGGACATACTCAAGTTGTCTAGCCATGTAAATCTCGTCTCTTGTTTTGCATCCATTACCTTCTTGGTTGAGTTTACTTTTTTGTGATTTCTTTACATGAATATTTCCCCTTGCAATTGAGGCTGTCTGTAGGAGGCTACTTATTGTTCTTTCCTCCAAACTCAGTCGAGAAACTTCCTTTCCATTAGGGACAACAATGGGTCTGGGTCAATGGGGAACTTGCCTTGCCCCTAATGAGGCGAATTTGGGGTATGCTATACTGGCTAGATACCCCATATTTGACACGATTAAATGCCTTTCCCACATATATAAATCCTTATAAAGTCTCAACCTGAATACTAACTGTAGGAGGTAATTTCCTACAGGTAGTGATACTCAATGCACACAAGCCAAACAGAGATAATAATAGCAGAAAAGAATGAGATCACACACACAACGCAAGATGTATGTGGTTCGTCAACTTGCCTACGTCCAGGGGGTATTAGGGTTGTTCTTTTATTAGTCAAGAACTCAGGTCGGTAGAGTTATAGTACTAGCCGCAGTTACAATAATGCATGCTCTGTTCATGGGGGTTAAGTTTACATTTATAAGGCAATTTAGGAGAGTCCTAAGCACCGCTAACCAAGGTCCTAAAAGGCGCGAGGCGTGGTCGAGGCGTAGAGGTCAAGCCTCAAGCCTTAGGAGCCTAGGCGTAGAAAAGCGTTTTTCCTTTTTTTATTATTTTAATTATTCTATGGCTAGTAATATAATAAAATAATACATACCTTGAATTTTGAAAATATATCCATATGTTTGGTAGCCATCTTTCTCATATGAATGCTCCATAACCAATATTTGTCAACTAATCATTTGTTTTTAAAAAAAAAGTGTGCCTCGAAGCCTTTTACCAAGAATAAGACGTAATAAGGCGTAAGCGATGCGTTTCTTTCAAGCCTCAAGCCTAGGCGGGCCTTTTAGAACATGACCGCTAACAACTATCCGTAAGAGCTCGAACTTATAAAGTGATAGTGTTGTGAACAGTTCTTCATTGACTGGGAGTTTTTATTAACCATAGGTGTACGCGGTCGGGGCGCACGTGGTCGAGCACCTGCCAGTGCAATTCTTGACCCCATAATTGCCCCCATAGTCTAAGGGCTATTAGAGGTCGCTGGACTTTCTGCCCAAGTCGGCCGTTGATGTTGGATAAGTCTTCTTGCTCTGCAGGAATGACAGAATTCCAACTCTGGTAGAAGGTTGATAGTTGTCTGAAATTCCTGCGCATTGGTCGGAGGGCAATTTCGTAAATGCCGCTGTAGTTGAAAAGCCTTCGTCTGTTGAGTGCTCCAGGGGCACGCTTGTAATTCTCGTGTCTTCACTTAGCTTTGGGGGGACGTAGCCATCGTTTCGGTAGCCATCACATGCTGTTTCGGCTTCCATGCGTGTAATAATCATTTTGGGGAATTGTGAAGTCGTTTCTCTATTACTTAGTTCTTTCTTTGAGTTGCCATCATCTTAAAAAATGGTGTACATTATCAACGAGAATACCATAGACAAGTTCAAACTTGACTATGTCCAACAGTGGATTACATTAGAGCTGGTTGAAGGCCTTGTGAGCTTTGTAAACTTGATGAAGGCCATTGGCTGCCTTCGATCTTTTCTGAGTGTGG
Source organism: Sambucus nigra (assembly GCA_949130495.1). Taxonomy (NCBI): domain Eukaryota; kingdom Viridiplantae; phylum Streptophyta; class Magnoliopsida; order Dipsacales; family Adoxaceae; genus Sambucus; species Sambucus nigra. The sequence goes on along the minus strand of OX422223.1, from coordinate 259,424,778 downwards.
GGTAACTTTTCTCCCGAACTAATTTTTTCTGAATTTTGTCAATACTTTGATGTGGTTCCGACCCATGTCGCTCCAAACGCTTGGAGGATCGTTAATGGGGTTGACCGTATTAACAAGTTGTACGAGACCAATCTGGGTATCAATAACATCATATATTGTTTCCAATTGGCGTCGATCCATGAAAATATATACTACTTGAAGACGAGGATAGAACGAGGATAGACAATCGGGCTCTGTTGGTGAACTTGCGTGATTCCAACAAAGACCAATGGGATAATGACATTGTGAAGAACTGGCAATAAGCCCCCCTTCCCAAGGGAGAAGAATATGAAGGGCCAAAGTGCCATCAGTAGGGGAAAGGAATAGGTTAGATCACTGTTTTGTCTTCTCTTTACCTTTTCCTTTTATTTGATTGATTGTGAATTCTTTCTCTGTGTTTCTTGACAACCAAATGCAAGAAGAAACTTCCTCACAATCAGGACGTGAATTTGCCGCTCTTCAGAAAGTCTGGTCGATTCAGCAAAAGGTTGGAACTAGTGATTTTCCCAGGACGGCTGCCTTTCTCCTTGGCTACAAGAGTTCAACTACTTCCTTTGTCGTGATGCCAATCGAACATACTCCGGCTATTCCAGTTGATTTGGACGATACAGAGGTTTCTACTTCTGTGGGTTCAAACAAGGAGGAAACATCTTCTTCCTCCTTTGAGTCTCTAGACGTTTTATCTGTCCTCGCTGCTGAACTTTCTCCTGGTGCAATGGCCCCCATGAGAAAGGTGATGAATTTGATTGCTGCCACTCAGGCCCCAAGTCCCCTCTTGCTCGCCCGACGAACAAGAGTGAAGAGCTTGCTCGCCCTGCGAGCAGGAAAGATCCACCAAAGACGTGGAGCCCCCCTCCAAGAAAATGAAGGATAAAGGTCCTCCTCCCTACTTGCTGTTGTGGGGAAAAATGCTGCTGATAAGGGCAAGGCTGTTGCCCATTATGTTGCTGCTCGTTTCGACCTGGCGCGTGGCTTGATTGGGTCGACATGCCTTCCTGCTGACAGGGCAGCTGCTGCTGGCTTGACTTGCTTGGTTGGTGGAACGTGATGTAAATGACGCCAAATGGGAGCAAGAAAAACTCTCTCTCTAATCTCAATATCTCAAAATGGAAGAATGCCTCAAATGACGCTACATAAGGGAATTTATAGGAAGGAGGTTGCTTGACCTCTAAGTTAAGAATCTAATTACAATTATGTCCTTGGGAGACAATAATCTTCATTCTTTTAAATACTAAACAGAAGGAAAAAATACAATGAATACATAAAATAACAAAAAATGACAGAAGGCTCTTAATCACATCACTCTCCCCCTTGGAAGAGTTCGTCCTCGAAATCAGAGGGGAAGGCTTTCAGTGTCACCATCGAGGATAGTAATGAGGGCAGATTGGCGTGGAATATCTGGTGTCTCCTCAAGATACTCAGGATCGCCCGAAGCTAGGAGAGTGCGATGGTGGGGAAGGGAGCAATCTGAGGCTATGTGGCCAATCACTCCACAATTGTAACATTTGAATGTTACAGGGTGAGTGGGTGCAGGAGGAGGAACCGTGGGGGTAGGAGTAGCTGAAGTACACCATCGGTGCGGGAGGAGCTGGCGTGAAGCGGCCACGGGGAGGAGCATACTGATGGAAAGACTCAACTTTAGTGGCGTACTCCACTGCCTTAGCAAAGGAGGTGACGTCACGTAAAGCGAGATTGCGCTGGATAGAGCTCTGAAGACCGTGGATATACCGATTGATCCGTTGCTCTTCACTCTTACCGAGGTGGGCACGAGTACAAAGAAGCTGAAAGCGCTCGGTATAGTATAAGATTGTAATGTCCTGCCGAAGAAACTGGACTCGCAAAAAGAGATCACGCTCGTACGTGGCGGGAACAAAAGCGGTCATCAACTGTGCACGAAGCTCTGCCCAAGTCTGTATAGGAGGCTGACCCTCAAGAACATGACGCTGCTCCAAATCATTCCACCAGGCACTCGCGTAGCCCTGAAATTTGGTGGCCGCTAGCAGGGCACACTGACGACCTTTCAGTCGCTTGTACTCAAATATCCTCTCCATAGCGGCAAGCCAATAAACAACGGCATCGGGTTGTTGGTGGCCATCAAACATCGGGATATCTACCCGAATGTCACCCTACATACTCCTCGATAGTAACTGAAGTGCCAAATGTCTAATGGTGTCACCACCCTGTAGGGCCAAGGCATCCTCATCGAGGTCATCATCGCTTGGCGGAGGCTCGGGAAGTAATACTCTCTGTGGTCGTCTCTAAGGCGGTGGATGGGGAGCTGATGGTGGTGTTGGTAAGGGGGCGGGTGAAGGAGGAGTATAAGGTGGTATGGTCTCTCGTGGTGGAGAAGAGGGTGGAGCTGGGACCAATGACTGGCGGTAGGGGCAGCTATTCATTTGGTGCCCCTTTTGATAATACAAAAAACAATGGCACTTGGAGAGGCACGCATGGAGTAACCTTCGGACCCAGAGAGTCAAAGGGAGAGACATCGGTGCGCCATTCAGTAGGAGGGGGTGGCTCAAACTTGGGGTCGGGGGGAAGGGGGTAGACTAATCCACTCCCGTACCCGCTCATGGGAGTTAACGGGTGTGGAATGAACGGAACGGGCATCCTATGTAGAATGATGGTGGGGTACATGTGTCGGGTGACCGAGTGGTGGTGAGGTGTGGAGAATAGGTGGGGGCGAAAGCGTGGGGAGGGCTATATGGGGTGGGTGCGGGTGTGTGGTTTTGGGTGGAGCAGGAGGCATGGAGGGAAGGTGTTGGGGTTCGAGGTGTTTTTGTGGGTGATGGCGAGGGTAAGTGGAGTTGTAATGTAGAGGGTGGTCATGTTGGGGAGGGGTGGGGATTTTGTGATGATGAATGGGATGAGACAGGAATACGAGGTGGAGGTAGGTGTGGTGTGGGTACATAATGATGTGTTGATATTTTGCGTGGTGGAGGGGGGCATATGGGAGGTGTTTGTGAATTCGAGATGTGTGAGGGTTGAAATTCTAGGGTTTGGTGTTTAAGCTTCGGGCTAAGATGTATGTTAGATTCATTTGACACCGGAATTGTTACCATTGCTTGTGGATGAAGTGGACGTGAGCCTTTTGCGTGCCGAATGTCACGGATCATCTCGGCGATTGTCGGAGAATACGTCCCAATCATGGGGGGTGCCATTTGAACACAAATTGGAGAAGGGATTGCTGGACAAGTGTCTTTCTGAATCGGATGTGCGTGGGGACCCGTGGTGGGCTCGTTTGTCCGTCGTTGACCACGGTTTTAGTCGGCGACCTTGTCTGGAGCAGCCAATGGCCGGATTTGATTTGCGGGACCCGAAACTTGGATTGGAGGCGCTGGAAGGCCTTCAGTAAGGCTGTTCGGCAGTCCTTGGGTTCGTTCGGGGCCAGGCAGTACACTTGCCACTATGGATGAAGCGTGGGCCAGATTGGGATCGTTCGGTATATGTCTGGCTTCGAAGGTTGTAGACGGAGGGCTGGGGCTCATTTTCGACGGGTTGGGGCAGAGTTAGGTTTGGATCGGTGGTTTTCTTTGTTCGGTATTGGGTGGTTTGTGGTTTCAATGGTTGTTGGGGTTGTTTTGGGTCGGGGTGGGTATTCAAAGGGTTGATTTGGACAGTCTGGTCAGTTGGGTATGGTGGTAGGGTGCCATCATTTGTGTCGGTGCTTTCTTGGTTGCTATTGGGGTTAGGGTTTGCAAAATTAGGGTTTCTTTGTGGGAGGGGTGTATAATGGGTTGATTTGGGAGAATTAGGGTTAGGGTTAGGGTTTTGAGATGGTACTGGGGCGGTGTGAGGGCAGTTGGTGGTGGAGAAATTCGCGCGTCTATGTTATCCACCTGGGCCATCAATCGGTTGATAGCCTCCATGATTTGTTCGTGAGGAGCTGCTGGGAAGGTATTCATCTTTCTTGGACCCACGTGACGTTGTTTACAAGTTTTTGTTTTACAACAACAACAACCGATGGAGCAAACTAGGCTTTGATACCAATTGACGTAAATGACGCCAAATGAGAGCAAGAAAAGATAAATCTCTCTAAACTCTTTCAAATCTCAATTATTCAAAAAGGAAGAAAGCCTCAAATGAGGCTACATAAGGGTATTTATAGGAAGGAGGTTGCTTGCCCTTTAAGCTAAGAATTTAATTACAATTATGCCCTTAGGAGCCAATAACCTTCCTTTTTCTAAATACTAAATAAAAGGAAAAAAAATACAATGAATACTAAAAATAAAAGAAAGACTAAAAATAACAAAAAAATGACAAAAGGCTCTTATTCACATCAGAACATGCCAACCACAACCTTGCTCTTGTAAGTTCACTCTGTACTTTGAACTTTGAACACCGTATATTTCTCCTTGCATTACTCTTTTAGTTGCAAATTACTGATATTTTCTTCCTTCAGTGTCTTGCAATTCCTGGTAGACTACGACCAAATGTTGGTTGACTACGACCAGATGTTGAAGAGAGAGATCGCGCTGAGAAAGGCCTTCCATGATGCGAAGGTAGCTTTAGGTGAGGTAACCAATGCCATGGATGCTGCTCGGGCGGTTGGTCAAGCTGCGATCTATGAGAAGGGGAAGTTGGACTAGAAGGTCGAAGCTTTGGAGGTAGCCAGTGCCGACCTTCATAAGAAGATCAACGAGTCTGCTGATCTAGTCGCCGCCGCCAAGAAGGCCAAGGAGGAGGCCGAGAAGGCCAAGATCAAGGCTGTGGAGGTAAAGGCAAAGCTCGAAGAAGCCATGGCTGGAATTGCGCAGGCCAAGTCTGCTGCCTATGCTCGCGGTTGGGACAAGGCTTTTGCTAAGGCCCAAGAGCATATTGAGTACATTAGGAAGGTATTCTTTAAGAGTTGTAAGGACGAGGCTAATTGTTGAGGACTCCGAGCTATTCAAGGAGCATAATGCAGGCCCCCCTCCTCCAATTGATGACGAAGATGCTAATTATGAAGGGTTGCTTGGCGAGCTGTCAATTGGTATTGAGGTTGCCAATGCTGGTGCCTATCAAGACACTGAGAAGGCGAAAGGCAACCACTACGCTATTAAAGTTCTCAAACAAGTTGACGCCTATTAAGACGTCAAAAAGGCTAAAGAGGGTGCCAACCAGCAGGAAGACATCGCCTCCGTTCAAGCTGTCGAGAAGGCAAAGGTGGGAAAGAATGCACCATCAAGCAAAACCCTGTTAACTGTGGAATGATGGCTATGATGAGGCTCTTCTCAGTTTGGATGCTTCTTTAAATGAGGCTCAGAACATTGCCTACAGGAATGGTTGCCTCAATGCCTTGGCAGTTGCGAAGTGCCTAAGGATTTCGAATTATGGTATTGGTGTGATCGCGGTTGCCATGATTATCAGAATCGTCCTTACACGCTTGACGCTTCGTGATTCCCAACAAATGCCATTCCGATCAGTTTGATAAGGAAGTATGTAGAAGACTATGGGCTTGATGGTGATGATGGGCTCCACCGACCTCCACTCTTAGTTAACAGGGTGAATCCTGGAGGGCCATCAAGAATTAGAAATTTGGCAGAGATCTTCAGGCCTTTTGTGATGGATGTTCCACCTGCAGGAGTTGGACATTATGAGGATGAATTGCTTCGGTTGCGAAAGTTATCTAGTTATAATTACTTCTTTATGGTAAATTATTTACCTTTTCAATTTTCTTGTAATAACTTCAAGTATTAATGAAAATTCAAACATTTTTCCTTCCCTTACTTTGTGTGGTCTTTGGTCTTACCTTTAGGTGATGTCGTCATATCAAATCTTAGGCCTAGAGCCAGAAAAACAAAAATGCACCTGTTTGTGGGGTCATCTTCCAGTTACGATTTTTTTTTTGATCCGATCGGTTCTAGGTTCCTAGGGCTACTCCGCAGGCCTTTCATCGACTGTGAGCCATTGTTCATGTTTTTTTAATCGTCAAAATTTTCGATTTCTGGTTGGTTATTGGTCGACCAGCCAGTTAGTCTATATGTAGACGTTTCAATCAGTGATGGTATTTGGTCGATCAGTTTTAAAACAAGACATTTAAAAGTGAAGTGCCCTTGCTGGGAAATCAGACGGTGGTCGTTGGTCGACCACCCATTCAGTTTGAAGAAGACATTTAAAGAAGATAAACATCCGGTGATAAATAATATGCCAAACACAATTCATTTGACTAATCGATCCTCTTTATTAAATATTCATTGCCTGCCGCTTGGAACAATGAATAATGAAAACACAAGTTTTTGAAATAAAATTCTAAACTAAAGCTTGATAAACAAAAATTTGCAGAAAATAATTCAAAACTGAAATGAATTAAAACTAAAAGTAGAATTTCATTAAGCCTCGAGACGATTTTTTATGCCTCGAGTGATTTTTAAAACATTGGGCCCGAGGTTTTCGTCTTAGGGCTTCCTCGCAATGCCCATAATTTATCTTAGGATGTAGTCCCCCCTAGTGGCCAACTGTTGCTGATAGGAGGCGAGCTTTATGAGGGTCAATTCTCTCCTTTCATCTGTTAGGTCAAGCTTAACTTTGATTGTCTCATTGTTGAGACCTTGGTCGACTAGGGAGGACTTCATGATCGGTTGGCTTGTTTATAGTGGAATGCCAATTTCCATCTCATAAGCTAAGGCAAAGGGTGTTTCCCCCGTTGATCTACTGGGCATAGTTCGATATGCCAAGAGAATGTGGGGAGCTAGTCGACCTATGCGGCCTTCACGTTTTCCAACCTTTTCCTTATCCCGTTGGGGACTGTTTTGCTTGAAGCTTTTGCTTGCCCATTGCTCTCTGGGGGTAGGCCATTGAACTGTAGTAGTGCCTAATCTTGTGTTCGTTGAAGAAATTTCCAAAGAGGTTGCTTTCAAACTGAGTCCCGTTGTCAGTTCTGATGATCCGAGGAATACCCAACGAGTTACGATGTTTCTTCAGATGAATCTAGTCATGTCGATATCTTGGATATTTACCGGTGGTTCACCTTCCACCCATTTGGAGAAATAGTCTATGCCGACCAGAAGGAACTTCCTGCTACCGGACGCAAGGGTTAGTGTACCAACAACGTCCAGTCCCCATTGCGCAAAAGGCCAAGGGCTCGTAAGGGTCTTAAGGTCGTCGGCGGGCTGATGCACTAAAGGTGAGAAGAGCTGACAGTTTTTGCACTTTTGTGTTTATGCGATCACATCTTGTTACATGTACGGCCACCAATACCCTTCTTTTATAGCTCTGCATGCCAGTGATCTACCCCTGTGTAGCTTCCACATTTCCCCTTATGCAACTCATAGAGGGTTTGGTCAATGTCGTTTGGGTGAACACAATGCAAGTATGGTCCTGAGAAGGAGCGTTGATATAGCTTCTCATCCAGTGACAAATGGAATCGAGCAGACTTTACTCGGATCTTGTGCGCAACTTTCTTATCATCGGGCAAAACATCCTCTTTCGGGTAACGCACTATCAGACTCATCCAACTTAGGGCCTTGTCGATGGCTATAACCTGCTCGGCCATCTTCCCCTTATTGATCCTGGGTTGATCAAGATATTCTATTTGAATTGTTCGCTTCGAATCTCCCTTCACAGCTGAAGCAAGTGAGGCTAAGGCATCTGCATGACTGTTGTTCCCTCTTAGAACTACTATACTTGTGTGTGCTCGAACTGGGCGGCCAGGTGTTGGGCCTCTTCAAGGTATGAAGCCATGCGTTCGTCCCCGGTGTTGTAATCTCCTGATATCTGATTTAATACCAACCTTGAGTCACAAAAGACATCAAAGTGATGGGCACCCAGTGAGAGTGCCTTATTCAAATAGCCGATCAATGCTTCATATTCCGCTTCGTTATTGGAGGCTTCAAATCTCAAGCGTATCGCCTGCTCGAGAACAGTTTTCTTCGGTATGCTGGCACTATCCCCACTTCTGCCCCTTTGGAATTGGAGGCTCCATCGATATAAAGGGTTCGTATTTCCCCTTTTCCAATTGGTTCTTGAACATTCTCTCAACTTCCGGTGTTAATCTCCACTGGTGCCTGATCGTTGGAAATTTCAGCGATAAAGTCAGGTAGGACTTGCCTCTTGATTGACGTCCTAGGATAAAACTGGATTTCGAACCTCCCTAACTCCACTGACCACTTGGACATCCGTTCAGACAAGTCAGCCTTTCGGAGCACTGTCTTCCGAGGGAAGGGGGTCAGGACGACTATGGTATATGCCTCAAAATATTGTTTCAACTTGCGTGAGGCTATTACCGGTGCGTAGGCAAGTTTTTCCAAGGGGAGGTATCATTTTTCAGCGTCGAGCAAAATTTTGCTCTCATAATTGATGGGAGCTTGTTCCCTGTTCTTGCAAACTAAAGCTGAGCTTACTATAAGGGTCCCTCATCGTCTGGGATTGTTAGCACTGGCGGTCGCCTCAAGTACTTATTCACTTCTTCGAGTGCGTGGGTACATTTAACGTACTACATCTCCTTCCTCTCTTTTCGTAATATTTGAAAGAAAGGTCGGCGCCTTTATGAAGATCTTGATATGAACCTGTTTAGTGCAGCTAGCATGCCAGTTAGCTTTGCACACTTCGATCTGATTGGGGTTTGCTTTAATCCCTCGTTGATTGATCAGATGCACGAGGAACTTTTCCGACTGTACTCCAAAGGAGCACTTGGTTGCATTCATCCTCATTTGGTAGTAGCGAAGGACTTCAAAAGTTCTCGCTAGATTCGCAAGGTGATCCTCTTTCTTCCCGCTCTTTACGAGCATGTCATTTATGTATACCTCCATTGTCTCTCCCGACCGCTGCATAAACATCTTTGTAACCAACCTCTGGTAGGTAGCACAGACGTTATTCGGTCCAAAAGGCATCAACCTGTAGCAGTATAATCCTAACATGGTGATAAAAGAGGTATTTTCTTGGTCGGGATTGAATATTGGGATCTGGTGGTATCCTTAGTAGGCGTCGTGGAAACTCATGCTCTGGTGGTTGGCGGCCGCGTCCACCAGTTGATCTATTTTAGGCAAAGAAAAACTTCCTTGAGGCAGTGTTGTTGAGGTAGACTCTTGCTCTTTTTGACCACCACATGATTTGATAGCCACTTGGGGAACTGAACTTACTTGATTGACCGTGCCTCCTTAAGTTTTCCCACTTCTTTCTCTTTTTGCCCTCGCTTTCTCGAGGTAGTTCTTTGACGCTTTTTGAGTCACATGTATTTTTTCTTTTCCTTTCCAGTAAGAGTACTGTCGATCAAGAACTTCTTCTCAGGTTGATTGCTGTCAAAGACTACTCGTGAAGGGGCTCCGTGTCTGTTTTTCGTAACACCAGGTCGCCCATACTTAATTGCTACTTGGAGGGCATAGAGTCCTCTCCTCATTCTACAACTTGTTCTTTCTTTTTCTCCTGCTTTGGTTGGATGGCGCCTATGAAGCATTGCTGAGCTAACACTTGATATTCCTTTCTTAGTGTTGCACTTCAGCTTGTGGTTGGTGCTTCATGGCACGTAGCTACCTTCTTCCAAGTATAACATTATAGGGGGAGTCTATGTCCACCAGAGGAACTCAATAAGTTTAGAGATCGCTCCTGCTCGGAATGGGAGAATAACTTTCCTAAGGGATAAGATCATCCTTCCTACAAAGCTGACTAGAGGCACAATCGCTTCTTGCAAATCTTCTGCACGCATATTCAATTTGTTAAACATTTTGAGGTACATAACCTAACAAGAGCTCCCCTGATCCGCTAGTAGCTTGTCCACGTCCCAGTTTGCAACTCTGAGAGTGATTACTAGGGCATCATGATGAGGACTCCTCATTCCAGCTAGATCTTCCTCGATCAACACTATGTGCTTGGAGTAGTCAATCTCCTCTTGTCACCGTCGCTTTCCTGCAATTGGCTTGGCCGGGTCAATCTGGAATACCTCCGTCACTGCTGTGAGCTTCTTCACCTTCATCCTGAGAGCATTTCCTTTGATCTGACTTGGGTTTGACATCCCATACATTACTGCAAACTCATGGCCCAAGTCTTCGTCCAGTATGTTATCTGGTTTCTGGTCGCGCATAGGTTGTGCTTGACTCTCTTTCTTTTCAACGAACTCGCTGAGGTGCTCGGATTGGCCAGTTACTTTAGATGGGATTTTAGGACCTTGCAATTCTCAGTCTTGTGGCCGTGATCCTTGTAGTATGCAAACTTCAGTGTCACGTTTCTCATCTTCGGATCGCTTGCCATCTTTTCAGGCCATTTGAAATTTTGTTGACTTTGATCTTGGAAAAGATCCTATCTTAGTGAAAATCGTGTTGATGAGCGCCTTCTCGAGATCCTTCTTCTCAGTTCCTTTTGCTTTTTATTCTTCTTTCCCCCCTTTTCTTGCTCGTTCCCTCTGTCTCTACTTTTGGTCTGCTTGGGCGGATCACTTTCTACATCTTCGACCTTTGTGTACTTTTCAATCCTCGCCACGAGGATGAAGCATGGAATTACTCGACAATTCAATCTTGAAGGAAGCCACCGCAACTTGCTTGGTGCAGTTTTCCACCTCGTTGTAGACCTCCCAATATCTCCTGGCATACTCGCGGTGCGTTTTTTGAGGCTTCTTTTTCAGCATAAGAAGCGAGCCCATCCGCGTAGTATGGTTACGACTCGTGATGAACCTGTCTGTAAAGGCCTCAGCAAGTTGCTTAAAGTATGTGATCGACCAGTGTGGTAACTTCTCAAACCACTTTTGAGTAACTTCCCCAAGACTGGCACATTAAACTCTCGTTGTTGTTCCACAACGCCATAGGCTGATGATATTGCCTGACATGGTAGGGTCTGCCTTTCCATCATAAATCTTGAACCGTGGAGCAACGAACTGCTTTGGAGGCTCAAATTGTTCAATAGCCCGTTTAAGCGTTGATTTCATCTGGCTTACAAGGGCTCGTTTAGTGAGCTCCTTGGTCGTCCGTGTTTGTTGATGACTAGGGTGCTTGTCCACTTCTTTCCTTATCAAATTATAGATCCTTTTCTTCTCGCTGCCTATCACAATGGGGTCTTCCCCTTTGTGACCCCTTGCGAGGAGAATTTTTCTGCCGGCACGGGGCACTCCTCCCTCGGCTAGGAGTAGGCGACCTATGGTCACACTTGCGCTCCTCTCACCAATCTTTTCGGGCTTCATTGGAGTGTAGCATTATGCACATGTTGATACCTAGTAGCAGCCCTCTCGTCTCAGAGGCGCTTTTCATAGGTGTTAATGAGCCTTGAGAGCTGGTTGGACCGTTGGGGTTCAACGCTTTCGTCAGTTTCCTCCTCCTGAGGATGATAGCGAGCGTCAGGAGATTGGTGATAGTTATCAATCTCTGATTTGACCCTTCGAGGTTGAGGAGAAAGGTAACGACACTCCTGGTCGTCATAACTGTCATAATCCAGATGGTGACCCTCCTGATCTCCATGGCTATGCTGGTGATGACCCATACATCACAAAAAATTGGCTAGTGGCAAAGAACTAAGATTATTCCCACAGACGACCCCAATTGTTTGTGGTAATTTCCTATAGGTAGTGATACTCAATGCACACAAGCCAAACAGAGATAATAATGGTAGAAAAGAATGAGATCACACACACAATACAAGATGTACGTGGTTTTGCAACTTGCCTACACCCACGGGGTGCTAAGATTGTTCTTTTATTAGTCAAGAACTCAGAGGTCAGCAGAGTTGTAGTACTGCTCGACGTTATAATAATGCATGCTTCGTTCATGTGGGGTAAGTCTACATTTATAAGTCAGTTTAGGAGAATCCTAAGCCCCGCTAACAGCTATCCGTAAGAACTCGAACTTATTTTTGATTGTGATCAGCCGTTATAAGTGATAGTCTTGAACAATTCTTCGTTGACTGAGTTTTTATTAACCGTAGGGGCACATGACCGAGCACATGCTGCAATTCTTGACCCCACACCAACAATAAGAGAGAGAGAGAATCTCAACAACCTCCTTCAGCGTGAGAGTCACACCTCCACCACCACCGCTTCGTTCCACCGTCATCATTCTCCACTCTTCAGTCCCTTCAAGTACATGTGTCTCTCTTCCCCCTCTTATCAACTTTCATACCTCTCTACAATGAAGTTATATGTGTATATGTATATTAGTCTTCGTGATGAATGATGATGCTAGACTAATTGATGTAAATTTAGTGTATCTGTGTTTGTGATTAGGCTCTTAGATTTTGTGTGAAATCTCTTAGCGTAATTGACGAATAATGATGTTGGATAAAGGAGGATTTGAAATATGAATCATGAGATTGTTGAGGATTTGGCCACAATTTTTTGTATACTGCCATTTTTATTCAGTTCATTACATATTTCAAGAGAGTCAGGGGTGTTGGGTCTGGGAGGGAGCTCATATCATACCCACTCTGTTGCCATTCCTACTTTCCGCTTGATTTTCATGGTTGGGCGTAACCGGGATCAAAGAGTCACAACCTTATCAAAAGCTAACTTGTGAGGAACACTATTGCTTTAGAAGTGAATAGGACAGTAAACGGATCGGATTCGGACAGGATCGGGTCGATCATAATCCGTTTTGGTAAGGAATTTTTCGGATCGGATTGGATCCGATAACCTGCCGAATCACTCAAGTATTAATCGAAATCCGAATTTGTTTAGAACCAGAATCTGATCCCATCCTGTTCTGTTAATCCATTTGATCCGAGAAGATGTAGATGAGACGGATACAATTTCGTTTATCAAAGGTAGTCAGTTACGTAAACATGAATATGTGTACACACACAAACCATATATATAAGAAGCACCTATAATTTCTATCTCAGTGAAAAAAAATAAAAATAGCATTCTATTTTCATCTATGCTGGAAATCACTTCCCTTTTGAATGGTATCAAAGGGAGAATGGAAGCGATAAAGAAATAGAAAATAAGAAGAACAAAGGTGAGGGCTAGGTAATTTTTTTTGCTTTGGGTGTGCCGTGATGGAAGTGGGTTTAGGTTAGGGTTTTGTTCGGATTTTGGTATGACGTGAAGATGGTGAGGTTGGGATAAAAATAAGATTCAGGAATGAATTTTAAGTCTCTCTCTCTCTCTCTATATATATATATATATATATATATATATATATATAAACGGATTGGATTATAAACGGACCGGATCAACTTAAATCCAAATCACGTCCTTTTATTTGTCAGATTTGGGTTATCAGATTTTAAAAGTAAATTGCTAAACGGATCAAATGGATAAAAATCCGGTTCATTGACACTTATGAAAACATATGCCAACACTTGTCGATAGTTGCCACTGGCGCCATCGACACGCATGACCGTGACCAAACTCATTGTTGCCTTTGAGGGACGCGCAAGATCGCGATATAGACATTGCTTTGGTGGAGAAAACGCTCCTTAAGGGGGCGGAACCGCATAGAGAATGAGCATAAGAAGCACAAAAGAAATTTCTTTGCTCTCAGGAGATCATAACTACAACATCTCGCCGAGATCGTGCAAGAGGAGTGCAATGTGGGCAAGGTGATACGCCCCGCAAGATAAGCAGCGCTGACGAGCAATTCAAGATCATCTTATGAATCTTAACGAACATAGCTCAATAGGTGGATAGAACGAGTGAGAGCTTGTACCACTCAAAGCTTGCGCGAAGCGGATGAGATCCCATTTCTCCTAAATCATAAAGGCCGTTGAGCTTCCAGAAAAAGTTCACACTAGTTTAAGATCTATCAAGGGAAATCCGACCATACAAACCATGTTTACCACTATGGGCATGGTATGACCTTATGAAACATGAACGAAGCTCTTATGTGTCGAGCCTTTTCCTTAAAAAGATTGGGTGATGTGGCTAGAGCAACTAATGACTAGTTTCATTACCAGTTTTGAGTAGCACATACTTACGTCTAGGTTACTCACTATCAGGTTGTATTCAAAGAAGATGAACTCATTGCTTATCTTAAAAAAGTTGTTTAATAGATTATGATCATAAGTACTAGGAGCTGTACGACGAAGTGGAGGACATTTTTAGAAGATAGTGGTGGCCAAGTCTGGAATGCCCAACGATAGCACGCTGTATGGGTCCCGACAAAGAAGAAAACAACCTCAATTGACGACATGATGTCGCAGTTCGAGAAATACACCAAGGTGGAAGACATCCTACATCATGCTTGACTGAACCATGCTGATTGAACCATCCTTGATGTACCATCCTGTAAAGGCTCGACAAGTGGTCGAAGCAGGACGGGTGAAAGAAGAGTGTTGGACAAAGGGAAGGCAGATGGGTAGAGATACTGAGGACCTATGCCATCTTAAAATAGTTGATCTACAAGATCCTCCTATACATCTAAGGTAAGCTGATTCAAGCGTTCGTGGAAGATGACTAGAGACCCGATTAAGAGGAACACATCACCAATGTTTAAAAATCACTCGAGACTTACGCCTCGGGGCGAGGCAAGGAAAATCCGCCTTGAGGAGCCTCAATGGTCAAAGAAGAGGTTTACGCCTCAGTGCGCCTCTAGGCGAGGTGTGCAAGCAAAATACACGCGCACGAAAAAAAAACAGTTTTTTATCTCTGCTCTTAATGTTTTCCTTCTCAAGTCTGCATTTACTTATTCTTGGGGAGCTTTGTCTTCTTTTGGGCCTACATATGTAACTTTTACAATTTATTTCCGATAATGTTTTTTTTTTAAAACATATTTTTAAATTGCAACATTAATAAATGATTTCGAGTAACTTTATATGGTAGTTTCTTCTTGAGTATAATGGGTTGTTAAACGTTTTATAAATTGAATACGAACTAAAAGTAGACAATTTCTATACAAACATAATATAAAGCAGAATTTTAGGCATATATATTTAAACTATTTAGAGAAACATGAAATTTTTTACAATCCCTTATGCGGAATTAGTGGTAAATATTTTACGCATCCAAATATATTTCTTTGGGAAGATATTTTGCCTTATAGCGTGAAGGTTTGGTTGTTTAATTCGAAAAGGTATTGTTTTTATATTTCCAAGTGAAGTGTCTTTGGTTGTCACCTATTGTTTATTTTAATTATATTTTTATATATATATATAGTACATTAAGCCCATTATAATAATTAATAATATAAGAGACTATTGTTGAAATTTGATTAGTTATTACATAATAGAAAATTAAGTATTCACCCTGGAATGAAGTTGGTTCCTAGAAAATTAATTAACAGAAATTAGAATGCATCGTATATTCAAATACTGTTGATTTTAGGCCTAGTTGACGATGATATGATGACGATACACTATTTATTGCTTTGGTTATATTGATTATTTTGTGGTTATAGTAATATTTGTTTTTTTCAATAAAATTTGTTGATTTTTTTTTTTGGGGAAAGTACTCTTAGGTCCCTTACAATCAAATTTTAAACACTAAAGGAATTTTGACTAATTTTAAACTCTTAGGTCCACTAATTCTCTTCTTGTAGAAGTCCACGCTAGTGGCATAATAAGTGGACCTAATTGTAAATTGTCCTTAAATGTTTAAAAATTGTTACCAAGGGACCTAATTGTAAATTGCCCTTTTTTTTTCAAGTTGAGGATTACGCCTCAAGGCTTACGCCTCGCTTGAACAAAACACTTCGCGCGCTTGAACATAATGATCCCCTCCGCCTCATGCCTCTAAACAATGCACATCACTTGGATGGTCGTACCATAAAGATTATGATCACAAGACTGAAGATACAAGGATGGTATTTCATGTCATGAAAGCAGTTCCTTTCTATGTACTATCAAAAGTTTAAGCGTGACAGACAAAGGAGATAAGGGGACATCTTGCAGCAACTCTCTAATGCTTCATTGTAGTAATCTCCCCAAGTATGAGCACTCGGAGAAGAAATTCCTGATTGGAAGTCTTTTGTCTGATGAGAATGCTAAAGAATTTATGAGAGAACATGGACGCTTTTGCTTAGTATTCATATGATTTGCCAAGGATAGATCCGAACGTGATTTTTTCTCAAATTTCATAGGGATCCAACCTATCCCCTAGTGCCTTAGAGGCTCGCCCAATAACACTTGATTAAGCAAAAGCCTTAGAATCTAGAAGAGGAGACCAGGAAACATATAGAGGCAAGGTCCATAAGGAACTTGGAGGAAGCCTGAATGATAGTGTAGTTGAGGATTGATCTCTTTCTTGAATTGTACGATGGGTTCTCCTTAATGGGGTGGACAGAGGGATGTGAGTGGGTAACTCTTGGTATTTTTCTCCTAAATTTTTATTTGATTTGATTGCAGCCCTATTAAATGATATTGACAACACGGATTATTTTGAAAGTTCAAATCTTTACATGGTCGAGGACCCTAGAAAAAGGCAAATGCTTATGATATGACTTAAAGGAAGAGGCCAAAATCCTGACTTTATCATGGTGTATTCTTTGCAAAGAGAACACCAAATATATAAATCCCCTCTTATTACGTTGTAGCTTTTCGAGATCTACGCAGGGATTTTTTTTATGGAGTTTGGAGTTGTGTGATGCTTTCCTTAATCATGGCATGATTTTATAATTGTTGATTGAATTCCTTGTGGGATTAGGTTGATGAGTATGTGTATGTGGAGATGTATTTTATGAAATTGGCGTTGGACATATCACCGGAGCCAAGCATCATGAAGTTTCTGGCATTTATTTGGGCATCAACTTCAAAGGTTTTGATTATTTCAATGGATCTCTCACAGTAAACAACTGGAAAGATGTTACTCGGGGTTGAGAATCTTTTTGATGGGTTGTGGCATCAGCTTTTTTCAGGCTTGGGGCATGTTTCCATTGTGGATTTGTATCACATTGGATTATGGGTTGCAGATTTCTTGTTGCTGTGATTCAACTGCTTGTTTATTTATTTCCCCTATCAGAATTTCTTTTTTTCCCCTCTTCCTTGTTTTGGTTTGCTTTTTTCAATGTTTGTCACTGTGGACTCCTGGTCTACTCCCCTTGATATTGTATATTTTTTATATCAAAATAAAGTTGCTACTGTTTCTCATTAGTTACAAAGACTTCAATGTTGCTTAGTGAAAGTGCTACTAATTATGTTTGGACTCATTAGTACTAGTCACCAGATGATGCCTATTGAAATGAGAAAGTGAAAATACATAGATTTTGCTATAAGCACCATATTGTCTTGTGGACTTATTCATCTTACTGGTTATTTCCTTGTTAAATTTACAGGTCTCTTCCTTCCAGCTGTAGTGAGGCCTATACTCGACTCCTTTGAGTCATCCAAGCAAGTTCCTCAACCTGCCTTAAGTGATGTGAGCATTAAATTATGAAATATTTTGTTTCTACTAAGAAATGCAATTTCTCCCCATATTTTGTAAAACTGTTGTCTGCTTTCCTTCTTTATTCTAACTTTTAGCCCTCGGTAAAGTCTGGAGTGTAACTTATCTGTGTGTGGATAAAGTGAGGAATTTGTGACACTGTCAGCTTTGTGCTTTTTTTTTTCTTTTTTTTCTTCATATAATGGCAGCATTATGAATTTTCATAGTGGTACAAGTTAGCAGTTGCTTTATGAGACCATTCCTTGACTATTTTGCACCAATGTTTAGGTTGAGTGGTGTCTTTTGCTGCCCGCAAAGAAGAGAGCATTGAACTGGGCTTCCGTTACCCAATCTGATTATCCCAAGCACCCAATTCTATCTATTTATCTAAGTGCTCAAACCCACTGTGATGGTTTCATCTCCCTTTTCTCTAGGGCCCAATGCCACATATATATATTTATTGAAGGGGGGTCCAAACTTACTGCCATGTCTATTTATAGTTTTAACATTAAATAAAATTGTTTGTGTTTTTCTAAGCGTGTACAAAAAAAGAATGGGCTCTATTTTAAACTCCCACAAGGCTGTATCTGAGGGAGAGATGCAGGTTTAAGTCCCGATTTGGACATGAGTGCATGTGATAATAACTTTGCTGTGATAGTTCCCAGAGCTGGCAAGACCTAACCTGCTCAAGAGTCCCACTCATGTTTCACCATTTGCGGGTGAATTTTGGGCCTTGTATTTAATAGCGGGTTACAAAAGGTTTGAGCAGAATTTTAATTGAAGTCTGACCTACTAGTCACCCATTTACTCGTTTTCATTAACGATTAGATCAAATTTACAAAGAACCCACTTCAATAAAAACCCTAATTATCTTTTCTAATATGTTGACTCTCTCTCATCGCTAAAATCAGTCGAAATAGAGGTATTGAACCATTCTCTTTCTCCGCAAATCATCCTAATGGTTGTAAACCCTAGACCTGCGACACCCCTTTATAACCCCTCCAGCCCCTACCAACTTCCGATCAGAATTGCAACCATACCCCACTGTTTGCAAGCTCCAAAAACCCAACCCCAATCAATAAAAATCAAATCCCAACCCCACAACCAGATCCAATACTATTGTGACGCCGATTAATCTTTCGTATGCTCCGAAGACGAGTCCGTTTCGAAAGACAAACCAAGAAGATAGGGGATAATGGGGCGAGCACCCAAGGAGAGATTGGAGAAGAGGAGAAGAAAGAGTTGGTGACCAAAAAACTCACCGGCAAAACTATCAAGGGATTGCAAAGCGGGACGACGACTCTACGTTTTGTCGAAACAACCTCCAATGTCGGTGAAGCCTCAATAGAAAAAGACGAACAGATCGGAACAACATTGGACATCCTCGTGGTGGGTGGAGCTTCGATTTGGCAAAGAGCGGAAGGGGATGATGGTTTTTTTATTTTTTTATTTTTACCATAGTGTAGCGCTTTCTGATGAGAATGAGTTTATTTCCTTTTATTTCAGGGCTTATTTGTCATTTTAATATTTCTTATTAGCTGCCCTTTTATTTTAGTTCTTTTATTTCCTTTTATGTATTTTAATTGGTCTCCAAGCATGTTTGGGACTAATTATATATGTTTTTGTTAATGATTGTCCTTTTTAGTCATTTAGGTAATTACTTGGTTAGCAAGTAATTCTCTTCATATAAATACTTCATGTACTCCTCATTTGGAGATAGTTTCATTTTGGAATATAAGAAATTCTTAGTTTCTCTCTCTAGAGTTGGTGTTTGTTTGTTTTTGGCCATTGACGTTTAGTTTACGTCAAATTGGTATCAGAGCGGGTGTCGCTCCAACATTGGTGTGATGTGTAGATTATCAAACAAATCGTACGCTACAATCTCAGTGGTTAAAAAAAAATCCTAACAAAAGCAAGAAGAGATTCAAAAATTGAAGGAAAGAATTCAAGAATTGAAGACAAGTAATCAAGATCTCAACAAGAAATTTGATTCTCTTTTCTGCCTCGTCTCTAAAAAAATTCATGGTGATTCCGGCCTACCCGCCTCGTTTGAAGGTCTACCCGCCTTGGATGGTTTTTCTGGCCTTCCCAGATCTTACAAAATGGCCGAATTCCTTGGAAATTATGGTCGACTAGAACCCCTCTCTAGACATCAGACCTGAATTCTTTGGTAATGTCGGATCATCAGAACCTTTCGGCCAATTTAGATTTCCCGAAGCCCCCGCCTCCGGAGAAAATTATGGTCGTCCCGCCCCTGTGGAGAAATCAGACCTGTTTAAGAAAACCTCGAATTCCGACCCACATTTCTTGATTTTCGAGTCTAAACCCTTGCATTTCTTGTCTAATTTTTTTGGATTTCTTGCAAGTAGGTACGCAATTTGAGTACGAGGGCGCCTCCCGGTTCAAATTGAAGAATTCATGGAAGGAGGCCTAACTGCGTTGCCCTTGCCGCTTACCCTTCAAGTTCGAGGGCGAACATTTTTGAAGTCGGGGAGTGATGGGAAGGGTTTATTTCCTTTTAGGCCTTATTTGTCATTTTAATATTTCTTATTAGTTGTCCTTTTATTTTAGCTCTTTTATTTCCTTTTATATATTTTAATTGGTCTCCAAGCATGTTTGGGACTAATTAGGTATATTTTTGTTAATGATCGTCCATTTTAGTCATTTAGGTAATTACTTGGTTAACATGTAATTCTCTCTATATAAATACTCCATGTACTCTTCATTTGGAGATAGCTTCATTTTGGAATATAAGAAATTCTTAGTTTCTCTCTCTAGAGTTTGTGTTTGTTTTTGGCCATTGACGTGTAGTTTACATCACTTTCCATCGTCTACGATGGCCCAACAGGAGGCGAAAAATGGAAACAGCTACCAGTGATAACCTTGGTGCGATGGCAAGTGCCCTTGCCCAAGTTATGATTGGTCTCGGGTTCTAGATATGGGAGCAACCTATCTATATATGTATGGAGGTAAGGCATGTCGATATTCGGCTCTCCCAGACCCTGCAGTTAAGCGGGAGCCTTGTGCACTGGGTACGACCTTTTTTTTTAATGATATAATATTTGGAAACCCTAGGGTCGATTTTGGGTTTCAGCGTGACTTCGGTCTGTTCGGTGTGCGGGCTTTCTTGGGTTTGTTAATATTAATTTAATGGAGTTGTGTGATTATGAAATTAGTCTGGGAAGTGACCTCATTTGGTAGCAATT
Source organism: Sambucus nigra (assembly GCA_949130495.1). NCBI lineage: Eukaryota > Viridiplantae > Streptophyta > Magnoliopsida > Dipsacales > Adoxaceae > Sambucus > Sambucus nigra. Next base: position 259,404,342 of record OX422223.1, on the reverse strand, counting down.
GGTTCAAATTTATTCTATAGAGATTTGGGCTACAATTTTAAGAAAAATTGAAGAAGTTGATTTCAATCTTTTTGGGCCTAAATCATGTTGATTTTATCGAGTTGAAGACATTAGACTACCACCAGCTTTTAAGGAGTTGGAAAATATTTCCAGTAGGCCATTTTTTTTTTAATATTTTGAGCCCTCCTTAAAGAAGAAAAAAATATTTGTGAGTGTGGCATGATTGGACACAATTTTGGCAAGAATTGTTCGTTTGACCCGGACTGCTCCAAATCGTCATTTTAAAGTTTAGGATGAACTTTTCAAATAAGGAGATAATGATGTGGGCATGGGGATATGTGATGTAAATAATAAATGGGGGTATATTTTTTAATTTTTCTTTCTTTTGTCTTTATTCACACTTCTCATATCTTAGTGATTAGATATTATAGTCATAGTTGTCAAATCATGAATCGTTTACCCCCCGAATCGCGAATTGTGAATTGAATCGGTCGAATTGAACCAAATGATAAAAATGTAGTAAAATATACGTAAATGGGATTTAAAACTATAGAATTGGTAATTAAGTATAATATGACAAAAAACTAATCGTAGCACATGATAATATGCCAAAATATATCATAAAAATTAATCGTAGCACATGTTCTCATTCATTTTAAGCTTAAAAATGTAAAAAATAAAAATATATCATAAAACAACCTACATATTAATTTAAAACATCCTATATATTAATTTAAAACAATAAAGTAAATACTAAAATTAATTTAAAATAGTAAAACTGTAAAACAAATACTTCCAAAAATTTTAAACAGCCTACCTACAAAGATTGACAATATTAATTTAAAACAGCCTACAAAATTACAACAATATTAATTTAAAATAGTAAACCATATTAATTTAAAACAATAAAACAAATACTAACATTAACTATAAAATAATATTAATTTAAAACAACAAAACAAATATACCTTTAAAGATTTAATAACAAATACAAAGGTTTTAAATAAAAAAAAAAGAGAGCAAAAGATAGAAGACACTCGGCCAAGAGAATAGACAAGTAAAGTGATAATAACCGAGCCAAGAGAACATGTTTTTTTCTAAAATTAATATTCTTAATGGTATCCTTTCTTGTTTGCTTATTTCTTATTTGTTTTATTAAAACACACATATGGTTATAAGGTAAAAAAATCGCGGGAATTTAAAAAAAGAAAGTGAATCGGGCTTGAATCGGACCCGAATTGGATCCGAATCGTAAGATTTGAATCGTGAATCGTCGATTCAGTCCGATTTTTTAACCCTATACGATTCTCAACTCGATTTGAATCGTTTTATGTGAGAATTGAATCGAATCGAATCGTGCGATTTTGACAACTATGATTATAGTTAGTATAGGAGCTTAGAAGTCGTACCTTGCTACGATGGCAAGTGCCCTCGCCCAAGCTACGGTTGGTCTCGGGTTCGAAACAGTGGAACAACCTCTCCATATATTAGGTTAAGGTCATCCGACATCTGCCTCTCCCAGACCTACAGTTAAGTGAAAGCTTTGTGCACTAGGTACGACGTTTTTATAGTTAGTATGAGTTTTCAGAAGGTTCTGTTAGTGTTGTCATGGATGACACCTCATGACAACTTTTACTTAGCTAGCACCTTCTAAAGCCTCACACAATGCCTATAAATGTAATCATTCCCCATTTGGGAATGATTACATCGCCTTCCCTCCCTCGCGCGCGCGCGAACGCTTTTTAAAGGATTACGCGGTATGATTAGATTGGATAAGCTCTTCTGGAATATATATTCCGCCGCTTGTGAAACTTCAAGTACTGTTTTTTTCAATGTTTGTTCAATTACTCTTATACCCGCAAATGTAATTGGAATGCCCCCGATCAGTGCAATGGGTTGTATCCATCTCTTGATTCGAAATGGGAGCAGGTTTGAAAAATGATGTTAGGGTGTCTAGGGTTGGGCTAGGAGGGTCTCTTAACGCCTTCTTTTTTCTTCTCATTGGAGTTATTTCACAAAGACTTGCCATGGTAAGGAAAAAGGGATTTCCCCTTTCTCAACTCAACCAACCAGGGGCAACACGGAGAAACTAATGAATCAGATCATGGAACTCAAATTCACGGCCAAGAGCCTCCAACAGCAAGCCCGCATGTGCGAAAAGGACGAAAGATCCGAAAAGCTCAAGGTGATAAAAGCCACTGAGAAAGGAAACATGGACGACGCCCACATATACGCAGCGAGCAAATGAACTACCTTCGCCTCACCTCCCACCTAGACACCCAGGCCAAAATGACCACCATCTCCAAATCCACCTCCTTACTTCTATAAATGTAATTCCCCGCTTGTGTTTCTCTATCTTTTTGTATCCAATTTTTGGTGTTGCATCATGTTAATTTATGCAACAAAAATTAAATCCAAAGAAGAGGGACATACTTGAATATTTATTAACAAGGCAAGGGTATCTCCCTTCCCAATGGGGAATGATTATATTTATAGGTATTGGAAGAGGTTTCTAGAAGGTGCTAGTTAAGTATGAGTTGTCATGTGGTGTCATTCATGATAACACTAATGAAACCTTTTAGAAGCTCCTATCATGACTATATCTAAGCACTAAAATAGGATAAGTGTGACAAAAGACAAAAAAAAGGAAAAGTACAAATATACCCCGTCTTATTATTTACATTATTCTTCCCTCATTTAAAAATGTTTGTCCTCAAACTTCGAAGTTGGAGCCGAGAAAATTCCCAAAATTATGCAGCTGAGAAGATGAGAAAAATATTGGGGTCCCAAAAATAATTGTCGAAACTTGGGAGTGTCCAAACATTTTATCTCCCCCAAAATTTCCTCAAACTCGGGCTATATTTGTAAATTTTAAACTTCAAAATTTACAGGCCCAAATCTGTCGAATCACTCTTCACAAGCATGTGACAACCCCCCTACTAAAATATCGGGTGATCAGTCCTATATCAAATTAAACAGGAACAGGAATCTCATCTTGTTCATTCTTAGCATCACTGTCGAAAACCTTTTTAAAACTTACTAACCACCTAGTATTCAAAAAGACACGGTGTCAAATTTTATCTTTTTATTAAACATCTCTAACAACATGCGAAAGAATATATAATTAACTAGTCACACAATCACTGAATTAAACAATACTGAAAATGAATAAATATAATCTTTGTCGAGAAAACCACTGGTTACAAACCAAATACCAAAAATATAAACCACGAGAATAATATAATGAGTACATCAACTGACTGGAACAAAAGAAATAACTAGGGCGACGTGCTCAAATGAAATACTGACTGCATCCTACTCCAGGAATGGAATGACTGAAGCGGCTAAGTCAAAATCGTGCAACATCCACATATGCTGCAGCTGCGTAACCACGGAATAAAACAATTCTGGCGTCCCTGTGGCTGGACACCTAAAAAGTTTTGAAAATATTTTATAGCAAGGGTTAGAACCCAAAACATTTTGAAAATATTTAGCAAGTGAATTAAAATGCAGTAAATTAAAATGCATGAATGCTCTTCATATTTAAGTTAGTGTCGCACTCCCTTGCGAACCGGCTCACCCCTCAACTATTGTGCATGCCTAACGCTTATCTATATAACCTACCTAGTCACCAGCCCCGCAGCTAGTTCTCGATAATATCCTTATTGTCACACTACTCTAGCCTGAGTATGTTTAAGATACAATTTATAAGTTATTCATCACATTAACTTAATTAATCATTTCTCGTTTGGGACCATGTAACATTCTCACAAGTTATAAGAAATATCAATACAATTCACATCATGTATTTTACCCGTATATAAATATCTACACAATATACGTATCATCATATTACAACATTCACACATGTCGTAAATATATAATCCATCCTCCTGAGTAGGCACTCACTGGATGTTTTCTAAAATGTCATCATCTACGGGTATACTCATCCACCCGGAATCCTGACACGGTGCGCTCCCCGAATCAGAAAAACAAAACGAATTGGAGGTGGCCATAGTTCCCACCGAAAATGAGACATACTCGTACCCAAGACGTCTTACCCCTCGTCCAAACGCTATAACTTGGGGACTATACTCACCCTGCATTCACTAGCCAGGGGATTTACTCACATCGCGCAACCTCCCATGATAGCACTAGAGTGGGTATGCTTTCTTATAAATATTATTCACACAAATATTTATAAATCACAACAATATATATATATATATATATATATATATATACACACACACACACACTATGCATCACCGCCTATATATATTTAATTAAAATCCAAGCTACGCGTGCACAATTTCCGTAACACTAGCCTAACATTCCCAAGTCTATATACCGACTTGATATTTAAATAATTCCCACATTTATTTATTTATTACTCAAGTTGTGTCACCCAACTAAATTACCCGGACTCGCACCTTTAGTCCGAAATCTCATCCTATAGAACTTATTCCTCAAATCCCACATATTAAGGTTAACACCCTTTGTATTTTGAACATTCCATAATTTATTATATGACCCTATAATAAATTAATTTGGCTAAATGCGTGCCTAAGCCCTCGTAGCACTAGCCCCAAAATCTTACCCGAGTCAATATCCCGATATAATTGAATCAATCATGCATTAATTAATTTATGATCTTGGCGTCACTTAACCAATATACCCGGACACTTGGCCCGAAAATACAATATTTAAAATTTATTATTCAAATTCTCCTTAATAAATTTTGCACACTAGTTAATCTAAGGTTTTCAATTTACTCAATTTCAACCTTAGTTCCCTTGTGGATTATTTTCTCAATTATCCCAATACTTGCATGTCTCACTTTATGTAAACCTAATCTCCACTTTAAGCCTAATGTCCTTATTGTAGAACAATAATCACAATCAATCAATCTAGGCAACCTCCAACGGAATGACAACTAAAAATAACATTTCTTAAAATTTGCCTCATGAAAAAATGCCGTTTGAGGCATTTTGGAGGCGTTTTTGGAGAAAACGTATCAGAGAACAAAATGTAGAAAACAGGATTTTCTACGAGGCATAGCGGACATAATCGCTATTTTTGGAACCAAAACGTCGAAAAACAGTTTCTAAAATGACGGTTTAATTTACCCAATTTCATAAACTTCTTCAAATTCAAGTTGTTCTACAATTCAACCATACCCATCAAAATCCAATCCAGATATCAACTAATCCTAAAATCATATCATCTTATCACACCCACTATGATATGAGTAGAAATCTGCAATTAATTTAAAAGCAAGTTTAACCACTTGCCTTGGGATTCGTAGGGTCTGAATCCGTTGGTGTAGATGATGATTATTTGATGAAGAACCCACACTTGTTCTTGATTTTGGCTCCCATGGCTTCTCCCACTTGCACCCACTTTCTCTCTCTGTAAGGGTTTTCTAAAATGTGTTATGGCTGCCACACCCTCTCACTTTTAGGGTTTAATACCTCAATCCCGTTTTTAGGGTTGTGGACTTTATAAAAAGAGCCTAAACACTCTACTGTGGGCTTAAATATGCCTAAAAATACCCCAAGATCCATTTAATACCCCTGGGTACTCTTTTCCAACTATTTCGACCCATCCGGACTCAACCGTGCACTTAGAATTGCCATCCGAATTAATTTATAACATTCTCCAATTTTTGACCTAAAAAAATGCGACACAAAATTCATCCGAACAATAAAATCTCAATTCGCCAAATTAAATATATCCTCTAAATTAAAAAAATTTCAAATCATGAATTTAATTTCTCCCAATAAAATAATTATTTTTCTCCCTAAAATTATTAAATTAAAGGTCCTTGAATTTACGGGGTGTTACAAAGCATAAGCATGTGAGATGTTTTTTGAATACCCGTTTTTTTTTTCCTGATTTGGAGCTCCAAGTCTCTTGTTGCTGCTATAGTGAATCCAGAAAGTAGGTCCCAGCTGTTGTCCTTTCTGAACAGAGAGTGAAGGTTTTGAAAACCCCAAGTGCAGCAACCTCCATCTCTTGCGATGCCTTCCTCCGACCCTGTGACCCTTTCCAGCAAGATCCTAAGTCCAGTTCTCTCTTCGTCTTCTTCCTTGACACTCCATCTCCGCCTTGGTCAAAAACCAAAATGGGGCTGTGAAACCATAGGTTGATCTCCCCGTAGACATTGCTAACTTGATTCACCATCTCTTGAACTTGCTGGACCAATAGACAGTCCGCCGGAGACGAATCTGTATCAGGGAAGTTCGATCGAGCATCTTTTCTTGTTTGATTTCATTTTATTTTCCCTCTCTACGATTTGGCCCCCGGGTTTGATCGGGGCCGCGATCTTGGGAATTTCACTCCTCTTCTTCATGTTCATCTTTCTGGTTGGTTGAGCCTAGTTTTTTTTTTTCCGAACTTCCGATCCGATTTTTTCCGAATTTGGAATGAAATTTTAATTTGCCGATTTCTGATTTTCCGATTTCCAATTTTTCCGAAAAAAACCGAATTGAAAATCTGAAATAATTCTGAATTTTCAATTTTTTCGATCCGATTTTTTCGAAACTACTATGCCGATCCAATTTTTTCGAATTTGTTTCCGATTTTTTCCGAATTATTTCCGGAATTATTTTCCGATTTTTGATTTTTTAAAAGTTTCTCATATCCCATATCAGTTGGGAGAGGGAGAGGGCTCCAAAAAGTGCTCTATAAAAAGAGAGTATCCTCCTAACTTCTACACAAACGAAAAAACGGGCCAAATCCTCATGTATTTACATGTTGGATTAAGCCCTTTTCTTTGTTTCTTTAAAATGAGAATTTCGAGTAATAAAAAATCCATAATTTATTTTTTTGAAATTTTGGAATTTCCGGAATTTCTAAATTTTTAATATATTTTGTAATTTTCGATTTTTCCGAATTCAGATTTTTTTTTAATTTTTCGAAAAAATCGGATAGGAAATCGAAATAATTATTTTATTTCTGAAAAAATCGGAATTTTTTCCGAAGAGGCATTTTCCGATCTGATCCGGTCGAAACACAACCCTGAGCCCTAGGGGCTAGATTGGATTTTGAATAATAGGGATTTCTCATCCCATTCCCTCTTTTTTTAAGGGGTTTTGTTTGTTTGGGCGACGAATGTAATTTTTGAACATTGGAATTAGGGTTCAAGATTGATACTAGGGTTTGAATGGGTGGGGTTATGGTATGAGAATAAGTAAAAACTTCAAATTTTGACAAAATGAAAATGCAATGGGAGCTTTCAATGAAGATGCAATAGGACACATTCACCCACACATCAAGGAGTTCACCTCACTCTTATACCGATTTGATGCAAACACCAAAAATTGGATCCAAAGAAGAGAGAACTTAAGAACAAATCAGAAAATTTATTAACAAGCCAAAGATATTTCTCTCTATAGTGGGGAATGATTACATTTATTGGCACTGAAAGAGACTTCTAAAAGGTGCTAGCTAAGTATGAGTTGTCATGTGGTGACATCCACGACAAGACTAATGGAACCTTCTAGAAGCTCTTATCTTAAATATAATATCTAAGCTCTAATATAGGATTAGTGTGACAAAAGACAAAATACAAAAAAAAAAAGGAAAAGTACAAATATGACCTCATATTATTTACATCACTCTCTCTCTGAATGATTGGTTTTCCGGTTTTCCCGTGGAGTTGCAGTGACTCGACTGATTGACTAAGATTCATGGGCTGTCTTGTTTGTTGGCTGTTGTCGGCATTTGAGATGATCAACCCCTCTCTCTCTCTCTCTCTCTCTCTCAATAAAACTTAACCTGCAATTGGCCAGCCTACCCGCCAAGACGTGCCTGTTTGGCGGGCCTAGTTCCCAAATAAAATACATCTTTCTATAGAACTACATTCCTAACAACTAACGGACAAGAGAATTTTTCACATTCCTAGAGGCTAGATCCTGGAAAAGGAAAAAATAATTCACATCCTGAAAACACTGGAGTGCAAGGCAAAACAATATAGCTCTCATGTTTTATAAGAAATGAAGGGGTTTCCGTAAGATTTTTTTTTTCGTCGATTGGGCAGACAGGACAGTTTTCTGAAAATATTGGGCTGTTTTCCCCTCCCCCGTCCCCTTTCATATGGTGGGCAAAAAGAAAAGAAAATAAATTCCAGTGATGATTTTACCCTTTTTTTTACTTGTACTTGTATTTTTTTGAAGTCATTTAAAATTGATTTTTAATTTGCATCCTTTTGCAGGTGGTTGCAGGTATGACTGGTAAAAAATAGGTTTAATATGTGAGATCAATATGTAATTTGTTTCTTTTCCCATTTTGCCCTTTTCACCCCGATCAAAGATGGGAATAAGATTTTCTTTTCTTTTTCCGTTAGTTGAGAAATATTGCACACTGATCACATTACCTCATATGTGAAAGCATATGAATGATTTTATTGTTATTTCATGGTACTCAATCGTAACTAGTTAAGCTTTATCCAAAGTCTAATAATGCATGTCAAGTTGGCTGTCTCTTCTTGACCTTGCTATATGTTCAAGGCTCAACTTTGTTTCTTTTGAGCCAGTTACAAGATTGGGCTGGTTACAAGTATATTGGGTGTGTTTGATTGGAGGGCGTGGAAATGTTTAAATTGTGCACTAGCAGTCCGGAAAAAAAAAATTAGGTTGCACTTTAATCAAACGTGGAAAATAAGTTCCAGGAAAATTTAGGCAATCAAACATAGCTAGTGTTGAAAAATTGGGAGGAAAATATTGGTAATTAAACCTGCCATACTGATTTGGGTTTGTGGATTTCATGACGGGAAAGAAAAGAGAATGGACACTTGCGTATGTATGTATGTATAAGAATAGGAAAAAGGAGCATACAAAGGTCCTCTGATTGCAAAGTAGAAAATGATTGAAAAATCAATTTATTTCATGAAAAGTTAGAAAAAGAGTAGAAAATGATGACTAAAGTATACCACATTTAAGATACTGAGCACCACAAAACGAAATATAAGTAAATGTATGATATTTCATGGAAATAAGAAGACCCGAGAGAAAGTGAGGATGCTAATTATTGTTATATGGGTTAATTATACTTGGTTTCTTTGAACTTTGTCCCCTTAACACTTCATCGCCTTATCTTCCACCTTTTGCACTCAGCCGTCCAGACTTCTACTACCACTACACAATGCTTGAAAAAGTTGACAGTCTTAAATTTTTTAACAGAAGGTTGGGCATGTGCATGGAACACGTCGTGCACATGATGATATTTTGGTCCAAGCCAATATAAAATATTTTAAAAATGAAAAAAATTTGAGAAAAGCTTTTAAAAAATATTTACAAAATCTTATAATTAAAAAAATAAAAAATTGAAAATTGCAGAAAAAATAATGAAAAACAGGAAATTACATGAAACTATTTTAGAAATTATAAACAGAGTTTAAAAGATTGAAAAAAATTAAAATATCTTTGAATTCATAAAAAATCCAATGTTAGTAAAAAAAAACATAAAAGTAATTTCCAGAGAAAACAGAAATTTTCAAGAAAAAAAAAATGATCTTGGGCAAAAAAAAAACATTTCAACCTTTCAAAAGAAATTGAATATAACAAAAATAAAGGAATAATTTTTATTTTTTGGGATGAAAAAAAGATCAATTCTAGATTTAAAACATATATAATAATTCTGGATTTTTTTTGAAACATATGGAAATTAAAAAAATAAAAAAACAGATTTCTAATAGATTAGGAAAAAAATTCCGAAAATTCCAAAATAGATTTTCAATTAAAATTAGGAAAATACTTAAAAAATCTGGATTTTTTTTTAAAAATACATGGAAATTGCAAAAAAAATACATAGAACATTCGGGAAATTTGCAAAAATATATATAATATTTTACTAAAAATTAAAAAATCATAGTACACAAAAAATCGGGGATTCTAAAAAGCAAGGGAAAATGAGAAAATCAATCTGTAAAGGAAAAAAATTAAATAATTTCAGTACCTCTCCAAACCAAAATCTCTAGCAAAAAAAGAGGGAAAAATTGAGAAAAAAAACATTTGACCAATCCACCGCTAAAAGCAAAACCAAAAGCACCCTCCAAAATTTACGACCAGAATCAAACTCAAACTCAAAAAAACCTTCTTAAACACAAACACCTCCCAACACACAAACCCCTCAACCAAAAACACCTCCCCAAACACAAACTCCCTATGTGTAGTATATCTCAAACCCCAAAAAACCTATGTGTAATTCTATTTTTTTTAAAAACATATCGAAATAAAAAGAACACTATGTGACACCCTGGTTATTAAAATAATGGGTGACTAACACTCTATCAAAATAAAATGGCACTCTCATATAGCACATTCTTACATGATTAATTACTAACAACCTAATTAATTTAACAAGCAGTGCCAATTTTTATCTTCCATTAATATGTAACAATATTAACCGATCTACCATAATGCTATGCACAGTAATCATAATAAACGAGATCACAATATACTGTCTGAAGAGGAGATAAATAAATAAAGTTTTCGAATAAACCATAGGGTAAAAATTCAGTACATTCAAACCGACTAAAATAAACGGAAATACACAAGTCTAAATTAAACGGGCAACACGCTCAACTGACAACTGAAATAGATAACCTAATCTAGATAGCAATAAATGAAGCGGCTACTCTGAATCCTGCAAGCCTCCACATCAGCTGCAGCTACGTGTCCCTAGAAAGAATAATCATTCTTGGCTAGGGATGGCAATTTAACCCGACCCGTAGGAGCTTCGTCCCGTCCCGCCCCTAATGGGGCGGATTTTAAACCCGATTAATGAATTAAGAGCGGGTATGAGTTTTAAAAATAAATCCTTTTATTAAATGGAGCGGGTTAGGAGTCAAGTTAAATAAAACCTCCCCGACCTGTTTAACTAGTGCCTACATAATTATCCTTTATATGTATGTTAATTACAATTAAATCATATATATATATATATATGCGCGCGCGTGCGCGCACACACACACACACTCAAAAAACCTTTATACAATTAATTTTGTTAAAGATCTATGTGAAAATATGGATTGACAATTGGGGGATTGCCTCACATATTGAAATAGGAACCATTATAGGCCTCTAAGACTATAATCTTATAATTTTAATATTACTATTTCTAAAATTAACCCAACCCGCAGGAGCACCGCCCCGCCCCGTTTATTAAATGGGGCGGGTTAAGGGTTTGCCAAATCCGCCCCAAACCCGCCGCGTTGCCATCCCTATCCTTGGCGTCCCTATGATTTGACACCTAAAAGTTCTTGAAAATATTTGATACGGATCAGAGCTCAAAATCTTTGAAAAAAATTTAGCAAGTGTATAAGATGTAGTCATTGAAAATGTAAAGCAATCGTTATATTTAAAGTGGTAGCGCACTCATATGAGATAATCCTCACCCCTCGTCTGATGTGCGCACCTAACGTATGCTCGTAACCCACCTAGTTATGCTACCCCGCCTAACTAGCCTCATCCCTAACTTCAATGAAACGTATTATCCTACCTCGAGTATTGTATATCACTGATTTGACACTGAGCTTACTTCTTTGCTTAATTCATAATCTCATTATTATTCATTCCCATAACCTTACTCCGGTTATTAATAATATTCATAATAAATTACTTATGTTCGTACATAATTGGCTACTGCTTTATATACGTATAATTGAAACACATCAAATGCATATAAACACATATATAGCTCACTATATGTATATAACCGCTATCCCTCTGAGCTTTACCTCGCTGAATGCGAAATCACTAGCATGCTATCAAGCTCCAGAGAGTTCACCACAACCTGGGCAGCTGGGTCGGAATCTCACACTGAACCAAAAAACGTAACAAATAGCTAGGCGTACTGTCTCACGATCCAGCGTTTAGATTTTAGAAAATTGCTCAGAATATCGAAATACAAATTGAATGTTACAATCGAGATTAATATTGAAGAGATACCCCCCCAAAACATTTTTGTTTAGTAAACTGTCTCAAAACTAGTAGGCAAAGCATATACTTACACAACTATGAACCTAATATATATATATATATATGTGCGTGTGTGTGTGGATAGTAAAAAGTGTAACATAATCTCATGCTTAAACATAAGTGACATTTGATTAAGTTCCGTATAATTAGGGGCGTTCGCGGTACGGTAAAAACCACTACCGTGCCGTTTTGTACTGCAAATTAGTGGTAATGGTTTACATATTTTATTTTCCGAAACCGAAACTACCGAAACCGAAATTACCGAATTTTTTATGGTTAGTTTTGGTTTTAGCATTTTAAAACCCGATTTACCGATTGTACCGTACCGAAATAAAATACCGAAATACCGTATCATAATTTTTTGTATATTACCGTACCACACACATATTACCAAATTAATTAATACCCTTTATTTTTTTAAATAATGATTATCGTTTTTTTAAATAATGAATACTGTTATTTTAAAATTATATTCAAAATAATATATACAATAAATGAATCATGACCCTTAATTTTTCAAGCTAATCTCCTCCGTTCATTTTTTAGTATAAAGCAAAGAAACCCTACTTCCTTTTCATTCTACTCTTCACTTCTCTCATCACCCTCATGTGCCACAATCGTCCGCCGCTCATCACAACTGAAGGTAAGTTCTTTATTTTTTTTTTCTACCTGTTTTCGGCTATTTTTATGTTTAATGGTAATGGCTATATACTAAACCGTCCGCTCATCACAACTGAATAGTACACGGCTATGTTTTCTACCTTGAACTATCTTCATTTCATTACAAAATAGGCTGCGCCGCTCAGCTGTGAGTTGGTTTTAGGTTTAGGTTTAACAGGTATAGTAATGTAATGTGTATGTAGTGTGTGCGTGCATCGCGTGTTTGTGTTTTTCTTTTGTGTGGTTTTGTGTTTGTGTGCGCGTGCGTTTGTGTTGTGTTATTAATTAGCCCTTAGGCTTAGCAGTAAGGGGGCAGCCCTCACCTCACCAGCGTGCGTGCGTGCGTGTGTATTTTTTTTTGTTATATATTATTCTAAATAAATTATATGATATATATTAATAGTCTAGAAATAGTATTACAATTTTTCTCCGGCCACAATTTTTTAAATAGTAGAAATAGTATGCAAAATAGGCAGATTACTTTTCCTCCGGTCACAATTTTTTTCTACCTTATCTTATCACTAGGTTTTGTTGTTGAAATATAGAAATAGTAATTATTTTAAAGTCATTTGTAGTAATTATTTTTAAGTGATTTGTATTAAATGTAACTGTTGAATATATAGAAATAGTAATTTTTAATGTTTTAGTCAAAATATAGAAAATGCAATTTTTATGTTAAATGTTATATTAAATATAGTTGATATGATTTTTTTAATGTGATTTATTATTATATAGAATCGTTTACACAAGTTATAATTATGAAACTTAAAATTGGTAATATAAAAAGGTGTAATATTAAATCCTTTTAACTTTGTAGGTTTGAGTTCTTGGACGAACAATGGTATTGAAAGGAAATATCTGCAAGCTTTTAGGCAATTCGGAGGTGAATGGGAAGAGAAAGTGGTACACAGAGTTTAATGATGAGTATCGCAATGATACCTTTTTAGAGAATTACCATAAACGTAAAGAACAAGGACAATTCGAGTGTCTCTTTTGTAAGAAACGTTTTCCAGAAGTTGAAAATCTCTATAAGCTTAAGGCACACAAAGGTATGTGTTCAATGTGGTTGAATCCAAAGTTATGGTTGGTAAACAAAAAAAAATATGACTTGCACCAACTTGATAGGATGACAGTCAAAGACCTTTACCCGGTAGAGCATGAAGAGTATGAGGCAATGCTTGAGAGGTGGACAAGGGGCCTTCTTGACTTCTAGATGTCTATTTGTTAGAGGGATGGTGGCGGCATAACTTTTGTTATAGGGATGCATATGTCATATATTTGACATTATCATGTTTGTCTCTTTTGTTATAGTAATAAATATGTTATTCTAGACAACACACTTAGTCTCTTTTGTTGTATCCCTTTCCAGGCTCTCTTGAAATATATAACATTTGAAATGGAAAATATTATGCATGATATTTTTGGTAAATGATTTACTTATGATTATGATTATGATAATTTACTTATGATTATGATTATGATATTGTACTTATGATTATGATATTTTTGGTATATTGGACTAATGTTCGCTATTTTGGTATTGCTAATTCATAGATGTCAGGGATGGATGAGAACACTACTAATAATGCAACTATGAGCAACAATCCCGCTTGCACTGAAGTGAGCCAAAAACGCCACAAAGTAGGTACAAAACAAATAAAAAACCAAGGTGGTTCTGAAGTTTGGACTCATATGAATAGACATATGCTAGATGGAATATTTATTGGCACTTGTGATTGTGTGTATTGTGGTGCAAAATTTAATTGCCCTTCTAAAAGTGGGACTACTTTATTGTGGAATCATCTTAGAAAAAAGTGTGAAAAATTTCCTCAAAATGAAGTTGATAAAAAACAAGGAGTATTAACTTTTATGGGTCAACAACCTACTAATTGGACGTTCGACCAAGCATTATGTCGCAAGGTTCTTGCAAAAATGATTATTCTTTGTGAACTTCCTTTTAGTTTCGTTGAAAAGATTGGTTTTAAGATGTTTTGTAGAAAGTTGAATCCTAAATTTCATGTAGTTTCTAGATCCACCATCACAAAAGATTGTTGGCTTATATTTCTTCAAGAAGGTGAGATTTTGAAAGAATATTTTAAGAAATACGCTACACGAGTATCCCTCACAACCGATTTGTGGACTTCTATCCAAAATTTAGGGTATATGTGCCTCACAGCTCACTTTATTGACAAGGATTGGAAGCTACAAAAAAGAATAATTAGTTTTCGTGTCCTACCGCACCCTCATAAGGGTGAGGCTATTGCAAAAGCCATCGAGACATGCTTGTTGGAGTGGGGTTTAGAAAAGTTGACTACCATTACGCTTGATAATGCAAAAAATAATGACAAGTGTGTTGAGGATTTGAAAAAATGATTTAACAAAAGAAACGGTTTGCTGATGTTAGGTGAGTTTTTTCATGTGAGATGCTTTGCACATATCATTAATCTTGTTGTGAGGGATGGCATTGTTGAAATGAAGGATATTGTTAAACGTCTTCGAAGAAGTGTTAAGTATGTGAGAAGTTCTCCTTCGAGGTTGCAAATGTTCAAAAAATGTGCATTGGAAGAGAGAATAACATCAAAGAAGAGTGTATGCCTTGACGTCAAAACTAGGTGGAATTCAACCTACCTTATGATAGGTGCGGCCATGCAATATCAAAAGGCATTTGAACGTCTAGATGAACAAGATTTAAGCTACAACGTGGAAGTTAGTGCCAATGGGGTGGGTATGATAACAGAGAGTGATTGGAAAAAGTTAAAGGCATTGCACACGTTTTTAGAAGATTTTTTTCTTCTTACAAAACGTATCTCCGATTCTCATTACATCACTTCTAATTCTTATTTTGATGAAGTAAGTTCAACTAAAGAGCTTATTTTAGATTATATGAATAGTGATGATCCTTTTTTTTTTTCGTGATATGGCTTGTAAAATGAATGAAAAATTTGACAAGTATTGTGATATTTCGTCGATAAACTTAATTCTAGTTGTTGCACTCGTCTTAGACCCCCGCCATAAATTGCAATTTGTTGAATATTGGTATGCTGAATTTTATGCCAAAGATCGCACACTTTCATACATGGAAAAGCAAGATAAATTATTCGATTTTCTTGATAATTTGAAAAAAGTGATGTCACAACTATATTATCATTACAAATTACAATATGATAATTTTGTGGATCTTGACGGAAGTAAGAGTATCATTGGAGATGATGAGGTCGGGGCCAAATCACTTGGGAATGTTGAAAAGCGTGCTTTAAAGAAAAAGGAATTTTCTAAGTATTTGAAGCAGAAGGAAAATGTAGAATTGATGAATGACTTGGATAGGTATCTACAAGATGGTATAGAGTGTCTTGATGATTCTAATTTTGATGTTTTAGCATGGTGGAAAGGAAAAGTTCCAACTTATCGTGCCCTCGCAATGATGGCACGTGACATATTAGTTATTCCTATAACATCGGTTGCCTCCGAGTGTGCATTTAGTACAAGTAAAAGAGTACTTGATCAATTTCGAAGCTCTTTAACACCAAGAACTGTGGAGTGTTTAGTTTGTGCTCAAGATTGGTTAAAAAGTTCTCCAAACATCGATATTGAAGATTCATATGAGACGCTTGAGGAGATTGAGGAATGTAAGTTTTTATATATTTGTTTTCACTTCATATATATATATATTTGTTTTTATTTTCTTCATTAATATAAAAAATGTGAATTAATTTTCTTTTTTTGTAGGTGTTATTAATGAGTTTGCTAATTTGAAGATTCAACCAAGTTGAGATGAATGAGGTATATACTGCATTAATTTTTAAGAATCATTACTAATAATCTGTTAATTTGTAGTAGCAAACAAAATAACTCATTCATCTTATTTTTAGTACCACTTATCAAAATTTGTAATTTGTAATTTTTAGTACCACTTATCAAAATTTGTAATTTTTAGTAGCAAACAAAATTTGTAATTTGTAGTAGCAAACAAAATAACAGCCTTGTAGCAGCCTTGTACCGTAGCAGCAGGAAACAACTATATTCGTAGCAGCCTTGTAGCAGCAGGTACCGTAGCAGCAGGTACCGTAGCAACAGCCGTGTAGCAGCAGCAGGTACCGTAGCAGCCTTGTAGCATAGCAGGTACCGTAGCAGCAGCCTTGTAGCCTTTGTAGCAGCCTTTGTTATTGGTAGCAGCAACCTTATATTTTGGAATATTGGTTATTGGTAGCAGCAGCCTTTGTATTTGCTAAGTTGCATATAAAACTTTGTAATAGCAGCCTTTGTAGTAGCTGCTATAAAACCTTGTAGCAGCAGCCTTGGTATCAATATGGAAGGCCTTTTATTACTACATTTTGTTCATTTTGATGTGCCATTTTGTAGTATACATGCATATGAACAAGTATATGCAAGTATTATTTTAAATAAATATATGAACAAGTATATGCAAGTGTTACAAAACAAATACCATTATTTACCGAGTACTACCAAATTGACAAAAGAGAAATTTACCGAAATTACCGTATTTTCCAAATAATCGATTTTACCGCAAAAAATCGATTCTACCGATGTACCGAGCGGTATGGTTTTGGTTTATGGGTTAGTGTACCGACTGGTAAAACTGGTAATTTTGGTTTGATGATTTTAAAGTTGGTATGGTATTGGTATGGGCGATTTACCGACCAAACCAACCGATACCCAGCCCTACGTATAATTATCACATTATAAAATTAACAACACTAGTAAACATTGACATTTGATTAAGCTCCAAAGCAATAGACTTTAGAATATTTCATAGGCCTAACCGCACTGATAAGCTAACTTGAGGATGCACCATAAGAAAAATACAACTGGTTTTAAAATAAACATACAAATTTTGGAAAAGAACGTTCTCGCATTATTAATTCCAACCATGCTCATAAGCATGTCGTTAAAGAGATGAAACAACTGGGACCACCCTGTAGAAGTTGTACGCATGAATAAAATAATTCTCTAAAACATAAAACAATGCTGGAAATAATATGAACATAAAGAAACAACGAAGTTTGTGATTTATACAAAAAACTTTCCAAATGTTCTAATTTGTAGAAAAGCAAGCACATGATCACAACAAGCATATTTGTAAAAGACGAGATAATTGAAACTAGGATTATAAATTATATAATCTAGGGTTTAATGTTTAGAGAGTCAATGTTTTAGTCAAGAAAGGTTTATGTAGTGTAACAAACATGAGTTGATGTTGAAACACATAATTAGGATAACAAGTTTCCTATAATATCTCTAATCATTAACAATAATTAGTATCACAAAAAGTGAAAAACCGTGGTTAAAAGTTAAAACAATATCTAAAACAATAATTCACATATAAAAATAGGGTAAATTCTAATACTCCCCCAAAATAACTATTAAAAACACCTATATTATCACACAATTGACATAAGGACCACAAATAAAACCCTATATATTGTCGGAGCTGTTATAAATGCTAAAAAAAGTAAATAAAGTCCCAATCCACATGGTCATATGAATTTTTGCTGTCAATTTTAAGAACACCTTATTCTCTTTCTCTCTTTATTCTCTAAATCAACTTAATTTTTATTATAAAAGAAACCCCACAAAGCAACCAACATATCTTAAATATATCCATGACAAGGCATACGATAAATTCATGATTAATGATATTAAAATAACCATAATGTTAATGCTTGTGTCGTATTGTCTCTCCAGTACATATTTATTCAAGATCCCTTAGATGTGACAGTCACCTGTATATTGAACTTTCTAAAGTAAATCTCCGCATTAAAAAAACAAGTCTAGTGAAAGAACTAGAATGCAAACAAATTTATAACAAAATAAAATAAATTTCTGACGAGAAATCATACATGTCCAACAATTTATAATGTTATATATGAAAAACATTGACATTTATTTCCTGCAAATGCCATAAATTATTTATGAAGATTAATCTATAGACATATGAACCTGTTTTAACTAGAAGGCCCAAACAAGTATTACCCTCAGGTAGGGAATGCCGTTGATCTATGCTAATGCCAATAAGCAACAGAGTAAAAGCTTCCCACTATAACAAAAAATGAATCAATTGCAAATGCCATAAACGAATCGTTTTTACAAGTCATGTTGAAAATTTTCACAATGTCTTATGAGATGTTCTTATGTATTCCCTTAAAAAAAAATTCTACATAGTTTCTTAATAGCCATAGGTCACAATGAGGCAACTTAGAATTTGAAACACACTTGAATTATGGAAAATTGCAATTTTATTATAATCTTTAATAAAGCAACAATTACCAAAACCACATTTTCCCCAATCGACAGTTAAAATTCGATAATAATTGAATCACAAAATTTAACATTAAAAGAATATATACACTGTCAAACAAGATACTCGTTATTTCATAAGAAATGTTAAAAGAATCTAATATAATTTATGTGCAAGCTAACCTATCATGCGTAACAAAATGATAGATTTAGGAGGCACTGTGGGGTTGACATAAGCCTCCAATTCTTGGAAACCTCTAGCTTCGATGGAGCTATATCTCAAACTATTGTCCATGCTAAGAATGTTTTCAAAATCTATTGTAGAACAAACCAAAGCTTCTAATATAAGATACTATATTGGATTACTCCTCTTTTATAATAACCCAAATCAAATCTTCTAATAGAATCCTGTAAAGTATTTTAAAAAACCCTTTAATATGCAAGCTACTTATCTAAAACATGAAGAGCCAAATGGATATACAGAAACTCCCAACAAAATATCCAACATATTTGTCAATAATTACAACTCAACAATGTCAAAAAACCCTAAGTTTTCTCCCAATACAACATTAAAAAAATGCCCCAGACCCTAATAAATGATTCAAGCAATATGAACCAAAATATCCAATGATTAACAACAAATAAAATTTTTGATTAATAAATTATCAAATTTGGGTTACAATGCTTCGTATGTTAGAGGTCAACAATAATGTTAAATATAAATGAATAGTAGTCAAAATAGGCTTATGAAAACTTGCGATTGTTCCTTCGATTTTAACCCTCGATATTCAATTCTTGGTGTATGAAGGTTATATTAGAATACGTCCGGTTAATTGTGCGAAAAATAAAAATTCTAGTAACCATATTCATATGTAGCCAGGTTAAATCTCACGTATTTGTATAGCACACAAAACTGTAAATACATAACTAACCAGTTGTAGCGTTGTTTTCGATTCTCAATCAAGGACGCACGGGTTGGGTTTGGGTGACGAGTTGAACTTGGTGATCCAAGTTACCGACATATGCGTTGCTAAAACAAAACCAAACTCTGCAAGCATAGTTTTCAAATTCTACTAAAAGAATTCAGAGCAATTATAGGCTAGAAATTATCTCACAAATATTCTCACACCTAGTGAGCTCTTAACCAAAGGCTTATATAATTTGATATTCTAGTTATTATTCTCTTAAATGAAAGACGTATAAAAACTTGTATCTATACGTAAAGTTTTGAAAGTTTAAGTTAATTTCAAATTAAATTCAATTCCAAAAAATAATGAATTAATGGTTATGGTTGAATCCCACTCCATTAAACAAATGGGAAGTGGTGAAATCCCACACATCCCATTAATGTCTTAATCACTTACCTAACTTTGGTAAAGACAAATTACTAAGGTTATCTAGAAAAAGTGTACCTAGCTTTGGTAATTGGTAATAAGATAAAACTAAAAGTTTTACTTATCCTTGAATTATATCCTAATCCTTAATGAGTATGAGAATTCCATTTCCTACAAAACTTCTCAAGTAGAATTTATACTTTTAACCCGATATGTTTGTAACTTTAAAGGTTTATTCTTCTTACTTTATGGTAACTCATCTATTACTCCAGTAAAGAGTTAGAGCAATAATCAATAATAACATGTAGGTGTATATTATGATTAATGTTAAGATTGTGTGAATAAATTCTTCATCTATTCTAAACATTGTCCATTAACAGTTTCCATACATTCCAATCCTTTTATCATCGCAATATTCATATTTATTTTATTTTCGGAATGATAAACTGTCAATCCATAAATCAAATACCCTATTTCTTTGACTTTATACTCTTTTGACAATATTCGATTAAAAATAATTATTCTAATCATTTTTAATACCCCGACCAAGTATTTAATTAGAGTATTAATTAAATTAACTAGCGTAGTATAAATTCTCTTTTTGCTATGAGCGATATATTGCATATTGACCATCCAAGTTCCTTTATATAATAAGAGGATAGCCTCAACTCTACACTTTCCATAATCATATAAAAAGATCATAGTACGTTAAGTAGAATTAAATGACTACCTAATACATACAAAGTATACATGATGTCTCAAGCCTAAGGATTATATGTACAATTGTAACTATCCATTGATAGGTTATCAAAAACTCAATTGGATAATTCTATGTGGTTACATTCAATGCCATACTATATAATATGCACCTATACGTTTGATCTTGTCAGACTCCGAAAAATAGTTTGAGACTGCGCTACTCCTTTAAGAAAGAAAATCATAACTTATGCTAGCGTTAATCCAAAACACAATGTCCAGTTATATTTTTGGCTAAGAACAACTTATTAGAATAAGAAATTGAGGTGAACATCTCCCGATCATAATTCAACCATTATGATTCATCACACTCTATAATGTTCTAATGGACATAATCATAAATATCATATTTATTATTTATCAATTATGATTATAAATTTTTTCCCTATATTTGTTTTTGAATTACAATTGATCGATGAATAATAATATGTTATATATATATTTCCAAAATATACAATATAAGGTTGACTTTTGGGCAGATATACAACAACTCCCACTTGCAGTATAGTTAATCGCCTGCATGTTTCATTCCCATCTTTTACAAATATCGATAAAATATTTCTTGAGGCAAAGATTTCGTAAGCCGGTCTGCTGCGTTATCCTCTGATGATGAAACCTTCTGAATACTGACATCTCCTCTTACAATGATATCTCGTATCAAATGTAATCTCCGCTCAATGTGCTTGGATTTATGATAAGACCGTGGTGCCTTTGCCTGAGCTATGGCCCCATTGTTCTCACGGTATATGGGAACTGCTGACGTGATGGTAGGAACAACTCCAAGTTTAGTAATAAACTTTTTAATCCAAACCAGTTCCTTTGTATCTTCTGATGGAGCCACATATTCAACTTCTGCTGTAGAATCAACTGTTGTACTATGCTTAGCGCTTTTCCAACTGGCTCATTCCTAATGGTAAAAATATAACCATATGTTGACCGTCTATCATCAATATTAGATTGAAAATAAGAGTCAGTGAATCCTTCAACTTTTAAGATATCACCGCCATAAACTAGTTACATATCTTTCATATTTCGTAGATACTTAAAAATATATTTCATAGCTGTCGAGTGATCTGGGCCTGGATTGGCTTGATATCTGCTAAACACACTTATAGCATTATAAATATCTGTCTCGGTTGATAACATGGCATACATAAGACTTATAATTGTCGAAGCATAGGGGATCTTACTCATATGCTTTCGCTCTTCTGGGTTCTTGGGACCTATTGCCTTAGAGAGTTTGACCCAATGCCTGAAAGGTATTGGAACTTTCTTGGAATCAAGCATGTTAAACCTTGAAAATATTTTGTTAATATAGTTTGACTGGGATAAATCAAGCATCCTTTTCTGTCCATTTCTAAATAGCTTAATCCCAAAAATATAGGATGCTTCTCCCAAGTCCTTCATAGAGAAATTTTGTGATAACCAAAGTTTAATAGATGATAACATCACTATATCATTCCCAATGAGTAGAATATCATCTACATACAAAATGAGAAAGGTAACGGCTGTTTAGAAACCTTCTTATATACACACGGTTCATCTTAATTCTTTGATAAGTCAAATGATTTGACAACCTCATAGAATCTGATGTTCCAACTACGAGATGCTTGATTAAGACCGTAAACACACTTTGTGGATATCTCCATGGGATATAAAACCTTCTGGTTGCTATATGTGAATAGTTTTATGAATGTTTCCATTCAAGAATGCAGTTTTAATATCCATCTGCCAGATTTCGTAATCATAGTGTGCAGTAACTTCTAGCAAGAACCTAATGGATTTAAGCATGGCTATCAGTGAAAAAGTTTCCTTATAGTCAATTCCTTGAAATTGTTGGTAACCTTTTCAAACCAACCTTGATTTATTTATTTTTACATTTCCATCTGATCCAATCTTTCTTTTGAAGATCCATTTGCAACTAATAGGAACAACTTTTATTGGTGGATCAACCAAAGTCCAGACTTGGTTCGAATACATAGAATCCATTTCGATTTTCATGGCTTCACGCCATCGTTTCACGTCGATATCTGATATTGCCTATTTGTAATTAGTTGGATCGTCATCACCTACGAGGTGTACTTCCACAATGGTATAGTCATATCTTTCTGGAAGTATAGGGATCCTACTACTTTTATAAAGACTTTGTGTATTAAAAGTTTCAGGTGGTGTAGATTTTTTTGATCGAGATGTAATGGTTTGTGGATATCCTAATTGTTCATCAAGAACAATATTACTTTTACCTTCATCAGTAATAAATTCGTCCCCAAGGAATCTGACATTCATATTAACGAAAACTTTTTAATCATCGTGATGGTAGAAGTAATAACCAATGGTTTATTTAGGATATCCTATGAACCTACATATTTTAGTCCTCACTTCCAGCTTGTTGTCCACTATTTTTTTCTTCACAAGTGCCGAACAACCCCATATCTTAAGGTGACTAAGATTTAGCTTCTTCCCATTCCATAGTTCATATGACATCTTCGGGACAGATTTGGAAGGAACCCTTTTTAAAATGTATATTGCAGTTTTTAGGGCATAACCCCATAGGTATACGGGTAAATCAGTGAAGCTCATCATCGAACTAACCATGACGAACAAGGTACAATTTGTCCTTTTTGAAACACCATTGTGTTGTGGTGTTTCAGGAGGAGTCCACGTGAAATAATGCTGATCTCTTTGAGATAGTCCAACACCTCGATCAGATCGAAGTGTCTTAATACTTTTACCAGTTTGTTTTTCTACTTCATTTTTAAAATATTGAAACTTTTGAAAAGCTCCATATTTATGACTCATTAGGTACGTATAACCAAACCTTAAATGATCATCGATAAATGTGATGAAGTAAAAAAAACACCCTTAGCTCTATCATTTAATGGCCCACACACATCGGTGTGTATCAATCCTAACAAATCTCTCTCTCTTTCCCTTTTTCCAATGAAGGGTAATTTAGTCATCTTACCATGTAAACATGATTCACAAGTTGGTATGATTTTAGGTGAGAGAAAACCTAATGGACCATCTTTTTTCAACTCATTAATTCTTTTTACAATAATATGTCCAAGTTTAAGATGCCATTAGTACATTCAATTTGATCTCATCTCTAATTCTTATGAATTTACTTGAATTATTTATTACTTCTATATTATTAATTTCACCAGTTAAATCCAAAAAACAGAGTCCATTAGAAACACATACAATACACACCAACAAATTATTTTATTTAACAAAACCAAAAATTGATCATTTATTTCAAATGTAAACACTTCGAGAGAGACTAGATAATGATATATTGTTCATCGGTGATTGTTGGTAAATAATATCATTTCTCCAAGACAATAAACTTAATGAAAGGCAACTTCAAATAGATGGTCCCTATAGTTGATTCCATAGCTCGTGACCCGTTGGTCACTATGAAGGAGACCTCCCCTCTACTCAGTTTCCTACTTATCTTTGGATCTTGCAAGTTTATACACATATGTGAGCTTTCACCTTAATCTAAGTACTAAGGTAGAGTTGGGATAATCATAAAATTAGTCTCAATATAGAAAATATCAGACATACCTGAAGCGGATTTGTCTTTCTTGGATTGGAGGAACTTTTTATAATCCTTATTCCAGTGCCCTGGCTCGTTGCAATGGACATATTTTCCACCTCTATCCTTATTCTTATTTAAACCTCCCTTGGGTTTGAGGTTCACATTTTATTTCTTTCCCCTTTCGTTCCCATTGCGTTGTCTCTTGGTTCTAGAGGTCGAAGCTTTATAAAATGCCAGAGCTGATGGCTTAGCCTTCCGAATCAATTGTTCAGCTGTCTTCAACATATTTAGAATTTTTGAAAGAGAATATTCCAGTTTATTCAAGTTGAAATTCATGACAAATTGTGAAAACGATTCTGGTAGGGACTGCGGAACCAAGTCGACGCTTAACTGCACGTCCACTTTAACATCTAGCTGAGCAAGATGCTCGATGTAATTGATCATCTTAAGAACATGGTCATTCACAGATTGTAACACCCCATGATTTTTAACCGTAAAATCTTTCATAAATTAAAATTTCGAAAAAAATAAAATTTTGGAATTAATTAATTTTTATACTTAATTGGTTTTGATTTATGTAAAATGATATTTTAATCGGAATTGAAATCGGGATTTAAAATTAGAAATTATAACTTTTTATATAAAAATAGGGAATTTCGATTTAGTAAGGGATCTGAGCCGGTTCGACCCTGGGGGTGATCCGGTTCGCTCCAGTGGCAGGGCAAAAACTTATCATTTTCTTGTAGTGTTTGTATAGGACTCAAACTGTTTTATTTTCTTAAAATAGAAAGGCATGGTGTTAGGGTTTTTAAAACACATTTTTACCTTCTTAAAAAGCAGTAACCTCCCATGTTGTTACCCCCTCTCATCTACAAAACCTAAACCCCATTTAAATCAACTTTCAACCCAAGTTTTGAGGATTTAAACCAAGTTTTCTCAAGAACATCCACGAACGTGTCTTTGCTATTATTGCGGGAGGAACACAATTGTGTAATCATATTTTTAAGATGAGTTCTTTATAAGCATGAATACTTATATTGTTCCCATCAAGTGTTATGCATTTTAGATATTGCCTAAACTTTAATAAATAATGTTTTTCTTAAAATAAACTAGGAAGATTAATTAGGGAAAGAGAAAGTAATTACGGGGCTAATTTTTTTTTATTAAAAATTATAATATGATATATGACTCAAAACAATCGCATGCTTAGATTAGGGGGTTGAATTACGATACATTTGTGGGGCGTTTTACATGTTAGAATTTAAAATATGAAATCAAAATAATGTTTTGACTCGTATAATGACGATATTGATATGTAGATTGTAGAATGGAATTTTTATTATGAAATATCGTGAATATGCATGTTAAAGTGGAATCTTGTGTTAACCGGTAAAAATTATCACTTGTATGGAAATCTTAGAAATTTGGTAAATTGTGTGACTTTTAATGAACTTGTTTAATTATATAACTTAAACGGACGTAATTTGGATGATATTATAATCGGAAATTTAATTGGAAGAATCGTTGTGATATTTAAAAATATACTTATGAGAATATTGCCTGTGTTAATATTTTGACACCACGTGGAGGTTGGGATTTTGGGTAGTTCTGATTTTACCCTTATATTTAGGGTTCTTGCTAGGTATGGGGACTAGTAGGTAGGCCTCGTTGTTGTTAACACTTTCTTGGTATGAGACTAGTGAGTGTAGGATCGTACAGTTAGGTATTTTATGGGTGAGGCTAAGTAGTACACTTTTCCATTTTTCTGTTAGCCTAAGTGCGAAACTAAGGTGATGTGGTAGGTATTCTTCCTAAGTGATAGGCTAGAAAATACTTGTGATTTTTGTGATCTCTAGGTATGGAACTAGTGATCCATTAGGCTGAATTACCCGAATAAAGGGTGGGGCTAATAGAGAAAAATAATAAACTTATAATAAAATTGATAATTCTAAGACAAAGAATGGGTATTCGCTAATAATTGCAGGGGTAACAAAATTGGGCCGGCTGGCTATAGCGACGTGAGTTTGGGTTGGCATCACTAATAAGTGCAGGGATAAGGAAAATTGGGTTGACTGGCTATTATGATGTGTCGTGCGTGGAACCTCACCAATAAATCCAGGGCTAATGAAATTAGGCCAACTGGTTCTAGGGAGGGAAATGTGTGTGGTGTAAACCTTTAGGCAAGCCCGAATATGTGCTGGATCAATAGAATGGTCGGCTGGCTATATTGGTGTCGCTATAATAATAATTTGGTTAATCGATTTAAATCGAATGGACAACTATAACATAATTAAATGATCGAAATATCATAATTGGACTTGAACATTAGAGTGGCTTAGTTATGTGGATAGTTAATGGTAGTTTATTTTTACTCGCATGTTAATATATATCTTGTTTAATTTAAAATACTCGATTGCGATACTTATCATGTATAATGCTTCTGTATGGGTTTATGGACCCACCCTAATTGGGAGGAGTAACTAGTATTCATGCAGCGGGCTCTGACTCATTGCGTTGACTAACATTTTAGGTATAGTGCTGGAATAACTACATAGGATGGATTAGAGATCTTTGTAGCGAAGCTAGAGATTTATTTTATTCACTTTCGTTGTAGTTTGATTTATTTCCATTCTGTCATTTTATTATGAGACTTTTAGTCATGGTTTTTTGGTGGTCTAATCGGTTCCACAATTGTGTATGGATTTCAGTCAGATATTTATAGTTGTATTATTTCATTTGGGTTTTAATAAATTAGAGTTGAATTTATTTTGGAGTTATTATGGTGATGGATTTTATTGCGTGGATGTTTATATTCGTTGGATTTATTCAAATTATATTTCGTGGAGTAAAAGTTTTTAATGTCTCATTTTTCTGTCACATGCTGAGAATGATATTTTATTTAGTGATGCCCGACGTAATTTGGCGGCGACCGACGGCATAGTGCTCGGGGTGTTACAAATGCAATCAGAGTATGATCTTAAGTCTCGCAGATTGTGAGCCCATTTAGCTTCCCCATTATCGATCTTTGATTCTCTTTGTTGATTCGTACTCGTTAAGATATTGGGTCTAGCTTATATGTTAGTTGTGTTTCTTGGAGATATGGAGTTTGGTGCTAGAGCGGTTGTAGGCATTGAGGCTAGAACTAGTAATCTTGATGTGATGATACTTAGAATTGATTTTGGTGATGAGATTTATTTTGGTGATCCCCAGTACAAATGTTAGGTATCTCTATTATCAATGTGGTGATGTGATTTGATTTGAGGACTTAAGTGTTGCGATGGCTTTTGGAGATAGAATCGAGTGGTGATTCGTGAAAGAGCGTGGTATGCTGTTATTTTCATATATATATATATATATATATATATATATATATATATATATATATATATATATATATATATATATATATGTTGTATCTTTGGTCGTGGGGTAGGTGCGTGTAGGATTGGGTGTATGGGCACCCAATCGTAGCATTCTATGGGTATGCATAGCTAAGCCTTATTTTATTTACACAAGTTTACGTATGACGTTTACGCTTCACCGAATTTTGAGGACAAAATTCCGTACTAGTGGGGGAGAATGTAGGGGTGTGCACGGGTCGGTTCGGTTTGGTTTTGGACCGCAATTCAGACCGAACCGATCGGTTCGGTTTTGGAAAAAATCAGACCGAAACCGAACCGACGTTGAAAAAAACCGCCGGTTTTGGTTCACATCGGTTTCGGTTCGGTTCGGTTTCGGTTCGGTTTTAACCGATTTTCAGTTTTGGTCGGTTTTTTGTAGGTCGGTTTTGGAGGTTGGTTAATGGTTTTTGGATATAAAAATAAAAGATATTTAAGGGTTTTTTAATATATAATATTGATGTCGGTTCGGTTCGGTTTGAATCGGTTTTTTCTTTGTCTAAACCGACAACCGAACCGATATTGTCGGTTTTTTAAATCCTTAAACCGCAAACCGAACCGGGCTAAACAAAACCGCCGATTTCGGTTCGGTTCGGGCCGGTTCGGTTCGATTTTCGGTTCGGTCGGTTTTTTTGCACACCCCTAGGAGAATGTAACACCCCATGATTTTAAACTGTAAGATCTTTTACAAATTAAACTTTCGGGAAAAATAACTTTTGGGATTAATTAATTATTATACTTAAAAATGTTGTCTTTGATTTATGTAAAATGAGATTTTAATCGGAATTGAAATCAGGATTTAAAATTAAAAATTATAAACTTTTATATAAAAATGGGGGATCTCAGTTTAGCAGGGGATTCGAACCGGTTCGTCGCTCCAGCGGCAGGGTTGAAATTTATCATTTTCTTGTAGTGTTTGTGTAGGACTCAAACTCTTTTATTTTCTTAAAATATAGATGAACGGGTTTAGGGTTTTTAAAACACATTTTAACCTTCTTAAAAAGCAGTAGCCTCCCATGTTTTTACCTCCTCTCATCTACAAAACCTAAACCCCATTTAAATTAACTCTCAACCCAAGTTTTGAAGATCTAAACCAAGTTTTCTCAAGAACATCCAAGAACGTATCTTTGCTATTTATTCGTGAGAGGAATGCAACTCTTTATCGAATTTTTAAGACGACTTCTTGACATGTATGTATAATTCTGTTGTTCCCCTTAAGTGTTATAGATTTTATATATTGCCTAAAATTTAATAAATGACATTTTTCTTAAAATAAGCTAGGAAGATTAATTAGGAAAAGTGAAAGTAATTATGGGGCTATTTTTTAATTAAAAAATAAATTGTGATTTAAGACTCAAAACAATCACATGCTTATATTAAAGGGTTGGATTACGATAGATTTGTGGGGCATTTCACCTGTTAGAATTTAAAATAATGCTTCGACTCGTATAATGACGATATTGATCTGTAGATCATATAATGGAATTTCTATTATGAAATATTGTGAATATGCATGTTAAAATGGAATCTTGTGTTAACCGGTAAAAATTATCACTTGTATGGAAATCTTAGAAATTTGGTGTATTGTGCGACTTTTAAGACTTATTTAATTATATAAATTAAACAGATGTAATTTGGATGATATTGTAACCGAAAAGTTAACTGGAAGAATCATAATGATAATTAAAAATATACTTATAAGAATGTTGCTTGTGTTAATATTTCGACACCACGAGGACGTTGGGATTCTTGATAGTTATGCTTTTACCCTTATTTTTAGATTTCTTGCTAGGTATGGGGACTAGTAGGTAGGCCTCATTGTTGTTAACACTTTCTAGGTATGTGACTAGTGAGTGTAGGATCGTACAGTTGGGTATTTCCTTGGTTGGACTAAGTAGTACACTTTTCCATTTTTCTGCTAGCCTAGGTGTGAGACTAGGTGGTGATTTATGGTAGGTATTCTTCCTAAGTGATAGGCTAGAATATACTTGTGGTTTTGGTGATCTCTAGGTATGGAACTAAGGATGCTTTAGGCTGAATTACCCGAATAAAGGGTGGGGCTAATAGAGAAAAATAACAAACTCACATTAAAATTGATAATTAATGCCTAAGACAAAGAACGGGTATTAAAATGAATTGCGTCGCCAATAAGTGCAGGGCTAAAAAAATTGATCTGGCTGACTATAGCGACGTGGGTGTGTGTTGGTGTCATCAATAAGTGTAGGGCTAACGAAAATTATGTTGGCTAGCTATTATGACGTGTTGTGCATGGAACCTCACACATTAGTGCAGGGCTAACAAAATTGGGTCGACTGGCTATAACGAGGGAATGTGTGTGGTGTAAAACTTTAGGCGGGCACAAATATGTGAAGGATCAATGGAAAGGTCGGCTTACTATTGTGGTGTCGCTATAATAATAATTTGGTTAATCGAATTAAATCGAATTGACAACTTTAACATAATTAAATGATCGAAATATCATAATTGGACTTGAACATTTAGGTGACTTTGTTATGTAGGTAGATAGTGGTAGTTTGTTTTTACTCGCATGTTAATATATATCTTGTTTAATTTAAAATACTCTATTGTGATACTTATCATGTATAATGCTTCTGTATGGGTATACGGAGCCACTCTAATTGGGAGGAGTAATTAGTATTCATGCAACGGGCTCTGACTCATTGCGTTGATTAGCATTTTAGGTATAGTGCCAGAATAGCTACATAGGATGGATTAGAGATCTTTGTAGGGAAGCTAGAGATTTATTTTATTCACTTTAGTCATAATTTGATTTATTTCCATTCCGTCATTTTATTATGAGACTTTTAGTCATGGATTTTTGGTGGGTCAATCGGTTCCACAGTTGTTTATGGATTTTAGTCAGATATTTATAGTTGTACTATTTCATTTGGGTTTTAATAATTTGGAGTTGGATTTATTTTGGAGTTACTATGGCGATGGATTTTATTGCGTGGATGTTTATATTTGGTGGATTTATTCAAATTATATTTCATGGAATAAAAGTTTTTTATATCTCATATTTCTGTCACATGCTGAGAATGATATTTTATTAAGTGAAGCCCGACGTAGACACTAGTGTGTGGGGTGTTACACAGATGATCCCTCGGCCATCTTGGTCCTGAGGTGATCTTTGGCGACATTATACCAAGCAGTTCTGCATTGTTCACCGTAAAGCTGATGACGGTGCAACATGATGGCTCGAGCACTTTCCATTTGGTTATGCTAACGCTGGAGCTAATTTGTCATAGATGCTAACATGTAGCATCTAGCCCTCATATCCTCGTCTTGCCATTTTGAAAAAATGGAAATTATCGTTTCACATGAACCCTTAATTATCAAGGGAGGTATTCCTGTAAGAACATTGTTGATCTTCTCTAGAAGAAATACGATTCTCAAATTTCTTTCCGATTTTAGAAAATTGGGACCGGTCAATCTGTTGGTATCTAAATTCTTTGTCAAAGGGTTCTTCATGTTTTCTACGAATTCAGATAAATTGAAATTATAAACTATTTATGATTAGGGACTTAAATCGTAATGGGGCTCCCACTATTTATTCTAAATCCACGATCCTCTCATAGATTAAGAAAAAACATTTAATGCTTAGTGGGTATTGGGATCCAATTACTTATTTAAATAATCCTCACATAATAGAATTCTTGGATTAGCTAAATTTAAATTGGTAGGTAGTAGATACCCTTTACAAATTCTAACTGTGAATAAGTTTTCCAGATAAAGCTTAGACAAATTCATGCATAGAGTTTCTCCAATACAAACGACCAGTCCGACCCACAGACATATATTTTGGCCAGAAGAGATACCAAAGCCCATCAGTCTTAAAATGAACCTTCTTTAAGAAATCGAAAGCGAGTGGTCCACTTTTATCATTGTTTTTGAATAAAATTATCGTACTAACAAATAGACACTATTTTTAATTCCCCAAAATACTTCAACCTCCTAGTAACTGGACACGTAGATGCATGTAAGTCAACTGTTTCCCAAGTTAAGTCAATACCACCGTGTTGTGATAACAACTAATTGAACTCTTTGGGCAACACGTGACCACGGCCTACCCAACTAGTTTGTTGTATCACGGTAAGCTAAAAGTTTGGAACTAGCCCTCGAAAGAATATAATGATTTTAGAAGCAACACGTGACTATAACCTACATCCTAAAAAGTTATATGCACAAGGCTGGTCCATAGTGGAAGGCCATGGTAATCACCTAAGAGGTATACCAATAACTCACTTAAATTTTTTAAGGAAATCTAAATATTAATAATTTGATCACAATAAGAAATATTATCTAAGCAGCTTGATCTCATCATAGTACAATCACATGTATCTAATACAATCACATGCACAACATATCTAAAAAGATATTGGGATAGTTATGGACTTTAGTTAGATAAATTCGAGCCCCAAAATTCAGCTAGAAAATATTTTATATGGTGATAACTTTAAATCGTTTAAAATATAAAATTTAATCATCCATAGTCTAAAAACATTACCATTCATCTCAAATGAATAATCCAATTTTAAAGATCATATAAATTGGTGCATAGTCCATAGTTTCCTTTTTAATATAAAAATAACAGTAAATGATATTATTAAAAGTTGTATTAAACCATTACAATATTAAATTATAGCAGTTGAAAGATACCATATTATTACACTCGATAATAATAATCCAACTCGTAATTGAATTACGAGAATAGCTTTGTAGAAACTGGTGACGTGCGCATACAAGTCAATTGTTCAGCTCCTTTTTAAAAATAAAAAGACTAGTCAACAATTAAAATAGGTGTCTCCGGTAATTAAAATCCAAATTTTATTCAACCATAATATTAATTTGATTAAACTTGCAATCTAGTAATTGTTTTAGAATTTTCCAAAAATTAAATAATGAAAAATATATTTCTTAATGCAACATTATGTAGGAATAACTAATTATAAAATTCTAAATTACATTTTTTCTACATCATTACATATATAAACATAAATAATGCTTAGTGTAAAATTTTCTAGAATTTTTCTGATATTAAAAATAATTTTAAATAGTGAAATACATTATTCCATTAAGTGCAATTAGAAAGAAACATATTTTTAAAAACTTCAAAATTACATTCTGATTGCATCATAAAATTTAAAATATTCAAAAATAAATTTAAGATTTTTCTAGTAATTTTATTCGGAGTCTTAAAGCAATAATTAGTTTTCCATGATGAAAATAACATTTACTGCATCAAGCTGATGTCACTAGAGAGCTGATAAACGCAAGCGGATTCGCTACAACTTTGCATCATAGCCACATATTTTTGTCAAATTCAGAGCTTCGATTAAGACTTATCGAAAATCCAAATGGGTTGATCCACATATGGATTCGATCGTCTCAATGACATCTATCCATCTAATAATTTAGATTCCCCATTTGATCAATAAAAAAAATCGGACAAGTAGGCCTTTTATAAATAACCAATATTATGTGTGTTCCATATACATGAGTATATAAACATTGTAATTTTGCAATTTGTTCAAGTACGATCTTATCACTACATGAAGAATTAAATTCTAAATGTTCAGGAATTTTCAAACAAGGATCCAAAGTTTCAGTATTTTGACTGTATTTTAAATTGTTACTTCTAACTATATAATTAGTGAGCATGGCTCTGATACCGCTGTTAGAATACGTTCGACTAATAGTGCGGAAAATAAAATTTTATTGACCATATTCATATGTAGCCAAGTAAAATCTCACGTATTTATATAACACACAAAACTGCAAATACAAAACTAGCCCATTGTAGCGTGCTTTTCGATTTTCAATGAAGGACGCACCGGGTTAGGTTCGAATGACGAGTTGAAGTTTATGATCTAAGTTTCCTACGTATCCGTCGGTAAAACAAAACCAAACTGGCCAAGCGTTGTTCCCAAATTCTACTAAAAGAATTCGGGACAATTCTTGGCTAGAAATTATCTCACAAGTATTTTCACACTTTGTGAATTTCTCTCAACCAAAGGCTTATATAATTTGATATTCTAGTCGTTAGTCTCTTAAATACAAGACTTCCAAAACTTTGTATTTATAACTAAAGATTTGGAAATTTAAATTAATTTCATATCAAATTCAATTCTTAAAAATAATTAATTGATTGTTATGGTTGGAATCCCACTCCATTAAACAAATGGAAAGTGGTGAAATCCTACACACTCCATTAATGTCTTAAACACTTACTTACCTTTGGTAAAGCCAAATTACCAAGGTAAACTAGCAAAAGTGTACCTAACTTTGGTAAATGGTAATAAGATAAAACTAAAAGTTTATTTATCCTTGAATTGCATCTTAATCGTTAATGAGTATGAGAATTCCATTTCCTATAAAACTTCTAAATTAGAATTTATACTTTTAACCCGATATGTTTATAACCTTAAAGATTCATTCTTCTTTGTTTAGGATAACTCATCTATTACTCCAGTAAAGAGTCAAACCAATAATCATTAATAACATGTACGTGTATATTATGATTAATGCTAAGATAGTGTGAATAAATTCTTCCTCTATTCTAAACCTTGTCCATTAACAAATTTCGTACATTTCAATCCTTCTATCATCCCAATATTCATATTTGTTTTATTTTCAGAATGGTCAATTGTCAATCCATAAATCCAATATTCACTTTCTTTAAATTCATACTCTTTTGACAATATTCGATTAAAAATAATTATTCTAATCATTACCAATATCTCGATCAAGGACTTAATTAGAGTAGCTTAGAATAAATTCTCTCTTTACTAAGAGCGATAGATTCCGTATTGATAATTCAAGATCCTTTATATAATATGAGGATATCCCCATATCTAGAATTGCCATAATCATATAAAAAGATCATAGTCCGTTGAGCAGAATCAAATGACTACCTAATACATACAAAGTATACATGATGTCTCAGGTCTAGGTATTATATGTACAACTGTAACTAGAACATATATCCATTGACAGATTAACAAAAACTCCATTGGATAATTCTAATTGGTTTTGTTCAATGGCATATTATACAATATGCACCCATACGTTTGATCTTGTTAGACTCCAACAAATAGTTTAAGGCTATGATACTCCTTTAAGAAAGGAAATCATAATGTATACTAGCGTTAATCCAAAAATCAATCTCCAGTTATGTTTCTGGCTAGGAAGAACTTATTAAAATAAGGAATTGAGGTGAACATCTCCCGATCATAATTTAACTATTATGATTCATCGCACTCTGTAATGTTCTAATGGACATAACCATAAATATCATATTTATTGTTTATCAATTATGATTATATAAAACTTCCCTGTATTTGTATTTTAATAATAATTATTCGATGAATAATAATATGTTTATATATATTTCCAAAATACACAATACAAGATTGACTTTTGGGCATATATACAATAGCTTTCTCTGTTGAGCCCCTGGTGTATTAAGTTTGCGATTTTGATACCCTGTTGTATGAAGGTTTACAATTTTGTGAAGGTTTGCGGGTACGATTTTATGAATAGTCGAGGGATGGAGAATTGAGATGAAGGAGGGAAAATTGTGTGCACCACGTTGCTTTATACTTTTTTTGGACTATGTTACACTTCTAGGTTTGGGTAGTAATAAAACCACAAAGTTAACAACGGTTTTGAACACTTATAACCTTATTAAGTGTCCAAAACTGTTGTAAATTTTGTAAGTGTTATAAACACTTATAAATTAAATATCCATTATTTGTAAAATAGCCATTGTGGCGTAGCATTAGTAACATCCTAATGTTTTTAGACCTAAAATATTTAAATGTGATCATTGTCATAAGTTGAGTCATTTAAAAGACCTTTTTGCTATATACGGAGCTTTACTTTATATTTTTGAAGTGCTAGGAAGGATAGGAGTTATGTTGATAATAATTGAAAGGAGTGGAAAAGATGACATTTTCATCATGTCCAAAATGAGAAGGGTAAAGAACCTTTGAATGTTCGACCTAAACCCAATACATCTTGTGAGATTCAAGAGAGGATTAGGAAGGATAGTTCAAAATGATATATATAGATAAGAAAAGGGATCCTATCTTGGTTTCCTCAACCTCCACTAGATAAAGTGGTTTCTCAATGTGCCTAGGAATTTTAAAATGCTTATCTTATTCCTTGGATCATTTCATTCCTTTGTTGTGCCTTTTATTATCTTTTTTTATTAATTGCTTGATATAATTAGCGATTATATGCTTGTAGGTCAGTTGGCTCCTATAGATATTTATTTATTAACTCTTGTGTATAATATTGTATCTTGGTTTCGTTTATGCCTATATACTCTCAAATTAAATGTGTAGTGCTTAAATGTCTTAAAAAATCTTAAGCTTTATCAATATGGAGTATATACTCTCAGTGGTCTGTTAAAATAGTTGTGATTTGAAAAAAAATGTCATTTTTGCCTTGTGCATGTGAGTTTTATTCATGATAACAGTTGAAAATATAAATGAAATTTCTTTTAAAAATATGAGTGATGAAGTGGTAAGGACTATGACTTGAAGAATGTGGAATCAGTGCCTTTTAAAATTGGAAATAAGTTCCCCGCCTTTTGGTTAAGAGTGAAAGCCGACACTTGTAAAATATCTTTTAAAAGCAAGGACTCGAAGATTTTTATTAATCCCAAATTGGGTAACACCAAGGATATGAGGCCAAAATATTTTAAATTAAAAATCGCTTATTTCAGGAAGAAAAATATGTTAGTAGAAAATTTTATGTTTTCAAGAAAAATGAGACTTTTTCATGATAAACATCAAAGTAGATTTTCCAAAAGAGTGTTTTTCACTGACCATTGGCTTTGATTTCATCGTTCAAGGTTAAAACATATTCACTTTTGTTCTTCACACGATTTATATCTAATTCACCTTATATTATTGGCCTCAAAATTCATTAAGTTTTCATGTACTTATTTATTTCCATTTGTGGTATGCGGTATAACCATAAACCTTGATTGCGATGTTTAAACAAGTACGATGTGATCATTAATCAAATTTATTTTAGTCAATATACCTTATTGAAACAAGGTTGAATTTTGTTTTGATAATTTTTTCTTCATTTGGAAATGTTCAATTTTTTTGGTCATTTTTGCGACCCACGAAAGAGTTAATCGCCTCGATGATGGAAAATTTTCGTGTTAGTGAGCCTAGGTTTAAAAACCCGCCTCACCCTTTTTGAGTTCATCTTATCACTTTGGCTACCCCCTCTCTCTCTTGAAGTGTGCCAATCGCCAATGGAGACCTTACAGAAGATTTTTCCAAGTGTTTTCTTCAAATCTCTCTTTAATCCTCTTCTAGAATCTATTTGTAAGTTCCTTTTACCTTTTTCATTCCATTTGATTGATTTTGTGTAGATTTTGTAGATTGGGTTTTCGATATGGATTTTCCTGAAATTTGACCTATGATAGATTTGCTACATTTCTTGAGATTAAATTTATATATTAGAATATTTGTCTTGTTAATTGATAAACATATATAGTTAAGACCATTTACATGTAAAAATTTATAGACTAAGTAGTTTTTGAGTCAATAATGACCTTCTCTTGGTGTACTTTATTTTAGACTATAACCCATTTTTAGGATTAAATTCTTCTCATTTAGGTTTAATTTTTGTTTATTAAACCTAATTGTGATTCATTCTTATGGCTCTTTTTTTACTGATATTATAATTATATGGATGATCATGTTCAGGGATAACGTTGAGGTGCCGTTCACCCATTTCACATTCCATTCCTCCTAAGTTTGTAGAAGACGACATTGACGAACACTACTAATATAAATTAGGACAACTAATTTAAGTCCTATTTACATGGGACATTTCCTAATAGGTCCTATCGCAAAAAAATTCTTTGATAGGTCCCATTTGTACATACAGGGAATATTTTCTTTCTATTTGTATTTTTTGGCTAACCTTTTTGCAGGACTTCTACATTTGAGCGCCAAGAAACGCTTGAATTTTTCCCGCGTGCATCTACTTTGTGGAATTCGCCACTTCGAGCCATTTTGGGGGTAAGCATATCTTATTCCAATTCTTTCGGTAATCATTATTATAATTCTCAAAATGCCCGCAATCCTATGACTTTTTGTCAATACTTAGAGTCCCAAAAAATTATAAATTCAAAAATGACTTTGGGCGAGTATAACGAAAGTCAAAACTTGGGTTATTGGAATTTTGAGAATGATGATAACGATTTTGGGCCTCTAATTCCTTATAATAGGAATTTTGAAACTAATTGCAATAGTTTTCAAAATTCCTATAATAATGAGTTCAAGTATAAGTCCGATGGTAATTTTGAAAGTTCGCATTTTCAAGAATCCGCACCTCGGCCTATGACATTCGGTGAGGGCTTGAGCATGCTTGAAAATGAGAAACTTGAAAATCGTTATCGGGAAGAAAATCATTGTTGGGAACTTGAGTTGGATTTTTATTTGAATCCGACGATGATTTTTCTTCTGAGACTTTTGAATTCGAGGAATGTTTTGAACAAAATGAGGACTTTGTGCCTACTTTGGAACAAACCATTATTGACTTTGCCCATTGCATAATAGATAATGAAAGTGATAATGAAATGGAAGTAATATCCATTTGCAATGAAATGATTTTTTCTTTGGCTCCCAAAGAAGAACATTTAATTGAAAATGATTTTATTTCCTTCGAAACTCAATCTTCAAGCGATGATGACTCATCTCTTGAGTTTGAATTTCTTTCCTCCCCATTTTCATTCTCTGTTATCACACCGTCACAAGTACCCGATGAATCGGTTTCAAACTTTAATGTGTTAAACCTTTTCACCGATGAGGAGTACTTGCTCGAGTCACCTTCCATGAAGGCATTTTTACCCTCATGTGCGCCACCTCCCATTCCAATTTCAAAATTCTTGGGAGGATGTTCTGCTTTTCTCGACCCCCACATGTTTTTGTCACCCGTTCAATCCAAATCCCCCATCGTCCATCCAAAACTTTTAATTGGCGATGGTTAATTTCTTCCGCCTTAGACATGCCTTCCGTTGTTCAAACGAAATTCATATTTTTCGAAAGGCATGCTTGAGAGCGAGGGTACACCGGTCACCCTCCAAAGTCAAATCATTTTCATGGTGGTCCCTTAACTATTTAGACTTCTAGTGTATAGTTAGTGTGAAGCCTAAATAGTAGGTTGTATATAGTTAGCTTTTTATTCTTTCTTTTTTTTTTAATCTTTTTTTTTTATCTTTTTAATTTAGTCTCTTGTAATTAGTTAACTCTTTGTTATTTGTTTTTGCTATGCTCAGTACTAACTTGTTTTGTAGATTCTTTGGACTTGTTCTTATGAGGATCGCTCCAATTTTGGGTAATATCACTTTTTCCTTCTCTTTAACTTGGTTCTTAATTCACATTGAGGACAATGTCAGGTTTTAAGTTAGGGGATGTGGGATATTCTATCCATTTCTTTATTTAGTCCATGTTTTTGCTCACATGTTAGTTACTTAGTATACTTTTCTTAGAAAAATTCAAAAATTTCAAAAAGATTTTCTTTCTTTTTTCTCATTTTTTGGGAATTTTGCCTTTGTTTTCGATGATAAATTTCAATAATTGCCCCATCCAATAGACAACTCAATGATGCAAGTTCTCGATTTTAAAAATTATTAGACTTTAGTCCTCAATTATTGATATCGTGAATAACTTCATGAATTAAACTTTAATCCCATGAGCACATGCACTTTTCTTTCTTTATTGATTTGGTTTAAGATTTTTATAACTCGGTAATCTTTTGCTGCATTGTATACACTTACACCGAGTAAGCTTTGTCCCTTTCGTCGTTTGTGAGTGTAGACACTATTCTTTCCTCTTCGAAAACGTTGAATTCGTCCTTAATCTCACTATTCTTTCATTTGATCGTTCATTAATTGAGTTTATATCTTAAAATGTGTTACTTGAGCATGATTTTCAAAATATTGTTTTGACTCGAGAATTGCGTAAACTTTAAGAAATGATCATAGGCCATCCTTGTTATATCATCCATTTTAGCCTTGACCTCACCTTATATGCTTACCCTCGTCAACCCCTTTGAGCCTAAATATTAGCCTTTCGTTTCATAACCCCAATCCCATAACCAACTCTAAATTAGAGTTTTATCCCATACTTATTACCTTCCCTACCTTGTTTGGAATGTTACTTAGGATTGAATGATGTTGTTGTGTTGCGGTTGCAATTTAGGCATGTGAGAGTGAGAAAAGTAAAGAAGAAAGAAGTGAAAAAGAGATGAAAAAGAGAAAGAAGAAAACAAAATTAAAGAAAAGAAAACATGAGAAAAAGAAGAGAAGACAAAGAAAGAGAAATTTGTATATGTTGTATATAGTTCAATAAGCTTTGATTGCTCTCCAAATGATATATCCAATGCTTATCTGGAACTTTTTTTCCGATTTTGATATTTCTCGCATTCTTCCCATTATCCCGAGTTTTCATTTTCGAACACTTTGAACCCGTACATACATATCCTTCATTTCGTACCCTAGCCTAGCCTATATTATAACCCTATATAAGTACTATGTGATCTTAGGGTGCATATAATGTAAAAGTTGAAATAGTTTTGATAATCTGTGAAAATGCATTTTGCCTCTTTTAATGAGCGGTATCTTTCAATGAGATTACAGTTTTTCATTTTATATATAGAGTTCTTCATTTGTGACATGTGTGCGACCTAGTTTCCATTTACATTTACTCTTTATTCCCGCATGTTCCATGTGTTAACTCCCTGTTTCGAGTGAACTCACTTGATGAGTGTAATGCCCGTGAGGATTGAATCTATGCTTACTTTATTTAGTATCCGATTTATTTAAGTTTTTGCCAAATCGCATTTTGCATGTGCTCGCTCCCCTCCCACATTTTAAGGTTTCAATTCTATGAGGTGCATTCTATAATGTTAATAATACGGACTTTCATTTGAATTCGTTCATTGTTTTAACAATGTGTATGAAATCTTTTTCACTATTGTTGGGCTTGTCGCATGTTGGTTTGGGCATATATTTTGAGGAAACCATATGATGTTTGTGGGTTTCATCCCTGAAAACCCTCACGAGATGACACTCGTCCACTAGGGTAACCTAGGGGTTTAACGGCTTATTGCATAAGCTAGATGCTATCGTTTGCCCGTGAAAGTGGCCTTATCTTTTTATTGCTTTTTCTTCCCATTTTGTACTTGTATCCTGCTTCTGATTTGCTTGTAGTTCTTGTTGTATCCTATTTCATTGCTAGGGACTAGCAATGTGTAAGTTAGGGGGTGTGATAATAAACAAATATTGCGTATTTCATCCCTCGAACCTACGTATTTTCGCTTCATCGGGTGCCCTAATCTTTATATTTAAGCCCGTTAACTAGACAACCTGGGATTTATATTGTTAACATGCTATATGAGGTATAATTGGGATTTTGTAGGTATTTAGGTACTAAGCATGAAGTTTGGATGCATTCTGGCTAATTTTCGAACGCAATCG
Organism: Sambucus nigra; assembly: GCA_949130495.1. NCBI lineage: Eukaryota > Viridiplantae > Streptophyta > Magnoliopsida > Dipsacales > Adoxaceae > Sambucus > Sambucus nigra. The sequence continues at coordinate 259,362,883 of OX422223.1, read as the reverse complement.
CACGTTCAAGGCCATTTTAGTCAATTCAAAGTTTGGACATTTAGCCCAACATCTACATGGAAGATGTATCCCTCCTCATAAGCTTCGCGTGGACGTGAACGGTGCGAGAATCTGATCCCTAACGAAGAAGTTACGATAATTTTAGCGGAAGAGAATTACAAATGAACCAAAATGGGGGGAGCTTTGTGCAGACCTGCTTGATCGATCGACCCTTCAGAAATTTGCCTTCGAGCTTAGATAGTGGATTGAAACCTGATCGATCGATCGATCGACCAAAGTAGGGGTGGCAATTCGGGTTAATCGTGTCATTTTTGGGCCGCGTTGATTTTTATTTGAGTATAAGTTTTGGGTACTCTTAAATCTATACAAGCTAATCGTGTCAAGTTCGGGTCATTTCGGGTTATTACCATAAACGGGTTATCGTGTCAAAAATTGCCAGCCCTAGACCAAAGGGGTCGATCGATCGATCCCCTGTTTTTCTCAGCTTTTCTATTTACAAGTTTGCCATTTTGGGGGTTTTGTATAAATACTCATTTCTCTCATTTGAGAGAAATATCTTAAATTTTACATTAGTTTAGGGTTTGTATGGATCTTTGCCCTACTCCACCACCTTGGGTGTTTTTCCCACTTTGATGTATGTAAGCTTATTAATATAGTTTGTCTTTCCCTATTTTCTTGCTTTGTAGTTAATTTACCCGCTTTCATATTTAGGTTTACATGCTTTATTTCCGTGCTTTCTTTTCGTTCTTTTTAGTGTAGTTTTATCGTGTTTATTTATTGCTTTTATTTACCGCATTTTTATCATGTTTTCTAGCTAAGTTAATCTAGGTTGTGTCGGATTGAACTCACCTTGAGTTGACATGTTGCTTTGCTTTGGTGATGGAGTTTTATGTGTCTATTTTTAGTGCGTTGTCCTAGTTTTTGCGCCTATGAGATTTGACGGGGCATATCATGTATGCTCCGTGCTTACGACCTTGCGTTCGTAATTTCCGGGGTATTTGTTGACGCCAAAATCGTATTAGGCTTTTATGTGAATTTAGGGGCGTGACAACTTTTGATTTAATTAACTGTCGAAACGAGACGCAGTCTTAATTACTCGTCAACCTATGTAACCATTTTATACTAATTAACTCGGGGTGAGGGATATTCGACGTAACCTATAGTTTTTACTGCTTTTATTAGTCTAGTTTAATTTTTCCTCACCTAGATTAATATTTTTCCTTTCTACATCTTTTCCTTTTTATGTATATTTATCTTTCACACTTTTATTTAGTAATACTAAACCAATTAAATTCTAGCAACTTGTCTTTATGGATTCGATACCCGGACTAACCGCTATACTCCCTTAAAAGAGTGTAGTCATAGTTTAGGTTTTTGTATAAAGCAGGTGAGCCAAATATAACAAACGACCGGCGTCGGTGACGCGATGCCGCGGCGAAACCCTGTCTATCAAGTATCTTTTCTTTTACACTTTAGTAAAAGTCCTTTCATATTTTCATGTCCTTTCACCCGGTCGATGAGGCCAAACTTTTCAAGGAATTATCCTACCTCAAATATTCCTTGTTACACACTTATATACCACATCTAATCCTTATATTTTTTTTTAGAATTGCCTAACTCAAAATAAATATATTTTCAAAATTTTACATTTATCATTTTATGAAAATATAACACTTTCAAATATTATAATCAAAACCACACTAGTTTAAGGTGTTTTAATGCAAAAGTACACTTGTATTACCATTTTATAAAAAACAATATTCCTTTAGGGACAAAATTATAACTTTCACATTTTAAGGGTCATTTTGTAATTAAACATCTCCAGAAATTATTTTGCAAATAATTAAATAAATTGCATATTTCAAGTTTGACCCCTTTAATTTTTCTTTTTATGCCCCCTCTTTTTTTTGTACTTAATCAATATTCAAGTTTTTATACATAATCACATTTTAAGTGTATTTTTTTTTCAATCCCGTCCTAAATATGCAAATGCAACAAATGAATATTTTACGGGTTTAAAACTTGATATTTTGAAATTTTTTACTTAATAATTTTGGTTTCAAACATGCATTTCTTTACTTTTCCAAACTTAATCTTGTACTTTAAATTTCTTCACATAAAATCATACATTTTTCTCAATACAATATTCTATCCAAAATAAACTCTTTTTATTTCACAATTTATTCACATAAAATGACCATAATTTTATACTAAAAACATGTACATGAATAATTGTATACGTACATAAATTTATATATATATATATATATATATATATATATATATGTATATATATATATATGTATATATATATATATGTATATATACAGAGAGAGAGAGAGAGAGAGGAAGAGACAGACTCCTGTGCACACTAAGTTTGCATAAGTGCTGGCGCACACCAATTTTTTTAAAATATTAAAAAAAATATTTATGAGTTGATTTTTTATGTGATATTTAAACATTACAACGGACCCATATAAAAACAATAACCTTTAAAAAACTTTTTTTGCTATTTTTAAAAAATCGGTCAAACTTTCGCAGCTTTTAAAGTATTTAAAAAAAGCAAAAGTTTGACCGATTTTTAAAAAATAGTAGAAAAAGTTTTTTTGAGCTGATTTTTTTTATATGATCCCTTTGAAATGTTTAAGTATCATATAATAAAATTAAATCAAAAATATTTCTTTTCCTATCTAAAAAATGATGTGCAAACTTAGTGTGCGCAGGAGCTTGTTTGTGTGTGTGTGTGTGTATATATATATATATATATATATATCCTAACATGCTTGATGAAATTTGAAAAATATTTTGGATAGAAAGCCTACCTCAATGAACAAATCCAGCAAATCAAACACAGAAAATGAGCTCCAAAGCCTCCAAGAACTGCCATAAAAGTCTCCAAATAATACTCCAAGAAAAGCTTCAGAAAAAATTAGTCTAATGATGACTTCAAATAAAAGTCCCAAAAATACTCAAAGACTCCACCAAAACACATTGAGAATTCTTCAACGTGACTGTGCTAAATTGTCACGACCCCAACCCAATAGTTGTAGGGAATGAGTGTCTTGACATGCCACCAAGGCATTCAATGTTATGGAAATATTTCTTAAAATAAATGCAACGGAAATACATTCACATGGTCGTGAATCGTAAACTATTGAAAAAATGGAATTACGTCATCAGAGCTTTCTAAAAGGGAACTTCGTATATATTAAAGTATGAACGGATTACAACTTATGCCAAAATTAAAAACTTATTACTAAAGAGCCAAACATGCTCTATCTCCTAAAATCAAACGTTATATTTAAAAGTATAACAAAAGAGCTCCTCAAGCTAGATCTTCAACATAGTCCTTCTACACTCCATCCTCCAGTCTAATTATTTCCTGAAAAATCGTTATTTATACAACGTCAACTAAAAGCTGAATAAGATTTAATCTCCCGACATTCCAAGGTTTTCAGAAAATAGATACCTATTCAAGTCAAAAGAGAAGGCATATACATATATGGATAGGAACTTGCAGTAAATAGATGTATATTTTGAAATGATAGTATATATATATCACAATTGGATAGCTCAGAATATGAAGAATGCAACAATTCAAATGTGATATCTTTTTCTTTCAATCATATCATTTTAATGGCCAATTACACTCTAATACCGTATTCTTCTACCGTATTATACCCCGGTAGTTGAGGGTCAATCAAACTAGTTCGTCACAACACCTTATTTAGGGCACACCAGCGATAACCCAACTGGGAAGGTCAGTCAGTAAAGAGGTCCCTTAGTCCGAATCAAAATTTCAATATTCAATATCCTTTTCAATAATCATTTTAATCGGTATGTTTATATGGACAAATATAAACATATCACAATTGAACCAGTCATCGGTATCACATGAATTTTGAGAATAAAAGCAGTTCACAAAATATATATAGTTTGCATAATATCATATAATCAAAATACATAAGGAATGTCAGAGTACTCACCTAAAATAGAGGCTCAAAAATATAGATATTAAGTCTTGGATCACACGTTAATCTAATAAATACAATAAAGGTTTAATTATGTATTCTAAATAAAGCCCAATTCTAAATATTGTGTTTTAATCCTAAAATATCTTGATGAAAAAGGTTACTAAAACCATTTTCTCAATTTTTAATATTCATTCATCGCATTTAAAGAATTTCAATTCATAGTTCTTCCTAATCAGTCGGTTCCCAGTAGAGATGGAGGGTCACAGGGGCACCACTTAAATACCATCTCATTTAGACAGAACATTTATGGATTTATTCCCAGTAGAGATGGAGGGTCACAGGGGCACCACTTAAATACCATCTCAACTAGACAGAATTTCACCGGGACTGACTTTGGAATTACTTAAATGAGATTCCATAATATGAGCAATTGCTTACAAAAATCATTTTAAAAAGCGTATATATATATATTTTTCAAACAAGTTGACATATTTTGCAAATAAAATCCATTTAGATTGTTTATAAATTTTAAGTTTTGATTAGTAAAGTCTTTAGTGTATTTTACCAGCATAACTACTAAGTAAAGCTATAAAATACGAAATTAAAACTACAAAAATGAATTATAACACTTAAATAAAATCATACCTACGAAATGAATTCTTTCTTCGAAATTATAGAACTCCTTCTTAAGATATTTCCCAAGCTTTCTATCACTCTTTCTTACTATAATTCTCAAGGAATTGGTGTGAGTTTCAAATGAACCATAAGGCCCTATTTATAGGTTTGCAAAAGTCTTACGGTGTTGACATGTGTCTAGGTGATCAAGCATTACGGTGGCAAGTCATCGTTTGGGTGTCACATTCCGGGGTGGTCTTGCAGTATTAACATCACCAAATGATGACAAGTGTTTTAGCTTTCTCTCTCAAGACGACATGTGTAAGGTGGAGGTGACCGACACGTGGTGGAAAGGTGATAAGGGTATAAAGGTCATTTCATACATGAAGGGTATTTTGGTAATTTCACACTATATATTTTCAATATTTCTTAGAGGTCCTTGAAAATATTTTATTTACAAAATGGCCCTTTTTATATTTTTATTTTAGTCCCTAAAGTTTCATAAAATTATATTTTCTACCCCAAAACTTATTATATACCTTTAGATATGTCATAAGACTTCGATTTCATCCTATTTACGATTGATTCTTCATATTTAAAAATGGGATTTGTTATATTGATATCCAATAACATCACATATCTAATAATACAACATTTATAAGATAGTAAGTAACACATGAGTGTAAAAACAATCTATATACATATGAGCACATAAAAGTGGGGTCATTACATCCTACCCTCCTTATGAAAAGTTTGGTCCCCAAACTTGACTCATATTAATTTACAAACAAGTATGGATATCTCTCCTTTATTTCATCTTCCCGCTCCCACGTTGCTTCTTCAACTGAATGATTTTGCCATAATACTTTGACCAGTGGAATTATCTTGGTCCGTAATATTTGATCTTTATGGTCCAAAATTTCTACCGGATGCTCAATGTATGACAAGTCTTCTCTAACTTGAAGAGGTTCGTGACTTAAGATATGTGTTGGATCTGGGACATATTTCTTTACCATTGATACGTGAAACAAATTATGTACACTAGAGAGTTCAGGTAGTAAGGCTATTCTATACGCAACAGCTCCTATCTTTTTAAGGATTTCAAAAGGTCCTATGTATCTTGGGCTCAACTTTCCTTTCTTCCCGAATCGTATTACTCCATTTGAAGGCGATACTCGTAAGAACACATAATCTCCTTTTTGAAATTCTAACTGTTGGTATCGATTGTCAAAATAACTTTTTTGACGGCTTTGAGCGATTCGAAGTCGGTCTTGTATCAATTTCACTTTCTCTGTTGTGATCTGAATCAATTCTGGTCCCAACAATTTTCTTTCTCCAACTTCTACCCAACATGCGGGAGAACGACACCTTCTACCGTATAGTGCTTCATATGGAGCCATTTGAATAGTTGCTTGATGAGTATTATTATAGGCAAACTCCACTAATGGTAAATGATCATCCCAATTCCCATTCAAATCAAGTACACAGGCCCTAAGCATATCCTCTAAGGTTTGAATGGTTCTCTCAGATTGTCCATCTTTTTGAGGATGAAAAGCAGTGTTAAAATTCAATTTTGTTCCCATGGCTTCTTGTAGGCTTTTCTAAAAGCGAGAAACGAATCTAGGGTCACGATCAGAAATAATTGAAATTGGGGTTCCATGAAGCCTAATAATTTCCTGCACATATAAATTGGCTAACTTTTCTAATGAATGGGTAATTTTAATAGCAAGAAAATGAGCAGATTTAGTTAACCTATCAATAATTACCTAAATAGAATCATTACCATTTGAACTCCTTGGTAAACCTGTCACAAAATCCATGGTAATATGTTCCCATTTCCATTCAGGGATAGGTAGAGGTTGTAATAATCCTGATGGTTTTTGATGTTCAGCTTTTACTTGTTGACAAACCAAACAGTGAGATACAAATTCTGCAATCTCCCTTTTCATATTATTCCACCAAAACACTTCTCGAAGATCTCTATACATCTTGGTATTTCCAGGATGAAATGTAAATCTCGAGCAATGAGTTTCCTCCAAAATTTGTCTCTTTAGTTGGGCATCACGTGGAACACACACTCTATTTCCAAACCTCAATATATCATCCCGTATCGCAAATTCAAATCTCTTCCCCCTTCAATAACCTCTTCTCTGATCTTCTTCAGTTGTGGGTCATTTACTTGTGCAATTTTGATCCTTTCCATTAACGTGGGTTGTACTTGTAAGGTTGCGATTATTCCTCCTTTGCTATAAATACGTACATCTATTTCCATACTTCTCAAATCCACTAACAAAGGTTCCTGATTTGTAATGAGACATGCTAAATTTGTTGTAGACTTCCTACTTAAAGCATCTGCTACTATATTTGCTTTCTCTGGGTGATAATGAATATTTAAATCATAATCCTTCATGAATTCTAACCACCTCCTTTGTCTCATGTTCAATTCTTTCTGAGTAAATATATATTTCAAACTCTTATAATCGGTATAAATCTCACAAGTCTCACCATATAAATAGTGTCTCCAAATCTTAAGAGCAAAAATTATAGCAGCTAATTCTAAGTCATGGGTTGGATAATTCTGCTCATGTGGTTTTAATTGTCTCGAGGCATAAGCTACTAATTTCCCATTTTGCATTATCACACATCCCAAACCTTTTTTCGAAGCATCACTGTAAATCACCAATCCTCTTATCCCTGAAGGAATAGTCAAAATTGGGGCAGTTACTAATCGTTTCTTAAGTTCTTGAAAACTATTCTCAACTTCCTCAGACCATTCATATTTTATCTTCTTTTGTGTTAACCTGGATAGAGGTTTGGCAATGCTAGAAAATCCTTCAACAAATCTTCGATAGTATCCTGCTAATCCAAGGAAACTACGAATCTCTGTTACATTAGTTGGTCTAGGCCAATCTAGTATAGCCTCGATCTTTTGAGGGTCAATCGACAGTCCCTCTTTGGAAATGACATGTCCTAGAGAAGAAACGCTAGGCAACCAAAACCCACACTTCTTTAATTTTGCATATAATTTCTCCTTCCTAAGGATTTGTAATACTATCTCTAAATGCTTCTCGTGTTCTTCAATACTCTTGGAATAAATAAGGATGTCATCAATGAAAACAACCACACATTGATCCAAATATTTCCTAAACACTCTATTCATCATATCCATAAAAACGGCTGGTGCATTGGTAAGTACAAATGGCATCACAAGAAATTCATAGTGACCATATCTAGTACGAAAAGCTGATTTCGAAATATCATCTTCCTTAATCTTCAATTGGTGATATCCTGACCTAAGGTCAATATTAGAAAATACTTACGCACCTTGTAGTTGGTCAAACAAATCATCTATGCGAGGTAAGGGGTATTTATTCTTAATGATTACCTTGTTCAGTTCACGATAATCTATACATAACCTCATCGGCCCATCCTTCTTTTTAACAAATAACACCGGAGCACCCCAAGGGGATATACTTGGTCTAATAAAACCCTTGTCTAATAGATCTTGTAATTAAACTTTTAATTCCCTTAATTCTAAAGGTTCCATGCGATAAGGTGATTTTGAGATTGGTATGGCTCCAGGAAGAAGGTCAATCGTAAACTCTATTTCTCTACTAGGAGGTAGACTGGGTAAATCATCCGGAAAAACATCTGGAAAATGTTTTTCTATAGGGATCTCTTCTAAACTAGGATCCTTCATTTGTAAATCAATAACACTTGCAAGAAATCCTTGATATCCTTTCTTAATAGGCTTACATTGCAGAGACAATACACATGGGGAGATAGGACGCCAGTTCCTTCAAAACTGAATTTTGGTTGGTTAGGAATTTGGAAAGTAACTCTCTTCTCAAAACAATCTACATTAGCATGATATGATGCTAACCAATCCATCCCCAAAATGACTTCAAAATCTCTTATGTCTAAAACTATCAAATCGACATATAGTTTATGACTACTAACATCTATAGGGCAAGATTTATATACTAATGTACCCGTCAATAAATCACCAGAAGGAGTAAAAACGTGTATGTTATGATTCAAGGGTTCGGGAATATTAGGAAAGCGATTAACGAAACGTAAAGACACAAATGAATGGGTATAACCAGGATCAATTAAAACTTGAAAAGGCTGTGCACATATAGAAAGTATACCTGACACTACGGCATTAGAAGCCTTTGCATCAGAAAGATTAGAAATTCTACCTTGTCTACCATGATCTTTATTGTCATTAAAAGTCTTCGTTGGCGCCTTCCCTTTGTTAGGGCAATCTCTCATTTTATGTCCCTTTTAGCCACACCCAAAGCAATTTCCTGTTTCCAGGTAACATGGTTACCCTCTATGAATATTACCACATCGTTGACATCTATCAACATTAAAGGGTTTATTCACAAAAGGTCGCCCTATATTGGGTATAGTCCTAAAGGGTTTATTATTGGGGTTCCTTCCTCTTTGTTCCCCAAACTTCCTCTTCCCTTCTCTAATCTGATTATATTCTTCACTGTCCTTCTCAGCTATCGTTGCTCTAGTCACCACGTCAGTATATAATGTCAACTTCAGGATGGAAATTCGACTACGAATGTTCAACTTTAACCCACGTTCAAACTTCTTGGCCTTTAAAGTATCGGTTATCACAACATGAGGTGCAAAACGGGATAACTCGATAAACTTCGCCTCGTATTGACTAACCGTCATATTTCCTTGAACTAAACTCATGAAGTTGGCTGCTTTTTGGTCTTGTATCGTTTCAGGAAAGTATTTCTCATAGAATATCCCTAGGAAATCATTCCAACCTATGGGATTATTCCTTTCCTCGTATATTCTCTTAGCCATTCTCCACCAATGTTCGGCTTCACCTTCTAACATAAACGTTCCAAATGATACTCTTTGTTCATCAGTACACTTAAGAACATCGAGTATCTTTTCTATTTGCATCACCCAACTTTCTGCTTCAGTGGGGTTAGGAGTACCTTTAAAAGATGGAGGAATCAACTTCTTGAACTGTTCAATAGTACATTTACTTAGTTCAGGATTCCTTGGTACTTCATTGTTTACCTGATGCTCCAAAATCTTTGTTAAACTTTTGATCGTCTTGTATGCACCTTCCAGTCCTTCAATACTCGAATCACTAGTTCCCATAAATGATCTTCTCTTGGTCATTTTCTACAGTCATGGCAAAACGTAAGATCTACTATACTATAGCAAGATTGAAAACTAAAATACCAGTTATAAATAATATAACACATAGGGAAGGTTATCACATAAATCAGATATTTAATACTATCTCCTAAGGATTGAAACACGAAATCTATAACGTTCGAAACCTATGTTCAGTAGTCTACGGGTTCATAACCTATGCTCTGATACCACCTCTGTCACGACCCCAACCCAATAGTAGTAGGGAATGAGTGTCTTGATATGCCACCAAGGCATTCAATGTTATGGACTTAAAATATTTCTTAAAATAAATGCAACGGAAATACATTCGCGTGGTCTGTAACAACCCGCGTAATTTTGGGCTATTTTAATTAATTTTTGGAAAATGGAGGAAAATAAAGTTTTTGATAAAATTATTTTTATTGCTCAAATATGTTGGTTATTATTTTTAAAGGCGAGAATTTCAAACGGTTTCGAAATCGGAGTTAAAACGGATTTTAAAATGATTTTTAAATGTTTTTAACTCTTGGAGTTGTTTTGACTTCCAACTCTTCATTTCTTTGCCTTATTTAAAGGAGTACTTTGGATTCCAACTCTTCATTTCTTTGCATTATAAAAGGAAGTCGTGGGCAACCCTTTTAACATACTTTTGGCACAAATTTTGGCAGCAAATATATTTTATATTCCTCTTCTTTTTAATTATACTTTGTCCCTTGAGATTTGTGAGTTCCAACCTTAGATTAGAGGCGTTCTTGGGGCTATTTTGAGGAGGTTCTTGGAGGAGCTTTTGTAGATCTTTTGTGTTGATCTTGAGGATGTGATCATTGGTTTCTTATCATGGTTTGAGGTATGGGGTTTTACACAATATGCTCCTTAAATCTCGCGAGTGTCATTATCTTTGAATTCTTGTTAATTGATCTCATATTTGAATTGTTAAATTCAATGAAATCGGGAAAATAATTGTTGAAATTATTTTGATTCATGTGGTATCATTATATTGTTGATGAGCACGTTGTCATGAGATTTTAATATGGCACAGATGTTGAGTACCCGCCAAAATACCTATTCCCGAGCTATGGCTTGATAAAGCATATGCGGATGGGGTGAGGCCTGGTGACCCATTGATGCGTTGTTAAGAAATTTATTGATAAATGCTATTGAGATTTGCATTTGATTTGAATATTTGTACTCGTGTTGTTACGCTTTATTCATTGCTAATCCATATTTGTTGAGCATCTTTCCTGTCGTATTGTGTACTTCCCCATATTTTCTTTTAGTTGGCAGGTTAGCGTGGATTTGAGCGCTATGGACCAATTGGGATTATTTTAGCGAGGATTGTTTGGGAAAGATTTGTATTATTTTGATGTATAGTGCTTTGGAGATATGTATTTTATTTTCGAGTTAGTTGTTGTATGTAATTCGAGAGATTTGTTGTATTTATTTGAAGAATTAAGATTAGTGGATTTATATTATTGTGGGCTTATTTAGATGCTCTATACCTTGTCACTTGTGGATTTGGATTTATTCCATCGCATTAGCGCTCCGTTCGCTCTTCCCGGGCGGGCGGGGTGTTACATGGTCATGAATCGTAAACTATTGAAAAAATGGAATTACGTCATCAGAGCTTTCTAAAAGGGAACTTCGTATATATTAAAGTATGAACGGATTACAACTTATGCCAAAATTAAAAACTTATTACTAAAGAGCAAAACATGCTCTATCTCCTAAAAACAAACGTTATATTTAAAAGTATAACAAAAGAGCTCCTCAAGCTATATCTTCAACATAGTCCTTCTACACTCCATCCTCCAGTCTAATTATTTCCTGAAAAATCGTTATTTATACAACGTCAACTAAAAGCTGAATAAGATTTGATCTCCCGACATTCCAAGGTTTTCAGAAAATAGATACCTATTCAAGTCAAAAGATAAGGCATATACATATATGGATAGGAACTTGCAGTAAATAGATATATATTTTGAAATGATAGTATATATATCACAATTGGATAGCTCAGAATAAGAAGAATGCAACAATTCAAATGTGATATCTTTTTCTTTCAATCATATCATTTTAATGGCCAAGTACAATCTAATACCGTATTCTTCTACCGTATTATACCCCGGTAGTTGAGGGTCAATCGAACTAGTTCGTCACAACGCCTTATTTAGGGCACACCAGCGATAACCCAGCTGGGAAGGTCAGTCAGTAAAGAGGTCCCTTAGGCCGAATCATAATTTCAATATTCAATATCCTTTTCAATAATCATTTTAATCGGTATGTTTATATGGACAAATATAAACATATCACAATTGAATCAGTCATTGGTATCACATGAATTTTGAGAATAAAATCAGTTCACAAAATATATATAGTTTGCATAATATCATATAATCAAAATACACAAGGAATGTCAGAGTACTCACCTAAAATAGAGGCTCAAAAAAATAGGTATTGAGTTTTGGATCACACGGTAATCTAATAAATACAATAAAGGTTTAATTATGTATTCTAAATAAAGCCTAATTCTAAATATTGTGTTTTAATCCTAAAATATCTTGCTGAAAAAGGTTAGTAAAACCATTTTCTCAATTTTTAATATTCATTCATCGCATTTAAAGAATTTCAATTCATAGTTCTTCCTAATCAGTCGGTTCCCAGTAGAGATGGAGTGTCACAGGGGCACCACTTAAATACCATCTCATCTAGACAGAACATTTCCGAATTTATTCCCAGTAGAGATGGAGGGTCACAGGGGCATCACTTAAATACCATCTCAACTAGACAGAATTTCACCGGGACTGACTTTGGAATTACTTAAATGAGATTCCATAATACGAGCAATTGCTTACAAAAATCATTTTAAAAAGCTTATATATATATTTTTCAAACAAGTTGACATATTTTGCAAATAAAATCCATTTAGATTGTTTCCAAATTTTAAGTTTTGATTAGTAAAGTCTTTAGTGTATTTTACCAGCATAACTACTAAGTAAAGCTATAAAATACGAAATTAAAACTACAAAAATGAATTATAACATTTAAATAAAATCATACCTACGAAATGAATTCTTTCTTCGAAATTATAGAACTCCTTTTTAAGATATTTCCCAAGCTTTCTATCACTCTTTCTTACTATAATTCTCAAGGAATTGGTGTGAGTTTCAAATGAACCCTAAGGCCCTATTTATAGGTTTCCAAAAGTCTTACGGTGTTGACATGTGTCTAGGGGATCAAGCATTACGGTGGCAAGTCATCGTTTGGGTGTCACATTCCGGGTGGTCTTGCAGTCTTAACATCACCAAATGATGACAAGTGTTTTAGCTTTCTCTCTCAAGACGACATGTGCAAGGTGGAGGTGACCAGCACGTGGTGGAAAGGTGATAAGGGTATAAGGGTCATTTCACACATGAAGGGTATTTTGGTAATTTCACACTATATATTTTCAATATTTCTTAGAGGTCCTTGAAAATATTTTATTTAAGAAATGGCCCTTTTTATATTTTTATTTTAGTCCCTAAAGTTTCATAAAATTATATTTTCTACCCCAAAACTTATTATATACCTTAAGATATGTCATAAGACTTCGATTTCATCCTATTTACGATTGATTCTTCATATTTAAAAATGGGGTTTGTTATATTGATAGCCAATAACATCACATATCTAATAATACAACATTTATAAGATAGTAAGTAACACATGAGTGTAAAAACAAACTATATACATATGAGCACATAAAAGTGGGGTCGTTACATAAATACTCTCCAGAATGATTTTTATGGGTGGTTTTAGAGTTTGGTTACAATGGTTTATTTTTTGTTGTCTTAAAACAAAAGGAGGAAAATCTGATAAATTTTAGGTGTTAAATTGGTTGAGAATGTTGGTATAAACAGGAGAGTTTCTTACCTACTACTCACAATAAGTCTATAAATTCGACTACAAATCCTGATACATTCTCATATACAACCTACAAGTAGGTTTTCTTACATGTGTTCGACCAATATTCTTAACATCCTACATAATTGATATAAAATATCATACCCACTAAGTCTCATAAATGGTTTTGGCATTCACTCACCAATCAATAAAAGGGATGAATCATAATTTTTTAACCCGTTACCATGTGTTTCTATCGGCCCACATAAGGAAGATAATTCCTTCCATTATTTTTGTCCAGCTCACCCCATTTCTTGTGTATGTTTAAATATAAGCGTACACCCATTATAAAAGCTACCATCCCTCCTTTCGAAATCTTTCACACATAATACATATATTATATGACAATAAAATAAAAGAAGGAGAAAGGTATGGCTCCCCCTCTTTTTAGACTTCCTGACGAAAAACTATCTCATTTATAACCTCCATTTGAGTTTTCTTCTTTGATTATTACTTTAATATATAACTATACTTGTGACCCACATATGCCTTTCGCCAAACATATAATAATTTTTAACTTAAGCAATGTGATCAAATCAAAATATTTTTTAAACCTTTTTCGAAGTTACTATTCATCGAATTACCATATTCGAAGGTACTAGTCACCGAAATTACTATTCATCCAATATTTAATAATCATTTTATTTTATTAAAAAAAATCATGGTGTTACATTCTTCCCTCCTGAGAAAATTTTATCCTTGAAATTTCACTACTCATAAATTCAAGTAAGTAACTCGGGATGTTTCCTTCTCATTACAGATTTGAACTCCCATATTGCTCCTTCAATCCCATTATTATCCTAAACAATTTTGACGAGGGAAATCATTTTTTACAAAGTAATTTTTGTTTGTGGTTTACTACTGCCAATGGTCTGGCCCCATAGGAGACATCATCTTGGAGGTTGAGATGATTCCAATTGATTACGTGGGATGGATCCAGGATATATGTTCTCAGCATTGACACATGAAAAACATTATGCACATTGGTTAACTGTGGCAGCAACGCCAAATGATAAGACACCAGATCGACTCTCTCGAGGATCTCAAATGGTCCCGTGTACCTAGGTGCCAATTTACCATTCTTACCAAACCATGTCACTCCTAATCGAGGCTTGATTTTGAGAAACATGTGATCAACCACTCTAAACTCCAAGTTATAGCGACGAACATTAACACAATTCATTTAATGATTCTGAGCGGTCAAAATCCTAGCCCGTATGACCCGAATCTTCTCGGTAGTATCCTCAATCATTTATGACCTAGAGATGTGATTTTTTCCAACCTCTTCCTAACAAACTGGAGAACGACAAGGTCTTCTATAAAAAGTCTCAAACAGTGCCATCCAATACTTGCCTGATAATTATTGTTGTAAGCGAATTTCGCCAGTGGTAGATGATCAACCCAACTACCTGAAATATCTAGTTCACATGCCTGTAACATATACTAAAGTATCTAAATAGACCTTTTAAATTGTCCAACTATCCGCGGATGATAGGCTATAATGAGGTTTAGGTTCATGTCGAGTTCCTGCTGCAATATCTTCCAAAACTTGGATACAAACCGCGAATCCCTATCTGAAATAATCGATAAAGGTGCATTATGGAATCGTAGGATCTCCTGAATATAGAGATTAACAAGCTTGGACACACTGTCCATGATCTTCATCGGAAGAAAGTGTACTGACTTAGTGAGTCAGTCGACTACGATCCACACCACAACATGCCTTGCCTGAGTTTTAGGCAAGGCTATCACTGAAACCATCATGATGTGCTCCCACTTCCACTGAGCTACCGGTAGTGGTTACAATAACCCTACTGGCTTTTGATGCTCAACCTTAACTTGTTGACAAGTGATGCATTTAACCAAAAAGAGAGCTACTTGTTTCTTCATTCTTGACCACCAGCAGTCTCTGCATAAATCTCTATACATTTTGGTGCTACCAAGATGTATACTAAACTTCGACTTATGTGCCACAACCATGATTTCTTCCCTAAGCTCCTAAATCGTGGGAACTATCCGTTGGAGTTGTATACTAAAAGTCATGGTTCACCAGTGAATTTTAGTATGTCTATTTAATGAGAATCTTCACAAGTGATGTTTGCATCATATTATTTTATATATTTATGCATATGTGTCTTTTATTCACAGTAGATGATTTTGTGTGTATAGTTCGGCTTACACACGGATGATCAAATCATCGATCCTTGTAGAATATTGTGACACCCCGACTAATTAAATACCGGGTAGCTACTCCTTTATTAAATTAATACAAAATGTCAAGTTGGTTCAGTTCATAGCACCACTGTCGAAAACGTTTTAATAATTACTAACCACCTAGTATTTAAAAAGGGAGTTGTCAATTTTAATTAAATCCGATTAACAAGCAAGTAGATAAGAAATGCTAACATAATCCACCACAATGAAACGACAAGTATAACCATGCAATAATTATGGAACTGGAGGAATACTCCTCACAACAATCCGAATACTGAAATAAACAAATGCTAAGTCTGCATCACTAAATTAATTACAACCCAAAATCTGAAATGAACTGAATATATAAAATATTTCTAAAAGAAAAGGGCGACATGCCCAACTGATAATGAAATCTATAAATAGAGTCAAGATAAAAATGGAGGCGTCTACTGACAAGATCCTGTAACTTCCACAGCAGCTACAGTACGTCACCTGAATGGAACTCCTATGCTTGGTGTCCTTGTGTCTGGGCACCTAAAAGGTTTTTACAAGAAAGTATATTTGAAAGCAAACGGGTCAGAGCCCGATTGTGGAAACATTTTAAAATATGGCAAGTGTTTTAATGACAATAAAATAATGAATGCAAAATACATGTTAGGACGTGCTCACATGGAATACTCACCTCTCGACTATTTGTGCACTCCTAACGTACCCGTACCCATTCTAGTGATTCTCATATCTAACTAGTCCTAAATAAATTCTAACATTTCTATACGATTCACGCTTTAATTCCAACATCATCAATTAAATAGAGAGATTTACATTAATTCTCGGTTTTCCATTTATTAGCAATACTAATATACGAGAGATCATCCATTTTATCTTTACATAATGTTGCTATAATTATACTCACATTTAATCATGACAGTTCATTTCAATTTACAATATATTATTCTCATCATAAATATACATTACTAGCACCCCGAGACTAAGCTGCGGTGCACACATACTCTGCTATCCAATCCCAGTACATCACGTACACAAGGACCACGTATTCCGAATCTCTCAGGAATCGTTTTCAATAAACAACAATCACAAACAATGGAGGCGAACATAGTTCACATCACATGGGTCACGCACATACCTACGCTCCCATGATCAGCAGACTTATTAACTTCTCAATAAGTCCTACTTTGACCTATGTCCTCGAGGTACCAATCTAAATCCCCCCCGTAGGCACACAAAGATTAGATGGCCCTAATCGAATGCAAACCTCCCATGATAGCAAGTACGGTAGGTATGTTATACACATAAAACCACATATACTAAGCATTCGCACATCTTAGATATCTCGTATTATTAATATTGTTATACTTCTCGTTCTTACACCGTCATTTAATGTTATACGATCACATGTCCCCGATTTGTATATTAACGTTATCAACCCTTCTCACGTCATAATTAGGTACTCGTTTACTACTCCATAATTGACATCCGATTTTATTATGAGGTTCTAAGTTCTACTCCTCAACGTACCCCAATTCTCACGATTATACCCACTAATCAATAAGGGAAGGTTAATACTCCAATTAAATAAGTCTACGGAACGTTTGAAATGAAATCAGGCCAAAAAGGCCATTCTGTCAACTCGTTAGAAGTCTCATTCGAAAGAGTTCGTTCGAACGAAAGGATTCGAACGAACTACCAACTCGTTAGAAGGGACACTTTTATCTCATTAGAAGCTCGTTCGAACGAGGTCATTCGAACGACCTGGGCAGGTCTTTTAACGAAATGGCAGTTTGAGCCCAGAAATTTCTCCAATTCGTTTTTCTTTAATTTCTCACCCTTAAATCCATACTAAGATCATCCCAAATGAGTTTTAACGTGAATAAACTACTCTAAGTTATCCTAGGTCACTATTTAGTACATAATTGGTGTCAATTCTTCCTAAATTAACATGAAATCATCAAGCTTCTCAAATCTTGTCTCCAACCCTATAAACATGAAGCCAAAATTTCAATGTCTACAATTACTTCCTCATAAATCCGTTTTTACATCATCAAAAGATACATTTCGTATATGAAATTCATCCGATAACATTCTACATGCAATCCCTATATGAGTTCTACCTCAAATTTCATGGGTTTTCATCAAACTTCCAAAATAAGACAAATATTCAATTCTAAACATGGAAGAAACATTCGCTTGAAATTAATGTAATTAAACCACTTGCCTTAGATGTTCTGATTTGATGTTGAAGGATTGAAGGTTGATTCTCCTCCCTCTCTCTACAAATTTCTTCCAAAGATGGTAAAGGTGGCTAGGGTTTCCTTTTTGGAACTTCTTCCAACTTCTCCCTATAACTCCCGTAGCCCTCTAAATTCCCAAATGCTGATAATGGCTTAGTGGGTTCTTTTCTAATATAAAAATAACCTCTAAAATTCGTGGGTTTTAATTCCCCTATTTTTAAAATTACCAAACTACCCTTTTGGGTTGCCTATGTGGCCTAAAAATGCCCCGGGACCCAAACTAAACCCCCGGCTAGTGTTTTCTGACTATTTCGACCCTTTCGGACACGTTGCGCACTCAAAATGACCATTCAGTTGATAAAAATAAAATTCACTTTTTAATTCAATTAATTACGTTCCTGACGCGACTGACACGCGCGCCCCAATTAAATTTCCCAAATTGCCGTATATCTACCTCGTGACAATTTAGACATCATCAATACTCATGTATTACCATACATACTCGAAAATAATAAATTTTTAACATCATAATCAAATACCAACTCACATCTCGTTAGTATTTATACCCGGATTAATTTCCAATTAATTCTCATTTAATTTAATTAATCCCTTAAATATAAATCAATAAAATTACGGGGTATTACATACTTCCCCCCCTAATAACAGAATTTCGTCCCGAAATTCAGAACTAAAAAGTACCTGGTAAAAACAACTCTGGATAACATTCGCGCATCTCATCCTCGCGCTCCTATGTGGACTCCTCGGCATTATGATGTCGCCACTGCACACGTACCAACGGTACTATCTTCGACCTCAGTTTCCGCTTGCTTTAGTCCAAAATAGCAATCGGCCCCTCCTCGTAGGAAATATCGGGCTAGAAATCGATGTCCTCCAAAGCAATGTGAGTATGGGCCAAATCGTCCCTAAGATATTTCCTTAGCGAGAAAATATGGAACAGGTCATGAATCCTATGCAAGTGCTCCGGTAACCCCAGTCTATACGCAACTGGCCCAATCCTCTCGATGATAGGAAATGGCCCCACGTATCTTGGTGTCAGTTTCCCCTTCTTCCCAAAATGTATGATTCCCTTCATCGGGGATACTCTGAGTAACACCTGGTCCCCCACCTTGAATTCTCTGAAGAACCTCTTGGCATCAGCATAGCTCTTCTGCCGGTCCTGAGCTACCCGAATGCGGCTCCGTATCACCTCTATCCTTATCGAAGTGTCCTGAATCACTTCCGGTCCAAGGAGTTTGTTATCCCCCACCTCTAACCAACATGCTGGGGAACGATAAGGTCTACCGTACAACGCCTCAAATGGAGCCATGCCAATGGTGAACTGGTAGGAGTTATTATAAGCAAACTCCACCAGTGGAAGGTAATGCTCCCATCCACCTCCAAAGTCTAGGATGCACATGCGCAACATGTCCTCCAATATTTGGTTTGTCCGCTCGGTTTGCCCATCAGTCTGCGGGTGATAATTCGTACTCAACCGCAACTCCGTACCCATGGCCTCCTGAAAACTCCCCCAAAATCATGAAACAAATATCTTGTCTCAGTCAGACACGATATTTAGAGGTACATCGTGAAGTCTTACTATCTCCACAATGAAAATCTGGGCATACTGTCCCGTAGTGTAGTCTGCCCTCACGGGTAGAAAATGAGCAACTTTGGTCAGCCTATCCATAATTACCCATATGGAGTCGTGACCCCTCTGTGACGTAGGTAATCCCGTGATAAAGTCCATGGATATGCTCTCCCATATCCACATCGAAACCTTTAATGGCTGTAGAAGTCCTGCCGGTTTCTGATGATCCACCTTTACTAGCTGACAAGTGGCGCATTTAGAAATAAACACGGCTATATCTCTCTTCATCCCGCTCCACCAATATTGGCGTCTCATGTCTTGGTACATCTTATCCTCACCAGGGTTTACCTGCGAATCGTGAGACGTGCGACTCCGCCATTACCTCGTGTCGCAAGTCCTCCCCTTTCGGAATGACCAGTCTCCCATTGAAGCGTAATCCCTCGTCTGAGCCAACGGTATAGGACTCGGCTCCCTCTGCTAGTAATCGAACTATCTGCTCCTGGCAGAACGAGTCATTTGCCTGGGCCTTTATCACTCTCGTAATAATCTGAGGTGTAACAGTCATCACAGACATGAATGATCGGGCCACTGCATCCTGGTGTCCCAACTCCTTCCACTTGGCTTTCCACACCCCGGCCACCTCATCTACAGGCCTACGGCTCAACGCGTCTGCTACTACGTTAGCCTTTCCCGGGTGATATTGGATATCAAACTGATAATCCTTCACAAACTCAAGCCACCGTCGTTGACGCATATTCAGTTCCTTCTGCGTGAAGAGGTATTGTAGAGACTTGTGGTCCGTGAACAATCAAAATTTCTCCCCCACGAGATAGTGTCTCCAAATCCTAAGAGCGAATACGACTGCCGCCAACTCCAAGTCGTGGGTGGGGTAATTCCTCTCGTGAGGCTTAAGCTTACGGGAAGCATAAGCTATGGCCTAACTCTCCTGCTGCAGCACACCTCCGAGTCCTTGTAAGGACGCATCGGTGTAAACTAAATACTCAACTCCCGGTCTGGGCAATGCAAACACAGGCGCTGAGGTCAACTTTTTCATCAACTCATCGAATGCTAACTGACAGGCATCATTCCAGATGAATGGCACACCCTTGCAAGTCAAATGTGTCAAAGGACCCGCTATCTTTGAGAAACCCCGAATAAACCTCCTGTAGTATCCTTCCAGGCCCAAGAAACTACGGATCTCAGTCGGTGTCGTGGGCTGTCCCCACTCCCTCACCGCGGATACTTTCCCTGGATCAACAGATATCCCCCGGTCTGAAATGATATTCCCCAAAAACTGAACCTCCTTCAGCCAAAACTCACACTTCTCATACTTTGCATAAAGCTCGTTCTGACGTAGCGTCTGCAAAACCTGTCTCAAATGCTCGGCGTGCTCCTCTTCTGTCTGGGAGTAAACCAGAATATCATCAATAAAGACGATGATGAATTGGTCTAGGAACTCTCTGAATACCCTATTCATCAAGTCCATAAACACGGCTGGAGCATTGGTCAAGCCAAAAGGCATAACCCAAAACTCGTAGGGACCATATCTCATTAAGAAAGCAGTCTTCGAGACGTCCTGTTCCCTGATACGCAACTGATGGTATCCTGATCGCAAATCAATCTTTGAGAAGAAGGAAGCTCCTCTCAACTGGTGTCATCGATTTTGGGCAACGAATACTTATTCCGTATCGTGACTTTATTCAACTCCCGGTAATCTACGCACAACCTCAACGATCCATCCCTCTTCTTTACAAACAACACAGGGGCACCCCACGGGGAAGTACTCCTCCGGATAAACCCCTGACCCAATAACTGTTCTATCTGATCCCGTAGCTCTCTCATCTCTGCTGGAGCCATACGATAAGGTGCGCGGGCAATTGGCCGAGTGGCCGACGTCAAATCGATCACGAAATCTATCTCTCTACTAGGCGGTAATCCAGGTATATCCTGAAATACGTCAGCAAAATCCCTCACGACTAGAATCAAATTGAGTGGTATTACCACTTCCTTAGAGGTCTCCTCCTCTATATAGTACAAGTGAGTGGACGATCCTCCCTCAGGGAAGGGCATCGCCACTAAAAATATCTCCTTCCCGGGAATGGCAAAGATAATACTCCTACTAAAACAATCAATCATGGCTCGGTACGCAACTAACCAATCCATACCAACAATCGCATCATACTCAGTCATCTCTAACACTAACATATCAACGAGTAAAGTAAACCTCCCGATCTCTATACCCACACCTTTACAAATAAGGAAAATCACAGAACCCTACTCAATGGTGAATCTACACAAGTAACCGTGCTCTCTACGGTGTCTAACAACCTAATAGTGCGTGCAAATCTCATGGCAATGAAACAATGTGTGGCCCCCGTATCAAATAAAATACGCCCCATAGTCCCCTGAATAGAGAACATATCCTCAATAGCAGGTGGATCCTGTGGGACTGCGGAATGCTGGAGCTAATACACTCTCCCATACTGAAGCTGTCCCTGCTGGACTGGGACCCCTGGAATGCGTGGTAATGCTGCCATCTGTGGTGATTCTGGGAGGGCGGCGGGAAACATAGGCCTCTGTAGCTCGTGTCGAGCACCCTGCTGCTGCTGATGTGGGGCCCTGCCCCTATCAGGACAATCCTGGCATTTGTGGCCAGTCTTGCCACAAACGAAGCACTTCCTCGGGAAGTTTCCCCCTCGTTGTCCCTGCTGCCCACGGCCCTGCTGGCCGTTACCATTCCTACCCTGACCATATTGGCCTTGTTAAACCTGCTGCTGTTGACCATTCTGTTTGAAACCTCCCTGACCATTCCTGAAACCCCCGGATCTGAATCTCTTATGATCTCCCTGTTGGGAACCCTGATCACCCTGCCTGTGCTGTCCCTGAGCAGATTGTGCTCCGCTGGCACCATTTCCCCCTATCCTGCCCTGATGGATGGACTCTCCTGATCTCTTGCTCTCAGACATGTGGAAGCGATGATCCTGGCAGTGAAGTAGTGCAGCGTTAACCACATCAGAATAAGTGGACAACGAGAGATTCCCTAACAAGTGCTGACGGATCTTCCAAGTCAATCCATCCGTGATCTTCTGAATTTTCTTCTCCTCGGTTGGAATTTCATCCGGAACAATGTTCAAGAGATTGGTGAACTCAGCCTCATACTCGGCTACGGTCTTTCCCTCCTGCTTGAGGTTCATCAACTTCCTCCTCATCTCAGTGTGAACAACTGACGGAAAATATTTGCGGTCGAACCGCACCCAGAACTCCTGAATAGTGAGAGTGTCCCTCTCCTCCGCGATGGTAATGGACTCCCACCACTGCAATGCAGATCCTACTAGCTTAAAAGTAGCCAGTATCTGCTTCTGAACATCTGTGCACTCGTACATCCTTAAGTGCCTCTGAATGTCCTTCCTCCACTGACTGGATACCACAACTTCGGAGCTACCTGCAAACTCCGGAGGGTGTGCTTTCTGAAAAGCATCACGGACGCGTTCCCAAGCAGATGGGAATGTATTATCCTGAACTGGCGCTACTGCCGGTGCCTGAGGTGGTGCCTGTTGTACAACTGCAAGGGCGACATTCACCGCTTGGGCTACAATGGCTGCAACCTCTGCGGCATTCATGGTGCCCGGAACTGGTGCAGGCTGTGGCTCGGGCTGTGCATCCCTAGGAACTCGCTGTGCACGTCGTGGAGGCATCTGAAATGAGAGTAAAATCTTATAAGTTCGCAGTTATTATCTCAAAATAGCTGAAGAGCGGAACATACATACAAGAATACAACAGTCCTAAAATATAGGGATCTACATCAAAGGAAGCTCAGCGAAAAGATAACAAGCCGTACAGATCCTAAGGACACTAGAATCTGATGCTCTGATACCACCTGTGACACCCCGACTAATTAAATACCGGGTAACTACTCCTTTATTAAATTAATACAAAATGTCAAGTTGGTTCAGTTCGTAGCACCACTATCGAAAACGTTTTAATAATTACTAACCACCTAGTATTTAAAAAGTGAGTTGTCAATTTTAATTAAATCCGATTAACAAGAAAGTAGATAAGAAATGATAACATAATCCACCACAATGAAACGACAAGTATAACTATGCAATAATAATGGAACTAGAGGAATACTCCTCACAACAATTCGAATACTGAAATAAACAAATGCTAAGTCTGCATCACTAAATTAATTACAACCCCAAATCTGAAATGATCTGAATATATAAAATATTTCTAAAAGAAAAGGGCGACATGCCCAACTGATAAGGAAATCTATAAATAGAGTCAAGATAAAAATGGAGGCGTCTACTGACAAGAGCCTGTAACTTCCACAGCAGCTACAGTACGTCACCTGAATGGAACTCCTATGCTTGGTGTCCTTGTGGCTGGGCACATAAAAGGTTTTTACAAGAAAATATATTTGAAAGCAAACGGGTCAGAGCTCGATTGTGGAAAACATTTTAAAATATGGCAAGTGTTTTAATGACAATAAAACAATGAATGCAAAATACATGTTAGGACGTGCTCACATGGAATACTCGCCTCTCGACTATTTGTGCACTCCTAACGTACCCGTACCCATTCTAGTGATTCTCATATCTAACTAGTCCTAAATAAATTCTAACATTTCTATACGATTCACGCTTTAATTCCAACATCATCAATTAAATAGAGAGCTTTACATTAATTCTCGGTTTCCCAATTATTAGCAATACTAATATACTAGAGATCATCCATTTTATCCTTACATAATGTTGCTATAATTATACTCACATTTAATCATGACAGTTCATTTCAATTTACAGTATATTATTCTCATCATAAATATACATTACTAGCACCCCGAGACTAAGCTGCGGTGCACACATACTCTGCTATCCAATCCTAGTACATCACGTACACAAGGACCACGTATTCCGAATCTCTCAGGAATCGTTTTCAATAAACAACAATCACAAACAATGGAGGCGAACATAGTTCACATCACATGGGTCACGCACATACCTACGCTCCCATGATCAGCAGACTTATTAACTTCTCAATAAGTCCTACTTTGACCTATGTCCTCGAGGTACCAATCTAAATCCCCCCCGTAGGCACACAAAGATTAGATGGCCCTAATCGAATGCAAACCTCCCATGATAGCAAGTACGGTAGGTATGTTATACACATAAAACCACATATACTAAGCATTCGCACATCTTAGATATCTCGTATTATTAATATTGTTATACTTCTCGTTCTTACACCGTCATTTAATGTTATACGATCACATGTCCCCGATTTGTATATTAACGTTATCAACCCTTCTCACGTCATAATTAGGTACTCGTTTACTACTCCATAATTGACATCCGATTTTATTATGAGGTTCTAAGTTCTACTCCTCAACGTACCCCAATTCTCACGATTATATCCACTAATCAATAAGGGAAGGTTAATACTCCAATTAAATAAGTCTACGGAACGTTTGAAATGAAATCAGGCCAAAAAGGCCATTCTGTCAACTCGTTAGAAGTCTCGTTCGAACGAGTTCGTTCGAACGAAAGGCTTCGAATGAACTACCAACTCGTTAGAAGGGACACTTTTATCTCGTTAGAAGCTCGTTCGAACGAGGTCATTCGAACGACCTGGGCAGGTCTTTTAACGAAATGGCAGTTTGAGCCCAGAAATTTCTCCAATTCGTTTTTCTTTAATTTTTCACCCTTAAATCCATACTAAGATCATCCCAAATGAGTTTTAACGTGAATAAACTACTCTAAGTTATCCTAGGTCACTATTTAGCACATAATTGGTGTCAATTCTTCCTAAATTAACATAAAATCATCAAGCTTCTCAAATCTTGTCTCCAACCCTATAAACATGAAGCCAAAATTTCAATGTCTACAATTACTTCCTCATAAATTCGTTTTTACATCATCAAAAGATACATTTCGTATATGAAATTCATCCGATAACATTCTACATGCAATCCCTATATGAGTTATACCTCAAATTTCATGGGTTTTCATCAAACTTCCAAAATAAGACAAATATTCAATTCTAAACATGGAAGAAACATTCGCTTGAAATTAATGTAATTAAACCACTTGCCTTAGATGTTCTGATTTGATGTTGGAGGATTGAAGGTTGATTCTCCTCCCTCTCTCTACAAATTTCTTCCAAAGATGGTAAAGGTGGCTAGGGTTTCCTTTTTGGAACTTCTTCCAACTCCTCCCTATAACTCCCGTAGCCCTCTAAATTCCCAAATGCTGATAATGGCTTAGTGGGTTCTTTTCTAATATAAAAATAACCTCTAAAATTCGTGGGTTTTAATTCCCCTATTTTTAAAATTACCAAACTACCCTTTTGGGTTGCCTATGTGGCCTAAAAATGCCCCGGGACCCAAACTAAACCCCCGGCTAGTGTTTTCTGACTATTTCGACCCTTTCGGACACGTTGCGCACTCAAAATGACCATTCAGTTGATAAAAATAAAATTCACTTTTTAATTCAATTAATTATGTTCCTGACGCGACTGACACGCGCGCCCCAATTAAATTTCCCAAATTGCCGTATATCTACCTCGTGACAATTTAGACATCATCAATACTCATGTATTACCATACATACTCGAAAATAATAAATTTTTAACATCATAATCAAATACCAACTCACATCTCGTTAGTATTTATACCCGGATTAATTTCCAATTAATTCTCATTTAATTTAATTAATCCCTTAAATATAAATCAATAAAATTACGGGGTATTACATACTTCCCCCCCTAATAACAGAATTTCGTCCCGAAATTCAGAACTAAAAAGTACCTGGTAAAAACAACTCTGGATAACATTCGCGCATCTCATCCTCGCGCTCCTATGTGGACTCCTCGGCATTATGATGTCGCCACTGCACACGTACCAACGGTACTATCTTCGACCTCAGTTTCCGCTTGCTTTAGTCCAAAATAGCAATCGGCCCCTCCTCGTAGGAAATATCGGGCTAGAGATCGATGTCCTCCAAAGCAATGTGAGTATGGGCCAAATCGTCCCTAAGATATTTCCTTAGCGAGAAAATATGGAACAGGTCATGAATCCTATGCAAGTGCTCCGGTAACCCCAGTCTATACGCAACTGGCCCAATCCTCTCGATGATAGGAAATGGCCCCACGTATCTTGGTGTCAGTTTCCCCTTCTTCCCAAAATGTATGATTCCCTTCATCGGGGATACTCTGAGTAACACCTGGTCCCCCACCTTGAATTCTCTGAAGAACCTCTTGGCATCAGCATAGCTCTTCTGCCGGTCCTGAGCTACCCGAATGCGGCTCCGTATCACCTCTATCCTTATAGAAGTGTCCTGAATCACTTCCGGTCCAAGGAGTTTGTTATCCCCCACCTCTAACCAACATGCTGGGGAACGATAAGGTCTACCGTACAACGCCTCAAATGGAGCCATGCCAATGGTGAACTGGTAGGAGTTATTATAAGCAAACTCCACCAGTGGAAGGTAATGCTCCCATCCACCTCCAAAGTCTAGGATGCACATGCGCAACATGTCCTCCAATATTTGGTTTGTCCGCTCGGTTTGCCCATCAGTCTGCGGGTGATAATTCGTACTCAACCGCAACTCCGTACCCATGGCCTCCTGAAAACTCCCCCAAAATCATGAAACAAATATCTTGTCTCAGTCAGACACGATATTTAGAGGTACATCGTGAAGTCTTACTATCTCCACAATGAAAATCTGGGCATACTGTCCCGTAGTGTAGTCTGCCCTCACGGGTAGAAAATGAGCAACTTTGGTCAGCCTATCCATAATTACCCATATGGAGTCGTGACCCCTCTGTGACGTAGGTAATCCCGTGATAAAGTCCATGGATATGCTCTCCCATATCCACATCGAAACCTTTAATGGCTGTAGAAGTCCTGCCGGTTTCTGATGATCCACCTTTACTAGCTGACAAGTGGCGCATTTAGAAATAAACACGGCTATATCTCTCTTCATCCCGCTCCACCAATACTGGCGTCTCATGTCTTGGTACATCTTATCCTCACCAGGGTTTACCTGCGAATCGTGAGACGTGCGACTCCGCCATTACCTCGTGTCGCAAGTCCTCCCCTTTCGGAATGACCAGTCTCCCATTGAAGCGTTATCCCTCGTCTGAACCAACGGTATAGGACTCGGCTCCCTCTGCTAGTAATCCAACTATCTTCTCCTGGCAGAACGAGTCATTTGCCTGGGCCTTTATCACTCTCGTAATAATCTGAGGTGTAACAGTCATCACAGACATGAATGATCGGGCCACTGCATCCTGGTGTCCCAACTCCTTCCACTTGGCTTTCCACACCCCGGCCACCTCATCTACAGGCCTACGGCTCAACGCGTCTGCTACTACGTTAGCCTTTCCCGGGTGATATTGGATATCAAACTGATAATCCTTCACAAACTCAAGCCACCGTCGTTGACGCATATTCAGTTCCTTCTGCGTGAAGAGGTATTGTAGAGACTTGTGGTCCGTGAACAATCAAAATTTCTCCCCCACGAGATAGTGTCTCCAAATCCTAAGAGCGAATACGACTGCCGCCA
Source organism: Sambucus nigra (assembly GCA_949130495.1). NCBI lineage: Eukaryota > Viridiplantae > Streptophyta > Magnoliopsida > Dipsacales > Adoxaceae > Sambucus > Sambucus nigra. Next base: position 259,334,601 of record OX422223.1, on the reverse strand, counting down.
ACTCCAAGTCGTGGGTGGGGTAATTCCTCTCGTGAGGCTTAAGCTTACGGGAAGCATAAGCTATGGCCTAACTCTCCTGCTGCAGCACACCTCCGAGTCCTTGTAAGGACGCATCGGTGTAAACTAAATACTCAACTCCCGGTCTGGGCAATGCAAACATAGGCGCTGAGGTCAACTTTTCCTTCAACTCATCGAATGCCAACTGACAGGCATCATTCCAGATGAATGGCACACCCTTGCGAGCCAAATGTGTCAAAGGACCCGCTATCTTTGAGAAACCCCGAATAAACCTCCTGTAGTATCCTTCCAGGCCCAAGAAACTACGGATCTCAGTCGGTGTCGTGGGCTGTCCCCACTCCCTCACCGCGGATACTTTCCCTGGATCAACAGATATCCCCCGGTCTGAAATGATATTCCCCAAAAACTGAACCTCCTTCAGCCAAAACTCACATTTCTCATACTTTGCATAAAGCTCGTTCTGACGTAGCGTCTGCAAAACCTGTCTCAAATGCTCGGCGTGCTCCTCTTCTGTCTGGGAGTAAACCAGAATATCATCAATAAAGACGATGATGAATTGGTCTAGGAACTCTCTGAATACCCTATTCATCAAGTCCATAAACACGGCTGGAGCATTGGTCAAGCCAAAAGGCATAACCCAAAACTCGTAGGGACCATATCTCATTAAGAAAGCAGTCTTCGAGACGTCCTGTTCCCTGATACGCAACTGATGGTATCCTGATCGCAAATCAATCTTTGAGAAGAAGGAAGCTCCTCTCAACTGGTGTCATCGATTTTGGGCAACGGATACTTATTCCGTATCGTGACTTTATTCAACTCCCGGTAATCTACGCACAACCTCAACGATCCATCCCTCTTCTTTACAAACAACACAGGGGCACCCCACGGGGAAGTACTCCTCCGGATAAACCCCTGACCCAATAACTGTTCTATCTGATCCCGTAGCTCTCTCATCTCTGCTGGAGCCATACGATAAGGTGCGCGGGCAATTGGCCGAGTGCCCGGCGTCAAATCGATCACGAAATCTATCTCTCTACTAGGCGGTAATCCAGGTATATCCTGAAATACGTCAGCAAAATCCCTCACGACTAGAATCAAATTGAGTGGTATTACCACTTCCTTAGAGGTCTCCTCCTCTATATAGTACAAGTGAGTGGACGATCCTCCCTCAGGGAAGGGCATCGCCACTAAAAATATCTCCTGCCCGGGAATGGCAAAGATAATACTCCTACTAAAACAATCAATCATGGCTCGGTACGCAACTAACCAATCCATACCAACAATCGCATCATACTCAGTCATCTCTAACACTAACATATCAACGAGTAAAGTAAACCTCCCGATCTCTATACCCACACCTTTACAAATAAGGAAAATCACAGAACCCTACTCAATGGTGAATCTACACAAGTAACCGTGCTCTCTACGGTGTCTAACAACCTAATAGTGCGTGCAAATCTCATGGCAATGAAACAATGTGTGGCCCCCGTATCAAATAAAATACGCCCCGTAGTCCCCTGAATAGAGAACATATCCTCAATAGCAGGTGGATCCTGTGGGACTGCGGAATGCTGGAGCTAATACACTCTCCCATACTGAAGTTGTCCCTGCTGGACTGGGACCCCTGGAATGCGTGGTAATGCTGCCATCTGTGGTGATTCTGGGAGGGCGGCGGGAAACATAGGCCTCTGTAGCTCGTGTCGAGCACCCTGCTGCTGCTGATGTGGGGCCCTGCCCCTATCAGGACAATCCTGGCATTTGTGGCCAGTCTTGCCACAAACGAAGCACTTCCTCGGGAAGTTTCCCCCTCGTTGTCCCTGCTGCCCACGGCCCTGCTGGCCGTTACCATTCCTACCCTGACCATATTGGCCTTGTTAAACCTGCTGCTGTTGACCATTCTGTTTGAAACCTCCCTGACCATTCCTGAAACCCCCGGATCTGAATCTCTTATGATCTCCCTGTTGGGAACCCTGATCACCCTGCCTGTGCTGTCCCTGAGCAGATTGTGCTCCGCTGGCACCATTTCCCCCTATCCTGCCCTGATGGATGGACTCTCCTGATCTCTTGCTCTCAGACATGTGGAAGCGATGATCCTGGCAGTGAAGTAGTGCAGCGTTAACCACATCAGAATAAGTGGACAACGAGAGATTCCCTAACAAGTGCTGACGGATCTTCCAAGTCAATCCATCCGTGATCTTCTGAATTTTCTTCTCCTCGGTTGGAATTTCATCCGGAACAATGTTCAAGAGATTGGTGAACTCAGCCTCATACTCGGCTACGGTCTTTCCCTCCTGCTTGAGGTTCATCAACTTCCTCCTCATCTCAGTGTGAACAACTGACGGAAAATATTTGCGGTCGAACCGCACCCAGAACTCCTGAATAGTGAGAGTGTCCCTCTCCTCCGCGATGGTAATGGACTCCCACCACTGTAATGCTGATCCTACTAGCTTAAAAGTAGCTAGTATCTGCTTCTGAACATCTGTGCACTCGTACATCCTTAAGTGCCTCTGAATGTCCTTCCTCCACTGACTGGATACAACAACATCGGAGCTACCTGCAAACTCCGGAGGGTGTGATTTCTGAAAAGCATCACGGACGCGTTACCAAGCAGATGGGAATGTATTAGCCTGAACTGGCGCTACTGCCGGTGCCTGAGGTGGTGCCTGTTGTACAACTGCAAGGGCGACATTCACCGCTTGGGCTACAATGGCTGCAACCTCTGCGGCATTCATGGTGCCCGGAACTGGTGCAGGCTGTGGCTCGGGCTGTGCATCCCTAGGAACTCGCTGTGCACGTCGTGGAGGCATCTGAAATGAGAGTAAAATCTTATAAGTTCGCAGTTATTATCTCAAAATAGCTGAAGAGCGGAACATACATACAAGAATACAACAGTCCTAAAATATAGGGATCTACATCAAAGGAAGCTCAGCAAAAACATAACAAGCCGTACAGATCCTAAGGACACTAGAACCTGATGCTCTGATACCACCTGTGACACCCCGACTAATTAAATACCGGGTAACTACTCCTTTATTAAATTAATACAAAATGTCAAGTTGGTTCAGTTCATAGCACCACTATCGAAAACGTTTTAATAATTACTAACCACCTAGTATTTAAAAAGTGAGTTGTCAATTTTAATTAAATCCGATTAACAAGAAAGTAGATAAGAAATGATAACATAATCCACCACAATGAAACGACAAGTATAACTATGCAATAATAATGGAACTGGAGGAATACTCCTCACAACAATCCGAATACTGAAATAAACAAATGCTAAGTCTGCATCACTAAATTAATTACAACCCCAAATCTGAAATGATCTGAATATATAAAATATTTCTAAAAGAAAAGGGCGACATGCCCAACTGATAAGGAAATCTATAAATAGAGTCAAGATAAAAATGGAGGCGTCTACTGACAAGAGCCTGTAACTTCCACAGCAGCTACAGTACGTCACCTGAATGGAACTCCTATGCTTGGTGTCCTTGTGGCTGGGCACATAAAAGGTTTTTACAAGAAAATATATTTGAAAGCAAACGGGTCAGAGCCCGATTGTGGAAAACATTTTAAAATATGGCAAGTGTTTTAATGACAATAAAACAATGAATGCAAAATACATGTTAGGACGTGCTCACATGGAATACTCGCCTCTCGACTATTTGTGCACTCCTAACGTACCCGTACCCATTCTAGTGATTCTCATATCTAACTAGTCCTAAATAAATTCTAACATTTCTATACGATTCACGCTTTAATTCCAACATCATCAATTAAATAGAGAGCTTTACATTAATTCTCGGTTTCCCAATTATTAGCAATACTAATATACTAGAGATCATCCATTTTATCCTTACATAATGTTGCTATAATTATACTCACATTTAATCATGACAGTTCATTTCAATTTACAGTATATTATTCTCATCATAAATATACATTACTAGCACCCCGAGACTAAGCTGCGGTGCACACATACTCTGCTATCCAATCCCAGTACATCACGTACACAAGGACCACGTATTCTGAATCTCTCAGGAATCATTTTCAATAAACAACAATCACAAACAATGGAGGCGAACATAGTTCACATCACATGGGTCACGCACATACCTACGCTCCCATGATCAGCAGACTTATTAACTTCTCAATAAGTCCTACTTTGACCTATGTCCTCGAGGTACCAATCTAAATCCCCCCCGTAGGCACACAAAGATTAGATGGCCCTAATCGAATGCAAACCTCCCATGATAGCAAGTACGGTAGGTATGTTATACACATAAAACCACATATACTAAGCATTCGCACATCTTAGATATCTCGTATTATTAATATTGTTATACTTCTCGTTCTTACACCGTCATTTAATGTTATACGATCACATGTCCCCGATTTGTATATTAACGTTATCAACCCTTCTCACGTCATAATTAGGTACTCGTTTACTACTCCATAATTGACATCCGATTTTATTATGAGGTTCTAAGTTCTACTCCTCAACGTACCCCAATTCTCACGATTATACCCACTAATAAATAAGGGAAGGTTAATACTCCAATTAAATAAGTCTACGGAACGTTTGAAATGAAATCAGGCCAAAAAGGCCATTCTGTCAACTCGTTAGAAGTCTCGTTCGAACGAGTTCGTTTGAACGAAAGGCTTCGAATGAACTACCAACTCGTTAGAAGGGACACTTTTATCTCGTTAGAAGCTCGTTCGAACGAGGTCATTCGAACGACCTGGGCAGGTCTTTTAACGAAATGGCAGTTTGAGCCCAGAAATTTCTCCAATTCGTTTTTCTTTAATTTCTCACCCTTAAATCCATACTAAGATCATCCCAAATGAGTTTTAACGTGAATAAACTACTCTAAGTTATCCTAGGTCACTATTTAGCACATAATTGGTGTCAATTCTTCCTAAATTAACATGAAATCATCAAGCTTCTCAAATCTTGTCTCCAACCCTATAAACATGAAGTCAAAATTTTAATGTCTACAATTACTTCCTCATAAATCCATTTTTACATCATCAAAATATACATTTCGTATATGAAATTCATCCGATAACATTCTACATGCAATCCCTATATGAGTTCTACCTCAAATTTCATGGGTTTTCATCAAACTTCCAAAATAAGACAAATATTCAATTCTAAGCATGGAAGAAACATTCTCTTGAAATTAATGTAATTAAACCACTTGCCTTAGATGTTCTGATTTGATGTTGAAGGATTGAAGGTTGATTCTCCTCCCTCTCTCTACAAATTTCTTCCAAAGATGGTAAAGGTGGCTAGGGTTTCCTTTTTGGAACTTCTTCCAACTCCTCCCTATAACTCCCGTAGCCCTCTAAATTCCCAAATGCTGATAATGGCTTAGTGGGTTCTTTTCTAATATAAAAATAACCTCTAAAATTCGTGGGTTTTAATTCCCCTATTTTTAAAATTACCAAACTACCCTTTTGGGTTGCCTGTGTGGCCTAAAAATGCCCCGGGACCCAAACTAAACCCCCGGCTAGTGTTTTCTGACTATTTCAACCCTTCGAGACACGTTGACACACTCAAAATGACCATTCGGTTGATAAAAATAAAATTCACTTTTTAATTCAATTAATTACGTTCCTGACGCGACTGACACGTGCGTCCCAATTAAATTTCCCAAATTGTTGTATATTTACCTCGTGACAATTTAGACATCATCAATACTCATGTATTACTATACATACTCAGAAATAATAAATTTTTAACATCATAATCAAATACCAACTCACATCTCGTTAGTATTTTTACCCGGATTAATTTCCAATTAATTCTAATTTAATTTAATTAATCCCTTAAATAAAAATCAATAAAATTACGGGGTATTACAAATATAAGTTTGGTTCACAATCTTAAATGGATATGGACACACCATCAGTAGGATTGTAGCACACTATTTTAGTAGGTCTACCTTGATTGCAGAAAACGATATAGTTTCTACTTATTGTGCTAGTGCACTTTGTGTGTATTGAATGGGACTAATTTGAGATAATTGTCTTTGTACTGACTATATCATATAATGCATATCTCATGGTTATTACGAGTTATTAATCTCTTAATATGTACCTAATTAATGGACACGTGCATCAATTGTTCATTACTTTGACCTATTGAGTGATATTCATTTATGGATCAATAAGCTTAGTAGATTGGGTAATGGTGATTAATGTATGGTGAAAGTTAATAATGAATGGAATCCACGTCTCGGTATAGAGATTGATGATACCCTCTTGATATAGCTTATAAATTTTGATTATGTCAAATCCGACCGGTGGATTTAATTATCCGACATATCAAATAACTTAAGTGAGCGGTCTCAAGGAATTTATATGAGGTCGATTAAAAATAATTGTCAGTAATTTAATTTAATTTAATTTAATCGACGGGTATCTGTAATCTTAACATGGAGAAATTATTAAGCATTAAATAATGAGGAGCTCGAAATTATAATTTTGAGATAGTAGACTAGAGTGAAATTATTATTCTTTAGTGCAATGAATAATAATTTATAGAAATATGGAATCAATTTTATAGTTTAATTAGGATTCCTAATTCTGTACGAAGCTAGCCTCCTATTTCTCCCGGGGCCCCCCTTGCTAGCCTATATAAGCAACCCCCTGTCTCCTAATAAGTGTGGGATCAATATATATCAGAAAAATACATGAAAAGGGAGTGTTAGGGTCGTGATCCTTGGTGCTCACACACCAATGACATGCATTATCTTAAATGAATTTCATGGAAGATCTCGAGGTCTCTTTCAAAGCTTTCATGTTGTAAAATTGACTATGGACAATTGGAGAGTCCAAAAATTATAAAAGTCAAACTACGAGTTCTTAACATATAGAGGAAGAGGCACAAGAAATTTCAAGTCATTTAATGATCGTTTGATCCTCATGCTTCACGCATCTTTATGAAATAATGGTTCAGGAAGCAGATCTGACAACACAAATTAAATCTGGAATCGAATCAAGAACGGATCAAGAAGGTGAATTAAATTTTTAAGAAAGTGTTATAATATAAATAAACCTTTGATACAATACGTTTGGATTCATGGATATGAAGGTTTATGGATGAAATCAATTCAATAACACATGATTTCATCTGCCGAAACAAATGCATGACACGTCATGATATCTACTTTTCAGAGCCATAACTTGAGAACCGTTGATCGGATGGGGCTAAAAATTTTTCTACGGGTTCCAGAGGTCGAAAGATATAAAAACTCTCGAAAGATCTTATTTTGACACTACTAAGATTTTTGAAAAAATCATTTCGATTTTGTGCCCGCCACACGGTTGGATTTACGATGCGGATCAGTGTAACACAAAAGATATCAAATCTCTACGATTCAAGCCAAAAGGAACCGCAAAGGTTTGGATATTGAATCTTGTATGTAGATACACCATAATTATTATTTTTTGAAACCCAATTATCATATAAGTAAAATGATCCAATGCTTTATTTTAAGTCCTCCAGCAATTGGATTAGAGCAGGATTTTGATTTACATGATAGAGTGAAAATCCTTATTGTCCATCAAAATCGGCTTAATCGATTTAGTTTTAATCTTGAATGAATGCTAGATCTAGGATCTAATTTTTTTTGTTGAGATTCATAAGTTTCGTCCCTCCATTATGGTCAGATTCATGTTTATTAATTTTATGTCATTGGATCCTACGATAATTTATGCGTAGTTGTTTTTTTGTCTTCGATTAGGTTGTAATAATTTATTTTTAGTTTAAGATCATTAGATTTGGTTGTAATTATTTCATGTAATTTTTTTTTAGTTCGTCGAAATCTGTTTCGAATGATGAGCCGGGCACCGAAGACAATTTTAGGGACACATGAGATTTGTCAGACAACAATTTGGAAAGTTTTGGTGGAATCTTATTGTGTCGTAACAGACCGTGGGAGTGTGAGTTAGTTATTACGACATCACACGGAAGCATCACGATACACTTCATATGCATACTAGGTGTCAAAGTGACATGGCGCGATGGTGCGGTTATGTGCTGTTTTAGCACGGGCAACCTCCCGGAGTATTGTAGTGGTGGTGGCACAATATGGGTAAACTTCGACTAAGCCTAGATTTCCTACTTGGCATGGTTCCTTACATGGGAACGATTCGTGGAGTCAATGATTGCATGAGATAGGGAATTAGAGACCATAATGGAGAGGGACCGATTTTAGTTTCCTTATATTTATGTATTGTATCTCTTGCTTTTCTTCTTCTGTTGTGATTGTGGGTCTTGTTTAATATTTGTGTTTTATTTAATGGCGTATTAAAATTAATTAATTTTAGCGGGCCCATTAAATTAGACAACATGGATAAATATTATTGGACCCAACCTTAGATCATGGTTTTCTGGGAAAATAATTTTTTTCGTGTTTCACTATAAATTTATCATATTCAATGGATTTTATATATTACTCAAATTAAATTAAATTTCTAGAATTATTTTAATTTAAAATAATTTATTTATTTTTGGATAATTAATATAAGGAAATTTGTTATTTTAATTTGAATAAATAAATTGGAAAATCCCATTATTTTAATCAGATAATTTAAAATTGAACACTCTCTATGGTTATATGTATAATTTTTTTTAAATTATGGCTTTTTAATGTGTAGTTAGAAAATACAAATTAAATTTTTGGATTTATTTTGTGAATATAGGGGAATTCAGAATTTATATTTATTACACATGTTTTGGATGCGCGAAAATTTGAGCAACCAGAAATTTTGACACGCGTCAGTTACCCTGTATTTTTTAAAAAACATTAAAATTAATCTTCTCTTTTTGACAACACTCACAAAAGTTTTCAATTTTTAAGTGGGAGAGGGATTTGTTCACAAACAAATCCCACGGTCTCCACCAACACTTTGTAGGTTTTCAATATCAAGTAGGTCCTCTAAAGAGGAATATTAATTATTGTTATAACTAGTGCAAATTTTCTTACGGGTAGTTTTGGGCTCCTATTCTTATGTGCGGCCCCGAAGGAGGAGTCTATATGATATGGAATAGTAAAAAATTAGTTGGTGGTATACACTTAAACACAAAATTATAGTAGGTTTTCCAAAGAGAAATGCGATTATTTTGTGGGACCAAAGTGTCAGTTATTAATTTTAACTGGGATAGTCTCTACTTAGATGGTAAAATTAAAGGATTTATCCCGCCTAATATGATTATGTATAGCAGGTTCTCCAAAGAGGAATGTTATTCAAATGGTAATTGGGATGTTGACGAATTCTTTTGAAATGGTAGAGGGAACCAACTTTAAATTGAATTCAAAGTTAATTGTTTGTCATAATATATTTTTTATTATGTGATTCTCTATTTTTAAACGGTAACTCCAATATCCACATATCTCATACTCAGTTTTATATACCTTATGGTAATAATTAAAAGGACTGAATTTAAATTGGACATTATGTTGACGATAAAGAAATGCTTATATGTATTTTTTTAGTGTTGTCTTGAATAGTCACATTATAAGATTTCTGTAGGGAAATCTGGAATATAAGTGGAAAAGATTAATGGTATAACACAATATGACTTGTTCATTAAGTCAGATATATTGTGACATCATTATTAATCAGTGTCCATTGGCTATAATATGATGATTATCTTACATCTAATGTTCGATAATCAGGGTATATAGTTAGGAAGGTTGCCATGAATGACTTTAAAGGAATATTAGTATGATTGATACAACCCTAGCTATAAGATTATGTTTTAATGATGATTTCTATTCTAAAGGAACTAGAAATCTAAAGAGGTGAAATTGATAGGAAACCCACGTCGACATTCTCCTCAACAAAACGTTTTATCATGATATCATATAAGTATTCAAGTTACTGAAATAACTTGACTTCTTAGCCGAAAGGTTGATAGAAGCTTAAGTCAAATCAGAAACTATTAAGTCGAAATTCAAACAGTGGCAAGGTTTCAAAGACAATTAGTGAATTGCGTAATCGCAAGTGAGTTCACTAAGAGCAGCCAGAACACTAGTAGGAGTTAATAAGCTTATCTTCTCTAAAAGAACAAGGTTTACACTTTAACTTTGATTTTATTACAAAACCCATGTTCATTAGGACTATCAAGTGTAACACCCTTTCCAAAATTTTTATATCATAAAAATGTTCCACTTAACGTAAAATTATTATATTACCCTTTGTTTTCAAAAGCACCTTTTACCCCATTTCACAAGTGTTAATTTTTCAAATACCATTAAGTTACCCAAACTAACTTCTTAAGTGTTTTTAACACCTTAACATCTTTTCAACCTTTTGGAGTAATGTTCATATCGATTTGAAACATCTTTATTTCAATATTTTTATTTCCAAAAATCATTAAACATATAAAACTACTTTATAGAAAAAAATACAATTTTCTTTTATTAACAAATGTAGTCTTACAACCTTACACTTATCACCTATAATCCCTTTTTTCACAGACTTTGAAGACTAGAATTTTTACATTTCTAATTTCATGTTTAAACCAAACAAAAAATTCTTTAAACTTGTTTATATGTCCAATATCAAAATATCACAAGTTTATATGCATGAGAAGATGGATTTTAGATCCTAAAATCCTATTAAATGGGTTAAACATACCTTTCATTCTAGAAATTCATAATACTTTGCAAAAAATGCATTTTCAAGACTCATATGACATTTTATTTCTTCAAACTTAACAAATGTTCATTTTTCATAAATTTTTTATTTTTTAAGAAACTTTGGAACATTATTTCACCAAATATTTTAGCAAAATCAACATCTTTTTCAAACATTTTATTTCATATAATGTTTAACATCAAATTTCTAAAAGCACACCATTTTCATAAAATCTCAATCTTTATTTCAAGAAACTTTGAAATATACATTCCCCATTTATTCTCAACCAAATGACATTTTCCTAACATTTTTATTTCATAAAAATATTTATTATTAATCTAGTAAAAACCATCATGTATCCATGTGCATCTTGCTCATGAGATCTAACAACAAGACTACTAGTAATGCAAATAGAGTATTAATCACCAAGGATAGATTTTTCCACCCCAAAGACTTCAAATGGCGGTAGAGAAGTTAGTGTAGGAGGAAAAACCCCAACCTTTAGAGGTGGCCTCAAAGACTTACCAAATGCGTCCTCCATGTGTGCTCTATTTAATCTTCCAAGCAAAGCCCCAACACAACTCTCTTAAAACTCCATGAAAACTTCATTTTCCATCTTCAAGAACCCCAACAAAGATCCACAAATTCGTAGCTTCACTCAACAATGGTGGAAATGGGTGTAATAGGCTTAAATATGGTGGAATACATCATAAATAAGGGGATATAAGGTGGAGGGGTGGTGGTGGTATGGTGGTTTGTGGTGGAGAAAGGTGGAAGAACACACACAAAAATGGTAGAAGACCCACCCTTCTTTCTCTCCTTCTTCTAACTCAAAATATCCCAAATAGGCGAAATAAACCCTTATAAAAGCCCTCCAAAGCCTAAAACTCTCGTTTTGCCCAATCAGGGCTTACCAAATCTCGACGGCTCATTAAATCAAAGGTCCAAAATGTGACAGTGCAAGAGGTAATTAGATTAACAAAATTTTAAAATGCATCATTCGAATGATATTGAGCCTCGTTCGAATGACAAAGGCATCTCGTTCGATTCATAGCTTCTAAAGACTTTCAAGCGACCCTTGAAAGTGATACACTGGGGTCTTGTTCGATCCCTTGCTTTTAACGAGACCTAAATCTCGTTCGAACAATCCTTCATTCGTTCGAACCCTCTAAATTCCAATTTTACCCACAAATCTGAACAATTATCATCAAACCCCACTTATGGACAATTTATACAGAATTTAATAAAATATTAGGGCGGGGTATTACACTAAAATACGGGATGAAGATATATTTTTATTATTGTATCCAAAAATTAATTAAATTCTTACTCTTTGTAGGCTTGCTAGGTTTAATCATGTTGTTGAAAACTTTTTTCAGGTCTTAGGTAGTAGTTGCCACCACAATCCTGATTCATTTATATTTTTGTTCAGTTCCTCCTTCCAGAGTTTAGGATGTAAGTATCAAGCTTGCATGCTCAGTTCTTTTGATCACACTTTCATTATTATTGAGCCAGATTACTCTTATTGATATTACTATATGCTATAGTTAGCTTTTACATTTAGTGATGAGATTTATTATGTGAGGCATATTTGTATTCCAATGATAAAGTATTTTATATTTGGTTATTGGGATCAGAGCTAAGTGGTTTATGCTTAGTATTGCTGTCAGAATTCGTGATTATGTTTTTTATTTATTTTTAGTCATGCTTGGAATGATACTTATTGTTTAGACTCGTGTTTTATTTATACATGGACCTGATCAATCTATTTATAGATTTTACGGGGGTGTTACATAAGATTTATCAACTATTGGTGCATTCTACGAAAGATATGGTGTGAAAATATTTCTAGTGTTAGTAGTACATTGTGCGATTGCAAGACGCTGTCTCGCCCTGTTGTATCTACCATAGTTCATTTTTTTATTTCATTAGACCTAAGTTTTGTTTTTTCTGTTGTAGATTTTCCTCATATGTCTTGATGTCATGTAATTGTTTTACCTTATTCTTCATTCAAATTATTAACCTAATATTGATGATAAAACATAGTGAAATTTAATTGGTAGACATTTTATCTCATACACCTAGGTTGTCATATTTGTGCCTAAAAGGAATCAAAAGGAAAAATTTCCTCTATTACGATTATAAATTTTAATTTGGGTACTCTCGCTCCATATCGATTTTGAGTACATGCACTTTCAACCATTTCCCTAACCATTGTTGACTTATGATGGTGCTTGTCGGTGTTAAAGTATCAATAATTTGGTCAAAATAATTATGAAGTGGTCAAAGTATATCTTAATTTGAGCAAAGTCTTAACATTTTTTATGAAAATATATGTTTTCGCAAAATATGAATGGCCAAATTTGAAAGAATAATATGATATAAGGAACTTTATTCGAACAATAATATAAAAGTACAAATATATGATCAAATGTCTTTACATTTTCTATAACCCTAATTTGTATATATACATTTAAAGAATGTGTTATTTATAGTTGGTGTAAATATATTTTTTTATTGTTTATAAGGCCATCTCCAACGCATCAAGAAAAATAACATAATGTTATTTTGCCTGATGTTTTTGCTCTCCCGAGCAGGGAGAAAAAGGATATTTCCTTCAAAACCCAACAAATTCAAAAGGAAATGCTCCTGAATTTTTAGTTCAAAAAGAACATCCTCTACAAGTGCGCGACATGTTTTTTCAACCTATTTAATCTCCCTAAGCAATTTGAACCCCTGTAATAGCATTACTCAATTTAAAATTTCATAATACACAATAAATGGTTAAGAATATCACATCGTGTTCAACCTAAAATTTATGACAACGCCCGTGACGCTATGTGGCAGATGGATGGATACACTAATTAACGCATCCAAAATTCAACATGTACGAGGAAGAATGTTTGGCATATGTAATATTCTCCTATCGATGGAAATGTCCCAGGGTTGAACGAAATTATGATTGCTATTACTATCTAGATGAAGATGACAAGCATGCACTGTGGTGACTTCAATCCGCATCTTTCAAAGTATTATCGGAGTTAGACATGGTTTTGACGCTGAATCTAGGGCCTTATGAGTCGAAACCCAAGTTCCATTGGACAATGACTTCCTCCCCCATTTGACGCAATTACCAATACACCTCCACGAAGCCTTCAAAGTGGGACAAGTATTTGTAGGGTTTTTGTTTTATCTTTATCTACGTTGTTATGTTTAAAGTATGGAGACTTATTAAAGAAATACAATTGATTTAGTTTAGTTACGCCAATTTTTTTAATAAAAACCCCTAAAATTTAAAGTTAAAGTTAAATTAGCATAGAAAAAAAATAAACCTAAATTCAGATATGTTTAAATTTACATAAATGCAATCTAATACTTTATTTTTAAAAGAATAGATCATTCCTCTAAGAACTCAAAATGTCATTCTTGCACCTGCTTCTCCTGCTCTGTTGTCATCTTAGCCTCCCAATTGTTGAGGATGGACTTTTTTCTATCCTCCTAATACGCAGGTTTACATGAGGTTCATGTTGGAGTAGCTATGATAAGATATATTATGTCTTGCCTTTCTTGTCATTGCCATTTTTTTCAGAACGATTCTTAGTTTTACATCTAACAAGGCCTGTAAGGACACTGTCTTACACTTTTTTTTGTTTTCATATTTATTATGTAATAAAATGTCTAAGTTACTGGTTAGTGTCTTTCGAGTTGTAAATGTCATATCATTAAAGACAAAGACAAAGTATTACTAAAAAAGTCTACCAAACCGGACAAATTCAAACATTCATGCTATCGAAGGTTTGGTAAGCATTTGAGGTTTTTGTAATTTCATTAAGTTTTCTTTTAATTATGAAATTGACGGGACAAAGTCTTTTAAATGTGAGGAGTTTTTTTTTTAATTTTTCAAGAGGGAATTTATTCCTTTTCGGGTTCGAAGAAAAGAAACCCTATGCAAAAGAGCTTTTTAACGAGAACACTACTTTGAAAGCAAAAATCCTCATGGGATAGAAATATCACACGAGAACCCCTCGTGCGAAGTGACCTTTAAATTGGTATCTTATGGTATAAAGTATAAATAACAATACAGACGTGCCTTTCAAGATATGCAACCCAAGATTAACAAAACCTTATAAAGTTTTGGGAGAGTTTTCTTATAAGATTGAGGTCGTCAAGTTTCATGCTTTAAAAGAAAATTTTTATTTACAATCATCTTTGGTCTTGTACATTAGGAGTTTATACTAGCACGAGCAATCGTATTGGTGATTAGCATATATAAAACATATGGATTAATCATCGACAACAAAGATCGTTGGATACCAAGATCTGAGGATGGCGTAAGATGAGCCCGGGCTTGGAGAATTTGATTGCTAGTACGAACAAAGCCATCGAATCAGAACTCGGGGGAGAGACTTCATGGTGATAATCGATATCTTCTATGTAAGTCGTATATGTCCATTGTAAGACTTGAATTTCAAAGTACCAGTGGACTTATTAGGTTAAGCAATAGTGTTTTTTCTACGAGGGTTTCCACTCTAAAATTCTTGTGCGTTATGTGTGGCCATTTTTACAGATTTCGCATTTATTTTCAAAGCTCTTGCATTTTATAGTGTCAAGCAATATGTTGAGAGATTTTGTGGTCTGCTACTCGTATATCACTTTGTTTATTATGTGGACACCATTCTCCCATATGACCATTTTTTATTCGCTCCATTAATGGAGTCCTCCCATGTACTCACCCACGCACCACACTTTACAAATCAACGTGTCTTCATTCTCCAAAAAGTTTTTCTGCCGGTGTCTCCCTTTTATTTTTACTTTTAAGGTCATTTTGAGTTTCTTAGATTTCTCCGAACTGCTCTTTGGTAATTAGAGTAGTTTTTCATTGAGATATTTGGAGAAGATGAAATCATTTGTAAAGTTGAAAAATAAGATAGAGTTCGAGGATGAAATGGGTGGTGAGAAATGTAAATCTAGGGGGTATTTAGACAATTTGTTAAAATCAACTGTTAAAAAGACGTTGAAAAATAGTTGTTAATTTCACGATTATAAATATATACAAATTTATGTCCATACAATGATAACAATCTTATCTAAAGCCATCTCCAGTGGCCATTTCTATCTATGTCTAAAGCTATCTCTATGGCCATTTCTATCTAAACAATTTTTTTACTCCCTTCATCCCCAATTAAAAGTTTATGTCTTTATTTTGTAGAGATTAAGGATATACTCAATTAACGGCTAAGATTTACTGTTGTTCACCATGGTGGAACTTAGTTCATTGATTATATCCAAAAAAGGAAACTGAACCCTTAATTTGGGACAATCCAAAAAGGAATAATGAACTCTTAATTTTGGACGAATGGAGATTATAGAAAAATAAAATATAAAAAATCTTCTCTAATGACAATCCGTATGATCTGGCGAGGTCAAGACAAATATTTTTAATGAGATTTTTTACATGTAGAAACTTCTGATGAAGATTATATATGAAGTGAACAACTATAATTGGACCCACATATTATTTAGAGATACTCTACTATTGATTGATAAGATGTAAGGGCCTATTTGATATTCCTAGCCAAGATTTAGTGTGACAGTTTTGTGGGGATTTTTTTTTTTGCCCACTTTTGTCTCTCTCATAGAAGTTGAAAAATTACGCATTTCCACATTTTTTATGTAACACTAGAGATGAAAAATAGAATTATTGTTGAAAAATTTGTTATTCTGGACTTTTGGTTTACATTGATTAATTTCAGAAGAACATATATTACTGGGAGAAAATATAACAATATTCAGGAAAATACATTAATATATATGGAAAGTTATTATTCTCGCATATAATTATTTAATTTTTGTTAGATAGTGATTTCTGAAAAATAGTTTAATTTATGGAATGTTAATATTTAAGTGGAGCATTGATATTAATAACGACATTATTAATATCAATGTTAATATTTTAGTGGAATGCTAATATTAATTAACGTTAATATTTTTATTAAGCAATTATTAAAAAATCTAGAAAACCTTTTCGATTAATGAGTGGAATGCAAATTATGGAAAATAAATAAGTAATGTTCCGGAATGTGTGCCATTGGAATTGATAGTGACATTAATAAATTTCTGGAATATGTTATATACATATACATACATAAAAAGAATTATAGAAATAGAAAAAAGCAAGTCACATTTGCCACCAAAAGTTGAAAAAGAAAAACCTACCGTCACCAAGGAAAATGTTGGGCAGCAAATGTTATTCAGGGGTATTGTACATTGTTTAAAGAAAAATGCTTTGAGTCCCCAAATTATTGCTCGAGGTATGGATCCCGTCAGGGCACAACACTTTATTTCTTTTTGGGGGAGATATTTGGGACGCTATGGGTGAATTTTGTCTTTTTTGACATTTGATATGTCAAAAGCATGCAATCAAACAAATCCAAAATACTTTTAGAAATAAAACCATTGGAGATAATATTTTTTTATTAATATAAAAAGTGTCTAATCATATATAGAAATTTTGTAACAATAACTTGAATCAAGGGATAAAATTTATTTTAGAAACAACATAACTTATAGCTAAGGTAAATAAAAACTACAACATAGCTCAGCAAATAAGTTGATTACAAATATATGGAATGCCGTAAACCTTGATCAACAAACTGATACCTAATATGGCCTCAAAATTACAAGAAAATCCTATTATTGAAATGCTCAGTTGTTCTAAGGATTAAACATCCTACCAGAGTAATGCTTCAAGAGGAAAGATATAAATGGAAATACTTTTCCATTATTTGCTAAATCCGCATTTCTCTATTGCATTGTGCCCGAGGGAATGCAAAAGTTAAAGCACAATGTCTAGGGAAAAGTTAAATGATAAGCCCTTCTTTCTTCTTCGATTTTCTATTCTTCCATGGAATTACTTCCTTAAATCCTTCATATATGGCGACATGTATCATTAAGAGAAGAGAATAATTAAATTAACTTAATTAGGTTGTTTGTAATGCGTATAAAGATAAGTAGAGGATGAATCCCAATGAATTGTCATAACCCACACAACTTTTCTCTATATACATAATCATAATATAAAGAATTTTACAAAAATATAGAGTCTTAGTGTGACATTTTTTTTCTCCAAATACCGAAATGTAAAATATGATATATCTCCCATTATTGCTATGTTTAGATTGTGATAAACTAATGGTGCTAGTTACGAATTAGAATATGTGACTGTAGTACTCTTAATTAGACTTTTATTTTATGTTAGTGATAACATAAAGCAAAATCTAAAGTGAATGTTAATCAAGATTCTTTTATTAAGAAGGTGCAGAATTTGAGCTAACATAGTTGAAGAAGGTAGTCACTATTTGTGGGGTTTGTATTTTCTGAAGTCACTTCCTTTTAAGTAGAAGGAAATTCTAGGAGGTATCTTGTTATACCATAATAAATTTTTTATCCCTTACTTTCTTTAAAAAGCTTTAAAAGCAACCATCCAATGGCGAGTTGTGATTCAAATTTCCTTTATGTTTCTTTATATGGGAAAGAACATTGCATACTAGTCTGTTGGAGAAAGAGCTTGTCCACAGAGTAAAGTTATCTTGTTTGTACAAAAGCCAACTATTATCTAGTCATACACCATCATTTTTACAATAGATACATATATAAACAACACCATCCTAGAAACTTGGAATTAATTATAACCTAACGTGATTATTTTTTTAGTTAAATGTTTATATAGTACAGGTTATTAGCAAACTGTATTATCACAATGTTATAGCAATTAGTATTTTAGTTGTACAATCCTTCTATTTCATGATAACACTTGCAATTATACTTTAAATCTTAGGGTTATTACATATAGGTCCTCTTTTGAGTGAAAGATGTTAGGGCATCTCCAGTGGGAGAGATAAATGTGCACATTTGCATTTTCTCGGTTCCCGATGGGTAAGAGAATGTGCACATTTTGGAGAGAGAAAGTGTAAGTCCATCTCCAGTGGGATGATTCCAAAAGATGTAAATGTACTTCTTTTCAGATACATTGTTTGGCTTGAAACTACAGTGGGATGATGTATTTTTTATATGCATGTGACGTGGCAGATGGGACCCACCCTAGGCGGGTAAGGTATAATGCGCCCAGGTAGTCGATCATTAACTCAGACCCATTAAATTATAGCTGTTGTAATGTATCCGTTAACCCTTAAAATATTTATACAATTACCCCTATAAATACAATACCTCTTATCTCCTATTTTTCACTCTCACAAAATTAATCCTATAAATACACGTCTATTATTATATCCCAAAAAACATACACATATTTTTTTATATAGTCAATAATATTTGTTTAAGAAATGTTTGCGATTCAAAGAAAATGGTGTGGCAAAACCAAATCAAAATCCACCCCATCCACCAAACTTGCCAATCGTGTATCGAAATTATTTTCTCTTATATGATAATAGTACACCTCATGCGAGAGACATGATTGTTGATCCTAATGCTCATCCATGACAGTCAATTTCACATGTGCGGTAGTGTCCAAGGCTCGATTGATGCGTATGCCGAATCATCCCAGATTTCGGTAATGCGAGAGGCCATCGCGAATTTCGGTTTTAGTCATTTGTTTAGCGAAACTTTTCCTAACTCGGACAACCAAATGACCGGAGCGCTGACAAGCAGGTGGTCGAAGATAACACATACATTCCATCTACCGGGTGTGGAGTTGGGTATTACCCCTTTTGATTTTGTGCATTTTTTCGGTAATATTTCAATAAGAATGCGACGGACTATATTCATTTTTATTTATTATTGTTGAAACTTTCAATATTTAATACTTCTTAAATTATTTGATTTTAGGAATTTCAATTGGAATCCATCTGCAACAGACTGTAAAGCGCAATCTATCGATCGTCCTTACTGCAAGTAGTAGGGAAATACATGAGCGAAGAACGATGCACCGCAATATAGAGACGACTCATCTCAATTTATGGAGAGACTATTTTTAGGAGAACTCGACTTATCCTGAAAAAATATTTAGGCGTCAGTTCAGGATGAACAAGGAGAGGTTCAATCGTATTTTGGAAGCCGTCTGTAAAAAGATTCATATTTTATCCAGAAAGCTAATTGTGTTGGACGAATGGGATTAAACTCACACCAAAAGATTGTATGTGCACTTTGAATGTTGGTGTACGGTGGATACGGGGATTTGCA
Organism: Sambucus nigra; assembly: GCA_949130495.1. Lineage (NCBI taxonomy): Eukaryota > Viridiplantae > Streptophyta > Magnoliopsida > Dipsacales > Adoxaceae > Sambucus > Sambucus nigra. The sequence continues at coordinate 259,314,732 of OX422223.1, read as the reverse complement.
GGATAGATATTTGAAAATTGTCGATACAATAGCGATTGAGACTTTTAAACATTTTTGTAGGGCTGTAGTGAAGGTGTTTAGGCCGGAGTATGTAGGCTTAGCCACCCAGCTGTAGGCCCCACCGTTTACACAATGTGTAGTGGCAATGTATATTTACAATGACTCTACACAATGTTGTGCAAACAGTGGGGCCACAGTTGGGGGACTAAGCCTTGTCCACCCAGACAGTGGGCTTATAACCCTTCCTCGCCCAAGGCTTTTTTTTATATAGCTCCAACGCGCTACTGATAACTTTCGAAGCAAAGCAGCACAATGTGTGGCGATAATGTATATTTACAATGACTCTACACATTTTGTAAATTGTGGGGGTCCACAGCTGGGCGGCTAAGCCTTGTCTACCCAGACTGTGGGCATACAACCCTTCCCCGCCCAAGGCTTTTTTATGAAAATAAAAATTATTCGCATAACAGTAGGAATGTAACGACCATATATACATACAACGACTCTATATTTTTGTATATATACATTAGACTCCCCAAATACTTTAACACCAACACTATTTTTCATCCTTTCACTTCCCAAGTACTTTAATATCAACAAAAATTTTCATCCTTTCAAATTAATTTTATTGATTCTCCTTCTCAAAGTACTCCGCCCAATTCGAGACGGCCACCAAATTTCAATTCACATGACAAGATGTTGCTTTGTGTGGCGTACGTAAAATATTCTATAGAGGGTGCTATGGGGACTAACCAATCTGGTTCAACCTTATGGGAAAAATATACTAAAGAATGTGACACTCGCGAGGGTGTTATTTACAATCGCACCCAAAATGCGTTGCAGGAATTTTTTTGAACAATAAACAGAGAGGGTTTGTTGTATGCGGCAAAGTTGTCCCAAACATATGGAAGCGGGAAAGATAAAGGCACAACGGAGGTTACTTGGGTAATTACAATTCATTTGCATTTAGTTTATTCTTTATACTTAAATTCATAATTTTACAACACTGATGCAACACTTTTTTTTATATAGCTCCAACGAGATAGTGATAACTTTTGAAGCAAAGCAGGTCATAAATTCCGATACGACCACTGCTATGAGGTGCTCAAAGTCTATGTCAACCACCGGTTCACAATATACATATGAAGAAAATAATGAGAGCCCACTTGATTCGAACGATAACGAAATAAGTGAATTCAAAAATGCTCTAAAAAGACCGGACGAACGTAAATCTATGAAATAAAAAGGGAAAAGACGAGTGGCTGCCAACAGTACACTACACACGGTCCTTTTAGAGAACTCTGATGAATTCAACACACTTTATAACAAAAATTCTGCAGAATTCCAAACAATCAGAGGAAATCTAAATGACAAGATCGATGGTTTAATTTCAATTCGCAACAAAGAGTACGAAGCTCAACTCCTACGTGATGAAGTTGAACTCCGACATAACGAATGTCGAATTATGTACATGGATACTAGTAACTTCACGCCCCAATAACATGCCTTTCACGAGATGCAAATGAATGAGATAATGCATCGTCAGTCTCAAGCATATTAGAACTTCTCACAATAGAAATATAGATATATATGGTTATTTATGTAATGCAATTTTATTACTTATTAAATTCTTAACCAATGTTTTTCAATGACTATTTTTAATTAACCAAATTCTATTTTGCACGGATAAAATTGTGTACATGGATAAAATTGATATTATAATCAATATGATGATTCTGCATGACAATTCCAAATGTGTTCCATAAGGTCACCACGCAACTGCTTATGGGCATCCTTGTTCCACATCTTCGCCTCCAACACTTGATCCTGATAGTGGCCAGAGAGACTTTACCTGCTTAAGCAGGGCGGTGGTTCATGTAAGGGCAGGTCAACTCACCAACTCCCGTCCTTTAGCTCCTCCTCGACAATCATATTATGTTATATAGCACAAGCCTTCATAGTTATACGTAAGTCTTTATATTCCCAGAAATTCATCGAGTTTCTGATAAAATGGAACTGTTGTTGTAAGATTCCAAACGCCATTTCCACATCCTTCCAGGCCCTGAGCTCGTGTGAACACCCTCTATTTTTGAGTGATTGGTCTCTTGAAACTCTTGACAATAGTTGCGAGGGGAAGATAAATACCATCTGCAAGGTAGTACCCCGTGTCATACGTGTTTTCGTTTACTTCGAAGTGCATAGGCGTACGATTTCCTTCCAGAAGTTGTTCGAACACGTGAGATTTGGCCTGAAAATTTAGATCATTACATGCACCAAGAATTCCAAAGAACGCATGCCAAATCTAAGTATTATAAGATGCCACGACCTCTAAAATTATAATGGCAGCATGGCAATTACCTTGATATTGTCCCTTCCATACATGTGGAAGGTTATTCCATCCTCAGTGCATGCAGTCAATGCTCCCAATCATCCTGGGGAAACCACGTAGCTAATTCTCGAGCTGCATGCGGGCAATATCTTCAGCTATAGGCATGCGGTAATAATCTGGGCTAATCACCTTCACTACACCCCTACAGAAACTTTTTAAAGTCTCAATCACCGTTGTCTCGATAATTTTTAAATACCGTCCTGTAAATCCCCGCATCCACCGTATGCCAACATTCGAAGTGTACATATAATTTTCTGGTGCGAGCTTAATCCCATTCGTCCAACATTATCAGCCTTCTGGATGAAATATGAATTTTTTTTATAGATAATTTCCAAAATACAATTGAAGCTTGCCTTATTCATCCTGAACCGACGCGTACACATGTCTTCAAGATATGCCAGATTCTCTTGAAAAATAGTCTCTCCATAAATTGCGAGGAGCCATCTCTCTATCGCGGTGCATCGTTCTTCGTTCATGTATTTCCCTACTACTATGCAGTAAGGACGATTGATATATTGCGCTTTGCAATCGGTTGTGAATGGATTCTAATTGGAATTCCTAAAACCAAATAATTTATGAAGTATTAAATATTAAAAGTTTCAACAATAATGAATAAAAACAAAATATAGTGCGTTGCATTATTATTGAAATATTACCGGATAAATGAACAAAATCAAAAGGGGCAATCCCCAACTCCATACCTAGTAAACGGAATGTATGTGTTATCTCCAATCACCTTCTTATCAACACTCCGGTAATTTGGTTATTCGAGTTAAGAAAAGTTTCACTACACAAATGACTGAAATCGAAATTCGCAATGGCCACTCGTACTATCGGAATTTGGGATAATTTGGCATATACGTCCATCAGACCTTGGACAGTACTGTGCATGTGAAATTGACTGTCATTTGGATGCGCATTAGGATCAACAATCGTGTCTCTTGCAAGCGGTGTACTATCGTCATCCAATTGAAAATAATTTCGATACACGATCGGCAAATTCGGTGGAAGGGATGGAGTTTGATTTGGTTTTGCAGTTTTGACACACCATTTTTTTTGAATCGCAAACATTTTCTAAACAAATAGTATTGACTATATAAAAAAATATGTGTATGGTTTTTGGGAAATAAGAATAGACTTGTATTTATAGGAATAATTTTGTGAGTGTGAAAAATAGGAGATAAGAGGAATTATATTTATAGGGGTAATTGTATAAATATTTTAAGGGTTAACGGATACATTACAACATCTATTATTTAACGGGTCTGAGATAATGGTCAACCACTTGGGCGCATAAGACTTACCCGCCTAGGGTGGGTCCCATCTGCCACGTCAGTTGCCATGGCAAATATAGATTATCTCACTGCAATTTTAAGCCAAACATTGTATTTGAAAATATGTACAATTACATCTTTTGGAAACGTCCCACTGGAGATGGCCTTATAGGCCACTTACTTTTTTGCGTCCTGACAAGTCCAACTTTTCTGTGAACCTTTTTCATACGTCTAATTTTTAAAATGTCACCAAAATTGGTGACTAAAGTTGAAGCATAGGATAATAACTTAACATTATATCTTACATCATTAACACAAGTACTAAAAACATAATACATATTATTTAAGTCAAATATATCAAAAAAACAATAATTCCAAAATATAAAACAACACTTTATTGGCATTTTTCATATTCGGGAGATTATTTTGGGGGTGAATTTGGATAATGTGAAACGGTTAGTTGTCTAAACATCACGTGACTTGTCCTGTGTTTATATGGATACGAACTTAGCTATGATTCTTATAACTATTTCTAACTCATTGAAGTTCTATGTCTCTCTCTTAAAAAACACTCATTGAAGCACATTCTAAAATGATAAGAGGAAATGGATTTCTTTATTTCTTGTTCGGACCGAGGGAAGAAAAGAAAGGAAAAAAAATTATGTTATTTTAGTGGTTAACAACAGTTTAAAGATACACGGTACCAGAAATTCCCATAATACAGTTAATTAATATATAGAGAGAAACATACCAATAAGTGAGACCTGGGTTGAGAGTGTGTGGAAAAGCTTCCATTTCTCCTAATTTTTCCCATCGTTACCTTGGTAGGAGTAGGAGTAGGAGTAGGAGTAGGAGTAGGAGTAGGAGTAGGAGTAGCAGTGTCATCACAGTCGAGGGAGGAGGGAAAGATAAATCTACCCCCACTAACTTCCTTTTCCCCCCCTTAAGTTTAAGGCCCCAAAAACCTTTGTGCAGTTGTTTGTTGTTGTCTCTGTGAGTAGTCCATCTGCAACTATGAAAATAGTCTACACTGAACCTGAATGAAGATGAGAATTAATAGTTTGGTTGGGGGAGGGTGTTTTTATGAGGAGCCTGGGAGGTAGTTGTAAGCACTTGGGGTTGGAGATGGCGGTGCAAGATCTAGGCTTGCCGGGTTGTTCCTCCCACTGGAATGGAACTAAAGCAGTAGCAGAGGTATGGAGTGGTGGTGTTGCCATCCCTGTCCCTGATGCCTTCAATGGATGTCTTGAGGGAGTTGAGAAAAGGGAAACCTCATGCCTCCACTCTCTCTCTGTCTCGAATTCGATTTTAGCAGCAGTAATAAAATTGCAGAATTAAAGGAATGAAATTACCCAATTAGGAGTGAATAAATTGGCATAGAAAATATAAGAAACCCGGAAGCAGAAAGCCAGGCTGAGTCGCAGACAATGTCGCTCTCTTTAAGGTATTTCATGGCTCTACCTCCAATTTGTACTGCTAGATGAAAGCCTCGCCACCCCAGGATAAAACAGCCTCAAAATACGAACTGGTAGCACAAATCAGATTCATTTAACGAACACCCATTCTGTAATATATATTGCTCGATTCTAATATAATTAATCTGAACAGGCGAGATAAATTATCCTTGGAGATTTTTTTTCTCAAGAACTGCGAAGAATAAAATTTCGAAACTGTACAATGAGGGGAGAACTGTGTTCAGAACTGTTATGAAAAACGGAGGTTGAATACCTCTTTTATGGGGTAACTAAAAAAGACGTTGGTAAAAAACGTCAAGGGAAAAATCTAGAAAGAAGTGGGCAACTGGGTTGAAAAATTCAACTCAGAATTAATCACGTTTTAATTTTTGGAATTAAAAAAACCCGTTAAAAATAATTTTTAAAACCTAAAAAATAATTCTGTATTTGTCCAAAAAATTATTTCTTAGTGAGCCCAAGCCCTAGGACCCAGGACTCGGACCCGGACACGGGCACGGGCCTGGACGAACGGACGACAGCGGCAGCACACACGTGTGACTTGACCCATTGGGTCTGCCCCACATACCCACAAAATATTGAATGCCCAAAGGGCTGAACCTTTAGTCTAAAAAAGAGTATATTAACTCTAATCAAATTTTATAACCCACCTATGTGGGACAAAATGGCAGAAGCTGTTGGGAACCAAAGACTCAAAGTTTATTTTCTTTTCACGCTTTTGCACTACATCCATAAAGCTGTTCCAATAATCCCCCACATACAAAATTTGAAAACATTTTATCGAGCAATAATTCATATAATTGTGCATAAGCAAAGGTGTCTTTCGACTTGAACCTTTACGTAGTAAAGATGATTCAAAATATACTAGAGTAAACATAGTTTTGAACTCTATCTCTGACAACATCCCACACACAACCCTACTTGGGTGTAGTTCTAATACCCAACACTTTATGACCATGTGCTTCTATCCCAATATAGTGTACGCTCTAGGAATTTGCCCAGAATATCCATAGGAAGCGGCCACACTTCCACACTCACTTAGGTGAGTCTATCAAGAATACTCCTGTAGCTAGGTACCCTACTCAAAATAGAGCTATAAACCTCATTAAGAGTTATAATAACTCATGCTTTACTCGCTTCAGGATATCATGCTCCATAGGGATAGAATCGGAGTAATACCCCGTTTTATATTAATTAATAATAGCATGATTCAACCCATATCACTTGTGACTTGTGATTATCCTTTGAACATATTTCTTGGGATATCCAGTCTATATATTGGGTTACCATCACAAAATGACTCATGTATCCAAGGGCTTTAGTCCCATCCCTTTCGAGGTGTTCCACACCTTCTTCCTAGCTAGTCTTTTCGTCAAAGGATCAGCTAAGTTCTGTTCAGACCGTATATGATCCACCCTCACAACACTTGTAGAAATAAATTCTCTAACAGTGCTATGTTTATGACGTATTTTTCGTCTCTTACCATTATAGTAATGATTATCAACTTTTACAATAGCCGCGGTATTATCACAATGAATCAAAACGGCTAGTATCGATCTTTCCCACAGTGGGATATCTGACAGGAGGTTTCTTAACCAATCTGCCTCTTCACTAGAAGTATCTAGCGCTATCATCTCAGACTCTATAGTGGATTGAGCCAAAATAGTTCGTTTCTTAGATTTTCAAGAAATTGCACCACAAGCGATGCTAAATATATATACAATAGTAGCTTTAGAATCATCATATAGGGTGTTCCAATTAGTATCACTAAATCCTTTAAGGACAGCGGGATGCTTAGCATAGTGTAATTCGAGGTTCATCGTCCTTTTAAGGTATCACATGACCCTTTCAATAGCATGCCAATGCTCCATACTAGGTCTACTGGTAAATCTACATAGTACTCCCACAACATAAGCTATGTCAGGTCTAGTGCAATCTGTAGCATAACGTAAGCTACCTATGATGCTTGCATAAGCATTTTGATTTACACTGTCGCCAGTGTTCTTAAAATAACTTTACACTAGGGTCAAATGGAGTACTAGCAGGTTTACAGTCAAAGTAATTGTATTTCTTTAGAACTTTCTCAATGTAATGAGGTCGAACCAAAGAAAGTCCCTTTTCTGACATAGTAATATTAATTCCTAATATTACACTAGCTTCACCCAAATCCTTCATATCAAAATTGACACACAATAATGATTTAACATTTTCTATGGCATGAATATTTGAACCAAATATAAGCAAGTCATCAACATAAAGACATATGATAGGGCAAATGTTCTCAACATATTTATAATAAATGCATTTGTCACTTTCATTAATTTTAAACCCATTAGAGATGACTAAGCTATCAAATTTATCATGCCATTGTTTAGGTGCCTGTTTGAGTCCAAAAAGAAATTTATCTAATTTACATACTTTATTTTCTTGACCGTGTACAATAAAACCTTTAGGTTGATCCATATAAATCTCTTCTTCTAATTCTCCATTTAAAAATGCAGTTTTAACATCCATTTGGTGTACAATTAAATCATTTAAGGCAGCTATAGCAAAAAGTACACGTATAGACGTTATTGTAGTCACGGGTGAAAATGTATAAAAAAAGTCTACGTTCTCTCTTTTTCTAAAACATTTGACAACAAGACGTGCCTTATATTTTTCAACAGTGCCATCACGTTTTAATTTCTTTTTAAGAATCCAGTTACACCCAATTGTTTTACACCTAGGACGAAGGTCCACTAAAAGCCAAGTTTTATTTGTTTTCAAAGAATCCATTTCATCATTAATAGCCTCTTGCCATAAATCGGCATCTAAAGACGATAAAGCTTCTTGAATAGTGTTAGGATCCTCCTCTAAGGTGTAAGCATAATAGTCGGGGCCAAAATCTTTTTCCACACGAGCCTTTTTACTTTTTCAAATTTCTAAAATGGATTCATTATTTTCTTTATTTTTATTTAAAGAGATATTAGTAGATGACACGCCCCCACTATTTCTCAATTTAAAAGGAAATTTATCTTCATAAAAATCGGCGTCATTTGATTCAATAATTACTTTATTTTTCAAGTCATAAAAACGATATGCTTTGCTATTAATAGCATAGCCTATGAAAACGCACTCATATGCTCTACTCGCCAATTTAGACCTCTTAGGGTCGGGTATACGTACATATGTTAAGCACCCCCACGTTCTAAAGTATGACACGTTGGGCTTAATATTTTTCCAAATTTCATAAGGAGATATTTTTATTTTAGTCTTAGGAATTCTATTAAGTACGTGACACACCGTTAAATTATTTCACCCCACCAATGTGAGGCAACCCTTGAATTTAATAAAATAGCAATAACTAATTCAGTTAATGTCCTATTTTTTCTTTTGGCTTTACCGTTCATTTCAGACGAATAAGGGGTAGTTTTTTCCTAAATAATACCGTGGGTTTTATAAAATTCAATAAATGGTGCATAATTATATTCGGTGCCTCTATCACTACGTAACCTTTTAATTTTCTGATTAAATTGATTTTCAATTTCATTTAAGAAAATTTTAAACATGTCAAACGCTTCACTTTTATTTTTCATTAAATAGACAAATGAATAATCAGAACAATCATCACTAAAAGTTATAAAATAATATTTTCCATTTCTAGTTGTGACACCATCCAATTCACAAATATCTGAACGAATTAAATCAAGTGGTTCAGATTATCTAAAAACAGATTTATGTGGTGTCTTAGTGATTTTTGCTTGACTACACCATTCACATTTTTCAAAATCATTTAATGACAATTCTGGAATTAATCCTAAAGTGCTCATACTTTTAATAAGTCGTTTATTAACATGACAAAGCCTAGCATGCCAAACATTAAATGAACAAGCAATATAAGCAGATGGGGAAATTTTATTAGCATCAACATTAAACTTAAACATCCCATCAGTGGCATAACCCTTACCTACAAAAATTCTATTTTTGGTCAAAGTAAATAAATCAGCACCAATAGTTTGAGTGAAGCCAACTTTATTGAGAAGATAACCCGAAATCAATTTTTTTCTTATCTCAGGAGTGTGAAGAACATCTTTAAGGATCACGGTTTTTCCCGAAGTGAACTTAAATTCCACATTTCCAGTACCAGCAACCTCAGTGGAGTGAGAATCACCCAACAACACCTTACTATCTGCAACCTTAGAATAAGTCTTAAATAAAGTGCGGTCATGACAGATATGTCCAGTAGCACCAGTATCCACCCACCACCCTTCGGCACCACTAACCATGTTGATTTCAGTAATCATTGCACATAGGTCCTCTTCGGTCAAATTCGCTTGTGTGGGTGGCACATTGCGACATTTGCGAGCCATATGGCCAGGCTTGCCACACTTGAAATAGAGAAACTGTCCCGAGTTGCTAGACTGTCCATTTTCAGGATTCTTATTCTTATTCTGAGTCTGAGTTTAATTTTTAAAATTCTGGTTGTGGCTCTTTTTCTGAAATTTCATATTTTTTTCGTTTGCCTTTAAAACAACTGGAGTGTGGTTCTTTTTCTGATTTTTATTATTAGACACAATAAGAATTTCATCGTTGTAGTCTTGTTTTCGGGATTCCTCCTCAATTCTCAATTTAGTAATGATTGACTCTAGGAAAAAAAATTTAGACTTATGCCTCAAAATATTTTTAAACTCTGTGAACAGTGGAGGCAATTTATCAATAATTACAGCCACCTGAAATTGCTCATCTAAATCCATGCCCTCGAAAATAATTTCATGGGCAATCATTTGGAAATCATGGGTTTAAGCAACAACAAATTATCATCCGTCATTTAAAATTTCAAATAAAGACTGACGGCATATTTTTTAGCACCCGCCTCCTCCGTGTCATATTTTTTAAAAAGTGCATCCCAAACTTCTTTTGCAGTTTTATAATTGGCATAATAGTCATAAAGTTCGTCACTTAGAGCATTCAAAATATAGTTCTTGGACAAAAAATTATTTTCCTCCCAAGTTCTAATAGTTTTGCTTTCCTCAACAGTAGGTGGATTATTTACCACGGGTTTGTCAAATTGAACACATGATGTGACCTTTTTTGTAGTTAAATAAAATAACAGTTTTTTGCTACAATGTTTAAAATATTGGCCTTTATATTTGAAAGGTTTGTTTAGGTTGAATGAGTTAATTTCGTCCATGGCAGAATTTCAGAGCACCTTAAAATTGTTGTATCAGCAGTAATAAAATTGAAGAATTAAAGGAGCGACACAGAAAATATAAGAAATCCAGAAGCAGAAAGCCAAGCTGAGTCGCGGACAATGTCGCGCTCTTTAAGGTGTTTCGCGGCTCTGCCTCTAATTTGTGCTGACAGATAAAAGCCTCGCCACCCCCAGGATAAAACAACCCCAAAATACGAACTGGTAGCACATACTAGATTCGTTCAACGAACGCCCATTTGTAATATATATTACTCGATTCTAATATAATTAATCTGAACAGGAGAGATTAATTATTCTTGGAGATTTTTTTTTCAAGAACTGCGAAGAATAAAATTTCGGAACTATCCAATGATGGGAGAACTGTGTTCAAAACTGTTATAAAAAACGGAGGTTGAATACCTCTTTTATGGGGTAACCAAAAAAGACGTTGGTAAAAAACGTGGAGAGAAAAATCTGGAAAGTAGTGGGCAACTGGGTTGAAAAATTCAACTCAGAATTAATCACGTTTTAATTTTCGGAATTAAAAAAAACCGTTAAAAATAATTTTTAAAGCCCAAAAAACAATTCTGTATTTGTCCCAAAATTATTTCTTAGTGAGCCCAAGCCCAAGACCCAGGACCCGGACACGGGCCAGACCGGACGGCGGCGGCGCACGCGTGACTTGGCCCATTGGGTCTGCCTCACATACCCATAAAACATTGAATGCCCAAAGGGCTGAACCTTTAGTCTAAAAAAGAGTATATTAAATCAAGTCAAATTGTATAACCCACCGATGTGGGACAAAACAACTGAAGTTGTTGGGAACCAATTACTCAAAGTTCACTTTCTTTTTAAGGTTTTGCACTACAGCTGTAAAGCTGTTCCAACAGATTCCATCTCTCTCTTACCAACACAGACTTGTGTTTTAGACCAACAATAACTCGATAAGAACTTCCAACAAACGACGTAAATGGTTTAAAGCATATTTTGCAAAATACATATACAAATACAAGTTTGCCACCAAATCACGCTAAATTCAAATGATGCCCCAAATACCTAAATCTTATTTTTAAGGAAACATCTAATCTAATATCTAATATCTAATCTATATAACTATATAATATTATAGACCCAAATCCTCTGAGGATGACACGTGGCAGTAATAAATGCTATAATGACCCAAATCCTTTGAGGATGGCACGTGGCAATAATAAATGCTATAGTGAATAATATGGGATGTGAACTCATTAGACACGTATTTCTTTCTCTCACTTATTAAAAACACAGGACTTTACTTTTCCTCTACGTTGGTTAATGGTTGTCTTTTGAGTTTTCAAAGGTATTAAATGACTTCCTCATTCCCAAAAGTCAGACCTTTCATGCATCTCTTCTTAATTACACCTTCGTATAGTTAATTCACTAAATGTAAGCAGTCAAGATTCGTAGAAAGAGCCATTCCACTTCTGTTTCTGTAACTGTTCATTTCTTCTTTCCCATTGTTTCTTGATATTCCCAAAAGAAATGAGCAAAAAACTCAAGAAAAATCTATATTGTACAGTCCTCATTTCAAATGCCCATCTCTCACTCTCTCTCTAAAACACAACCACATGTCTCTCTCTAAAAATCACACTATTACCCAATCTGATTCTGCCCAGTAAAGTCCGAAGCTGGGTAACGGCGGTGGCAGGAGAGGTAATTGACATGGAGCGACAGGCGGTGGTTCAGCTACTAAAATTGGGTTGTGGTTTTGGAGAGAGATTTCTTCAGATTCAGCTTAGCCTTGGGCATAATCTCTTAAAGCTACGCCTGTGTTTTTTAAGGCGACAGGTAACCTTTTTTTTTCAATGATAACTTTTAAAAAAATGATAAATGGAGTTTAATTGTGAGTGTTTTTTTCCCAATAATCCCACTACAGCTCAATTTTCCGTGATTTGAGTTTGAGGCAGTTTACTCAATGCCTCGACCTATTATGCTAAGAAAAAGTTACAGGGCTTCTACATTATATGCTTTTAATTGAAGGTGAAATGAGCCAAGGTTTGACATATTCTTTGTAGTGCTTTGGCGTGATGGATTGTTAATTTAGTATTCTAATTTTTTTGGGGGGTGCGGGAGGTGTATACTTAGAGATGGACCATTATTTTATATTCTTCTGTTTGGCAACTCATTTTATGCTCTTTTTTTTTTTTTATTTCCAATGCTATGTCAAATAACGATGGAGAATGATGGATGTCAGATTTTAGTCTCTTCTGGAGCATATAAAGCTGTAAGTCTCTTATTTGAATGATCCACATCATTTCTTTTCTTTTCTTTTCATTCATTTTTTAATTGTTTTCTTTTACAACTGATGTTGATACTTTTTTTTACATAAATCGAAACATAGCCATCGACGCAAGCAAACAACACAAGACAGATAAAAAAAATTGAATTATGCAAAATTTGCAAGAAACTCCTTATTAAATCACTTTTTTTTTGCAACACAAGTCAATTTTTGCAAAAAAATTGAATTATGCAAAAAAATTTGCAACACAAGTCACGCATCGCGTGCCTTCATGCTAGCAACTAAATATCTCTATATACTCTAAAATGTAAAACAAGACATTTATAAGCATTTAAGACTCCTCCTCATTGAGAGTGTCCACGTGGCACTCTATATCTCCTTTAAGATTCATGAACAGTACAACCGTCCCTTCATTTACCCATTTTCACACCCTTTAATTTTTCACGTCATTTCCTCTTCCTCCTCTATTTATTGCGTTTATCTTTCTTTAAAAAGATATTACAGATTCGCCTCTTTCATCTTACAATCTAAAACGGAAGACAAGAGTAAATTCAAGCCCCCTTCCCCATTACCCATTCAGTTTCTACACGTTCGGCTTCCAAGGTTTTTCCTGCGCCGATTCCATTCGATGCTTCCTCTTTTTCAATAACGGTATGCCTCTCTCTCTCTCTCTCTCTCTCTCTCTCTCTCTCTCCTCTTCTTTTTGGATTTTATTTTTGTGCACTGATTTTATTTTGGATCGGTGTATACCATCAACGTCTAGAACGGGTGATACAATTTCACTGCCTAATACTATTGTATTCACTTTTGTTTTTGTTTTTCCTTCATTCTACAGGCAGATGCAAGAAGTTCTTCACTCTCTCTCCCGATAACTTTTTTACATTTTGCCTTGCGATTTAGTTTTTTCCCTCTATATCTCAATTTTTCCTCAACTTTTTTCTATTTCCTGTTGTTGTTTGTGATTTGGTTTTGCAGGTCAAAGGTTTCAACCGGTGATTTTATTTTTTTCTTATTCAGGATTTGGAAAGTATTATAACGGTGAGTTTTGTTGGGGATTTATTTCATATTTAATCTTTTTGGGCCTTTTGTTTTGTATTTTTCTATTTTATAGTAATTTTACTATTAATTCTTGAACTTGGAAGAGAGTTCATAACAAAGAGAGATGGAATGAACAGGGTCTTCGGGTAAAAGAGAGAGAGGCGGTAAGATGGGTTTTGTTGGCTTTTTTGTTGTTCGACAGATAAACAATTTTGTTTTGGAAACTGTTTTTCTGTTTTGGGTAGGTTATATTTTAATTTTTTTTAGTTCCTACTTACCTATCTTGAAATTTGTTATTTTCATTCTTGAAATTCTTCGTCTCTTCTTCAACGAAATTAATTGTTGAAATGTTTAAAAGCTTCTAGACCATGATAATATAAGCTAATCGCATTATAGTTTGGTCATGGGTTTCTGTTTTAGTTTTTTGTATTTTGTACAACTGTGGCCTATGAAGGAACTTTATGGAGTTTTGTCTTGAAGCTCTGGTTTGAAATGCAGCCAACTGGTTTTATTTGATGAGGGAGAGTTGGGTGATGGGTGAGAACAAGTGGGTGTATCTAGGTATGTGTATGTGGATAGAGTAAAATGGAAGAGTCAGGGTTGGTGGTACAAGTCGAGAGAGAGAAAGAAGGTTTACGCGGGTTTATTTTTGTGAGTTCATATGGGTTTTACAAGTGAGTAAACCGGGTTGGATTCTGTTTGGTTGAGAAGAGATAACTGGGTATATCTTTGGATAGATGTTGGGTTATCGACAAGGGAGAAATATTTTTGTCTCTGACGAGTGAAATCGGCATGAGGCATGTGTGGGGCTGAACCAGACACGCTTGGGAGGCAGCCTCGGGAAATGGCACCGGGACAGGGACGAATGTAGCACATTCTTTGTGAGGAGAACGACTCCTGTGCCGGAGCCCAAATGTGGGACTCCCGTGCTGGATTTTTTTAAAAATAAAAATAATAAGTTTTTTTTTTTGTATGGATTATAAACATTTGTGGGCATCCCTGTAAAAAAATCAACTAAAAATGATATTTTTTGGTATTTTAATATATATATATATATATATATATATATATATATATACATTTTTTATTTAAAAAAAATCTCGCACGGGAGTTTTGCATAGGGATCCGTCACAAGAGCCCCTCTCTTTGTGAGAGGACACATTTTTCATAAGCCTTTTTTTTTCAAATTTACTTATAAAAACATTGATCTTTTTTTTTTGTTAATGGGTGATGAAAATCTCATGAAGCTTTAATTTTTGTACTATGCAGTGGGAGTTTGTTTTAGCGAAGGAATTTTGATGTACTATCAAAGAAACTTTAAAGTTGTTTGTATTCATGTCTTTTTTGTGATCTATGCAGTGAGAGAAAGAAGGAATTTTTGTACTATGCAGTGGGAGTTTGTTTCAGCGAAAGAATTTTCATAGGACCGTTTGTTTTGGCATGCTTTCTTACTATGGTCGAAACTCTACTGACTTTCACTTATGGATCACAAATGGTTTAGTTTAAAAGTGGAGAAGGTACGGAAAAAATTATATGTGAAAATTTTATACTTTTTCATATATAATTATTTGATAACATTAATTTTTTCACATTACAAAAGTGAGATATTTGATAGAATTAATCGTAAAAGTGACAAATATAAACAAATATAATTTTTCAAATATATAAATAATGTTTTATAACAAAATAACAATTCTTAAAATAACATAGTTATTAAGAAAATAGTTGAATGCCTATGTTAAGTCCACTAAATTAATATTTTCATTTTTATAAGGGTTAGTCTATATTATTATGTGAATTTTTTATTTTGGGTGTTTATTTTATATATTTCTTATGTGATATTCAATAAAATCTCTGAAGGGAATTAAAGCATGCAATGAAACCTCTTTTTTCTGGTGTTTGAGTTTTTGATTGGAATTTATATTCATTTATTTTTCTCCTTGAGAGGCTTTCGTAGAATTTAGGTGATGTTGAGTTGTAAATGTTAATTTGTATGTATGAATATATATTTAGATTCACAATAAAATTCATTTCTCTAATCCTTTTTGGCTTATTTTAGGTTATTGTTTCAATAACAATGCAAAAATTAAAATTGTGCGTGATGTTAGGTAGATCTTGCTGCAACTTGCTAGGTCTCTGAGAATAGTATGGTTCGCGCATCGCGCGGGTTTATACCTAGTAATATTAATGTCTCTAAACTAAGTTATGCTACGTGTCCGGGAGTAATATAATTCATTAAAGATATGAAGCCTCCAATATGCCTTTATCTGAATGAGTCTAAAACCGATGTATTTCAAGAATGTTGTCTTCATCTCTCAACATAGAATTAAAGTGAGTGTTGCTCTTTCCAACTTCTCTTTTATCTCCCCTAAAGTTATTTTTTGCAATACAATTATAAACCCTTCATTCCATCTAACCCCAATCCCTTCAGTTACCGAAGACTCTCCATATCTCCTCTAGGTCTGTTTTCTCCATCTCTCTAAAATCATTCTACGGCCATTTCTTTTTCATTACTTGATTTCATTTTTAGGGCTTTTTTGACAAAAAAAAAACATATAACAGTTTTTGGTGAGGCCGACAAGTCAGGTACACTGTTCGGTGTGGATCATATTCCTGAGTTAGTAGAGGGATAAGGGAGTTCAGATGGTTATTTTTACATGCGTGGAGGAAGCCAACTGGGTGTATGGTTTTCACAGCAAAGAGGGATGGCATGAGCTGGGTTTTCGGTAAAAGAGAGAGAGAGGCGGTAAGATTGGGTTTTTCGTTCCTGCTTGAAATTTTTCTGCTCTTCTTCAGTGAGATTAATTGTGAATTTTCAAATGTTGTTATGTTGTTTTTGGAGTATAATTAACTTGTATAATGTTGTTGTTAGTGTTTGATAAATGTGTATATATAATTAATTTATTTCTTCCTGTAAATTTATATGTTCTCTCCGTGATACTATTATTTCCAGCATCACAAAATTTTGAAATAATTTATCATGGATTATATTTTTTTGCCCACATTATGGTTGTATAATGAGAATCTAAATATAATTTTGGTGAGGATTGACACGTAGGCGAGCATTGAATATTGTTTTAATGAGAAGCTCTTTTAAAGAGGCATCAAGGGCAATGGCCATCATCTCAAATGTGATTTATTCTCACCTCTTTATTTCTCCTCATTTAGTCGCCTCTCACCTCTTTAGTTTCTCCATCAATGCCTCACCTCTGTAGCTTCTCCCTCAACTCTCCAGTTTCTTCATCGACGCCTCTCACCTCTTAATTTCTCCTTACCTCTCTAGCTTCATTATGGATCTGAACGGTTATCTCGGTACATTACGTAACTTTTAATCAGTAGGATCATTTCTCACACCTTTATCTCCTCCTAAACTAGCAAGATATCGCATCCATCTTTTTAACTCTATTATGTTTTACAAGTTGTGTATGTAATTTGCATTAAATATAGTGTTTTTGTTAAATTGCCATTCATTTTCATGCGTCAAATTTTTTTCGTGACATTTAAAAAAGTTTTGATACTTTTTCAAGGTAAATACCATGTTTTTTTGTTGTTTCATTTGTCTTCAACAATCCAATAAATTTTTCTAAGATGATTTAAATTGTGCACATTAACCATTTGATAAAATGTTTATATGGACGATTGAAATTATGACATTGCATATGCACTGCTGGTTGATAAGCCACTAAAAATAGTTGTATAGAGAGAAGGGATGCATAAATGGATGTTGTAGGTAACTGACAGTGGTAGGCATTATCTCTATGTCTTCCAAAGTTCATCTTCCTAACTATTTAATTTCTTATGATTTTTTTTTATTTTTTATTTTGCTATTCTGGCTATTGATTAACTTCACTTTATCCGAAATTTTTACGTCCTCTTTAAACAAATCACGGACATCCTTATTCACATTATTCGGAAACGTCAAAATATATTAACATTACCATCCAAGTATGTCACTGCATGCATAGAGTTATCAACATGGGATGTCCATGAAAAAGGCTTGTCAATTGCAGTGACTGATTAACTCGTGAAAACAAAAGGTGTTGCAGCATAATGTTATATGGAATTGAACTCAACTATGATGCAAGTAATATTTTGTTACACTATGTGATAATCTATGGATTTTTTTAAATCATTCTCTTTGATCTTGAAGATTATATTATTGTACTCTGCATAAAATGAACTAAGCTTTTATGCTTTTTAATTTTTTCAATGTTTACATTTGTAGTTTTGTTGAGTTAGTGTGTTGTTTCCCAAAATGATGTTGTTGCCAATATCAAGGAAGTGAAATAATATCTATGGTTCAGGTAATACCCCTACTTAAATTTGATAAAATCCTTACCTATTTCTTCTATGTATATCTTGCATCAATCTTCCCAAATGACCAATAGGATTCAATAGGGTTTGTTTGGCAAAATATCCTTAGTTTAAGACTCCTATATCCGTTATAATTTCATTAGCTTCGTTATTAATGTTGGTTGTATGATTCATTGTTTTGGGTTTCTTATGTTGAAGATAGTAACTATTAACTGCTTCATTCTCTGTTATAAGTTTATTACCTCTGGCAACGTTATCTTTTAAATTATCCATGCTTTACTCCCCCCCAAAGATGGTCCCCAAATGTGTGCTTTTTCGGTTAAAAATATATATTTTTACTTCACTATGTTTAGGGGCGTGTATGTTTTATTTTGTGGTGTAAAGCTGACTAATTTCTTTTATTTCTTCATTGTTTTTATTTAGTGGTTTTTCCATAAATTGTATGAAGAAAGATTTGAATGAAATTAACTACTGAAATATATTGTATGTAGGGATTCTATGATCCACATGGAGTAAAAGTCGAAGATTTCATTAGTTAATTGTGCTATCCATCGATAATCATTATCATATTTTGTGTATATTTCCTTCTTAAGTTTATTTTGCCCATATATTTCTGGGCTTTATGTTTGATGCAATTCCTAATAGAAAATTCCAGTTGGTCTTTGAAATGTTATGATTAATTTGTATAGATTAAGGAATTTTATATGACAAGTCTGCTATATTTTAAAGGAATTGCATAGAGTTATTA
This sequence comes from Sambucus nigra, assembly GCA_949130495.1. Taxonomy (NCBI): domain Eukaryota; kingdom Viridiplantae; phylum Streptophyta; class Magnoliopsida; order Dipsacales; family Adoxaceae; genus Sambucus; species Sambucus nigra. The sequence goes on along the minus strand of OX422223.1, from coordinate 259,296,049 downwards.
ACAGGGTAATCATTGACATGTATTTTGATTTGTTCAAATATATTTGTGTTGTTCTTTGTGTTCATGTAAATATGTATACTGATTTCTATTTTGAATCAGTGGCTTTTTGCCCTTCCATCCATTTTTCGATCTAAAGTGATTCAGAAGTATGTTTTTTTTTGTTTAAATGCAGTGACCAAAGATCACTAAACCTCATACTTCCTTATTCAAGGGGACTCATGGTTCTTTTCCATGTGAAACAGGTTAGAATCTCACTCATTTAAGTAGAGTTGTTATCATTACTTTAGTAAATCGATAAAAACACTAAGAAAACATAAAGGACCATTTAGTTAATTTACCCTATATTATAAAATTATCACAGATAGCATTACCAAAGATGAAAAACATCATTGAACGCTATTTAATTACTTGGCATTCAGCAGCATGTTATGAATGTAGGGAGGATTTGAGGAAGCAGTTTGAAGAGAAGGTTCCTAATAAAATATCTCGCTCTATTGTAAGTTTCATACTTTGTCGTTTTTCCACATAAGTAATTGTGATTTCGATTTTTTTTTTTTTTTTTTTTTTAGAAACTGTATATTTTTTTAATTGACCAAGTCCATAAAGCTGGTACAAATGGAAAATGATGTCAAAGGCATATGTTGGGAGTAAATGGCCAAATCCATTTACTAATTAGGTATTACGTCTAGCAAGATATGGAGACTGTTTTTTATGCACTTTTCCGTATTTGAATCATTTTAGTCTATCAATATTTGTATCTTTGTTAGAATTTTAATATCTATGTTTTTTTTGGGAACTTCTATGTAAACCCACTTCGATTATAATTGCCCATTAGACCACAAATCTGATAGCAATAATAGTGGACTTTAACGTATTATAGTGATAGTGAAAATTGGTTCTTATTCCTGATCATACAACTTTCGAATTTGATATGATTTTTTTGATTATTTTTAATTTGATTTTATAATTATCAATATTTTTTTATACATTTAAATGCAAAGTTTAGGTCATTTCTATAATAGCCCCACGCCCATCTCGAATGCTATGAAATAACTTAATTTTGTACATACCCAACACTACTATTACTACTATATTTATTCTTTATTGTTTACTCATATAGCTCTCCACTGTCTTTGTCTCTCTGTACACATATATAATGTCAATATTTGGCTTCAAAGATGTGTACACATATATAATGTCAATATTTGGCTTCAAAGATGTGCAGTTGACTGCACACAGATGTTATCTTCTGTTACAAATTTGAAATGTATGGATATAATACATAATCACACAATGACATGTTTAGGGATGAATTGCATTATATTGGAGATGCTAATTATGACAAATTAACACCCAATTGCAAATCCTAAAAAATAAAACACGTTATTTTTCGTCTTTCAATATAGCTAAAAGGAATTGCTCATATGGATTCCATAAATCCAATTCATGTCAATTATATTAATTTTTTTCTTCCCTCGAAAGAGTTGTTGAATGTAGGTATTGTGTTAATTTTTAAATCTAGATACATATAAATAGTTTATAAAATTGGGGAATATTTTGATTAACGATGGATAGGAGGTTGTGAATTTGTTTTTGGTTATAGGATATTGATAGCAGTAGTACATTGAAGTTGGAGTTTAGAGATGATATCAGATAGGGAGAGAGATGGCAGAAAGCGATCTGGAGGGCATATATGGAGTGTGAACGAGCTGGAATGTATGGCCTAACAGTAAGGTGAAAGTGTGGGTCTGAGGCTGAGAGTACATGATCGGATAGTTTTCTTTGTTAGCTGCCACTTTGCAGCACATTTGGAAGTCGTCAATCGTCGTAATGCTGATTTTGATGACATTTATCGAACAATGCTCTTCATTTGATCATTTAACCTCCTCAATAATGCTTCTGGTATCTGTTTTTGTTTTTCTCTCTTGCTTTCCATACATATTTATTTAAGCGACTTTTTTCTCCTGGCTTCCCATGGATCCTTTCTATAGCAGCTGGTGTTGAAAAGGGGTGGTCCTTGTGCGTGTGTTTCAAATCAAACCAATTTTCACCAAAAATTGTCCAACTTTTAATTATCACCAAATCAAGTTGTGAAAACCCAATTTTTACTTTAAACCAATTTTATCTTGATTAACCCTAAACACGCATCTAGTGATTAACGCAAGTAAAGTAAAGTAAAGAATACTCACAACGCCGGATGTACGGGGAAAAACCCAAGACAGGAAAACAATCTCGGGCGGTCCAAGCCAGACAATCACTATGAACAAAGGTTTTACAAAGACAGATTAGCCTTACTTAATGACTCGATCCCCACGGGTCTTGACGCTCCTTCTGATCTTCTACCGTTCTTCAATAGTGCCCACGCAGAAATTTCGTCTTCCACGATACCTGCCCACAACACACGCGTCCACGTATGTCTCGGTGTCCACCGATTGACTTTGATACGTCTACGATGTCGAACAAGAAGTTCTCTTTTTTTCACCGCAAAACCTTGATGTTCAATGGTAGAACAAACTTTCTTGGTGCAGCAAGATCAAATGAACATATAATAATGATAACTTGGATCTTTGCAAACTCTAAGGATGTGTTTAAGCTTTGAAACCTTAGAAAAACATGTACAAACACGTCTCTGGATCGTAAACTGTTTTTCCAGAATGCACACTATTTAATTCTGACGAAAACACGCTTTAAGTAGGAACTCAGCATCGCCTCGAAAATTGTGTCGCTCGAACGAGATTGACACGTCGTTCGCGCGACATGAGCATCTCGCTCGAACGAGCTCTTCTGTCGTTTGAACGACGCCGCGTGTCAGTTTGACTTTTTGACTTTTTCTTTAAAACGTCTCTTCCAAAAGAGATTCAATTAAGTCAAACTCTATTTCGAGCTTATCAGAATAAAACGTAGTTTAAAACGTTTAAAACACTTTTAAAACATTTGAAAATATTTTTTCTTATAAAATTACATCCTTATCTTTTATAAAAACAATTCCGAGCACCATTAATTATACGCATTCATACCTGTGTGATCTCGGAATGCAATTAACTTGAAGACGAATAAACTTGCACTAATTAAATTTCGACATGATTAATTCTTGGAAGCTTTGCCGCAACGTCTTCAATTTCTTCAATACGTCGTAGACCAAGTGGGATCGTGACAAAATAAAATCTCCCTATGACATATTACAAACACAGTTTTCTTCACGGAATTAAGTCAAAACAATACAGGGACTCAATTGAAAATTTATGTCCTTACAAATCTCCCCATTTGACTATTCCGGGACAAAACTAAATTAGTGAAATGCGTCTAAATCCCATCCCATAAACTCACAGGACACAGACTAGTATATGTAGCGTCGGCAAGCATGAACTGTCTGAATGTGATGTAGACTTGAAATCTTGAATCGTTGAAGCATACCTACACACATGAAACAGACAAACAAATACCCAGTGAAGTATGGAGGAACAAATGAAACCAATATATATATCCAAATGATACTAATTTGACCATAGATACCAATATGAATAAATTCTGAAAAATCTGAAAAATCATTTGTTAAACAATTGAGCAACAAAATGATATCAATGTGTACTTTATGTAATAAAAAACATGCTCAACAACAAATCTCAACAAATCTCCCCCCTACATCACATACATCTCTCCCCCTTTTTGTCTCGAAAAAATAATCTGGTGAAAAGATAAACCAATAAACAAGTATCTAGCATGAGAATACATCAATTAAAAATCGCTAGATAATCATGAAACAATCAGCTAAATATGATCAAGTAATGACAAATCAGTAGCTAGTAAACCAAGGAATCACACAAATAATATATAGCAATCTAATCAGGTGATAAACGAAATCATATGCAAATTATCAAAATGAGATAGTAAATCCTGCATATAAAACAGTCCGTCTAGAAAACTTCCAGTAGTACCAAAAAATATACCATAATAACCAGGGCGCTGCAAACCAGAACGAAGCCCAAAAACCCAGACTGTCATTCGAACGAGCCAGGGACGTCGCTCAAACGAGATGAGGACGTCGCTTGAACGAGACTTCGTGCGACATGGAGATGTCGCTCAAACGACTTCTCGCGACATGCCAAAATTTTCCAGTTTCCCAGAAATATCTTATATTTTTGCCCAGTGAAAAGAATTCTAGAAAAATCATAGTGGAAGGGCTTGACAGCAGGAAAATAGTGCTAAAACAGTAAGCTTTTAACACAAAACGCAAAAACACATAAAAACTAACAATGTGAGTTACATGCGAACATGGTACCGATGTGCTCAAATATGGACATGGAATATATGAGCGTGAAACTACAACAAATGAGTCACAATTCCAACACATCGAAAAGATCAAGAAGCTCTAATTGATAGCAATAAATCATCAAACTTTATCATAGCCATATGACAATTAAAGTGCGAGCTTAATGAACTAAACATACTACATGCACACAAATCCAGATTTTTGACGATTCTACAAACAATAGCGTCAAATTGTAATGTTTCAACATTAGGATTAGTTGTGCAAACCCGTTTAATTTTCTCCAACCAAGCTCCTTCATAAACATATTTTTTCAAGTTCTTTTGATGTTTCTAGCATTCTCAACTTAGGAAAAATCTTATTGGCCATTTTTCTTAGCATATTGCCTTTTCTTTTGGGCTATTTTAAACGGTGACTTTCACGACGAGTTAATTTTGAACTCTCGCATCCCTTTCCTGTGAATCACTCATAATTTTTTTTACCAATTCAAATCCTCACGGTAAACGGTTCTTACATGCACACTTCTCCATAAGTCTACTTACGCATAGATGACAAGATTGAGATAAGAATGCCTCACCAAATTCAAATATGCAAGAGAAGTCAAACATCCATATAAACTCGTGCATGTGTGCAATGTTGGCATATATACAAAGTCGAATCAAAATGCATATCAACTTCGAAACAACCCCATATAAACAATGGTTAAGATCATTCTAAGCATCGATAATAATGACCAAATGTCCTAGCCACATGGATAATGAAACGATGGGGGGGTGCAAGCACACCAATATGCCACATCAAACATGTAAACTCAAAAACAAAAATCGAAAATCTTTTTGGCTTTTCAAACATATTTTGACTCAAATAAAAGCAAAATCTTTATGGTTTTTCAAAATTTTTCTCAAAAAAAAAATCTTTTTGTATTTTTCAATAGGACTCAAACAAATGAAAAACTATAATACAAAATGATTCACAAGTCATTATACTAGCAATGGATATATCATTAAGCAAACTAGCATATGACAAACAAGACAACACTATCATTCTTTAGATTTAGCATGAGAAGAATCAAGTGCACCCAAACGAGAATCATGAAGATTTATTCCTAAAGCCACTAAATTCGATTTCCTAACCCAAGTAAGTGTAAATCGATGCATGGGGGTTTGGGGAACCGGGGCAACTTTATTCCTAAACTTCCTAACAGCTTATCTAAGGTCGTAACAATAACGACTAAGGTGACCTTTGCTACCACAAAACGTGCAAGTGTAGCGATGGTGGGAATGATTACCTATATGTGGACCTTTTCTAACCTTCCTAGTGTTTCTCACACGTGCGGGGGGAATGGGAACAACTCTCTCATCCAAACTTATACCTCCTCTATCTCCCTTAATTTGGACGGTGCCTAGGATCTTATCTAACTTCTCCGACCTAGCCTCCAAATCAAACTTAACTCTAGACGAGTCTCTCAATCTCTTCTCCAACTCATGAATCCTAGACTCGAGCAAACGCCTAGACTCCTCAAACGCTAAAATCTCATTTTTCAAAGACTCCATCAAACCACGGAGATTATCTCTCTCACCCTCGACATACTCTAATTTCTCCCTAAGAGTCTTCTCTCGTGCCCTAAGATCCTCAATCAAACTATCATTATTTTCTATGACACGTTCATTCAACTTAGCTTGCAATTTTGCATTTGCCTTTTTCACTTTCACAGTCTCGGCATACAACTCATTAAATGCAACTTGCAACTCTTTCACATCTATCTCCTCTTCGTCATTCTCTTCTCCCTCACTAACATGGGATTCACTCAAAACCTCATCGGAAGTGTCATTCACATGAGAATCGTCGTCGCTCACATGACATGCCATAAACGCAACAAAGTTATGATCAATGGGGGAACTCTCTCCCTCTTCCGGATCACTATCACTTAAGGTGGCACTATAAACAATGGGTTGCTTGCCCTTTTTCTTAAGTCTAGTGGGACACTCCTTAACTTTGTGACCGTACCCCTCACACCCAAAACACTTATTCGACTCATCTCTCTTAGGCCTCTCAAACTTATCCTTAGAGGTGGGATCAACTTTGTTGTTCTTGAATTTTTCAAGTTTCTTGGCATCTTTCGATTGCTTTTGAAACTTAATAAATTTTTTAAATTTCTTTGCCAACAAAGCAACATCCTCAAAATCGAAATCGGAATCGGAATCGAAATTCGAAACATTAATTTCCTCCTCCCGGGTTTTCAAAGCAATACCCTTTTCTTTCTTAGACACTTGCTTGGAGGTAATCATGTCGATTTCATAGGTTTGTAAGTCACCTACAATCTCTTCTAGTTTCGTCGACTCTAACTTTCCCAAGGAGTTTAAAATAGTAACTTTCGCATCAAACCTACTAGGCAACGACCTAAGGATTTTCTTAATGACACGATTATCAAGAATTTTCTCACCTAGCTTAAACGACGAGTTGACAATATTGGACAACCTAGCATAAAACTCATCAAAAGTCTCACTCTCTAACATCCTAATGGTCTCAAACTGTGTAGTGAGATTTTGAAGTTTTGACGCCCTAACCGTGCTAGTGCCCTCGTGAGTGAGTGCCAAAATATCCAAAGCCTCTTTTGATGTTTCACAAGTCATAATTCTATTATATTCTTTCAGTGTGACATGTGAAGAAATAACGTGCAAACCCTTAGAATTATATTGTGAAAGTCTATGTTCAGTTTCGGTCCATGACTCGACAGGCTTTAAATTAGTGACCTCACCTATAACAGTGACAGGGGGTGACCAACCTTTCTCGACAACTAGCCACACACGCTCATCAATAGATTTTAATGCACTTTTCATTCTCATCTTCCAATAAGTGTAATTAGTGCCATAAAAATTGGGAGTTCGAGAAAATTCGTTATATCCAAAATTCATCTTTGAAAACACATGGGATCACAAAACAAATGAATTATGTTTTCTAGCTCTAATACCAATTTGAGAAGGGGTTGTCCTTGTGCGTGGGTTTCAAATCAAACCAATTTTCACCAAAAATTGTCCAACTTTTAATTAGCACCAAACCAAGTTGTGAAAAATCAATTTTTACTTTAAACCAATTTTATCTTGATTAATCCTAAATATGCATCTAATGATTAATGCAAGTAAAGTAACGAATACTCACAACGTCGGATGTACGAGGAAAAAGCTCAAGACGGAAAACAATCTCGGACGACCCAAACTAAACAATCACTATGAACAAAGGTTTTACAAAGACAGATTAGCCTTACTCAATGACTAGATCCTCACGGGTCTTGACGCTCCTTCTGATCTTCTACTGTTCTTCAATAGTGCCCACGCGGAAATTTCATCTTCCACGATACCTGTCCACAACACACGCATCCACGTATGTCTCGGTCTCCACCGAATGCTTTTGATATGTCTACGATGTCGAACAAGAAGTCCTTCTCTTTTCTTCACCGCAAAACCTTGATGTTCAATTGTAGAACAAACCTTCTTGGTGCAACAAGATCACATAAACATATAATAATGATAACTCGGATCTTTGCAAACTCTAAGAATGTGTTTAAGCTTTGAAACCTTAGAAAAATATGTGCAAACACGTCTCTGGATCGTAAACTATTTTTTCAGAATGCACACTATTTAATTCTGACGAAAACACGCTTTAATTAGGAACTCAGCGTCGCCTCGAAAATTGTGTCGCTCGAACGAGATTGACACGTCGTTCGCGCGACATGAGCATCTCGCTCGAACGAGCTCTTCTGTCGTTTGAACGACGCCGCATGTCAGTTTGACTTTTTGACTTTTTCTTTAAAACGTCTCTTCCAAAAGATATTCAATTAAGTCAAACTCTATTTCGAGCTTATCAGAATAAAACGTAGTTTAAAACGTTTAAAACACTTTTAAAACATTTAAAAATATTTTTTCTTATAAAATTACATCCTTATCTTTTATAAAAACAATTCCGAGCACCATTAATTATACGCATTCATACCTGTGTGATCTCGGAATGCAATTAACTTGAAGACGAATAAACTTGCACTAATTAAACTTCGACATGATTAATTCTTTGAAGCTTTGCCGCAAAGTCTTCAATTTCTTCAATACGTCATAGACCAAGTGGGATTGTGACAAAATAAAATCTTTATATGACATATTACAAACACAGTTTTGTTTACGGAATTAAGTCAAAACAGTACAGGGACTCAATTGGAAATTTATATCCTTACAGGTGTCTCCTCTGCTGCTCAAATGCTTTGAGGTTAAAATGTATGTAGATTTTTATCGTTAATACCTAAGTCAATAATCTCTGTTCCTCTCTCTCTCTCTCTCTCTCTCTCTCTATATATATATATATATATATATATATATATATATATATATATATATATATATAGATATAATAATAATAATAATAATAATAATAATAATAATAATGCTCTTGTGCGGACTAGTCCGCATTTTAAGAGTGTGCGGACCGGATATGTGTCACCTAACGGTGCGCTTAGAAATTATCGGCTAAATTATAGGCACACTCTCTCTCTTTTCTGGGCTCACCGTCAGGTGACACATGTCCGGTCCGCATTCTTAAAATGGGGACTAGTTCGTACAAGAGTAGGACTATATATATATATATATATATATATATATATATATATATATATATATATGAACACCCATCCAAATAAGTAGGGTCGATAGTTCAGCATTTAGGCCGTAACATTTAGCAACAAAAAAATCTTTAACCCAATAAGTGCTCTCCGAACCAAGCTAGATAGTCTGCTATCACTAGGCTCACCAACCAACATGGACTTTGATTCTTATTATTCCTTCTGGATATAAAATAAGGATTGTTTCTAGCCATGAGTTCCCTTATGACATAAGCGCTTATGATATGTGTCATTGTCACTATGCTTAACACATGAAATTCGATGCATCCACCGCCAGATAAGCATCCCACTCAATCCCTTTGGTCAAATAGTGGAAGCAACAATCCCTTGCCTTTCTGATAATGGCTATTCAGCATAAATCTTGCTACCATCTTCGAAGCTTCAGACATCTTTGGATTGTGGGCATAGTGGAACCCTTAGTAATAAAAATTTCACTAGAGACAAAGACAGGGCGAGACTACTTTACCTATGACATAAGGCGAGACCTACTTACACTCAGACCCAAGCACAGATCAATGAGCGCAAGAATGAATGCACTTGTCTGTGCTCTTTCTGGTCAAGAAATCGATCGACCTCCTTCACATACCTTTAAAAAAGCATATCGGATCGAGTGCCCGCTGTGGTCTTTCTTGCTGAGTCAAGCTCTCCATTTAGATATATAAATTCTCAAGCTTTTAAGATGTCAGTTATTGGATTTGGTCTTCCTCGTCTGACTGACCAATCGCACATACTACCATTACAATATCTTACTCGATTGATCTCGATGCTCTCATTCCATGCTATGTCAAAAAGGTGAATATCAGTATACGGAAATGATATCCCCTAATGGACTCCTATGGGTAGCCAATTTCCTAAGATTTGTCAATATCAAGACATTATGGAATACAACCAAGTTCCCTACGATAACCCCAGAGGGATGAAACCACTCCACCCTTTATTTCTCAATGAAAGATTGATAGGGTCTAGGAGCATAACTAAGGATTTAAGGCTGTCAATCGTACCAATGAAACTACATCTCTATCCTGGAGAAGGGTGGCTGAAGCTGAATATATAAGAAATTTATTGTTTACTTGTAGAGACATGAGCATTCAAAGTTCTCTATCTATCTATCTATCTATCTAAGAAATTTATTGTTTACTTGTAGAGAGCATTCAAATTTCTCTACCAACCATGGCACCAAGATTGAAGTTGTGACTATTTCTTTTTATGTAGGACGAAGTCTATTCTTGTTACATGTATAGACTTTTAGCTCATTGTTACTAAATTTTAATTCAAACTGAAGTTGAAATATTCAAATGTATTTTAATTATGATGTTTTTTTCCCTATTATTCTCACATAATAGTATATCGTAGTTCCTTTTGATGCGCAGACCTACAAAAATCATAGTTCCTTATAATGCACAAACCTACAAAAAAGCCTGAGCATCGCGAGGGGCTAAGACCTAGTGGTGATAGTCTTAAATCTCTAAAAAAATGACTATAACAAGCTAAACACAAATTTCTCTTTAAATATATTAACTAATGTATCTACATATTTTCTAATTTTTATTTGTCTCTACAATCAAAATATATGCCTATATTATTACAACAGTGTCATTAATTCAAAATTAATAGGGGAAAAAACTTACTTTGAGTGATTGGATTTAATTATATTGCAACGTACGAACATTTTTCCAAGTATCCTTTTTTTTCCTATGAGAAGGTATCTACATAGTTTTACAAAGGCGGAAATTAAGAAGAAAAAAAATAATTTATTTATTAATCCAATGTCTTGAAGTAACTATATACCCATTATTTATGTTTTGGTGTTATAGATCTATCTTAGATGTACTTGTATAAAAGTATAACCACATAGTAAACGGGGTTCGCGTTAATTAATAAAAAAATTGGTGTCCTTAAGATAATTAAAAAAATTGTGTGTCCATAGCGTAAATAAACGAAAAGTTGAGGGCACTATCAACAAACCCCTATATTTATTAATCTAAATTTAGAGAAATGTTTCTCAAGTATTTCGATTTGAGCATAAGTCGTGCGGACAACGTCTCACATATCGCCTCAACATTCTTTTATCATTTTTAATTTATTTGGGTATATATATATATATATATGATATGATATGATATGATATGATATTGAGGGAATAAAATATGTGTCTTGTTATCATATTACATGTCTTATACGTGAGTAAGTTATGCGATGTTTATATATAGTTGGGAGATGAGTAAGTTTCAAAAAACTTAAGAGAGGGCAACGATTTAATCAAAGGTCACATTTGCAAGAGGAAACTGAAAGTACTCATGTGAGAGAGGTAGTGGAAAAAGAGAAATATAAATGATACGAGATAGCGATGGAAGATACAAAGGAGGAAACCTAGGAAGTTTATAAATATTATTATAAGCACATAGGATTCGTCTTAAAGTAAGTTCAGGATAGTACATGTAAAAGCCATTAATGGTTCATCCGTCAGCTTTGGCTTTAGTGCGAAATAATTATGTGTTTATTAATAGATACATTTAATATGAGAGTTTTTGGTATTGCAGGATTTTTATCATTGGACATGGCTTTAGAGGACTATAAAGGCCTGAAATTTATCTTAATGTCATGTTAAGTTGGGCCCCAGCATTGGGTAACCCTGGGTAACCCTCTGGGATAAGTTATGAAAACATAAGGTTATTGTTTTGGGTTTATTAATGGACTATATGTTTGGCCCATAGAGGTCTTGCGAAATCAAATATTAATTAATATCATTAATTTATTTAATTATCATGACATTGGAGAGAGCCAAAACCCTAGTTCCAGAGGCAAGGAATTGGTAACAAGGGATTTCATCAAGGAAAGTCAATGAGGAATCCAGGCAAGAAACACCTAGCTTTTCTTGCTTTATTAACTATAAATTATTTATGATTAATTACTGATTATGAACCTTACTTAGGTTAGCATCATGATTATGGTTAATTCTAATGGGGAATTAGTTTAATACTTTAATTCTTGTTTGAATATGTTAATCTTTTAGAGAAATTTGATGAATAAATGATTCACATCATTATACTATGAATTATAGCATAATGATTTATATATGAACCTAATTGAAGACCATGACGTTATTAAGGAATAATCATTGATGGATTCCTTTTAATGAACTTATGGTGTTGAATATTCTTATGATCTTTTCAACCCTTTTTGGATGCTTCATCAAAGCATGTCGTGATGTGTATTTAGTTTAATTTAAAAAAAGTACCATCCAATATTTATCTCCCCCTTTTTGGGCCAAAATTTCACTCTCTGCTAAAACTCCCGCTATTCCAAAAAAGAAAACACTTCAATTCCTCTTGGTAAAAAAATACAATCGAGCCACTCCTACTCCCACTCCAAAATTTGTCGCCCGAAATCTCCCACTCCAGATTACCTACACACTCCCTCCGTCGACATACATCTCTCTCCGGCGACCAACGTCTCCTTCCTAAAACCCCCCTCCGACGACATCCCCTAAAACCCTTGGTTTGAAAACCCACCGACTGCTCTTACAATAGTCACCCACCATTTGCTCCTAAACCCCCTCTACCGGCGACCAAAAAAGTCCCCATCCATCGTTGTTTTTGCCGTCGACCAAAGATAAAATGGAATAAAGGTATTCATCTACATAAAAGTGATTTGATTCTTAGAAATGTTCAGTTATGAATATGTATTCTGAGTATTTATGTTTTAATTTCATTAATTCTAAGAAATGATACGATTCTTTGAAATGTTTCGACCAAAGCTCCCGAATTAATTCTTGTTTCAATTTCATTCGTTCTTACTGTTACTCAAAGTTGTCTTTTTTAAAATATGTATTCGCTCAAATTTTGATGCACATGTATTTACTGAATTGAATATGTATATTTCACTTTTGAGTTGGTTATAATCAATGCCACAGGGTTACAATTTTTGTTTATATTTCACCCATTCTTTAAATATTGTGTTTTGAGGTTTTAATACGCGCTACTGTATTTTTTTTCATATTTGATGTGTTACTGGTATTTTGTTATTTATATGTAATTTTTAAGTTTAATTAATTGAAGAGATTGAATGATGGTGTTTTTTAGGTTTTAATATGTGCTGTGTGATTTTTCACATCTGAATATGTGTGGTAGGCTCATACATAGAGTTCTTTTATAATTTAAGGGTAATTTTAGGCTAACACAACATTTTCGACATTTTTGCACAATTGCAAGAGGATTACTTCCCGTCTCATAGGTAGAATTGTACCATACACACACATTATAATTCTTCTCCATTATATTCGATTTAAGTCTTTTCATATGCTTATCAACAATGTCAAATTGTTTTTATCCCGTCTAACTGTGCATTTGGTTGATCTTGTTCTACCCCTTTGCATTCTTCCACACTGACAGTTGGGTCAGCCGCAATCCTCATGACATCTAATACTTTGTTAAAAGTGTCCTGACTCGTAAACTTAGTTTCTAGCAGCGGGTAATGGCTATTTATAATATGTTTAGTTAATTTAATGTTGTCAATATTTATAATATGTCCACTTAATTTAAATTTTGTTATCAACTCCTACTAAAAAACGTGTAAGGGAGCCTACGGTACGAAAATGGATTGAGAAAGTTGTACGGCGATATGGGAAGCTAAAACTTGATGTCCCACTGAGTGATGGAGCGCCCATCATTACACTAAAACATGCCAATGGTCACAGTTTTGGCTCCTGACTAACCCAATGGGTCATGATCGTGACCATTTTCAGGATGACAAAGCCACAGTCAGGATCCAAAACCATTACCCATAAGGGTTAGTCATGAGCCAAAATGGGTCACGATCTTAACCCGTGACCACCCTGTCACTATGGGCACAGTCCACGATCGTGACCAATACTGTAATCAATTAAAAATATGACATTGGTGGTCATGGTCTAAAACCGTGACCCTAGTGTGACATTTTTAATTGGTTACATTAGTGGTCACAGTCCAAAACTGTGATCACTAAAGTGAGAATTTTAATTATAAAATATTTGGTCACGGTCTAAAATCTTAACCAAATATATATGTTTTTAATGGTCACCTATAAGTCACGATTTAGGACCGTGACCACTAATGTGATTAAATTAAAAAATTATATTTGATCACGGTAAATTAAAAAATATAAATTTTTATTTTTATTTTTTTGCATTCCAAAAAAAATTGTACATTTTTCAAACCTGTTTACATTTACAAAAATAAATATTTAGCCAATAGGCCATTCATAAATCAAAATATAATAATACAACACAAAGTAACTAACGCATGCTTGCGTGCATATATAACAAAATACTACGTATGCTTGCATGAATATGTATAACACAATTAAAATACAACGAATGCTTACGTGAATATATTCCAAATGTTCTTTCTTTAACTAGGCTTGAAAATAAAACTTCAAAATGTTTAAAATGGTAAGTAACAAAGGACTTGATCCAAAAAGAACTTTGGAACGTTTACGTATAAAATTTCACGTATTTTGTAAGATGAACAAGGTTGGGGTCTAACCCATAATTTCATTATAAAATCGAATAAAATGAAGAAATTTTCAAAAAAATATTCATCAAGTTTGAACAACATATATATATATATAGGGAGGGAGAGAGAGAGAGACTCACCTACATCATGATGTACACATCACACCAAGTTTTAGGCCCAACAAAACTTTTTTTTCTAAATTCTTTATTTTTCTCTTGAAATTAACCTTCCAATAAATCCATATTCAAAAAATTAGGTCAAAATATATTTTTTAACTATTTTAAAAAAATCAACAAAAACTACTGGTGTAGGCCCTTATAAATATGGTATTTTGAGCAGTTTCTTGTGAATTTTTTAAAAATAGCAACAAAATGTATTTTAACGTATTTTTTTGAAGATGAGTTTATTGGAATTCAATAAAAAAAATAAAAATATAAAAAAAAGTTTTTTAGGGGGCGCATTCATACACTGAATCGCGCGTGCACGCGCACACACACACACATTGAATCGCACACACAAATGAATCATACATAATTAAACAAATGGAGAGATAGAGGGGCCAAAAATGCACCTTGTTTTGAGAGAGAGAGAGAGAGGTCGAAAATTTATGTGTTAAAATCATCGATCGAGAGAGAGAGAGAGAGAGTAAGGGTGAAATGAAATGGAGAGAGTTTTATTTTGTATACCCAAAATGGGGTCACGGTCCAAAACCACGACCCCTTTTATGACCCATTAAAGAGTTAAAATTGGTCACGATGCTAGATCTTGACCCCGTTGGTGACCAATTGAAGATCTAGGGATGGTCACAGTTCTAAACTGGTTCCGAAGTAACGTGACAATTATAATAAGGCTTGGGGGTTACGGTTTCAAACCGTGACCAAGGTAACAAGATAATTTTATATAGGGTTTGGGGGCCACAGTTCCAAACCGAGACCAAGGTTCACTCTACATAGTCACGGGGGGTCATGGTTTTAGACACTGACCACCATTATGATCAAAAGGGCAGGAAACTTGGAACCATAATGGGTCACGGGTGGGTTACGATTTTGGATCGTGACCCCTTTGGTCATGGCTCCTAACCATGACCATCCCCTGTATGTGGTCACCCTAAACTTGGGTCACGTAGATGGTCACATTAATTATCTAGGGGTCACGATTTTGTACCGTGACTACCTGGTCACAGTTCGGGACCATGACCCATTTACTGTGACCATTTTATATTTTTGGTGTAGTGAATGGGAATACATGCACCTATTTTTGCACAACAACTTGGCTTAGATATCCAAAATGTCAAACAATTTTAAAATGTTTCTCGTTGGGATGACACCGATCCCTCAATAAAGGTGTTAATAGTTTAGTGAGTCCGAATATTTTTCAATATAATTATAAATTCATTTAATATAATGTTTATATAATATCTATTAAGGATCAATACTACTATTACAAGATAAGTTTGATATCGAGGATTATGATGATGACAATGGTGCTAGATTTTCCATTAGTAAGAAGTGTCAGGGCAGATACTTTGATTAAAAGAGCAAGATGTGTGCACATTATTTATAGTTGGTGGAGGATGGAGTTGATCCTAAAAGCAAATCATATCTAGGTGTTTAGCCAAGTGATTGAGATTGCATGATTGATGTCATTTGGGTTGATAAGGCTTTCTTGGTAACCATTACTATTTATGATTAATAACCTTCAACATGTTTTTACATTTTTCTTCAATGTGAATATCCTTAATACCATCACAATATTTGCTAATTATGATTAATATAACCTTTTTTATTAATATTTTAATGGCCGGTCTGACCAAAATAAAAAAAACACGTGCAAATTTGCCTTGGAACCATGCGTGTGATCACAATCATTTGTAGCCGCGATGTCAATCATGGTGATGTATTTATTAATTTGTAAATGATTATATAACTATCAACTTGATTTTACCCCTAGTAAAGTTTATTTCAATTTAATACTTTAATACATTCTTTTTAATTTTTGTGTCACAATAATATTCTCGACATTATGCATATTGAATGTGTTGCACATGCATCATCAACTAATATGATTATATTCTTACATACATTAATTTTGAATTCAGGAGCATGAAGCCATAAAGAAACCCGACATCATGGAATTCCTCAAGACGTCTCATTGGAGTAAGAGAAAGGATGATTGGATAAATGATAAGTGCAAGGAGACACATATATGTTCTAGTTATTTGCCCCTTTTATCATTTTTTGTTATTTTTTACCTTATATATATATATATATATATATATATATATATATATATAGGGAAATGATCAAGTGAGGTCTCAGTTTGAGGACCCTGAATGAGGACAATTTTTTTAAAATAGTAAAAAAATATTTTTGGGTTGATTTTTTTTATGATTTTTAAACATTTCAATAGGACCATGAAAAAATAATCAACTCAACATGAATTTTTTTGTTATTTTAAAAAAATCGGTCAAACTTTGTCAGTTTTTAAGTTGATTTTAAGTTGTTAAAAAATGACAAAGTTTGACCGATTTTTTTAAAATAGTAAAAAAATTTATTTTGAGTTGATTTTTTTATATGGCCCTACAGAAATGTCTAAAAACTATATAAAAATATTAGCTCAAAAATATTTTTTGTACTATTTTATCAAAATTGGTTCGCGCCAGCGGTATGCAAACAGAGGTCCTCATGAGATCCGCTTTCACACACACATATATATATATATATATATATATATATATATTTTTTTTTTTTTCCTTTTTTACTTTTTCTGAAAAATGGTAGAATGAGTTTCTAGAACTAGATGGGAGATTGAAGGAGCCCAATTTAGTTCATACGTCACGGGAGGAGATAGCCATTGAGATTCCTAGGAAGAAGTTGAGATATATTTGAGAGGATTTGGTGTTAGGCCCAAGACCTCTCACACTTCAACAGTTATAGCGTAGTATTGATCTCAAAATAAAGAGATGAGAAAAATTAGGGATAAGATATCATCACTTAAAGAATTGAACGACGCTCAGGATAGAAGATTTGAGCACTTGATGCTATTATTGGAGAAAATGGGACACTTTCAAGATGTCAAGGTGGTGGGAGTTCATCGCGTGGCTCTCAAGATGTAAATGAAATTTGGTACTCCCAAACTTTCTTCTTTTTTGAGAGAATTTAAAAAATTGCAGCATTAGAAAAATAGTGAATTGCCCTGAAATGGCGTCAAACAGTTTCTAAGCGTAAAACAACTTGGTTTATGAGCTTATTTGTGTTAAATCGGTGAAAGAGATTTGCTGGTGTTTTAGTTTTGGAATTTTTTGTTGTTGAGTTTTTTTAAATGTTAAAACAGGTTGGATTTTATGAATAAAGAAATGAAACTTTGTCGAAATTTTCTGAAATTATTAAGTAATCTAATTTGATTAACTCCACTATATATGAATTTGAAAATTGGGTGTTAGTGAATGAAAATATAAAATGACTATAAAACATAATGGAAATAGGCACAAACACCTCATACATGAAAATCCCTAGACTTAGGCTTAAAAACATGTCGTTAAAGGGCGAAACTCCAAAATGACCATCAAATGGCTCGAAAAGAGGCGTTAACACCTCGTTCAGGACTAATGTAACTCTTAGGAAACTGACCATGTCCTCGCGGGACTCCCCATTTGACCATATAATGATAATCTACAAATCCCTAGACATAGGGCTTAAAACATAATGTTGAAATGCGAAAACCCAAGACAACCATCAAACGATTGAAAAGAGGCGCGAACACCTCATACAAGATCAATGTAACTCGCAGGAACTAACCGTGTCCTCACGGGGCTCCCAGTTTGAGAAGGAGATGATAATTTATAAATCTTTAGGCTTAGGCTTAAAAACATGATGTTAAAGGGACAAAAACCTAAAACAACCATCAGAAAAAGGAGCACACACCTTATACGGGACCAATGTAACTTGGAGGAACTGATCGTGTCCTCACAGGACTTTCGGTTTGAAAATATGATGATAGTTTGAAAATCTATAGACTTAGGTTTTAAAAATATGCCGTTAAAGGGCAAAAATCCAAAACAACCACTAAACGTCCTAAAAAGGGGCACATAAATCTCCCACGAGACTAATTTCACTTATAGCAACTGATTGTGTCCTCACGGGACTCTCGATTTTTGAATATGAAGAAAATGTACAAATACCTAGACTTAAGCTTAAAAACATGATGTTAAAGGACGAAAAAATAAAACATCCACTAAATGACCCGGAAAAAGCAGCAAACACCTCATACATGATCAATGTAACTCGTAATAACTGATCATGTCCGCACGAAACTCTTGGTTTGAAAATATTACGATAATTTGTAAATCTCTATACTTAGTCTTAAAAACATGTTGTTAAAAGGTGAAAACCCAAAACAATCACCAAATAGCTCGAAAAGAAGTACATACACCTCATACGGGACTAATGTAACTTATAGGAACTAACCGTGTCCTCACATAACTCTTGGTTTGCCAATGTGATGAAAATTGTAAATACGTATACTTAAGCTTGTAACCATTCCGTTAAAGGGAAAAAACCTAAAACATTTATCAAACAGCCCGAAAAGAGACGAAAACTTAGTATGGGACCAATAAAACTCGTAGGAACTGATTGTATCATCCTCACGGGACTCTCGATTTCAGAATATAATAATTTGCAAATCAATGGACTTAGGCGTAAAATATGCCGTTGAAGAGAAAAAATCCAAAATAGCCACCAAATGGCCAGGATAGAGTTGCAAACACCTCGTTCGGGATCAATGTAACTTGTAGGAACTAACTGTGTCCTCACAGGACTGCGGGTTTGAGAATATGATGATAATTTTAAAATTTCTAAACTTAGGCTTAAGAACATGTCATTAAAGGACAAAAATCCAAAACAATCACCAAACGACATGAAAGAGGCACAAACACCTCGTACGGAACCAATGTAACTCGTAGAAACAACCAATGTGTCCCCACGGGGCAACCAGTTTGAAATATGACAATAATTTATAAATCCCTAAACTTAGGCTTAAAATAGGACGATAAAGGACAAAAACTCAAAATAGCCACCAAACGGTCCAAAAAGAAGCACGCACACTTTGTACGGGACCAGTGTAACTCGTTGGAACTGACCCTGTCCTCACAAGAACTGGTTTGTGAATATGAAAAACATTGTAAATACCTAAAATTAGGCATAAAATATGACATTAAAGGGAGAAAACAAAAAACAACCATCAAACGATTCGAAAAGAGACACAGACACCTCACATGGGACAAGTGTAATTCATAGGAAGTGATCGTGTTTTCACGGGACACACGGTTTGAGAATATGATGATAATTTACAAATCTCTAGATTTAGGCTTAAAAACATGATATTAAAGGGAAAAACCCAAAATAACCATCAAACGGCTTGGAGAGAGGTACAAATACTCCGTTCGGGACTCATAAGAACTAACAGTTTCCTCGCGAAACTCTCAGTTTGAGAATATGACGTTAATTTGCAAGTCTTTGTACTTATGTTTAAAAATATATCGTTAAAGGGCAAAAACCCAAAACAACCACCAAATGTCCCCCAAAAGGGCATATAAACCTCGTAAGGGACTAATGTAACTTATAGAAACTCACCGTGTCTTCACGAGATTCCCGCTTTGTGAATATGACAAAAATTACTTAGAGTTAGGCTTAAAAACATGACATTGAAGGACGAAATCACAAAACATCCATGAAACGACCCTAAAAGAGGTGCAAACACCTCGTATGAGAAAATATAACACGTAAGAATTGACCATGTCCACATGAGACTCTTGGTTTGAGAAAATGATGCTAATTTGCTAATCCATAAACTAGGCTTAAAAATATGCCATTAAAAGGCGAAACCCAAAAAGGGGGATGAACATCTCTCACGGGACTAATGTAACTCATAGGAACTAACAATATCCTCATGGGACTTCCGATTTGTGAATTTGATGAACATTTGCAAACACCTAGACTTAGGTTTGAAATCATGCCGTTAAAGGGAGAACACTCGAAATAACCATCAAATGGCCCCAAAAGATGGGCAAACACCTTGTAAGAGACCAATATAACTCATAGCAACTAACTGTGCCCTCACGAAACTCTCGATTTGAGAATATGTGGATAATTTAAAAATCTCTAGACTTAGGCTTAAAATATGCCATTAAAAGGTGAAAACCCAAAACAACCACCAAACGGCCCAAAAGGGGCACGAGCACTTTGTACGGGACTAATGTAACTTATTGGACTCACAGTTTGTAAATTTGATACAAATTTGCAAATACCTAGACTTAGGCTTAAAAAAATACCGTTAAGGAAAACCCCAAACAATCATCAAACGACTCGAAAAGAGGCACATAAACCTTGTTCGGGACCAATGTAATTCGTAGGAACTGATCGTGTCCTCACGGGACTTACAGTTTGACAATATGATGTTAATTTGTAAATCTTCAGACTCACTCTTAAAAAATGACGCTAAAGGGAGAAAGCCCCGAAAAAGGTTCAAACACCGTATGGGACCAATGTAACTTGTAGGAACTGACTGTTTCCTCATGGGACTCTTGGTAATATGATGATAATTTACAAATCTCTAGACACAAGGTTAAAAACACATCGTCAAAGGGTGAAAGCCAAAAAGGACCACCAAACGGTCCACAAAAAGGGTCAGTATGATAATATCATGATAATTTGCAAAATCCTAAACTTAGTCTTAAAAACACAATGTTAAATGGTGAAAACTCAAAACAACCACCAAATGGAACGAAAAGAGGCGCGCACACTTCGTACGTGACCAATGTAACTCGTAAGAACTGATCGTGTCCTCATGGGACTCACGATTTTTGAATATGATGAAAATTTTCAAATACCTAGACTTAGGTTTAAAGCATGACGTTAAAGGTCGAACACCCAAAATAACTATCAAACAAACTAGAAAGGGGCGCAAAAATATCATACATAACCATTATAACTCGTAGAAACTGATCTTGTCCTCATGGGTCTCTCGATTTGAGAATATAACGATAATTTGCAAATCTCTAGACTTAGGCTTAAAATCATGTCGTTAAAGGTAGAAACCTTAAACAACCATCAAACGACCCAAAAAAGGCACAAACACATTGTTCGGGAATAATGTAACTCATAAGAATTGACCGTGTCCTCTAGAAACTCCTAGTTTGAGAATGTGTCGATAATTTACAAATAACTAGACTTAGGCTTAAAAACATGACGTTAAAGGGCGAAAATCCAAAATAGCCACCAAATGGCCCGAAAAGAGGCACATACACTTCGTTTGGGACCAATATAAGTCGTAGGAACCCACCATGTTCTCACGGGACTCCCGATTTATAGATATGACAAAAATTTACAAATACCTACACTTAGGCTTTAAAACATGAAGTTAATGGGCAAAACGCCAAAAAAACCATCAAACGACCCGAAAAAGGTGCAAACACCTCGTACGAGGCCAATGGTAACTCATAAGAACTGACCGCATCCTCACGGAACTCCCTGTTTGTGAATATGACAAAAATTTAAAAACACCTACACTTAGGCTTAAAAAATGATGTTAAAGGGCGAAAATAAAAAACAACCATCAAACAACCTGAAAAGGGGAGCAAACGCATCGTACGAGATGAATGTAACTCATCGGAACTGACTGTTTCCTCATGGGACACTCAGTTTGAGAATATGATGATAATTTACAAATATGTAGACTTAGGCTTAAAAAAATGACATTAATCAACCCGAAAAGAGGAACGAACACCTCGTACGATATCAATGTAACTCGTTAGAACTGACCGTGTCTTAACATGACTCTCGATTTATGCATAAGACAATAATTTGTAAATCTCTAGACTTAGGCTAAAAACATGACGTTAAGAGAAAACCAAAAACAACAATCAAACGATTCAAAAAAAGGAGTAAACACCTTAAATGAGACAAATATAACTTGTTGGAACTGATTGTTCATTATGGGACTCTCAATTTGAGAATATGATGATAATATACAAATCTCTAGACATAGGCTTACAAACATGCAGTTAAATATCGAAAATCCAAAACAACCATCAAACGACCTGAAAGGAGGCACATAAAGTTCGTTCGGGACCAATATAACTCATAGGACCTGACTGTGTCCTCGTGGGATTATCATTTTATGAATATGACGATAATATGCAAATACATAGACTTAGGCGTAAAAACATGTCGTTAAAGGGAGAAAACCCAAAACAACCATCAAACGGGCCGAAAAAGGTGCAAATACCTTATTCAGGAGCAATATAACTCGTAAGAATAGACCATGTCTCCACGGAACTTCGAGTTTGAGAATATGAAGATAATTTGCAAATATTAAGACACAGGCTTAAAACATGTCATTAAAGGGAGAAAACTAAAAATAGTCGCCAAACAACTCGAAAAGAGGCGCAAACACCTCGTAAGAGACTATGTAACTCCTAGGAACTGACAGTGTCCCCACAGGACATCCGGTTTGAGAATATGAAGATAATTTGCAAATCCTTAGATTTAGGCTTAAAAACATTATGTTAAAGGATGAAAACGCAAAACAATCACCAAATGTCCCAAAAACAGACACACACTTCGTACGTTTCTAATGTAACTCGTAGGATCTAACCATGTTTTCACGAGACAGTCGGCTTGAGAATATGACAAAAATTTACAAATATCTAGACTTAGTCTTAAAAACATGACATTAAAGGAAGAAAACCAAAAACAACCATCAAACGGCTCGAAAAGGGGCGTAAATACATCATACGAGACCAGTGTAACTCGTATGAACTGATCATGTCCTCACGAGATTCCCAGTTTGAGAATAGGAAGATAATTTGCATATCCCTAAGCTTAGGATTAAAACTATATCGTTAAACGTCGAAACCCTAAACAACCATTAAACGGCCCAAAAAGAAGCACAAACACCTTCAGGATCAATGTAACTCATAAGAGTTGACAGTGTCCTCACGGAACTCCCAATTTGAGAGTGTGATAATAATTTACAAATTTTTAGACTTAGGCTTAAAAACATGACGTTAAAAGGCAAAAAACCAAAATAGCCACCAAATGGCCCGAAAAGAGGCACATACACCTTGTTCGGATCAATGTATCTTGTAGGAACTAACCGTGTCCTCACAGGACTCTTGGTTTGTGAATATGATGAAAATTTACAAATACCTAGACTTAGGCTTTAAAACATGAACTTAAAGGTAAAAAACCCTAAAACAACCATTAAAAGGTTCTAAAAGATGAACAAACACCTTGTATGTGATCAATGTAACTCGTAGGAACTGATCGTGTCCTCACGGGACGCATGATTTGTGAATATGATGAACTTTACAAATAACTAGACTTAGGCTTAAAAATATGATGTTATAGGGTAAAGAGCCAAAACGACCATCAAATGGCCCAGAAAGGGGTGCAAACACATCCTACATGACTAAAGTAATGTAGGAACTGATCATGTTCTCAAGGGACTCCGGGTTTGAGAATATGACGATAATTCACAAATCCCTAAATTTAGGCTTAAAACCATGCGTTTAAAGTTCGAAACCTGAAATAACCACCACACAGCTCGAAACGAGGCCCAACCACCTTGTTTGCTAATAACTTAACTCGTAAGAACTAATTGTGTCCTCAAGGAACTCCCAGTTTGAGAATATGACGATAACTCGCAAATCCCTAGACTTAGTCTGAAAACTTGACGTTAAAGGGCAAAAACCCAAAATGACCACTAAATAGACTCAAAAGAGGCACACACACCTCGTTCAGGACAAATGCAACTTATAGGAACTGACCGTATCCTCACAGGACTCCCGATTTGAGAATATGATGATAGTTTGTATATCTCTGGACTTAGTCTTAAAAACAAGACGTTAAAAGGAGAAAAACCCAAAATATCCATTAAATGGCCCAAAAAAAGGCGTAAACACCTCGTACAGGACTAATGTAACTCGTAGGAACTGATCGTGTCCTTGTGGGATTCTCGATTTGAGAATATAAAGATAATTTGCAAATCTCCGTAATTAGGTTTAAAAACATGTCGTTAAAGGGTGAAAACCCAAGATAGTCGCCAAACATCCCGAAAAGGGGTACATAAATCTTGCACGGGACTAATGTAACTTATAAGAGCTGATTGTGTCATCACAAGACTCCCATTTTGTGAATATGATGAAAATTTACTTAGGCTAAAAAATATGATGTTAAAATGCAACAACACAAAACATCTATCAAACGATCGAAAAAGGAGCACAACACCTCGTACGGGATCAATATAACTCGTAGGAATTGACCGTATCCACATGAGACTCCGATTTGAGAATATGAAGATAATTTGTAAATCCCTAGAGTTTAAAAATATGCCGTTAAAGGGCGAAAACCCAAAATAGCCATCAAACACCCTGAAAAGGGGCACATAAATCTTACATGGGACTAATGTAACTTATAAGAGCTGATTGTGTCCTCACGGGACTCCCAGTTTGTGAATATGACAAAATTTTGAAAATAGCTAGATTTAGGCTTAAAAACATGACATTAAAGGGCGAAAACACAAAACATCCATCAAATAGCCCGAAAATAAGTGCAAACACCTCGTATGGGACCAATATAACTCGTAAGAACTGACCATGTCCACACAGGACTCTCAGTTTGAGAATATGAGGATAATTTGTAAATCCCTAGAGTTAGGTTTAAAAACATATCGTTAAATGGCGAATATTCAAAACAACTACCAAATGGCTCGAAAAGGGGCACAACACCTTACACGGGACTCATGTAACTCATAGGGACTGACCGTATCCTCAGAGGAATCTTGGTTTGTGTATATGATGATAATTTTCAAATCTTTATACTCAGGCTTAAAAACATGCCGTAAAAATGCAAAAATCCAAAATCGCCCCCGAACGGCTTGAAAAGAGGCATATAAACCTCGTTAAGGGAACTATGTACTCGTAGGAATTGATCGTGTCCTAACGAAACTCCCGATTTGTGAATATGATAAAAATTGGCAAATATCTAAACTTAGGTTTAAAAACATGTCGTTAAAGGGAGAAAACCCAAAACAACTACCAAACATCCTAAAAAGGGGCACGAATACCTCGTAAGAGACTATTATAACTTATAGAAACTAACCGTGTACTCAGAGGACTCCCAGTTTATAAATATGATGAAGATTTTCAAATACCGTAGGCTTAGGCTTGAAACAGTTCCTTTAAAAGGAGACAATTCAAAACAACCATCAAGCAGTCCGAAAAGACATGAACACTTTGTACGGGACCAATGTAACTTGTAGGAACTGACCATGTTTCACAAGATACTCAGTCTGAGAATATGATGATAATTTAAAAATTCTTAGACTTAGGCTTAAAAATATAATGTTAAAAGGTGAAAACCTAAAACAACCATCAAATGGCTTGAAAAGAGGCACAAACACCTTGTACGGGACCAATATAACTCGTAGAAACTAACAGTGTCCTCATGGGACTATTGATTTGAGAATATGACGATAATTTTTAAATTTTCAGACTTAGGCTTAAAGACATGCCGTCAAAGGGTGAAAAACAAAAACAACCACCAAATGTCCCGAAAAAAGGCACATAAACCTTGTTCGGGATCAATGTAACTCATAGGAACTGATTGTGCCATTTCGGGACTCTCGATTTGTTAATACGAAGAAAACTTGCAAATCTCTAGATTTTGGCTTAAAAATATGTCGTTAAAGGGAAAAAACCAAAAACAACCATCAAATTTCCCGGAAAGAGGCGCAAAAACATCATTCGACACCAATGTAGCTTTTAGGAACTGACTGTGTGAAGGTTTTCAAGTTTGAAAATATGATGATAATTTAAAAATCTATAGACTTAGGCTTAAAAACATATCGTTAAAGGGTAAAAACACAAAACAACCATCAAATTCCCCGAAAGATGCACAAACACCTTGTATGAACCAATGTAACTCTAAGGAACTGACTGGGACCCCACGAGACACCCGATTTGAAAATATGATGATAATTTGAAAATTCCTATACTTAGGCTTAAAAACATGTCGTTAAGGGGATTAAACCCAAAACAACTACCAAATGTCCCGAAAAGGGAAACAAACATCTCGCATGGGACTAATGTAACTTATAGGAACTGACCGTGTCCTTAGGGGACTCTCGGTTTATGGATGTGACGATAATTTACAAATATCTATACTTAGGCTTAAAAACATGCCGTTAAAAGGCAAAAACCCAAAACAACTACCAAATTGCCTGAAAAGGAGCACAAACACCTCGCGCGAGACTATTGTAACTTGTAGAAACTCACCGTGTCCGCAAAGGACTCTCAGATTGTGAATATGATGAAAATTTTCAAGTTCCTAATGTTAGGATTAAAAACAAAACGTTAAAGGATGAATATCCAAAACAACCATCAAACGACTTGAAAAAAGGCGCAAACACCTTGTATGGGACTAATGTAACTCAAATGAACTGACTGTGTCCTCACGGGACTTTCGTTTAAAGGATATGATGATAATTTGCAAATATCTAGACTTAGGATTAAAAATTTGTCATTAAAAGATGAGAACCAAAACAACGACTGAGCGAGCACGAACCGAGTGCTCGTGTAGAGGCACTGCCGTTGTTTTCGGTTCACCGCCTCAATGCAAAAACCTAAACAACAACTACACTTGCAATACAAGTATAGCGGTAGGTTCAGATATCATAAATCCACAGGGAACATCGTATAGATTTTAATCGGTTTATTATTTCAAGAATAAAAGTGTAAAAGGTGATTTGGTGAAAATGGAGAAAGAAAAAATAAGAAGTTAACACTATACTACAATTAACGAAGTGAGAGTTGGAATCACATCCCCTCCATGGGTTGAACAACGCATAATTATAATTTTTATTTGAAAACATCTATTCGAGCATTTTTAGTTAATCACAAACATCACACATGAAGGGATTTTAACCCAAAAATACGAGATAAAACATTTAATAAAAAATGGTCACACACGTCTTAAATTCGGATTATCGCTATAAACACTAATGTTGCATGACAAAGAAAGTTAAATGCATAATAATCCAACTTTAATACACGAGGTTTCAATTAAATGCCATTTTCCCTCAAAACTAACTTTCGGAGATCGATGCCCATTAATGGCGGAGAAATGACCCCAACCCTTATACTAAGCACAAGACATGAGTAAAACTATTAAAAAAACTAATTAATGAATGAAAACAATAATTAAACTACAACAACTAATTAATCAAGAAAGAAAAGTAACTAAAAAGCAAGAATCGAAGAAGTAGAGCTTGTATTAAGGGAAGATGATAATGAATAGTAAATATACTCACATAAATGGGTTTCACCCCAAAGAGAGAGAAGAGGGAAGCTCCACAAAAATTCCCCAAAGCTAACCTAAAAATCATGTCCTAAGGTATTTAAAGTGATCCCCCAACTTAATAAAATGTTTACATACAAATACCCCACCAAAAACCCACTTAAAAATAAAGATTTGCGGACTTTTTCTCTAGCAAAATTGATTTGGCAAAATTCCGAATCGATTCGCACCTGACAGTGCTAAATTCTCAGCTTGGATCAACAATATAAAAAATATCGAAACTTTTTCGTTATAACTCGGCATTAGGCGCGATCAAAGTCTACGCGAAGATAATTCAGAGGAACACAAATTCCAAGAAGACATTGGGCCGAAAAGCCAAACGACTAAAATGCCCTTGAATGTGCTTTTGAAGACAAAATCTTCCCAAAAATGCCATAACTCCTTCATTATACATCAGAATCATGCATCGTTGATGGCCACGCGAAGATAAATCAAAGGGCTTCAACTTCCATGAAGAGTTCGGGATTAAAACCCGAATGCTGAAATTACTAATATGCCTCCAAAGCTGCAAAAGTCGACGGAATTTCACCAAAATGCTACCGAACTTCACACTAAGCACTTTAACACCTACAAAAGCTCAATTATACCTCATATATCATGTTAACATATAAAACGGAGGTTGTCTAGTTAACGATCATAAATATAGGAATTAAGATACCCAAGGGGGCTAAAATGCATAAGTATAAGGGTGAATAAATACAATATTCGTGCCGAATCACACCCCTGAACTTACACATTTCTAGTCCCTAGTAATAAAGTACAAAGCAAGAAGAACAACTGGAAAACCACAAGACATGAGATATATATAAAAAATATAAAAGCCATTTTTGCGGGCGAATGATTGCATTTAGCATATACAATAAGCTGTTAAACTCCTAGGTTACCCTAGTAGACAAGTGCCGTCTCGTGAGGATTTTTAGGGATGAAACCCACAAATATCAAAGTTTCCTCCAAAATATGCCCAAACCAACAAAACAGACGTGCTCAACAAAAATGAACTAGATTTTGACATGTTATTAACATTATGAATGGATCCACACAAAATTCCATAGTTATTAACATTATAGAATGAACTTCGTCGAATTGAAACCTTAAAAGTGGGAGGGGAGCGAGCACATGCCAAATATGATTTAGCAAAAACTTATATAAACTGGATAAACATAAAATCATGAATATATCAATCCTCACCGGGAATTACACTCAAGAAATGAAATCACTATGAAAGGGGAGGTAATACACGGGACATGCGGGCATAAAGAGTAAATGTAAATGGAAACTAGGCCGCACACATGTCACTAATGAAGAATGCTATATATAAAATGAAAAAATATGTAATCTCAATTAAAGATATCGCTCATTAAAGGAGGCAAAATGTATTTTCACAGATTATCAAAACTATTTAAACTTTTAAATTGAACTCACCCTAGGATCACATAGGACTTTATAGGATTGTAATGTAGACTAGGCTTGGGTTATGAAATGAAGGAATTATGTACGAATTCAAAGTGTTCGGGGATGAAAAACTTGGGATTATGAAAAATTGTGGGAAATTTTAAAATTGAAAAATGATTTCCATAACAAGCATTAAATATGAAATTGGAGAGCGACAAGGATTATTGAACACTATATAAAACATATACAAACTTTCTCTTTCTTTTCTTGGTTTTCTTTTGTTTTCTTTTGCTTTTTCACTTTTTCTTTTTCTTTTTTTCTTCATTTTTTCTTTTCATTTTTTCTTTTCATTTTTTCACTCTCGCATGCTTAATTGTAACCACGTAACACGAACATCATTTAATCCCAAGTATCATTCCAAACAAAGGTATGGAAGGTGATATATATGGTATAAACTTCAATCTGGAGGTGGTTAAGGGATTTTGGGTTATGAAACAAAAGGCTATATTAAGGCTCAAAGGGATTGACGAGGGGAAACATATAAGGTGAGGTCAATACTAATATGGGTGATATAACAAAGATTTCCTATGATCATTTCATAAAGTTTATGCAATTCTCAAGTCAAAACAAACTTTGAAAGTCATGCTCAAGTAACACATTTAAATAGTGAACTCAATTAATGAACGATCAAATGAAAGAATAGTGAGATTACCGGCGAATTCAACATTTTCAAGTAGGAAAGAGTAGTGTATATCACTCACAAACGAAGAAAAGCCCAAAGCTCACTCAGTGTAAGTATATACAATGCAACAAAAGATTACCAAGTTATGAAAATATTAAACCAAATCAATGAAACAAGAAAAGCGCATGTGCTCATGGGATTGAAGTTTAATTCATGAAGTTATTTATAATATCAATGATTTGAGGACTAAAGTCTAATAACTTCTAAAATCGAGAACATGAATCATTGAGTTGTCTATTAGATTAGGCATTTATTGAAATATATCATCGGAAACAAGGGCAAAAAAGCCCAACAAAAGAGAAAAAAGAAAGAAAATATTTTTGAAATTTTCAATTTTTCAACAAAAAGGCATGCTTGGAATGAACATGTTATCAAATCAATGAAACAAAATAAATAATGGATAGAATATCCCACACCCCCTAACTTAAATGTTGCATGGGCCTCAATGCGCATTAAGAACACAACATAAAGAGACGAAAAGAAAGATATTACCCAAAATGGAGCGATCCCCAAATAGGACAAGTCCATTGTATTTACAAAACATGTTAGTAACAAGCATAGCAAAAAGAATAACCAAAGAGTTAACTAATTACACTAGACTACATTTGAAAAGAGAGAATAAAGAAAGAAAGGATTTTTTTTAAAAGAACTAACTATTTATAACCTACAATTTAGACTTCTAACTAACTATACACTAGAAGTCTAAATTTTTTAGGGTCCGCCCAAAATACAATTTGGCTTTGAGGGATAAGAGGTGGACCCTCCTTAGCATGCATGCCTCTCCGAAAATATAAACTTCGTTTGAACAACGGAAGGCATGTGTAAGGCATAAGAAATGAACCATCACCAATTAAATTTTTTAGTGGGGTGATGGGGGATTTGGATACTAAGGGTGACAAGACCACATTGATCTCGGAAAAATTGAAATCACATACCCAAAGTTTTTCAATTAGAAGGGGAGGCGGGGCTAGTGCAAATGAATAGTCTATGAGGTGAATTATCTCAAAATAACAGTCTCGTTCAAGAATCGGGTCAAAGTCCTCAATAATTTTAGCCGATTCTTGTGATAAATTTAATGGTTCGAGAATAGTAGGGAATAAAGGAAAGGAAGGACCATCAACCTCAATACAGTGGGAAGAATTATTAAGAGGTTGGAATTCGAGAGTGTTTGGATCACTTTGAATTATTTCTTCCTCAAAAAGGGGTGGAGGTGAAATGCAAGTTCCAACCTCAACCTCGCTTTGTGAAGAAGAAATAATCTCATCGAGTTGGACATTTTTTTTTACTTGTCAAAGCCTTATAAATATCAACTTCATCGGTCATTTCCTTATTCCCATGAAGAAAAGTTTGTTCACAAGGCGATGAGGGATTACTTAGAAATTCTTGAATTTCACGTTTAATGCGCGCATCGTCAGGAATTTGTAGGCATTCTCGCATAGTCTTGGGAGTGTAACTTGGAAAGCTATTCTCATAACAATTAAGGTTATCTAAAGAGTTATAGCGAGACATTTCAAAATAGACAATTCATTAAAAGCAACAAGCGCCAAAATTTCAATTTCTTGAAATAATGTAGCACAAGTCAAAAAGAAAAGTAAAACAAAGAATACAAAAATGAATAAAAGAAATAGTACGAAATAGTAAATCAACTACAATCTATAACAAAACACTCCTCGATAATGGCCCCATTATGATCAAGCGCGAACCGTGTGCTCGTGTAGAAGCAGTATTGTTGTTTTCAGTGTACCGCCTCAATGAAAAAACCTAAACTACAACTACACTTGCGATACAAGTATAGCAGTAAGTTTGGGTATCTTAAATCCGCAAGGAATGTCGCCTAGATTTTAATCGATTTATTATTTCAAGAATAAAAGTGTAAAAAGTGATTTGGTGAAAATGGAGAAAAGGAAAAATAAGAAGTTAACACTCTACTACAATTAATGAAAAGAGAGTTGGAATCACATCCCCGTCATGGGCTAAACAACTCATAATTAGAATTTCGGTTCGAAAATATTTAACCGAGCATTTTTAGTTAATCATAAACATCACACATGAAGGGATTTTAACCCAAAAATGCGAGATAAAATATTTAATAAAAAATGGTCACATGCGTCTTAAATTCAGATTATCGCTATAAACACTAGGTTTCAATTAAATGCCATTTTCCCTAATATTTTATTAAAGTCTTAAATTCAGATTATCGCTATAAACACGTGTCTTAAATTTAACGCATAATAATTCAACTTTAATACACGAGGTTTCAAATAAATGCCATTTTCCCCAAAAAATAACTTTCGAAGCTCGATGCCCATTAATGGCGGAGAAATGACCCCAACCCTTATACTAAGCACAATACATGAATAAAACTATTAAAACAACTAATTAATGAATGAAAACAAGAATTAAACTACAACAACTAATTAATCAAGCAAGAAAAGTAACTAAAAAGAAAGAAATCAAATAATTAGAGCATGTATTAAGGGAACTTGACAATAAATAGTAAAATATACTCCACATAAATGGATTTCACCCCAAAGAGAGAGAAGAGGGAAGCTTCACAAAAATCCCAAAAACTAACCTAAAAACCCTGTCCTAAGGTATCTAAAATGATCCCCCAACTTAATACAATGTTTATATTCAAATACCACACCAAAAACCCACTTAAAAATAAAGATTTGCAGACTTTTATTAAAGCCGAATCGATTTGGCAAAATTCCGAATCGATTCTCACCTGACAGTGCTAAATTCTCAGCTTGGATCAACAATACGAAAAATGCTTTAACATCTTTGTTATGACTCGGAATTAGGCGTGGTTAGAGTCTACGTGAAGCTAATTAAGAGGGACACAAATTACAAGAAGACATTGGGCCAAAAAAATAAATGACTAAAATTCCCTTGAATATGCTTTTGAAGATAAAATCTTCCCAAAAATGCCATAACTCCTTCATTATACATCGAAATCATGCACCGTTGGTAGGCATGCGAAGAGAAATCAAAGGGCTTCAACTTCCTTGAAGAGTTCGGGATTAAAACCCAAATTATAAAATTACTAATATGCCCTCGAATCTGCAAAAGTCGACGAAATTTCACCAGAATGCTACCGAACTTCACAGTAAGCACTTTAATACCTACAAAAGCTCAATTATACCTCATATAGCATGTTAACATAAAAAGCGGAGGTTGTCTAGTTAACGAGCATAAATAGAGGATTAAGGTACCCAAAGAGGCTAAAATGCATAAGTATAAGGGTTAATAAATACAATATTCGTGCCGAATCAGCGACCTAACATCCAGAAAAGAGGAACATAAACCTCATTCGAGACTAATGTAACTCATAGGAACTGATCATGTCATCACGGGACTCCAAGTTTATGAATATGATGAAAATTTGTAAATCTTTAGAGTTCGGCTTAAAAACATGTTAAAGGGAGAAAATCCAAAACAACCACCAAACAGCTGGAAAAGAGGCGTAAACACCTCATTGGGGAGCAAAGTAACTCATAAGAACTGATTGTGTCCTCGCGAGACTCCAAGTTTGAGAATATGATGTTAATTTGTAAATCTCTCGACTTAGACTTAAAACATGTAGTTAAAGGGAAATAGTATAAAACAACAACCTAACGGCCCAGAAAGAGGTGCAAACACCTCGAACGGGACCAATGTAACTTGTAGGAACTGACCGTTTCCCCACGGGACACCCGGATTGAGAATATGATGATAATTTGCAAATCCCTAGACTTGAGCTTAAAAACATGACGTTAAAAGGTGAAAACCAAAAATAGTAACCAAACGACCTGAAAACAGGCATAATCACTTTGTACAGGACATGTAACATGACGTTAAAAGGTGAAAACCCAAAATAGTAACCAAACGACCTGAAAACAGGCATAATCACTTTGTACAGGACCAGTATAACTCGTAGGAATGACCGTGTCCACACAAAACTCCCATTTTTTAATAGGACAAAAGATTCCCAAAACCTAGACTTAGGCTTGAAATCATTGAAAAAACCCAAACAACCATCAAACGACCCGAAAAGAGGCATGAACACTTCGTATGAAACAATGTAACTCCTAAGAACTGACCGTGTCCTCACATGAAAATTTCCGAAAGCCTAAACTTAGTCTTGAAACCATTGCGATAAAAGGAGAAAACCCAATACAATCATCAAACAACCCGAAAACAGGCATGAACACTTCGTACATGACCGAGTTTTTAGGGAACACGCGATTTGAGAATATAATGACAATTAACGAATTTCTAGACTAAGGCTTTAAAACATGCTGTTAAAGGGCGAAAATCCAAAACAGCCAGCGAACAGCCAGGAAAAAGGCGCAAACACCTCATTTGGGACCAATGTAACTCGTATGAATTGATCGTGTCCCAACGGGGTGCCCGATTTGAGAATATGACAATAATTTACAAATTTCTATACTTAGGCTGAAAAACATGATGTTAAAGCGTGAAAGCCCAAAACAATCATCAAACAGTCCGAAACGAGGCACGGACAATTTTTATGAGATCAATGTAACTCGTAGGAACTGATCGTATCTCACGGGACTCCCAATTTGTGAATATGACAAAAATTTATAAATATCTAGACTTAAGCTTAAAACTACCTTAAAGGGAAAAAACTCAAAACAACCATCAAATGACCCAAAAAGAGGTGCAGACACCTCGCTCGGGACCAATGTAAGTTGTAATAACTGATCGTGTCCTCACGAGACTCTCGATTTGAGAATGTTATGATAATTTGTAAATCCTTAGACTTATGTTTAAAACCATGTCGTTAAAGGGAGAAAAATTAAAATAATCATCAAACTGCTCAAAAAGAGGCGCAACACGTCGTTCGAAACCAATGTAACTCGTTAGATTTGACCTTGTCCTCACAGTACATCCCGTTAGGGAATGTGACGATAATTTACAAATTCCTAGACTTGGGCTTAGAAACATGACGTTAAAGGAAGGAAATCCAAAACAACCATCAAACGTTCCGAAAATGAGCGCAAACACCTCGCACGAGACCAATGTAACATGTAGGAACTGATCGTGTCCTCATAAACTCCCGGTTTAAGAATATGATGATAATGTGCAAATATTAGTATAAAACTTAAGATTTGGGAGTCGGAGCGTGAAAACTTAAAATAACAATAAAATCATCTAGAAAGAGTCACAAACACTACATATAGTACTAAAGAAAGAGTATTGTTAGGCCGTGCCGGCCATGTGAGACTATTTGTTTATTTTTCATAATTGGACACGTGTGCGGTTAACCTTTACGTCGATTAACTTATTTATGACATTATTCATGTTAAATCGGTGAAAGGGATTTGTTGATGGTTTAGTTGTGGCTTTTGTTGTTATCATTGAGTTTTTTTAAAATGTTAAAACAGGTTGGGTTTCATGAATAAACAAAGGGAACTCTGTCGAAGTTTTCTAAAATTAATTAGCATTATAAATTAATTAATTCCAACACACACAGATTTGAAAGTTGGGTGTTGGTGAGTGAAAACGTAAAACGACTGTCAAACATACCGAAAAGAGGCCCAATTATGATAATGATAAGAGTTGAGTTTTGTTCATTGTATATAACCCAATTATGGTTAACACGTGTTTATTTATTTCTCGTCACAGATTGATGTTGGATTTTGTTGGATATCACCAGATTTCATGAAGCCAATCGATTGGATGACCCAGAATTTCTTGTGTTTTTGTTTTATTCTTACAATCGGTGTTATTTTGAACATATGTTCCAGTTATATATATTCTTGACTAGGATGAATTTTATTTTAACGGATAATTGCAGAATTGAATTGGAATGCATTTTGAGTGATAATTTGAATGCAAAATTGTTATGAATGCATATTTACTCAGGTTATATTAATGGAAAAAATACATATATTAGTCTTGTTATCTTCTAAAATTATTTAAAAAAAACACTTTTTGTGACATGTATAGCATATCGCCTAATAGACGACATTTCACGACTTGTATAGCATGTCGCTAAATGGATGACATTTCGCGACATACAATTATGTCACGAAATGTGTTTTATATTGATATAAATATTTACATTCCGCAACACGTATAGTGTATCGCTAAATGGATGACATTCTAATACATACAATTATGTCATGACAAGTAATTATATTAATACAAATATTTACATTCTACGACATGTATCGTCGTCGCAAAACATACTACATTCCGAGACATAGATAATTTATGTCGCCGAATACATTCCCGGATAGGGATACCGCGACATAGGGGAGACATACGATATTATATCGTGAAATGAATTTTGCGACATAATCATTACTTTTCGTGACACACTAATTGGGTCGCAAAATTTGTTTTTTCTCATTCAACTTGAATACATTTTATACAATGTAGGAAGACACCTATCTTTTATTCGCTAATAAAAAGTTATCTGATGAGTAATTAACTTTTCCCCATTGATGGTGAGCAATCCATCCAAAGCTCCATTAATGAAGAAGTCACATTATCTTCCTTAGAATCGCACCATGATTGAATTCTCCAATAATTCAATCAACTCTTTTGGATTTGAGTATTAATTTTTAATTATGATTTGGAATGAATCTAGGCCATGTGGATTTGATCACAAAACACCCAAAAGTTCCTCAAAAATTAGATCTAAGTATAGATCTAAAACTTCACTCAAATGAAATTAGGATAAAGTACTTTGTAAAGAGAAGCATGATATAAGCTCCTTATGCTCGAAAATACTCTTCGAGTATAAGAGAAGTAATGAGAATTTTTTCCTTCTTCACAATGGGAGGGAAAGGGGATATAATTATATAGTGAAGGTTCCCATTTAAAATTATCATCATAATAGATGAGGTAATTTTATTTAATTCGTTTTAGGTACGAACATGACAATCTAGGTCTATGTGATGAAAAGTTTACCAGTTACATAACAGTGAACTTCATATTCAAAGATGGGTGATTTAATCAAAAACCGAAAAAAGGTAAACATCATACAACCCCAAGTTGTACGAGGAAAAATTCAAAACTCAAAAATACCTCGGGCCGAATGAAATGACAAATGTATTATGTTAGAATTTTAGCAAAAGAAGACAATGACTTACAATCACAGAATGCACTGATTGGCTATCAACTCTTTCACACCATATTCTCCTCAGAGAGCCCCAACAGTTGAAGAGGATTACACAATTGCGATCGATTTTAATATACAAAATATTATAATATAACCACATCTTTTTAGTTTTCATTCAAAAACTCTCTTTCATATTGACATTTTTCAATAAATGGATTAAACGAAACCTTATTAGTTGAATAATTCAATTATATATTCATATAATACACCGGAAGTATCATGCCTTAATCCAGACCAATGTTGGAATGGTCATGGCTTCACTTACCGATCAGAAAAGGATACTGTCACGCTAAGCCTGGCAACTCGGTCAGAAAGCTTTGCTGACAAGTCGCACCTGAAATGGTTTCAAGAGACATATAAATGAATAATATGAAATGAAATTCAACTCTTCACTGATAGTTCTGAGTTCATAATAAGATCTTACTCCAGTTTTATGCTTCTTTATATATATATATATATATATATATATATATATATATATATATATATATATATATATATATATATATATATATATATATATATATATATATATATTTTTTTTTTTTTTAATCGTCCCAAATGGGATTTCGTTAATGTAACGTAGGGTAACAAAAAAGAAGAACAACATAACTCAAACAAGCTCGAGTTAAGTAGAAGGGAGAGAAGAGAGAATAATGTAGTACAAATAGGGAAATTAGGACAAAGCCTAACAAAAGACTTAAAATACAACCAACAAATTTTGGGGTCGGCTCACGACATATCGCAACAATAAAACCAAGAAACTGGTACCGAAGGCACCAGAGGGCGAGCCGCTCCATACAAAGTCTGTGCACAAGAAAAATATACGGTGTAATAATGTCAGACAAACACGTCAAAATCACCAGCGCCAAGGAGGGAGGCTCAAACTCTAAGGGGCCTAAAAATAGGCGAACCTTAGTAAAGGTGGGATAAACCCAAAAAGTCACGGAGACCTTCTAAGTCTCAACCCGAGAGGAACAACCGCTGGACAGTCGAACCATAACCCCCAAAACCTGACAGTTATAGCTAAAGTGGATAAAATGCTCATGAAAGAGACGAAGGAAAGAACTCCAAACGAAGCTTGCAAATACAACAATAAACAAAAAAAAAGTAAAAACCAAAAACATAACCAAACAACCTATCTTCAAAATTAAAACTCCGATCTACCAGCAGAAGGGTAGTTCTTATCACAACCATTCCGATCTGTTCTTTAAGTGGATCTTTCACAACCTAAGACATCTCAACGACTGACCAAACCGGAGAAGACCCACTAAATGGGTTTGGATTTTTTGGAACGCTGATTATCCTTCTTTTGGATTTGAGGGACACTTGCGGGCCTCCCCCACTCTCTTCAGAAGTGAGAGGGGGGAGGGGTGGCCGGATCAAGAAGAGAGCCAAACACCAAATTCTCCTTCTCATCTGGTAAACAATATGTTGACCTTCCACCTAACCATCTCAAGTTAAAATAAATAGGTGGGAACAAATGGTATAAAGTAGGAATCACTAGAAGGACAAGGGAACACTTTAGCAATATAATAATAAACAAGTATATATTGAGGTGATTTAAAGTCAACTCGTAAACGTATATCTTGTTTACGTGTTGTCTCATGGGCAACAACTACTTTTCCACCATCATAAATAGTTGTGCTTCCATCACCTCTTGCCATAGTTCTCGGTCAGATTTAATAACATCTAATCGGAACAAATATTCTTCTACTATATGCAGAGAATCGTCAACATGATTCAAACCTCTTTGAATATTCTTGCAATTGTAAAATTACTGAAGCAAAGTTGTTTTCAACTTTGAAGAAATCATTGGGAATGATAGGGAATTCGATAAGTTTTAAAAAGGGTGTTAAGGATTATGATTTAATTAAATGCTTAATTTTGGAGATTTTAAACTTCTTTTGTTATATGGCCTTATTATCAAAATCCTATAAATACTAAACAAATAGTATGAGTCTTTGAATCACGACCGAAACGGGTTGTATTTAGATAATTTGACACCTCAAAGCACCACTCTTCATATACAAAAATGGGATTTGCGACAATATGTAAGATTGATTTAAGATCATGGGATGCTTATTTATATAAGATAAGAAGGATTGCGTCATAAAAAGTACTTCTGAAAAGCCGTTCCATGCCATGTTTCATTGACAATCTCCAAGCGGTTCTATCATTATTACTCATCCATGTCCCAGTTCCATTTATTTGATATAGAATTAGTGCTATTGACTTAAAAAAATTTGTTTTGACTATCTCTCATTTTATTACCCTTATTGTGTGTGTGTGTGTGTGTTCTCGAAAACCATCATATGATACAGTTGGTGTTAAGAAAATGAAATATTAAAGATGGACTTATTATAGTTCTAGTTATGAAACATCTCAACCTGCACTAGGGGATGAGGCAGGAATTTATTGTGGAGGGGACTGGGAGTAGGAGTGTAAATTTTGAATATGTGGTAAACATGAATATATGCCAAAGATTATTAACATGAATGCAACTTGTCGTGTCAATTTCGGGTCAATTGTGTATTGTGATGTGTCGTATC
This sequence comes from Sambucus nigra, assembly GCA_949130495.1. Taxonomy (NCBI): domain Eukaryota; kingdom Viridiplantae; phylum Streptophyta; class Magnoliopsida; order Dipsacales; family Adoxaceae; genus Sambucus; species Sambucus nigra. The sequence continues at coordinate 259,256,388 of OX422223.1, read as the reverse complement.
ATGTTGTGTTTTTGTCTCGTTGCCAATTCCACCCCTAGTGTCAAGTAAAAATATATGAAGCCGTGCCGTGTTTTCATAGAAATTGATGCCAAATAATATGTTAGATTTAAAAATTGTTTTATAATATAATATATCTATTAGTGGTTAAATTAAGTGTAAATAATCATTTATGTCTTAATTTTTTTTATATTTTCCAAATAACGAAAAATAGAATATATGCAAGAATGATAAGTTTTTATGTAGTAGAGCATCCACATTTATAGGGCCAAGTATAGAAACAAAATTAGGAATTAAGCCTTACTATGGGAGAATAGGGTAGACAATACCAGCGTATAAGCTCCAACAATTAAACTAAAGCGTTAAGGAGCAAGAATCTCATTTTCCCCATTTTTATCCTAAAATAATGGTATATGATTATAGCCTCAAGCTAAGTTGGGTTGCAGTTTGTGAGAACCAAAGCATTAAATAATATTGTTTAGTAAAGTTCACGGCGTCATCGTCTTATTCCTAAAAGGTTTTGACCATATGAGTTTACATGTGATAATAATATATTTTCCTACGGTTTATGCTAAAAGTTTCCAGGGCCAACCTCATGGTATCCAAGGTTGATAGATAAATTGGACAATGATGGTATCCGTGAAATATTTTCTTCTTAAATTATATTTTCCTTGAAGCTTTGTCATCTGAAAAACATGTCTATTATTTCACTTTCTATATTAACTTGATGTCGGGGTAGATCTCATAATATCCATCCTGTATCACTTGAAAAAATAAGTGAATAGAAAAAACAAATTTACTGATCAAGGGTTCTTTTGCTTTAAATGTTTAGGTTCACTAAACTAAGAATACTTAGCTATTTATTATTACTAAATCCCAATGTTTCTAGTATTGCCACAAACTACTGGTTATCATTTCATTGGTAGACCAAGCATCCTCTTCGCTCTCTTCTTAAGTCCAAGATCTATCACAATAAAGGCCACCCTCCAAGGCTCCAAACTAACAATACAATTTATATTATGATTCAAAATGTCTTTATTTACACTAGGTCATAAATATTTTAACTGGATTTGCCACTTCATTTGATAGGGTCACTAGTTGATATACATAAGTATATTCTCGTATGGATGACACTACATATATCATCCAGTCTCCCTAAGTCTCATCTCTTAGATGAGACTAGCTATTTCGCTAAGTATCACCATTAAGGTGTCGTCCTCGGACGACATTCATGTTGCAAGGCACATGAATCAAGAGCTAGGGATAGTGTGTTGGGCACATAAGACCATCCTATTTCGTCTCGACAACGAGCATAAAAAAAAGCACCAAACAGACTCTTAGCTTAATGAGTGCTTCCATTGTGGGCCCAAATGACATTGCCTTCTGCAAATATGTTTAGTTAGGCATGGAAGGCATGATAGGGTATCTCAGTCATTCCAGCAATAAAACCTTAATAAGAATCATTCACACATGTGAGGGAATTCACATCATGATTACTTCACCATCAGAAGGGGCATGTGGCGCTCTCTCATAGGGCCTGAACATCAGTTGGGCATGGAATGTATGCTTGAGGTGACACTGTGCACTCTCAGCCTATGAAAGCTCACTTTGTCTTCTTCATAAGGGATATATTTTCTATACACTTACTGTTACTCTGCAAATCATTCTAGAGAGATAAATCTTGTATATATGGTCAACCTTGGATGTTCTTACCTCATTATAGTGAAATACTCTTATACCTTGCACAGTGGACGCAGGCCAATGGCCAAACCACTTAAATCCTTGCATTATCTTTGTATTTCACCTCTTCTCTTGAATTATTTGATTATTACGTACAAATAGCTTATTCTTACTCATCTGAGCATAAATCTCTTTTTGGGTGAATCTAGTGTATGATTTGTGTATCATCCATTTGGCGTCGTCTGTGGGAATGTTTTCATTGTTCTCATATTAGCATTGGATTTCATCTCCCATCTCTAGTTGTCGTCCAAATCCGCCATTGTAGGATCTGAACCATGATTGAAAGAATTTGGGTGTTGGAGTTCATCTTCTCTCTATCTGATTCATCACTTCTTTGAGTTACTTTGTGTTAGAGAAGTAGACTGAAACCATGTTACTTTGTGTTAGAGAAGTAAACTGAAACCATGTTTTATGTAATAATTTTAGTTATGGATTTATTGTTATAATAAAATTAGTTATTCCTGTTTTAATGAGAATCAAGTATGGACACAATGTTTGCAGTATTTTATATATTGTCGATGTCTTTTATTCTGCTCAGTAGGTGTTCTGGTGTGTAGAGTATGACTTACACACAGAGGATCAGATTACCAATTCTTGTGGAATTTAAGTTTTATCGTTCACAGTCTTAGATGGAACTGGACAAATCATCAGTAGGACTATAGCACAATATTTTAGTAGGTCTATCTTGATTACAGAAAATTATATAGTTTCAACCTATTGTGCTATTATACTTTGTGTGTATTCAACGTGACCAATTTGAGGTCATTGTTTTTATACTGATTTTATAAGAAAATGTACTCCTCGTGATTATTAATTTTACTCAAGTCTCTTAATTTGGATATGATCGATGGACATAAGCACTAGTTATTTATTACTTTGACTTATCGGGTGAGATTCATTATTAAATCAATAATATTGATAAATTGGGTAATGGTGATTAATGTATGGTGGAAATCTTTTATGGATGGAATCCATGTCTCGGTATAAAGAGTGGTGATATCCCCTTAAGATACTTATAAGTTTTGTATGTGTCAAACCCTGCTGTGGATTATATTAATCCGACACTACAAATAAGTTAATTTGGACCGCTCAAGGACTTAAAGAAGTTAATCAAATAAATTATCAGTAATTTATTTTATTAACGGGTATCGATAACCTAAACGTGGGGAGAATTTAGTAATTAATAATGAGGAGCTCAAAATATAATTTTGAGTTAATGAGTGAAGTTGCAATTATAATTATTTAGTGGTATTAATTATAATTAAGGGACTGAGATTAGGATTTGAGAAGGATTTGGTTTTCTCAGGCCCATTAGGAGCCACATCCTTATCTCTCCTTAGGGTCCCTACTGTAGCCTATATATAAGCACCTAAGTCTCATTCTTTCTTAACCTAGGCATCACTCTTGGATACTCAAAAGTCCCGAGTTCATACTTGTGAGAAAGAGAGACAACAGAGAAGAAAGAGGCGACAAGAAGGTGGTCACAAAATAGGATCCCACCCTCTTCTCGTGGTTGTCCATATCGGGAATACAATAGAAGATCGTGAGGTGAATCGATCCATCACATATTCTATTCATGCAAAGACGAGATCAAATATAGTATATCTCAAAAGGGAAATCCTAATTCCTCCTTACAGGATTTCATGTATGTGTAATTTTTTTGGTAATTCGATCTATACGCGTTCTCAATAGACCCTTGGACTTCTGCTCTAACATTTTTCACCTGTAGTTGCTATTTTTCTCTGCCTGATTAGACACGTCATCTGATCCATCAGCAAACACCGAAGCTTGTTCCATCCAATTTACCCCGCAGTCAGAGCTGGTAGACATCACAACAGCACTAAAGTCTCTAATTTCCAGTTAATAGGCCATGTAGCAAGAGCTAATGGCGTTCAGCCTTCATGATGGAAGTCTAGAGAGGCAGGGTACCACCAGTAGCTAGGAGACCACCCCAAGCTCCGACTAAAGAACATCCCAATGGTTTGAGGTGGAAAGATGCTATGGATCCCTGTTGTCTCCACCTTGGCAAGGAGATGGAAGGCGGGAATAAAGGCGTTGCTGTGACACCCCTCCTATTCTAATGCCGGTTGATCAGGCCTTTATTAATATTATATGGTAATCCAAAATGATTTCATACTCAACATCACTTTTGCGACAAATAATAAATATAACCAACATGAAAATACAACAAATACAATGATAGGAGGGATAAGCATAATATAAATAATGTGAACCGAATAAACCATCGGTTACCATAAATAATCATCCAACATAAAAAAATATCGATAAGAAATGAATATTATTGACATAAATAAATCCTATCCAACTACGGGCAACCCCAAAAGGAAATACTGGAAATGAAACTGAATCCTATCTAGATAGAAATGAACTGAGGCGACTATGATCAATCTTGCAACATCCACAGTTGTTGCTCGCAACGGCATGAAAGAGTCTACCCTTGTTATCCCTGTTGCTACACCTGGGGTTTTGAAAAAAAAATAGATTTGCCCGCGGGTCAAAGCCCCAAAATGTTTGAAAATATTTTATAAGTAATTAAATGCTTTAAATCAATAAAAACACGTATGTATTACTTTCATAATTAATTTACCAGTCTCACTCACATGAGATAAACACCTCACCTCTCATTTACAGTGCGCACCTAATGCATTCATTTTATTATCCTAATTATGATACCCAGTCTAACTAGGACAACAACCGCTATCAAAGCCTAATCCCGCTACTAGTCGCCATTAACTAACCATATACTACCCTCACTAGGTATTCTTTCATAAGCACTATCATAGCTACACACTTGTTATAAATAGATATACACACGATATAATACATAGCTATAATCATGCTACACAAAAATATTCACATAATATGATAACATAGTTACACCCGCGCTATAAGCAGATATACACACACAATATATTGTATTCACATACGTATATATCACTCGCTATATACATATAATCGCATCCGCAGAGCTAAGACCTCGCGGATGCATTCCTCATGTGCTATCAAGCTCTAGGCATATCACGCATCACATCGAGCCACTGGGTCGAAATCTCACCACCGATCCCAAAACGTAAACACAAACAACGAAGGTGGTCATAAACATACGTCCAGGATTCATGACCATATCACATCGCACTCCACCAATCTCCAAACCAACCCCTATCCTCAGACACGAATAGTGGCCATGCAATAGTACTACGACTTGGGGAATCAATCCAACCCTTGTTGGTCAAGGCCAGGGTGGACTGCCTACTACGTGCAACCTTCTAACGATAGCACGACAGAGTAGGTATGTTCAATACAAACAAGCAACAATCACCCCCCCCCCCCCCACAAATATATATATATATATATATATAAAGTAGTGACCTCGTATGCAAATCCCACTGCATACTAGTCTACCAATCCCAAAGTCCGAACCGACTTCCTGATTATATATATAAGTGTTCACTCACTTGAATTTGCAGTTCATCTCACCTAAACCCATCTAACTGTTGGCCTAACAGACGCACCAAACCCTAAAATATTCCCCAGTAGTCCCACTCTACCCCGGGATCCCCTTCGATCATTTGCTAAGCTCTGACGGGTCAAAATAACACACAAATAAAATTTGGGCAGGCTAGCAAATCGAACTTGTTCATTTGAAAGACCAAACCTATTCGTTTGAGTGGACCGGTTCACTGACCTAGTGAACTGATTCTATTTGTTAGGCTGCCAGTTGTCTTCTTCCTCGGGTTTTCACATTTGAAACCTGCAATAGAGGTGCGACGCCTCCCAAAAAATGAAATTGATACCCCACATCAATATATTATCAACCTAAAAGTATTCTAACATAAAATTAAACCCGAATCCATTCCCAAAACCCTAGGATTACAAATCATTAATTTCCATTGATTCAAACACCCTATTAATGTTCTTCACGTTCATACATATAAACCCAGAATTAAATCACGATATTTGTATATGTCCATCATCAATTAATATCCAATACAAATTAGAAGTTACACAACCTAAATCTCTTCATTATAATTCTCAAAGTTGTAATCTTTAAATCTCAGATTTTAGTTCTTAGTTAATCATGAATGTAATTAACTACATAATTCCAATCTAAAGAAAGTAAATACTTTCCTTTTGGATATGAATCCAAAGTTTCTCTCTACGTAGGGATGATTCTAAATCCAGATATGTTCTTGTTCTCTTCTCTAAGGTTCTCTTCTTTATTTTCCTCTATTTTCTACTTCTCTTAAACTCTCCCTAACTCATAATTATGCAGAAATTGTAAAGTGGGGTTGTCATCCACCCGTTTAAACCTTAAATACCTCTTAATTAGACCCTAATCCCATTTTTCATTAAACCCTAGTTGTAAAAAGACCACCATACGCCTGCTATCTCTAAAAAGCCCCCGGAATGCATTTATACACATGGATACCTATTCTGGACTATTTCGACCCATTCTGAATCATCGGTGCACTTAAAAAGACCATTAAATTCGCCCAACTACAAATACACCCACATCTGATTAATCGGGTCTGAACGTGCATATAGTGCGCGTCGCCCATAAAATGTACCAATTAGTCGATGTTGCTCTTTATCGACATAATATAATAAAGCGTCGCTTTTCACTCATAAATGACATATAATAAATCACATCTTTATGTATTTGTCACACATAAGTAAATAATAATAATAATAATAATAATAATAATAAATAAATAAATAAATAAATAATATTAATCTTTATCTCGTTAATTAATATATACCGAAACCAATTTAATTTCTCTAATCAAATTAATAAATTCATGTACACGTGGAAATTAAATACTCATAAAGTACGAGGTATTACATTCTCCCCCAATAACGGAATTGCGTACTCGAAATTCGAACGTACCTGTGACAAAGATCTCTAGATACTTTTCCCACATGTCATCCTCATGGTCCCATGTCGACTCTGCGACATTGTGGTGTCTACACACGCTAATGGTACCACCTTTGACAGAAGCTTTCGCTCACTATGACCCAAAATCGAAACATGTCTCTCCTTATAAGAAATATCCGGTTATAAATCAATCTCCTTGACGCGACTAGAAATGTGTCTCTAGTGCATGCTAATTATGGTTCAAGTGCGAACCGGTCGCTTAAGTAATAAACTCGATAAGACGGGGTTGGCCCTCAGGGAATTAAGAAGATTTCTCATGACGACGTAGGAAAGATGATTAACCCTAAACTGACTCTAGGAAAGAAACGAAAAGATGATTAATTTGGAATTGAATTCTACTATCTAAATGCAAATGAAACTAGAATTACTAACTAAACTATGTGCACAAAATTGAAACTACTATAGCTGATTAACTATAAATGAGGTAAAGCAGGTTAGGATACAATCCCCCAAACCCTAGTACATTTATCGGACATAAACTAGCTTTTTAATTAGATAGTTGATTGAAGCTAGTCTTTATTAATCCCAAGCATTACATATATGAGGGTACTATCCCGTATCATACATAAATAAGGGCAAGAATAAAATGGTATTGCAGTAGCCAACATGCACATCGCATCCTTAAACACCCCGGTTACCTAGGGCAAACGATATTAAAAGATCTGCGATGTTTGTATTCACTACACAACACGATTCATTCAATATTTAATTCAAAACCAATTTTCTACACATGTAAACTACATCAGGTTGGGTTCATGCACCCCAACCCTTAGAAATATAGCTAGACATGATTAAACTATGGTTGAACAAGAAATCTATTTTGCGTGAATTCATAATTGCGTGAAGAATGAGACGAAACTTGTAAAAACGAATTGTATGTAACCTATTTTCTATGAATCATCAAACAAAAAGATGAACACAAATGAAAGCATTAAGAAAATATTACTTGGAATGAAGAAACTCTTGAATTAATGCCTAAAACTTGAACAATTATTGAAACAAATAATTCCCTAGGGTTTTTAGTTTCAAAAGCTCTCTAAAACTTGCAGAAAAAAGAACTCCTCAAAGTTTGGTAATCATTTGGAATAAGTACCTTACGAATTTACAAGAGTTTGAGCTAAGTACAACTCTAATTTTTAAACAGAATAAGTTGGAAAATCGATAGCCAAACCGGTCCGATCTGGGGTCATCGATTCATTTTGGTACACCGGACCGGTTTGTCTTTGGCTTCTAATCGGATCGATCCGGTAGTTTCTCTCATGCAGGAAATCTCAAAATACAGAACCGATTCATTTTTGGTTGATATCGGATTGGTTCGCTCTATACAGGAACTTTGTCTTCACCGAATTGGTTTGTTTTTGGTTGACACCGGATCGGTTCGATGATAGCTTTCTTCGTGCACTTCTTGTGATTTATCTCAACTTCGAAGCTTCATATCTTTTGATCCGGGACTCGGATTTGGATGTCGTTTCTTCCTATGTGGTTGTAGACTCGAGATCTTCAACTTTCATTTTGGTTCCTTATCTGAATTCTAGATGTAAAATTACTCTTTTGCCCTATGACCTTCTTTCTCTTCTTTCTTTATTAGTTTCTCGATTTTGATTTTCCTCTTCTCTTCACTTGTATAAAATACCTGTAAAATACAAGAAGAATACACGAAACTCGATGCACTATATAGGAAATTTCATTAGCAAAGTTATGAGATAAATCAACACATTTTACATTTCATAAGGTGATAAAAGCCTTTAAATTAAGGGGATAAATCAAAAGAATTTTTACCTAATCACTCCTCTAGCGTGATATGTCGGTAAGCCACGCCATCCCTGAGATACATCCTCAATAATGACATGTGAAACACATCATGAATCCATTGCAAATGTTTCGGTAAGGCAAGCCTATACACAATCAGCCCTACCCGTTGATGATGGGAAAATGCCTCTCATACCTCGGTGACAAGTTCCCCTTCTTCCCAAATTACATAACTCCCTTCATGGGATATTCCTGCAGCAGCAACTGAACACCAAGCTCTAAAATCTCCAGTTTGCATCGGCGTAACTCTTCTCACAGTCTTGAGCTACCTGAATATGACCCTTAATTAACTCAATCTTTTCTGACATCTCCTGAATCATGACTGGTTTGAGAAGGCTATTTTACCCCCACCACTAACCAACTAAAGGGAGAATGATAAGGTCTCCCATAAAAGCCTCAAATGGTGCGATGCCAATACCAAATAGGTACGAGTTATTATACGCAAACTCTGCCAAAGGAAAATACCATTCCCAACTACCCTAAAAATCCATAATTCACCTCCTCAGCATATCCTCTAACATTTAATTCACCCTCCCTATCTGCCCGTCGATCTGTGAGTGATACGCCTTGCTCAAGCGCAACTCCATCCCCACTGCCCTCTAAATATTATGCCAAAAGTGAGACACAAGGATCTTATTCTAATTAAAAAAATGTTGAGTGACACTCCTTGTACTCTCCATTCTCGCTGCTATCAAAAGCTGAGCATACTTCTCTATCATGTATTCCACTCAAACTGGTACGAAATGAGCTAACTTGGTCAATCGATCAACACTAACCCAGATGGCTTCTGACCCCTCTGTGACGTTCGTAACTCTATGATGAAATTCATTGATATACTCTCCCATTTCCATACCAGAATCTCCGGTTGCTGTAAAACTCGCGCTGGTCCCTGATGATCAACCTTCACCATCTAATAAGTGGTGCTCCTGAAGACAAACTCTGCTATGTCTCACTTCATATCATCCCACCAATATTTCTTCCTCATATCTTGGTACATCTTATCCCCTCCTGGATGCATCGAGAACCATGACTCTTGATCCTCCTCCATAACTGTGTGTCGTAGGTCCTCATTTTCTAGCACAATTAACCTCCCATTAAAGTGTAAGTCACCCTCAGAACTGACTGAGTAAGACTCCACTCTGCCTGCCAATAACTGTTGCATCCTCTCCTAATAAGAAGAATCCCCTACCCGTGCCTTTATAACCCTCAAAATGATCTTAGGTGTAACAGTCATTACTGCTATATAGGTCGAAACTTCTTCCTCTCCCTGATGAAGCTCAACCCACATTGCCTTCCAAACTTCTGCCAACTGCCCTGTTGACATACGGCTCAACGTATTTACCATCATGTTAGCCCTTACCGAAGGATACTAAATATCGAATTGACTAGGGTACCCATACACCCTATACCATCTGGACACACGCATAATTATCACTTATGCAACTCACATGTATCCTAAAAATTAACCACACATACCATTCGTGACCATAGAGTAAAGGTATACATAATTACTCTACTAATTGTGACTCAACTCTTCTTAAGATTGACCCACTTATTCTACTAGTGGTGGAAACATCCCTAAGTGAACTCGACATTTCACTCCTTGGCTTTGCTAGCCTTAATATTATAATATCTCGCTGCTTGATGCGTTATATTTTACCACATGTAATTCCAAACATATTAAACCAATATCCTAGATCCCAACTGTCTCCTACTCCTGACACTTACTAAGCTTAATACATGGGACGCCTCGCAAGTGAAATCCAAACAAGGAACCCTCCCAATACACTATCGCCTAGCTCAGTCGGTTATCGAGATCCATTGGCCCAAGAAACAATATTTGGTTATCCCAAGGTGATGTACTCCTATAAACAAAACCCTACCCCCAAAAGTTATTAAATCTGATCTCTCAATTATAGTGTCTCTAAAGGAGTCATACGATATGGAGCTCACGCTATCGCCTAATCCCCGGTGCTAAGTCGATCCCACACTCAATATCTTAACTCAACGGTACCCCAGAATCTCCTAAATTACATCAGTAAAGTCCCTAAACACAAAGATCGAATTCAACTAGAAAACTATACTCTCCAAAGTCTCCTCCTCTATATAACACTAACGTGTGCTCGACCCTCCCTCCGGATGAGGCATGTATAGACACCCCATCCTAGTACCCCTTAAGCACCTCCTTAGGTCCCTAGCACTTACTCGATCACCGAAAAACTAAGGTCATACTCTGAGTACCGATCTAGGGGCCACTAACGCTCCCGAGCCCCATTTGACTCCTATCAACTTCCTCGTCTGAGTGAGCTTAATAAATCTTCAAAGGGCTCTGAATCCCCTATCCAATGGTCTATCCCATGTGCTAATCAACATTATGGTTCGGACGAACGATCCATTTTACTATAAAAAACTGGCCAAGAGGCTACCGGGCATTCCCATACCTCATTTGACTCTAGTCAACTTCATGCCTGAGCGAAAGATTAATGCATCTCCGAAGGGCTCTAAATCCCCTTTCTAACGGTCCGCCTCGTGCATAAATTGGCCTTATGGTAAAGACAAACTATTCATTTTACCCCAAAAACTAATATGGAGGCCATCGGGCGCTCTCGGTCCCCGTTTGACCCCAAATAACTCTTAAGCTTGAGTGAAGCTCAATGAATATTTGAAGGATCTGAATCCCCTTTCCAATAGTCCACCCTATGTGTGAACCAACCTTATGGTACGGACAAATAGCCCATTTTACTCTAAAGGGTCACCGGGAGCTTTCGAGCCCCGTTTGACCTTAGGCCAACTCTCCGAACCGAATAAAGCTAAATGAAATCTCGAAGGGCACTGAATAACCTTTCCAACGATCTATCCCTTATGAAAATTGGCCTCATGGTTCGGACAAATGATCCATTTTCCTTCGAAAATTTCCTATCTAATGTCCAATGGAAGCTTTTAGGCCCCGTTTGACCTCGCTCAACTCCTGAACCTGGGAGTGAATCAATAGATTCTTAAAGGGCTCTGAATACCCTTTGTAATAGTCCACACCCTGTGCGATTCTGACTTACGATTTGCATTTGATGATCTCTCTCAGACTGCCTAATGTCACCTCCATGACCTTGCCTATCGGCAGTGTGTCTGGGGTTCTATACCGATAGGCAAGTCTAGGACCCTATCGATCGGCAACCCCCTTGGCCCTATAAATAGAGGCCATGAACTCACTTTGAAAAGAACCCCTGAACACCCCTCTTAGTAATTTAGAGAACATTCTCTTGAATTCAGAGTAGTTCCCCTCTTAAAAAGCCCATTTCCTACATTCCTTCCATACTTTTCATACTCCATTTAGTAAATTCCCCCCATCTCCTCATAGCACCATCACCTCATTGCGAGATCAGTGCATCTATAATCAAGATCCACTTCAAGTCTTCATAAGGAGGTCCAATTCTCCATCATTGTCTTTAAATTCTCTTATTTTAGCATTATTTGCTTTATTTCTACTTTAGCACTTTATTTCATTACATCACATACCTTAATCTCAAACTTTTATTATTAGTATTTGCACATACTTTATTTTCATAATAAATCGAAAAACTCTCTCTACACACACATATAAGAGAGATCCCCCGTTTGGATTTACGGGTTAAACCCCACCCTATGTTATCTTAGAACTACGTGGACTTTGATGCCCCTTGGGCTATGTAGGCATCTCGGAAAAATCCTTAGACTCGAGTCCTCCCTTATACATATTTATCACATTATTTTTATTATATATATATATATATATATATATATATATATATATATATATATATATATATATTCTTAATAGATTTTATATTCTTTTATGCTTGTGTCTTGTCCAATGTGTACCTTCGTTCTTCTATAACGACTGGTGACTTGGCAAACACTTAGATTATAATTTGAATTATTATTTTTGGAACACTCCTAAGGATGAACTTGCTCCATTCTTTTCCATGACACGAGTTGAACGATTCCGCTCTCCATTTATTTTATGCATATAAGCATGCACTTCACGGAGTATAATAGGAGAAGATCAACACATGCCCATGAGAGATCGAGGGGGAGGGATGGGTTACTAACACCTTCCTATTCCTTAACATAGTCCCCGAACCTTTGAACTAATTGGTTTCACAAGCATCAGTTTTGTCCTTGATGTTGTTCTCTCGAGGAGGCAACATTTATTTTGCTTGTTTTGTGCAAAATAGGCTGACGACTCTATCTCTGCATACTACCCCACATCGATGATGACCGAGCGCCTCAATAAGGGGGGAAATCCTGTGCGCATGCAAGGAAGAGAGGGGGAATCCCTCCTATCCCCCCTCAGTATGGCCACAGTGGTGACTCTGCTGGGGACTTTTGTTAAGTGGACTAGACTCTATTTTCTACATGGGTATTATTCTTTTCTGCATGTGTGTGTATGCACCTACCTGTGTGTTCCCTTTTATCCTCAATTTACCTTTTTGTGTATATCTCTCTCATGTATATATCATTTGTCACTCACTTATGCACTTCGCACACTTGTATAAACTCTCCCTGCACACTTCACGCACTTTCACTTATCTTCACTTTTACTCACATGCTTCATACACTACTTAGAATATCGATGCCTAGGCTTTACTATCACACACCCACACTTGTATATATCTCCATGCTCACTTACACATATCACCCACCACTTGTGGTTGATCCATGTATAGGCTCACTACCACACACACTCGCATGTAAATATTCCCATGTCACTTGCTCACTCACATATATCCATGAGTAGTATAGTCTCCATACTAGACTTACTTTTCATAATACTTGTATATGCTCCCTCTTTAGCATAGTAATCCCTTTACTCATTATGTAAATAAATATAAAAAATACTCTATTTTCATAATATTCTAGTTAAGACTCATGCATTTTTCACACTACATCACCAAAAACATGGCAATATTCACCAAAATTTTGTCCCGTACTAGGGGTTACTTTGTGATGGGCACTGGTCTTGTGGGTGCAGTTAGCTTAAGAGATACGACTCTCATCTTCCATTAGCCTAATACTTTCAACATATATCGAGCAGTTCCCCCCATCGTACCGCTTGATCGAACTCACGACGGGAGGTAAATATCAGTGAACTCTTCACTTATGTTGAGTATATCAAATTTTCTCTCACACGTATTGTCCCCATGATGTATATAGTGAGGCAATTCACGTACGCTCAAGTATATCAAATGGAATGTCCATACGTACCGATGAATGATTGCCCCTATAGGCAAGAGGTATATCGTGGAAGTCATGCCAAAGGGGGAACTCTTTCACTAACCCAAAAAGTGCATAAACCACATAAAGGGGCACTCATATTTAGTTTGCCAGTTATCATACGAAACTCTACTGAAATTTTGAGTCAACATGCTGCTCGAATTTTTATGCTATTTCACCTTTTTGAAAGCAGGACCCTATCCGTAAGCCTGGAAACAAGTCAAACCATGTATTACATATTCTCAAACCCCATTTTCCCAGGCTTGGGTCCTGTCCAACATTTTTTTATGCATTTAGGCAAACTTGATACAAGTGAAAACCTAATAATAATCATGTTGTTATTCCTTTCCTTTTCCCCTCCTTTTTTGAAAACCAAAAATACTAAAAACAATTCTCCCTTCTTCTATCAAAAATAAATTTGAACCATTTTTCCTCTCAGGTCGATCACATACTTAATTTTTGCCCGGCTCCCTATTGTCTTCGATCTTCTGTTAAATCTCCCCGAAGCTCCGTCCAATCTTCTGCTACTCCATCTGAGTTTGGGATATACCTTTACGAACTCTTTATGGACAACATTGACCAAGCACCGAATGTGCAGTCCGATCTGATGGTCATCCTATCCCAACTAACTGCCAAGATTGACAACCTTCAAATGGAGATCCATGAAATGCGATGTCATTGGGCCCAAATTATTAAAGAACCCAAGATTCTCTTTCCTCGTGCCATGGGTCCACTCTCTCCCAATCGTGTTTGGGTCTCAAAAGATTATCATCATGTTTCGCATGCCCCACCTGCCAATGGGAGGCCTCCAGCTCAACTCCCTATTTTAAACCTTACCCAAAGAAGGGATAACCTATAAATGCCCACGGATCCCGAAAAGGAGAAACTAGACAAGGTCAAGGAAGACCTCAAACTATTGTAAAATAAGTTCGACCAAGTCAGGATTTTCGGGAACTACTTGGACTATAGACATATGTCTCCCTATCCCAAAGCTAGAAAAATTCAATATGACAGACATCGAGAAATTTAGAGGAAGAGGTCCCCCAATTATTCACCTTCGAAGCTATCACCGAGCCATGACCCTTCTTGTTGCTTCTGAAGAGATAATGGACCAGATGTTTCTACAGACCTTGAAAAAAGTTCCCTCGGGTGGTTTCTATCCCTCAAAGAATCCACGATCCGTAGTTGAGAGGATGTCGCCCGAGAATTCATGTCTTAGTACAATTATAATGAGGATATGGAGGTTACGTGCTGAGATATAGTACTTCTTAAGAAAAACTCCAGGGAAATAGTCAGTAACTTCATAGGAAAGTGGAGAAAAAAAGCTGCCACCATGGCCAACAGGCCCTTCGAGGAGGAACAAGTCAGTATTATGAAGAAGAACTTCTTACCTCATATCTGAGCTTCCATGTGGGGATAGTATTACCCACACTTTCGAGCCCTTCGAGAAGCTAGTGTAGAAATTATGGTAGGTATTACCAAAGTCGAATCTGAAAAGGCTGGAACCCCGGAATTAAAATATAATTTCCTTTTAAATAAAACTTAATAGATGATGCGGAAGCGTATATAAGTGATGGTTCAACAATTAAACAAAACAGATTTTAGTTTAATAAAACAAAATTAAACCAAATAATTAATCCAAGTCCTAGAATTTGCCTATGTCATATTAATCATTATTAGTAAATTAGGAGAAACCAAATTTTAGGAAATGACTTGAATTAACTAAACATTACCCAATATTTAATATAAAGCCCAATTAAATTGAGTGTGATAATTTAAACCGAATTTTATCTTGAATTTATCTAAACATGCGTTCTACGTTATTTATGCAAGATAAAATAAACCAATCACACTACGCCGCGATGTACGAGGAAAAACCCAAGACGGGAAAAAACCTTGGACGGCCCTAGCCACAAATCCACTAGACACGGAATTATACGTACAAGACAGATAGACTTACAACGACTGACTCAATCCCTCTCAAGCCTTGGCGCTTCTTCTCGTAGACACCTCTTCCTAGCGGATAACCTCGGAACTCCACCGCGGTCTCGGAATCCACCGATGGGGCTTTCTATGGTCACCATCACCCGAGCAAGGAGCCTTTCTCCAAGTGGGTAGAATCGCAACAAAAAGTCTTCTTCTTTGATGGATGTAGAAGCAAACCAAATCTTCTCTTCTTGAATTCGGTAGAGATAAACCGGTGCCAAACCTCCGACCAATTTGATATGTATATATGCACTTGGATAAACTCAATTGGGTGTAAACACTAGAGTGATGAAAATATTTTTCTCTAAAAATCTCACTCAAAACATGAACATTTTCCTAAACCATTTTTGCTCTCAAACTCTCTCTAAGAGATAAACTTTAGTTGGAAAAGTTATGGAAATGTTAAGTTGGAAAATGTCATTCCCACACCTATGAAAGTCTGTAAAAGGTGGTTAAAAACCAAGTGGGGAAGTGGGTGAAAAACTGCCAAAAAACTGCCAAAAACTGTTCCCGCCTGACAGCTCGTTCGAGCGACATTTCGTTCGAACGAAGTCTCGTTCGAATGACACTTCTAACGACGCTCCAGAATGAACTCGTTAGAAGCTCGTTGGAAATCTCGTTAGAATGACAATCTCGTTCGAACGACATTTCTAAGGACAGACCAGTATGCCTTAGTGGGAACTCGTTGGCAGGTTCGTTCGAACGACATCTGGTTCGAACGAAAAAACTCGTTCGAACGACATATCTAATGAACGACCAGAAAGATTGAAAAATTCGATTTTGGCCCAGAAAACTTTATGAACTTATTTTAAAGTTTTATATAATTTATTCCTTAAAACAAAACGCAGTTTTTTATAAAACCTAACACCCAATAAACTTTGTTCCAAGCTCCTATATAAACATAATTGCATTCATACGTTGGGAGCATGGAACCATAGTTGATGACGTAGAAACGAGGCACGCAAACCGGCACATTTGATGAAGCTTTATACACTTTGCCGCTACGTCTTCAACAAACACTTCATAGGCTTGAGAGTATTACAATTACATACTATCCTATGAATAAATATTTTTGTCCGGAATTGAGCCAATACAATACATGGACTCAATTGGAAATTTGTGTCCTTACAAATCTCCCCCTTTGGCTATTCCGGGACAAAAACCAAAAACAAAAATCCTAAAGGGCTGTCAAGCTCACTAGACTCAAAACATAACCCACCCAAACTTGACTCAACCCAAGGATCAAACGCTTTGCCAATAAAATCCTGCACACTTACGCAAACTCATCAAATGCATAGGGAATATCAAAATATAAATGCAATTAATTAAATTACTCCCCCTAAATTAATTCTCCCCTTTATCAAACACATGACCTACTTAGAAAGACGTCTCCCCCTAAGATAAATCTCCCCCAAACGAAGATACGACAATAATAGGATTAGATACCATTTCTCCCCCTATCATCAGTCTCCCCCTTTTTGTTCAGGAATCGGCAAAGGATAAAGAACTAATAAACATCATGTTGAAGCTTAAAGTGATAAGACATGAAAGCATATGGGCAATAAAAGCAAGGCAAAGACAAACAAATATCATATATATATAGAAACTAGAAATATACCAATGAAGCACTTGCATATATATATAGATATAAACACACATATAACACAAAATACAATAAGTTTGCACACTCGTATGGCAAAAATGTGTCATATGGAATTGAAAGTGTAGGGGTGTGAACTTGCAACAATTAAATTTAGACCCAAACACTTAATAAACATTCACGGAGTTCTCATTTGATTGCAAACTTTATCACATTTAAATATAACCTCATGTGACAATATGAAGATTTGAACTCAATGAACAAACATACACAATGCATACAAGCCTAGCATGATGATGATTCTACAAACCAAATAGAGTCATGACATTAAAGACAACTAGGATAAACGGACATTGTGCAAACCGTTGATATACCATCCAATTCTCCCTCAGTAAGCATATATATTCTTTTGCTTGAGAATGAATATATCAAACAAACATAGGCCTTGACAATAGTTTTCCTTTTTTTTTATGCCAAATAATCTGTTTTTAGGCCTTTGGATCACGTATTTCTTTTAGATCCAATAAACGGTGGCTTACTATCGCAAAGGATTTAATTCATCCCTTCGGAGCCCTTCCCCGTGCATATTTATTTATCATGTTGTCATTTTCACACAAATCTCACATGCAACGGATTTTGACATGCACTAGTCCTCCTAGGTCATAGATATGTAGATGACTAGATTGGAAGGAGAACACCTCAAATAGATCAAATATAACATGTGACATTAAGATTTCAAAAGAGCTCGTGCATGTGTGAATAGAGGCATATAAAAATAGAATCCATTTAACCAATACAAAATCCAACTACTCCATATAAAGCATGGTAAAGAACATTTTAAGGATTGAAGATCTAAACCAAAAGTTCTAGCCACGTGGGAGCGTAAAAGATGGGATTCAAACACAAATATATGCCACATAAAGAGTGTCAAACATAAATACACACAAAAAAAATCTTTTTGAGTTTGTTAACATTTTTAATCAAAAATAAATATTTACTCAAAAGACAAACAAAAATCATTTGTATTTTTCATTAAGCTTAAATGAAATAAATAAAACACAAATGATAAACAAAAATCTTTTTATATTTCTCAATTAATCCAACCACAAAATATAATACAAAAAGATAAACAAGTCATAATTTCTAGCATATGATATGAAATGAGGCAATGACTAGAAAATGACTAAAACAAGCATACATTTAGCATGTGAATATAGCATGAAGTACAAAAGTTAAAGTATGAAACACTAACACATTCATCCTTTAGATTTAGCAAGGGAGGAGGCATGTGAAAGTAAATGAGAATCAAAAAAACCTTATTTTGCAAGGCAACCAAGTCGGATTTCCTAACCCAAATTAATGAAGAATGACTATCTTGGGGTGTTGGAACTTTAACTACCGTGGTTACTTTACTATGGGATTTTCTAGGAATCCGTTTAAGATCAAAACAAAATTTCCTAAGATGACCTTTTCGACCACAAAGAGTACAAGAAAAAGCATGTCAAAAAGATTTACCTAAGGAGTGATCATTAAATACATTCCTAGTAGATTCTCCTAAAACATTGGTTTGGGCATTATGAGTAAATTCATTACAAGTATTGAAGCCTAAACCACAAGTGTCATTTTTAATTTGGACCGTTCCTAACATTTTATCTAGTTTTTCGGAACGACACTCCAAATCAAATTTGACATTACTAGAGTCTTTTAATTTATTTTGTAATTCAAAAATGTTAGACTTTAATAAAACATTTCGCTCTTCAAAAGCAAGAAGCTCCTTTTTCAAGGATTCCATTAAACCCCTAAGGCTATCTCTTTCGCCTTCTACATATTCAAGCTTCTCTTGAAGAGTCCTTACATGTGTCCTAAGGTCGTCTATTAAAACATTTTCATCAAAGACCTTGACACTTTCTCTTAAACAAGCTTCTAACTTAAAATTAGCTCTTTTCAATTTAATAGATTCTTTATAAAGTTCTTGAAAAGCATTTTGAAGTTCACTCACATTAACCTCTTCTTCATTTTCACTCTCTCTTTCTTCTTCACTCTCACTATCATCAAAAACAAGAGAATCATGTACAATGACCTTGGAAGTGGCATGTGCTATCGTTTCATCAATCGATGAGTTCTCACTATCACTCCCATGACTAGCCATAAAAGCCACAAAATTTTTCTTAGTGGGGGAATCGGGCTTCTCTTCCTTAACACTATCACTAAGGGTCGCATTATATGAAACGGGTCACTTACCCTCTTTCCTTAGTTTAGTGGGGCACTCATAGGCCCTATGGCCATAACCTTCACAACCAAAACACTTATCAGACTCGTCCCTATCTAAATTGTCATTGCTAGGTTTAGGGATCTTCTCGGCTTTAGAAATCTTCTCGCTTTTATCATGTTTAGAAGTATCAAATTTCTTAAAATCATTTTTAAATTTATCTTTGTTAAATTTAAGAAATTTTCTAAATTTGCGAGCAAATAAAGCCATGTCTTCCGAGTCACTATCACTCTCGCTCTCTACTACTTGTTTGATCTCTTTTCGGGCTTTTAAAGAAACGCCCTTTTCGATCTTCTTTTCGGTTTTAGAGGGAAACATATCTAGTTCATAGGTTTGTAAATCACCTACAAGCTCTTCTAATTTCGTAGAGGCTAAAGTGGGTAAAGAATTTAAAACGGTCACCTTTGGAATAAATCTATCGGGTAGGGACCTTAAAATTTTCTTTACAACTCGGTCGTCAGGTATTTTCTCTCCCAAGTTAAAAGATGAATTAACAATATCAGAAAGTCTAGCATAAAATTCATCAAACGTTTCTTTTTCATTCATTTTGATAGTTTCAAATTGAGTGGTGAGGTTTTGGAGTTTTGAAGCTTTAACGACACTAGTTCCTTCATGTGTTAATTGTAAAATATCCCAAGCTTCTTTAGCGGTTTCACACGTCATAATACGACGGAATTCATCCGGTGTGACAGCGCTAAATAAGGCATTTAAACCACGGGAATTGAAATTAGCAAGTTTAAACTCATTTTCAGTCCATCTATCGGCAGGTTTGATAACACGTTCATTTTCAACTAGACAAGTTGGTGGGGATCACCCATTAACAACAGACATCCAAACTCTTTCGTCGATAGATTTTAGTGCCGATCTCATACGCGCTTTCCAATACGCGTAGTTTGAACCATCGAAAATAGGAAATTTTGAAAATGGGGAAAAATCCATTTTAGCCAAAAATTATTTAAAGGATCGTTAACGAAATAACTTATCGTTTTTGGCTCTGATACCAATTTGAAAAGGCTGGAACCCCGGAATTAAAATATAATTTCCTTCTAAATAAAACTTAATAGATGATGCGGAAGCGTATATAAGTGATGGTTCAACAATTAAACAAAACAAATTTTAGTTTAATAAAACAAAATTAAACCAAATAATTAATCCAAGTCCTAGAATTTGCCTATGTCATATTAATCATTATTAGTAAATTAGGCGAAACCAAATTTTAGGAAATGACTTGAATTAATTAAACATTACCCAATATTTAATATAAGTCCCAATTAAATTGAGTGTGATAATTTAAACCGAATTTTATCTTGAATTTATCTAAACATGCGTTCTACGTTATTTATGCAAGATAAAATAAACCAATCACACTACGCCGCGATGTACGAGGAAAAACCCAAGACGGGAAAAAACCTCGGACGACCCTAGCCACAAATCCACTAGATACGGAATTATACGTACTAGACAGATAGACTTACAACGACTGACTCAATCCCTCTCAAGCCTCGACGCTTCTTCTCGTAGACACCTCTTCCTAGCGGATAACCTCGGAACTCCACCGCGGTCTCGGAATCCACCGATGGGGCTTTCTATGGTCACCGTCACCCGAGCAAGGAGCCTTTCTCCAAGTGGGTAGAATCGCAACAAAAAGTCTTCTTCTTTGATGGATGTAGAAGCAAACCAAAACTTCTCTTCTTGAATTCGGTAGAGATAAACCGGTGCCAAACCTCCGACCAATTTGATATGTATATATGCACTTGGATAAACTCAATTGGGTGTAAACACTAGAGTGATGAAAATATTTTTCTCTAAAAATCTCACTCAAAACATGAACATTTTCCTAAACCATTTTTGCTCTCAAACTCTCTCTAAGAGATAAACTTTAGTTGGAAAAGTTATGGAAATGTTAAGTTGGAAAATGTCATTCCCGCACCTATTAAAGTCTGTAAAAGGTGGTTAAAAACCAAGTGAGGAAGTGGGTGAAAAACTGCCAAAAAACTGCCAAAAACTGTTCCCGCCTGACAGCTCGTTCGAACGACATTTCGTTCGAACGAGACTTCTAACGATGCTCCAGAATGGACTCGTTAGAAGCTCGTTGGAAATCTCGTTAGAACGACAATCTCGTTCGAACGACATTTCTAACGACAGACCAGTATGCCTTAGTGGGAACTCGTTGGCAGGTTCGTTCGAACGACATCTGGTTCGAACGAAAAAACTTGTTCGAACGACATATCTAACGAACGACAAGAAAGATTGAAAAATTCGATTTTGGCCCAGAAAACTTTATGAACTTATTTTAAAGTTTTATATAATTTCTTTCTTAAAACAAAACGCAGTTTTTTATAAAACCTAACACCCAATAAACTTTGTTCCAAGCTCCTATATAAACATAATTGCATTCATACCTTGGGAGCATGGAACCATAGTTGATGACGTAGAAACGAGGCACGCAAACCGGCACATTTGATGAAGCTTTATACACTTTGCCGCTACGTCTTCAACAAACACTTCATAGGCTTGAGAGTATTACAATTACATACTATCCTATGAATAAATGTTTTTATCCGGAATTGAGCCAATACAATACATGGACTCAATTGGAAATTTATGTCCTTACAGAATCTGAACCGAAGAAGTTATCAAACAGTTCACTCCCCAAAAGTATGAGGAGCTAGCTAGTGATAGAGTCTCAACCATCAACAACATTTCCCAACTTTCTACCTCTTGCGCACCCAAAAATCGCCAAAATCCTAACAAGAAAGAATACACCGAGCTCCATGCTCCCCTGTCCAAAGTCTAACAGGCCTTGTTAAGCCAAAACCTCATCAAACCCTTGGACCCCGTCGATTTCCAAACCCACTCCCTAAAAACTTCAAACTTAATTCTCGTTGTGATATCCATCAATTCGTTGATCATACCACCGACCAATGCTTCCATCTTATAGATGTGATCCAAGGCCTAATTGACGAGAGTATCATCGCCCCATTAGCTAATCCTAAGCCCAATACCACTCATAACCCACTTCCAACACATACAAACGCCATCTTTCTGGGAAGTGACCCAGAATTTGACCCATCCACTCAAATTGTGCTCGACAAAGCACCTATTATCCCAATAATCTCACCCAAACTACTCAAGGTTTGTCCATATTTTCTCTTACATCCTACATGCTTTACTGATCAGGCTTTGTCACTACTTATAAGGGAGTGAATCATCATTCGCACCCTATTTGGGGAGGGGGGGGGGGGGGGGAGATACGGAGTTACTGTATGTGTTGAACCAACTATTAGAGTTTGGACTAAAATTTCCCGCTGAGATGACCATTGATTATAAAAAATTCAGTAGCTTATTCATGGAAGCCCAAAAGTGGGCTCTGGAATTAGATAAATGGGTGGTACCTGTTAAAAAAGCCAATCTAGATGATGTGGTACAGACCAAGGAGATATATTTTAATAGACAATTGAAATTTATAGCATTTCTGAGTTACTCACAACTTCAAAGCTTCAGGGACGATTGGTTCCTCCAATTCTGCACCTCCCCGTTGAGTGGAAAGATTTATATGATGAAGTCGTTGAGGTTGTTGTATGTATTGATTACTCTTGGAAAGAAGACATAGTCACCACCAATAGGGGGTTGATTTTGACATCTTAAATGATGAACCAAGTCTGGAAAAAGTCAGTCCAGTATCCAACCTGTGTGGAATGATATCCTTCTAAGATCTATTAGGAATAATCAATAAGGTATCCAGTCATCCTGAGGTGGATGAAGCCACATGATTCTTGTTCTTCACCGCCTCAATGAACTACGTGACCAGGTCTGGGAGATATTAAAAATATACAATTCCGTATGTAACCGAAACAGATAAAGGAAAGGGATTTGCCGAAGAACTTACCATGCCAGAAATGACCATTGGAGAGAGAAAAAGTCCTTGATCAGGTCAAGAATACCCAATCCAATATCACTATATGGGAGTTTTATGTCCTCTTAGTTGAATTGGAATGCCATGATAAAACTGCTCATCAGGCCCATAGTTCCTCCTTCCATGACTCTCGAAGAAGCCATAAATATGGTTGGGTCCTTGACCTCTTCTAGACTCCTCTCATTTTTTAAAGAAGAGATACCGAACTTCAGCTCTAATCACAAATATTCCCTCAACATCTCCGTTGAAATCTTAGGAAAGACAGTCCCACTTTCACTTATTGACAACAGATCTTCCTTCAATGGTTATCCTCTCAGAACCTTTAGTGATCTTACTCACACTTTAGCCATCATGTGTGCTTATGAAAATACCCGCCAAGAAGTAATGGGGGCCATAAAATTTACACTAGGGGTTGTCCCTATTAATCGTGTCACCGAATTTCAAGTCATCGATATACCTGCATGCTTCAATCTACTCCTCGGCCATCCATGGATCCGCAACATCTGAGGTGTATCCTCTTCCCTTCATCAAAAACTAAAGTTCTTCGCCAAAGGTCAGGTTATCACCATTTTGGGGGACGATGATAGTACAAACAATGCCAATACAAGCAAGCTAGTATTAGAAATCTAGTAGGGGATGAATAACATGCTCCTCCCTGTCTTCAAAATTGATTTACTTCCCCTCCCAGTAAGAGACAACTTTAAAAATTGAGTCTGTCTGGAACACAACCCTCATGGCAATGTCAACATGATTAAGATGTTCAAGAATATGCACTTCATGCCTGGAATGGGGTTAGGGTGATGCCAATAAGGGATCCTATGATCCTATAGTCCTAAAGGAGGCCTTTCCCCCCATGTGGCTTGGGTTGCCAACCTTCACCAGATGAACTCAAAGCACTCCGTCAACCATAATAAAAAATAAGCTTAGAAGTTTAATAGACTATTTTAAGATACTCTTTGAATGGAATATTTATCAAGGAGGGTCAAGACTTTCCCTGCTATAGATTCCTTGAATCATGGTATGACCATGTTGAGAAAAAGATGAAACCTGGGATGGAAATCTTCTTTAAAGAGAGTAACTCTTGGGGTGAAGAGTGAAAACATGAAATGAAATCCCTCACTGAGAAAGACGTGAGAGTTACTAAGGATTTTAGGGAAAATGATTTCGAAGACTCATTCGACATGTAGACACTGGGGTTGAGTCTCTGCATGATCCATTCAGATGTCGTGCCATCGGACCCATCCACTCAAATCAAAGCTGCTGACCTGCCCTCCTCAACTGGAATTGCATACCAGTCCAACTTGCTTAGATTGAATCCGACCCTACTGTTTACCTTATCCAAGTCTCTCCATCTGATGTTATTTTTCCTTTTTCTGATACTAATGTAACTGAGACCTCTTTTGATGAGATTCTCATTGTTGTTTTTCCTAAAAATGAAATAAATAAAGATTAAGTATCTTGTTGTGCTTTACATTTCTTGTCTTGATTCTAATCAAACCTGTAATGATGATGATTTTATAAATGAATAATTCTTAACTGATCTTAGTAAGGAGAATAATAAACAACATAACCGCGTTCAAATTAATGATGATGAGACTATTATTGTTAATCTCATGAGTGTGCACAATTTAAAGAACTACTGAAAGAATTTGTGGACGTCTTCGCATGATCCTATGATGACATGCCCGACATTGAAGCAAAAATAACTTAGCATGATATCCTAACATTTCCAGAATGCAAGTCGGTCAAACAAAGGTTAAGGAAACTAAGTACCGAGTGGTCGCTTAAAGTAAAAGAGTAAGTGGTTAAATAATTGAACGTAGGTTTCATTCGCATTGTCAAATACCCAATATGGCTCACCAATATCATCCCCATGCTGAAGTTAGAAGGAAAAATCTGCATGTGTGTCGACTATTGGGATTTGAATAAATCATCCCCAAAATATGATTACTCATTACCTAACATCGACATGACTGTGGAAAACACAACCAACCATGCCCTCAATTCGTTTGTCTATGAATTTACCGAATATAACCATATCAGGATACACCCTGACCATTAGGAGAAAACTGCCTTTATCACCCCATGGGGAACCTTCTGCTATACTGTCCTACCATTCGAACTCAAGAATGTTGGATCTACCTATTAAAGGGTTACCACAACCATCCTACATGATCCTTTTTACAAGGAGGTTGAAATATATGTAGATGACATGATCATTAAATCTAAGACTCGATAAGGTCATATTCTCGCCCACTGAAAGTTCTTCGAACGACTGTGACAATTCCAGATGTGGCTAAACCCACAAAAATGTGTTTTCAGCATCATGAAAGGAAAACTCTTAGGATTCATGGTTAGTGAGAAGAGAATCAAAGCAAACCCTTACAAGTTGAAAGCCATACTTGAGATGCCACCACCACGAATAGAGAAGTAAGTCTAAGGATTCCTGGGTAAGCTATAGTACATCAGTCTGTTCATTAGCTAAATGACCTCTATCTATGAACCCATTTTTAAACTTCCCTTAAGGGATTAAACTTAAGTCTGGAATGAGGCCTGTCAAGGGCCTTTGATCGAATCAAGAAAGACCTTACCCGTCCTCCGATACTCATGCCTTCACAGCCAAGTCTCCCCCACCTCTTATACTTAACCATAACAGATACCACATCAGGGTCTTTGCTAGAACAATATAATGAAGAATCTGGAAAGGAAAGAGCCATTTATTACGCTAGTTAAAAACTGTCCGGGTACGAGGTCAATTACACTGCTTTGGAGAAAGCATGTGTCATCCTGGTCTAGGTCACACAGAATTTACGGCACTACATGCTTGCCTTCCATATCAGACTTGCATCTCGTATGGATCCCATGTAATAACTTCTAATAAATCCCTCTCTCTCGAGCCGAATGGCCTTTTGGTTGATGTTGTTAGAGGAATTAGATATTGTGTACGTCACGTAGAAAGCTATGAAATAGAGATCCATCTCCAACTACCTTGTTGATTACCCCGTGGAAGGAACCAATGTTTAGGTCTCTGAATTCTCGGATGATGATATTCTCTACACCTCTCAGGAGGACCTTAGATGGAAAGTGTTCTCTGATCGAGCGGCCAACAAGAAAGGATACGACATTGGGATACTCGTGATTGCCCCTGAAGACTCTCACACCCCGTTGTCATCAAACTAGACTTCCCTTACACCAATAACATGATTTAGTATGAGGCATGCACTGTAGGCCTAAAGATCACCCTAAAAAAAGGAATCCGACACTAAGACATCAATGGTGACTCTGCCCTCATCGTCGGCCACATCCTCAGAAAATGGAAAGTCAAAGATGAGAAGCTTCTACCCTTCCATGCCCACCTAGAAGAATTGCCCTTGTAATACCCTGCCCTAATATTTCATTTGAGTTTTTGTATAAATTTTAATGAAGTGAGGTTTGATGATAATTGTAGGAAATTTGTGTGTAAAAACTGGAATTTGGAGAAAATAATAAGAAAGGAGGGATCGAACGAGAGTGGGGTCATTTGAACGAGGTTTGGACTTTATTCAGACTAGGGGATCGAGTGAGGTCCCACTGCCTAAAAAATCCAGATTGTTCTAAGGTTGTTAGAAGCCATAACTCAAACGAGATGAACTTGTCGTTCGAACGAGGCTCAATGTTGTTCGAATGACATGCTTAAAAAATGTTAGATCTAACTTGCCCTTCTGAGTTGTCACGTTTCTGGCCCTTGGATTATTGAGTTGACGACATCTGGTAATCCCAGATGGGCAAAAACAATATTTTTGGTGTTTTCAGCGTTTTTATAAGGGTTGGTTTGGTTCATTTGGTTATTTTAAAGTTGGAAGAAGATGAGAGAGTGCTATAGCTGGTCTTCCACCATGGGAGAGCTTCTATCCACCTCAAAACCTCCCCAAATAACCTTATTCTTCTAGTATTTCATCACATTCAAGCCTATAACACCCATTTCCACCATTGTTAAAGTGAAGCTACGAATTTCGGAGAAGTGTTGAAGGATTTTCGGAGAAGATTATGGAAGTTTTCATGGAGTTTGAAGGGGCCTTTGGCTTGGGAGCTTAAATGGAGCACATATGGAGCATTTTGGAGGATGCATTTGGTAACCCTTGAGGCCACCTTTGGAGGTGGGGGCTGCTCCTCCTACACCAACCTTCTTACCACCATTTGGAGCCTTTAGAGATGGAAAAAATCTACTCTAATTTTAAGACTCTATTTTATGTATTTTTAGTCTTGTTGTTAGAATGTTAAGAGTAGAATGCATACGAACTTGATGATGGTTTTTCTAATAGAATTAATAATAAACATTTGTATGAAATAAAAATGTAGGAAAATGTCATTTGTTTTAGAATAGATGAAGAATACACATTTCAAAGTTTCTAAAAATAAAGATTGAGATTTTATGAAAATAGTGAATTTTCTAGAAGTTTGATGTTAAACATTTTATGAAATAAAATGTTTAAGAAATGATGTTGACTTTGTTAAAATATTTGGGAAAATAATATCCTAAATTTTCTTGTAAAAATGGAGATTTTGGGTAAAATGGACATTTACTAAGTTTAAAGAAACATAAAATGTCTTTATGTTTTGAAAAGCATAATTTTGCAAGTATTGTGAATTTATAGAATGAAATGTATGTTTAACCCATTTAATGAGATTTTAGGATTTAAAATCCATCTTTTCTCATGCATATAAACTTGTAGTATTCTAATAACAAATATGTGAACAAGTTTAAAGGAGGTTTTTCTAGGTTTAGACAAGAAATAAGAAAATTAGAAATTCGAGTCTTTAAAGTGTGTGAAAAAGGGGTCAAATGTGTAATGAATATAAGGTATTAAGACTACATGTATTGATAAAAAGAAATGGTATTTTCTTATAAAAATAGTTTTTAAGTGAAATCACATTTCTTGAATAAAGAAGTAAAGAAATGTGTAATTTGGAAATATGGTTAGTAAAGGTGTTGGATAAGTACTAATGGTTAAACATTGGGAAGTTGGTTTGTGTAACTTATAATGTTTTGAAAGATTAACACTTGTGAATTTGGAATGGAAATAATGAAATAAAGATGTTTCCAATTGAAAGGAAAGTTACTCCAAAAAGGTTAAAAGGTGTTAAGGTGTTTAAAAACACTTAAGAAGTTAGTATGGGTAACTTAATGGTGTTTTGGGAAATTTACACTTGTGAAATTGGAGTAAAAGGTGAGTTTGGAAACAAACGGGTAAAATGATAATTTTTCGTAAAGTGGAAAATGTTCCAAAACACACGATAGTCCTATTGAACATGATTGTGAAACAAAATCAAAGTTAAAGTGTAAAGGACCTCTAATGATATTTTTCAAAGTGTAACACAAGTTATGATGAAACCTTGGATTAGGCTTCGGTGGGGGTAAAAAGGGAAACAAGGGATAATGTGGATATTACATAATGTTAAAACACTTGTAATGGAACTCAGATGACACCGGGATAATTACGGAGGGCCTCGAGCCCTGGGGTGAGAGGCACAAAATCATTGGCCAGACCATATGGTGGCGTCGTCGGCGGTGTGTAGCCCATTAAAGTACGTGGTTATTGGAATATTTCGAGAAAAGATAAAGCAGTAAGGAACATGTCAAAAAATGGGTTGTGTGGTGAAAACTTATTAAGACAACCTAACATGAATGAATTGATACAAGTTGTAGTAAAGTCTAAATGGACAAGTAAATGTGAAATTGATTAATGTCCATAAGGGAAGAATAAAGGGTAAAGTAAGTGGGTAAATGGGTGGCTAAGCAGCCTAAGTGGTTCATACCATAATAAACACAAGAGTGTGTTGTAAAAGGTTTTCAAAGACTAAATAAGTATTTTCTAACACCGTGTCTGCATGTGTTGAAAGGGTTATTTTCAATAAAAATGTTCAGGTGAATCGGTTAAAATGAAAAGGATAATTTCGGTAAAGAAACGGCTTTCGTACAAATCAAGTGTAGTTGTTTTAAGTATTTTTCCATGTGTTTTAAGTAAAAGGATAAATTTCAAACTAAGGGAAAGTAAGTCCTTTTTATAAGATTAAGGTGAATTAATCGGGATAAATAACGTTTTCGGAAGTGAAACAGTTTCATGCACTAAGTGTATATATATACAAGGTAGTTGAATATGCACGTAGGTATAACGTGTAGAGTCTTCTATTTGTCGTTCGTTCTATACAACATTTTAATATTCCCGCTAGGCATTGGCTCACACCCTCGTCTTTCTTACGGCAGGTTGGGTGGGGGTTTGTATCTTGAGAGCATTATATCGGTAAGTGTTCTATTTAATCTTACGTTAGTAGATTTGTATGTCTGGACTTGGGGATGTTCCCATGGGTCATTCATGTAGTTTAAACTTTAAATTGGAATCGCATGACAAACAAGTGAAACGCTAATTAAAATAAAACTGGACTAGCAACATTATATAGGTTGTCGCATTGCAGTTCACACCTAACGCTCAGGTCGGACCGAGTTTACTACGGGTAACCTAAAAATTCAGGCCGGGGCATTACAAATGGTATCACAACTCTAGGTCCAAGGTTCCTTTCAGGAGTGATGAGGTGAGGTCGATGTTCGTTTGGTCCGGTTACGGTAATTTTGACAGTGGTTTAGTTCATGTCCTCGACGGTGAAGTCAAAGAGGTTAGTACGATGGGTGAATTCATTGCCATGTGGCATGTGACTAAGTTAGTTATCGTTAACTGATTCTGTGATTCTGATTTAAATATGCTAGTAAGTTGTGAGTGTCCTTGCGAGCCAATAGCGGTGACATCAAAAGTTTTTAGTGTGAGGTGCTTATGTGTCAATCCGTAGTAATATGAAAAGCCAACTAAGATGTAGAGAATGATTAATTACATTTATTGAGTTAGCAATATGACTCGTGTAAAGTCAATCGTGGAGATTAAATAGCTAGTGCGTCACACCTAAATAGTGTTGGTTGGTGATAGAAGTACGTTTAAAATTTTATGAATAGGTGCTTCGGGTGGTTCGTACCGATGATACGTTTAAGAAAATTCAATCCTTGAGATGGTATCCCGCCATAAGGTAATTGATGATTTAATGGGCATGATGTATCATGTTGGTCAACACTTGGAATGTGTTTTCAGTCTAAGTCGCTGAGATAATATCATTACAAGTAAGTGCCTTGGTGATTCTTGATTGAAAGTTATACCTTATATGGTATGATGAGAGTTATGAGCAAATTAAAATAAGCATATTACGTGTGCAACAATAATGGTTGAGGAGACTTAAAAGTGAAATCTATGTAGTATTATATGATGGGTTCTTAGAAAATACGATGTGATTTCAAGGAATGGGATCATTAGTGATGTCAATGATGCAGACCTTAGAGGTTTATAGGTTATAGATGATGTCCTGTATCCTGCCATAATCCTTAGTGACATTAGTTGTGGTTGTACGTGGCATATGGTCACAGTTATTTAGAAGAAAGATAAGATTAGTGTCTAAGTGTAAAGGCTGGTTTAAGCCACCGAAGTAATGGATAGGTGCGAGGTAATCCTAGTGTGAGAGTAGTTTAAAGGGATTCTGTGGTTCCCATATGACTAATTGTGTGTGGCGTCATTAGAGGCAGAAGTTGACTTGTTGCGACAGCCTGAGATGTTTAGTGGTTAAGGTGCGCCACACGAGGAAGCTCGTGGACTAATGTATTTATGAGCACCAAGTAATTGTGGTATGGGTATTGAAAGGTTTGTAAAGCTCACCTACAATGGTAAAAGTAGGGACGATGAAATATTATTGGGTCTTGAGGACAGTTACATGGAATGTGTTTGTGTCCTTAGGAGACCATATAAGTTCGGTAGAAAGAAGCAGTAACATCCAAGTAATGATTGTGTTGAGGGTTAGGCGATGATCTCAGATTGCTGGCCAAGGTTTAGAAGAGTCGTATGATGTACATATCGGGTGCAGCTTCCCAAATCGGCATGGATGGGTAGTGAAATCCCTAAGGTAATTTAAAGGTTTGTGTCATTACGGGCATGGGGATCGAATGTCCTGAAATGACTAGTATTGGTGTTGTGACACTCGATTTTAAGGGTTACCAGGAAATGTATTCGAGATTCAGGGTGACGACGCATGTGGAGACTTGAAAATGGCAACCAAGGTGGGGTAATATTGAAGCACAAATAGGATGTTGGCACGTGTCGACGGTATATGCTAGGGTAGCCTTAGTATGGTAAGGACTAATTAGGCCTGTCAATTAGGCTCCATGAGCTAAGCTTGGGTTTGATCAGGCTCGACTCAATTTTGATTTACTCGGCTCAAGCTCAAGCTCGACCTGAACGAGCTTGAGAGTGCTTGGATCAATCTCAGCTCACAAAGTTTATCAGGCTTCGGGCTGAATTTAAACAGGCCCGAATTGGATATTCCAATATATAATTATTAATTTCAATAATAAAAATTCATATTTCAGCAATAAAATCATTATTCCAGCAATAAACAATCATAATAAAATCCTTATTTCAGTAATAAAATCCTTATATACATATATATATATATATATATATATATATATATATATATATACACACACTATTTCGGGTCGAGCCTAGTTCGGGCTTGATAGTGCTTCGCTCGATCTCGGCTCAAACTCAATAAAAGCTCGACCCAAATTTAGGGGGCTAAAAAAATGAGCTTCGGGCTTGCTCGGCTCAATTACTAAGTCAATATGGATTAAAAGATGTATCCCTGTGTGGTACTTATTACCCTTAGAATGCCAACGGCGGCCGGTGTGGTCGCCACATAAATTCAATTTGGGTATAATTTGGAAGTAATCTTAGTGGAAATCTTATGTAGTCAACAGACATGGTACGACGAATGCCTCTCTTGAACTGACTAATGCTTATGGGAATTTGAGGATGTCAGTCATGGTATAAAAGGGCAGATAATAACCTAGATGCAGTAGGTTGGTGACGTTGCCACCAATAAATAGAAAAGGTTAGTGTAGACAAAGGTGTTAGGCGTCCGACAATCGATTTGGTTCATGTTTGGCAAGGATGCGAGGGATAGGGCCTTACTCCCAAGGAAGAAAGTCGAGCGTTGGCTTCTTAGAGAATGGTAGGTTCGTATGCTTCTTTCGTGTTACGTGAATGAATAGTTGTGATTTGATTCATCACGGTTAGTGACCCAAGCTAGGTTATGTGGCGAGGATTAGTCCTCTGTGAGAACGTTGGGGATGAGTGATATAACTTCAAGCATGTGGCGAAGGTTCACTATTATAAATCATAGTCGGATGCTTATGAGCAGAATTTCTCAGGATGGATACTTGTTTCTTATGACTCTCATGTGTCCTTTTTAGTTTTGGTAATCGGGAATCAGTATTGTCACGTATGTGGTAACTCGAATTGGTACCATGTTATGGTACATCGTGGTTGGGCCTGGTAGAGCGTTGTGGACCTCGTATGGTCAATATGGCTAGGTAACTGGGTGGTCCCTCTCTGTGGTGTTCTTGCTATTTTATAAAGTTACGTGTACGGGTGGTTGCGCCTTCGGCCATAAGGTTTGCTCGTAGTGTTGGATTTTATTAGGATTAATGACCAGTCGACTGACCGACAGGGCAGTCAGTGTCTTTGGTTGTAAAGAGCGAGATGATGGCTTGAGGGTATTGTATAGCATTGGAAATCAAGGAAACATAGAGCAAGGCTCAAGTGGGTGCTCAAAGGTGAGATGCCTAGATTAATATTAGGGTCATTAGAGTGATGCAATGGAAGGTGTCAGCCAAATGCTTAATGATGATTTAGTAGGTGTGTTACTTCTTGGAGCGAGAAATCAGCAGTATATAATTAGTGTCAAGCCTAGGCAAAATTATGTGGTCAGGATAACCTAGAAATTTTAGGGACGCAGGATGCGTAGTCCTAAGAATGGAAATGGCTCTTGATGAGGAATTTGATAACTGGCTGTATTGTGGTTCGATCTTCGGTGGTGTTTTTAGTTTTTTATAAGTTTTTTTTTGGTTCATTTGGGTATTTTAAAGTTGGAAGAAGATGAGAGAGTGAGAGAGGTGGTCTTCCAACATGGGAGAGCATCTCTCCACCTCAAACCACTTGAAAACCATCCTAAATAACCTTATTCTTCTAGTATTTTATCACATTGAAGCCTACAACATACATTTCCCCCATTTTTGAAGTGGAGCTACGAATTTTGGAGAAGTGTTGGGGGATTTTTGGAGAAGACGATGAAAACTTTCATGGAGTTTGAGAGGTCTTTAGTTTAGACGCTTAAATGGAACACATATGTAGCATTTTGGAGGATGCCTTTGGTAATCCCTTGAGGCCACCTTTAGAGGTCAGGTTTTCTCTCCCTACCCCAACCTTCTTACCGCTATTTGGATCCTTTTGAGGTGAAAAAAAATCTACTCTTAGATTAAGACATTAATTTATGTATTGTAGTCTCGTTGTTAGAGTGTTAAGAGTAGAATGCATATGAACTTGATGATGGATTTTCTAGTAGAATTAATAATAAATATTTTTTTGAAATAAAAAAGTCAAAAAATGTCATTTTTGAGAATAGATGAAGAATACACATTCCAAGGTTTCTTGAAATAAAGATTGGGATTTTATGAAATAGTGCATTTTCTAGAAGTTTGATATTAAACATTTTATGAAATAAATTTTTTGAGAAATGATGTTAATGTCGCTAACATGTTTGTTGAAATAATATCCTAAAGTTTCTTGTAACAATGGTGATTTTGGGAAAAATTGACATTTGCTAAGTTTGAAGAAATTAAAAATGTCTTTATGTTTTGTAAAGCATAATTTTGCAATTATTGTGAATTTTTAGAATGAAATGTATATTTAACCAATTTAATAGGATTTTAGGATTTAAAATCCATTTATTATGCATATAAACTTGTTCTATTTTTATAATAATATGTTAACAAGTTTAAAAGAGATTTTTTGGGGTTTGGACAAGAAATAAGAAAAAAAAATTCTAGTCTTCAAAGTGTGTGAAAAGTGGGTTAAATGTGTAATGGATATAAGGTTGTAAGACTACATGTATTAACAAAAAAGAAATGCTATTTTGTTATAAAAGTACACTTTAAGTGTAATTAAATTTCTTGAATAAAGAACTAAATAAATATCTAATTTGTAAATATGGTTAGCAAAGGTGTTGGATAAGTGTTAATGGTTAAACATTGGGAAGTTGGTGTGTGTAAGTTAATAATGTTTTGAAAGATTAACACTTGTGAATTTGGAAGGAAAATAATGGAATAAAGATGTTTTAAATTGAAAGGAAAGTTACTTCAAAATGGTTAAAAGGTGTTAAGGTGTTTAAAAACACTAAGAAGTTAGTATGGGTAACTTAATGGTGTTTTGAGAAATTAACACTTGTAAAATTGGAGTAAAAAGTGAGTTTGGAAACAAACGGGTGAAAAGATAATTTTACGTAAAGTGGAACGTTTTTATGAAATAAAAATATTGGAAAGGGTGTTACACATGATAATCTTAATGAACATGATTGGAAACACAATCAAAGTTAAAGTGTAAGGGAACTAAAATGATAATTTTCAAAGTGTAACACAAGTTGTGGTGAAACTCCGGGTTTGGCTTCGGTCGGGTAAAAAGGGAAAGAATGGATAATATGGACATTGTATAATGTTAAGACACATGTAAAGGAACTCAGATAACACTAGGATAATTAAAGAGGGCCCGAAGTACCGGGGTGAAACATCCAAAACCACTGGTCAGGGCATATGGTGGCATCGCCGGCGGTGTGGAGTCCGTTAAAGTACATGGTTATTGGAAGATTCCAAGAGAAGATAAAGGAATAAGGAACATGTCAAGAAGTGGGTTGTGTGGTGAAAATATATTAATATAACCTAACTTTAATGAATTGATAATGTTCCGATAAAGGCTAAGTGGACAAGTAAATATGAAATTGATTAAGGTCCATAAGAGAAGTAAAAAGGCTAAAGTAAGTGAGTAAATGGGTAGCTATTCAACCTAAGTGGTTCAAACAATAATTAACACAAGAGTGTGTTGTAAAGGTTTTAAAAGACTAAATAAGTATTTTTTAACACGGTGTTTGCATGTGTTAAAGGGTGATTTTCAATGAAAATGCTCATGTGAATCGGTTAAAATGAAAAGGGTAATTTCAGTAAAGAAATGACTTTCGAATAAACCAAGTGTAGTTGTTTCAAGTATTTAACCATGTGTGTTAAATAAAAGGATAAATGTCAAACTAAGGGTAAGGAAGTCCTTTTTACAAGATTACAATGAATTAATCGGAATAAATAACATTTTTAAAAGGTGAAGTCCTTTTTACAAGATTAAGGAAATTTTTACGACGTGCACATGCAACTACCTTGTACATGTAGTTTCATGTGCACGTAGGTATAATGTGTAGCGTCTTCTTTTAGGCGATTGTTTCTATACTATATTTATATATTCCCACTGGGCATTGGCTCACACCCTCGTCTTTATTACGGCAGGTTGGGTACAGGGTTGTATTATGAGAGCGTTATATATGTAAGTGTTCTATTTATTTTTACATTAGTAGCTCCGTATGCTTGGACTCCGAGATGCTTTCCATGGATTCTTCACATAGTTTGAACTTGAAATTTGAATTGCATGCTAAAAAGTGAAACGTTAATTAAAATAAAAGTGGACTAGAAACATTATATAGGTTGTTTCATTGCACTTCACACCTAATACTCGGGTCGGACCGGGTTGACTATGGATAATTCAAAAATCCTGGACGAGCATTACAGGCCTCCCAGTTTAAAGATGTCACCTTCCACAACCTTCTTTGTGTAGATAATAACCTAGTTGATGCTCTTGCTACCCTGGCCTCCATGGTCGACATGCCCGAGCGAATAAAAATAGCCCATTTCTTGGTTCATAAACAGGCTAAGCCTACCCACTGCTACCACATTAAACTCGCCACTGAGGAAGATTCTAATATGGTCGGGTTATGGTTTTATGAAATTTGACACTTGCTCAAACATGGTAGGTATCCCCAAGATGCAGATAAGAAAGACTGTGCGACCCTTCACAAATTGGTTGCCCGGTACATCATCTGCGAAAAAGCACTTTTTAAGAGAAACTTCGATGGGACCCATTTATACTGCATAGCAGGGGCTGAAGTTGAAGAAATAATGCAGAAAATACACAATAGGGAATGTTGGCCCCATATGAATGGTCATATACTTGTTAAGAATTTGTCAAGGGTACTATTGGATCACCATGGTTAGAGATTGCACTGCCTATGTTCAAAGATGCCTCAAATGCTAGACGTTTCCCATGTCCAACACTTACCCCCCCGAGAACTATACAACATAACCTCTCCCTGGCCCTTCTCCACCTAGGGCATCAACATCATGGGGAAGGTTACTCCTAAATCTTCAAACTATGACGAATTCATCCTTGTCGCCTTTGATTTCTTCACCAAATGGGTCAAAGCCGAGTCATACATGGTGTTAAATGCTAAGAAAGTGGCCAAGTTTATCTGAAAGAACATTATCTGCCGATACGGAGTTCATCATGAGTTAATAATAGATAATGGACTCCGCTTTAAAACCAAGGTCACAGAACTAGTTCGCAAGTACGAAATTAAGAGATACAAATCTTGTCCCTACTGACCCCAAACCATTGGTGCTGTCGAAGTCGCCAATAAAAGCCTCAAAACCATAATCAGCAAGATGA
Source organism: Sambucus nigra (assembly GCA_949130495.1). NCBI lineage: Eukaryota > Viridiplantae > Streptophyta > Magnoliopsida > Dipsacales > Adoxaceae > Sambucus > Sambucus nigra. The sequence goes on along the minus strand of OX422223.1, from coordinate 259,219,197 downwards.
CTGAGAGTTGGAAAGATTTGGACGAACGGATCCCTTATGCTCTCTGGGTCTAACGCACTTCAATCAGAATGCCCATTGGGGCTACCCCTTATTCTCTAAAATATGGCATGGAAGCAGTCCTACCCGTTGAGCTAGAAATACCTTCCCTGCGCATCATGATCAAGGTCAAAGTTAGATAAGAAGATTGGAATCAAACCACTTCGACGAACTATAACTCTCGAATTAAAAGAATTTTAAAGCTCTATACCATATACAGGAGTACCATCGCCATATTGCACTATCATTCAATTAAAAAGTCAAGGACCGGGGTGTCATGGAAGGAGACATTGCCCTTTAGGAAATCATAGATACCCAAAGGGAAATTCAAATTGAATTGTAGCGGCCCCTAAGTTGTGGAGAAAATTCTTTCCAGAGGCGCCACTATGCTCACAAACCTCGACGGAGAAGAGATGGCGCGTCCAGTCAACCGGGTGCATCTCAAGAAATTTTACCCTTGGTTCAAAATCTCAGTGCGCTATGACTCTTTACATTACCCTTATAGTCTTAAAAAATCTTCATTTCCCCTATCCAAAACTACGTGGGACCTCCCTAAAAAAAATTTCTTTTCAAAATGAGACTCATGAAAATTTTCAAAACCCCTAAAGATACGTAGGCAGCACATATGCCATACATGGGCACGATTCCCTTCTTTTTCAAAAAAATCTATTCTTTTCTATCCACTGATAACATCGGTCCATCTTGAATAAAAGGATTATTGTATGCCTTAGCGATTGGTATAGATAGTCCAAATGCCAAAACTCATTAAGAGGCACAACAAAATATGATCAAACTCAATTTTTATTTATAATTAAGGAATACATCTCTATTACATGAAGTATTAGTAAAAGGAGCTAAACAGACCACCCCCTCATACTGACTAAATCATCTTTAAGCAGACCTAACCCTTATCAAGCTACATAAAACTTATTCCAAACCCCAAAACACAAAACACCCAAAATTACCTTAGCTTCATAAAAAACCACCTAAGTTTCACAAGATATTGCCTTCAAGTGACCGATGGCCCCACATTTTCATCATTCCCAGCCACCGGAGGTCCCCAAGTCTCCCGCTCCTGTTTAACACTCCGTATACGCTCCATGGAGTGGTACGCCCTGACATGCCTAGACAATACCATAACACCTTCCTCTATGGTGTCAAAGGCAATGAACCACGTTTGACCAGTCTCTTCCTCCATGATTTTCTCCACTACCCACTTCCACAACCACTTCAGGTTGTCCCCGGACACATGGCACGCCCCTCTCATAGACTGTGATGGATGGGTAGAAGGTCGGCGGCACTGCCATAAGGAACTTGACATCATCCGGTCTTTCATCCGGAAGAAGTTCGTTATGCAAAGGGGCATAATTTTTTCCCATCCAACTAGAAGAAGAAGCCTCCAGGGAAATAAAAGGAAGTTTGGAGAAGGTCAACCAATCACACATATCGATACTCTCAAAGCTGTATAATAGGCTATAATTCTCCCCACCATCCACTGACCAACAACGAAACTGGGCTCCATGTTCCACATATCGATTGACCCATTTCTCTATAGATGGTCCAAAATTGAAGAAAGGTCGAATAAAATAGTTTGGCACACCCACCAAGGGATACTTAGGAGGGGCTGCCAGACGAAGCCTCTCTGTAAGACACATGAACAACATTATCGGGCTCCCCTTCAGAAAGTCAGAATGACCCTCCTTCCAAGCACCTAGACCATTCAGGGTCTGAGCTAGCACCACTGTCGCAGGATTATGATGGTAAGACATCCATGTCATTATCACAACCATTTGGGGATTAGCCGTCAAGTCCCCTATCACCAGCAAAAACCTTGCAGTAAGACCCAAAGAAACATCTCTAACAAAGCCAACATACTTAAAGCCCCTTAGGCGCACAGAATACATAACCGCCTGAAGATAAATAGTCCCTTTAGTAACCAACCATCGAGCCACCAAAGGAGAAATATGGAACAACTCCTCCAAAAATGTCTGGGGAGAGCGAGAAAAATTAGGCATAGCCATCGCAACACTGGGGCTAACACCTAACATTATTGAGAATTTCTCATAGGTAGGACAGACCTCGTCTAGGCCAAAATAAAAGACATGGTCCTTGGGGTACCAGAATTGTATCATCGTTGCTAGCAAGTTCCAGTCTATGGCTCGATTACACCACAGAAAAATCCAGCATAAGTTGAAAGTAGCATAAACAATATTGTAAAGGCTCATGGCCTCCATACCTTTAAGATAAGATGAGAATTATTTATACATGGGAAGAGCCATTTGGTGAATAGGAAATAAGGAGCAAGAAAAGAAATATGGGTGTTGATGAAGGGAAAAAAAACATGCCCCTCTTTTTATACCTAAAATCCTTGGCAAAAAACAAAATTTTTGGAAACGCGGTTAATTCTCAGCCTTACAGAAGTACACTAGTATGCAAGAAAGTGCAATCAAAGCCTAGGAGTGATTTGATTTAACCCCCATGCTGATAAACAGGTCAAGGGGTATGCCGATTAGTAACCCCCCTATTTTGGAAAATCCCTTTTCTCATTTTTCCCATAATTAATTTCCAAAAACACATTTTTCTCAAAACAAGTCCCTTCAAAGGGAAGATTTTCGCAACCAAGCCTCCAAGGCTTCCCTCTGCTCAAAAAGTTCCAAAATGTGTTTATTTAGGCTTGAATGGAACTTCTCATATGGAACTTCGCTGACTTTGAGAGAATGTTGCTAAGATAACTAATGCTAATAGGTTTATTGTGTGTCCGGTAATGAGGTCATGACCCTCACTTATAGGGAAAAAGGGTGCCGATCAGCCTACCCCAAGGGGCGCCTATCAGTAGGTCACCTTTGACACTCTACCGATAGGCAGGGTTCAGGACCTGCCAGTTGGCAGTCTCGTGAGGACTTTTGTGGAAAAATGACTGTAGCGCACAAACTGTTGATCCGAATCTTGCATGAGACATACCTTTAGAAAGGTGTTTTAGAGGCCTTCAAGAACCCTTTGGACCGCTCCCAGGTCCAGGGTAGACTCTGTGTCAAATGTGGCTCAAAAGCACACGTCGGTCCTTTGAACGGGAGATCGCCGGACGCAAACGAATCGTTCGTCCACATGGTAAGTCAGCATCTGACACGGGGTGGACCGTTGGAAAGGTTAGGAGATTTAATTCAACATTACAAATAGTTTAACTTGGTTCAAAAAGTTAACCTTGGTTAATCGGGGCCGAAAGCGTCCGATGACCTCTCGGAGTGAAACCGATCGTTCATCTGTATCGTAGGTCAGAATTGTGCACGGGGAGGATCGTTAGAAAGGGTATGCAGTGCCCTTCATAGATTCATTAAATATCATTCGAGCTTAAGAGTTGACTTTGGTCAAATGGAGTTCGGGAGCCCCGATGGCCTTCAAATCAATTTTTAGGGGAAAACTGATCGTTCATCCGAACGGTTATGCTATTTCATGCACGGGGCGGATCGTTGAAAAGGGGTTTCAATGACATTTGAAGATTCAAATATTTTTTTCTCTAACGATGGAGTTGATTGGGGTCAATTCGGGGCTTGGGAGCACTCGATGGACTCCGAATCTATTTTCGATAGTGAAATGGTTCATTCGTCCGAACCGTTGTTCCAATTTATGCACGGGGTGGCCCGTTGGAAAGGGTATTTGAAGCCCTTCAAAGTTTTAAAGAGATTTTTCATTGATAAAAGAGTTTACTGGAGTAAAATGGGTCTCTAGGGCTCCCAATGGTCTCTAGATCGGAACTCGGAGTGCGACCTAGGTTTGCGGTGGAAAGGGGAAGTGATGGGAGTCTAAGGAGAGACTTAGGGGTGCCTAGAATGTGGTGTCTATAAAGACCCTCGACGGGTGAGCTTGGAACAAGTGATGGCTGTTGAATAGACACCACATGATGGAGGGAGGTCTGTTTTGCTGACCTAAGGGATGTGGATGACCGATTCAGAGGTTTAAGGTCAATTCTGACCTAAAAGAGGTGACGACCGAGGGCCGAGGTTAATTTTGACCTAGCTAAGGTGACGATATAAGAACAAGGTCAATTCTAACCTAAAAGAGGTGATGACCGAGGACCGAGGGAAATTCTGACCTAACTAAGGTGACGATCCAAGACCGAGGTCAATTCTGACCTCTAAGAGGTAAAGACTAAGGACTGAGGTCAATTCTGACCTAACTAAGGTGATGATCTAAAATCGAGGTAAATTCTAACCTAGAAGAGGTGACGACCGAGGTAAATTTTGACCTAACTAAGGTGACAATCCAAGACCGAGGTCAATTTTAACTTAAAACAGGTGACGACCGAGGACCGAGGTCAATTCTGACCTAACTAAGGTGACGATCCAAGATCGAGGTCAATTCTGAACAAAAATAGGTGATGATTAAGATCAATTCTGACCTAACTAAGGTGACGATCCAAGATCAAGGTCATTATAACCTAAAAGAGGTGACGACCGAGGATCGAGGTCAATTATGAACTAACTAAGTTGACGATCCAAGACCGAGGTCAATTCTAACCTAAAATATGTGACGATTGAGGACCAAGGTCAATTTTAACCTAACATAACGCAGTGGCGGGAGCCTCGTGCACTGGGTTTGCCCTTTTTTTTATAAGGTGACGATTCAAGATCGAGGTCAATTATGACCTAAAAGAGGTGACGAATGATGACTGAGGATCGAGGTCAATTCTGAACTAACTAAGGTGACGATCCAAGACCGAGGTCAATTTTGACCTAAAAGAGGTGTACCTCTCCTTTGAGAAATTTGGGGACTCCACTAGGGATTAGGATTATATTTTAGGTTCCGTTGGGGAATAGTGAATGATCCGAGGATTTATAGCTGAGGAAAGATTTGGAGTGTCCTTTGGAGATATTGCTTGGGAGAATGATTCTTTGGAATTTCGTTGGGGGTGTAAAAAATGTTTTCCTTGGTAAACAAATTGTTAGAACGAATTTGGAAATTTTAGGAATTTTTTAAGAATTGTTCGGAGTGTTCTGATATTGTTTTGGACTTTTTGTACAAAATTTTAAAGGGTGTACTAACCGGCATAGATGGAGGTGTGCCAATCGGCATTGGCATGGAATATTGGGTGCCTTGAGCAGGTTAAAGGCTCAGTGCCGATCGGTGGGTGGAGGGGGCTACCGATCGGCATGACCCTTAGCCTCCTATAAAAAGGGGGCGTGTTCTCCTCATTTTGTACAGCTTTCTGACTTCTTTTCTTCTTCTATAAACCTCTGCAAATCGTCTTAACATCTGGAGTGGCTGACTTTTGAAGCAGTGCGACCCATATTGAATGGCTTAACGCTGATGACTGCGCAGGGTTAGAGTGGAGTGTTAGGGTTCCCCTCGCATTAGGCAGCAAGAACTCTTTCGACTCGTTTGAGCCTGTGGCGGATGATTAAAATCTTTTGCGCGAGCCTTTGCATTATCTTTCTTCAAGGGTGGTGAACCCTAGGGGCTATGTAAGTATTGCATGACTCTTGGTATTCCTTTCTTCTTTTCTTGACGAGATTGCTTTATTTCTTGAATGTGATAAGGATTTTCTTCATTTCTTGACAGTTCGACATCTCCATGGTGACTATTTGTGCCCGCAGTACGATAGGGCTTAAGGATGTTTAGGAGAACCTCCCTATTATGGTGCGCTGGATGGTGTCCTCTTCGGGTTTTGGGACACTAGCATCGGCTTTGGATAAGACGCCTCGCTCTAGTGCGGTTCTATGTGCTTTTAGAGAGAGGTGGTGGGACACTACCCAGTCCTTCTATTTTGGCTTCGGGGAGAGGAAGATGACTCCCATTGATGTTCAACAGTTTTTGGGGCTGGACTGCAAGGGTGCCTAAATTTAGGTGGACAAGACATTGAGGGTGACACCGAAGGCGGTGACAGCAGCTCTGGGTGACGTGGAGAGGGTAGTTTTTGGAGATTCCATTCGCTTCTCTTCTTTGAGGGAGCTTTTGTTGAGGAGGAAGGTTGATGAGAACGATGGGTAGCAGGTGCATCAGATGTCCCACTTGTTTATCTTGCTGGTGTTAGGGGGTTTTCTAGTGGCGAAGAGTGGTGACGTCGTCCACTTGTGGTTTTCGCCATTTCTACGGGTGTTTTCGAACATTCGCTTCTATGACTGGGGGAGCCTGAATTTGGCGACCCTTTACTATTCTTTGAATGTATTCAGCCAGTGCTGTCGGTCGACTTTTACTGAGCCACGTATCTCCTGGAGGTATTCTTTATTTTGTGCATTTCCCTTTTTGCATTCGCATTTTCCATTCATGCGCTTCGTTTTGATTTCTTGAATGCTGATCCTTGTCCTTTGCAGATGTGGTTCTATGAGGTGATTGGGTTGAGCAACCGACTGATTTCTTTGAAGGATCACTCCATTGGGGACTTTTATTGGATGCTTCGATGGCAGAGGTCTAATCGATAATCGAAGAAGACTCTTTCTCTGAAAGCAGTGCGTCATGTCTTGAATGGCCTGATGAGTGAGCGGGTAAGCCTTGTTTTGTCCTTGAGACTATTCTTTTCCTTTGATGCCATTTTATTGATACTGATCCTTCGCTTTGGCTGGGGATTTATAGGTGACCTTTTATCACTGGGGGATGGTTATTTAGCACACCGAGGTGACCGGTGGACTCGCACAATTATGGCGCCTGCTGGCGCATGAGTTTGGCTACTCCTGGTATCTGAGGGAGAGGGTAGTCCGTTAGATTGTGGAGGAAAGGTTGTGGTGCTACCAGCAAGGTATCCTATGTTCATGAGGCGCGCGCGGAAGATATCTGATGATGCCCGGGTAGCTGCGATATTGGGAGAGCCATACTCCCCGTACACTGACATAGCGGTGATGTACTATAATCTGGGCGTCGTCCCGAGTTGGCTGATGCCCCCAGCATATATGATGTGATGTATCTCCCTAGGGCGGGCTCGAGTCGGCCGGTGGGGTCTTCTCATAACGCAGGTGGTGCGACTACGTTAGCGGTGGCGATGACGACGTCAGGGCCTTCTTTTGTGCGACTGCATTCCCCTAGTTACAACCTTTGGTGTGCTGATGGGGGATCGGTGCGTCTGAAGCATCGTCCTCATATGATGGACCTGAAGGAGTTGGGTCTGATGGAGGAGGTGCTTCGGGCTGCGGTACATTTTTTTTATTTCCTTGATTTATTTCTTTTCTTCATGCTTGACTCATTTGATCTTTTCTATTCTTCCTCGCAGCATATCACTGTTTCGTACACTTGGCTGAAGGACATCAGGGACTAGATATCTTGGGCGACTGCTCACATTTTTGAGGTGGTTCCGGTCCCTTTTTGCTTGGTGCCGTCTACCTCGTTAGGGGAAAGGTCGAGCTCTTAAAGTGGTGGTACGTCCTCTCGCCGCAGGGGGAAGAGGGCGCAATGCAGGGATAGGGGATCCTAGAGAGAGAGAGAAGGAAATTGGGGTTCAGGCTGAGTCCCGTTGTTTTTCTGCTTTTCTTACAAAATATCAATGTAATACTGCAAAATATATGCAAATGAAGAATGAAGTTTTTTTGTTAATTTTATTTCTTTAGTGATTAATGCACATGCTCTTTTTTCTTTGCTATTGAGACCGTAAAAAGAATTTTCAAAATTGATTTGAGAAGGATTTTATTAGAATGAGATTAGTAAAAGCATAAGTACAAATGGAATTTGAAATTTCCTTAAGATAAAAATTATTTTTATTGAGTTTTTTGATTTTGACAAAAGAGGAAAAATGGAATTTTCCCAAAATAGGGGGTTGACAATCGTCATGACCCCTGTCCTGCCTATCGGCATGTCAATCCAGTCCAATCAATCTAAGGATTTAATTACACTTTCTTCAATTTCTTGGTACTTGGTGGGGCAATTTTTACTCTGATTTCTATAGGGTTCCTTGTCTTGGCTTGAGAGTTTCCAAGTAAAAAAGGGGGAGTGGATGGGGCTTTCCTCCTCACACTTTCACTTTCTTTCTTTTCCACATTCTTACTTGCTTACTGTCTCTTAGTCTTGCAAGATGGCTCTCCCTATTATCATTGAGTTCGTTAACTACCTCAAAGTCTTGGAAATAATGTTTTCTTACAATGTTGATTATGATGCCTTTCACATTCGACGAGTCTCTTTGTGGTGCAATCGTCCGATTGAGTGGAACATACTGATGGTGGCTGTCGAGTTTTGGTATCCCGAGGATCATGTCTTTCGCTTCAGGTTGGATGAGATTTGTCCTACCTCCGAGGAATTTTCTGTCATACTGGGGATAAATCCCAGCGTTGCTGTGGCGCTGCCTGAGTTTTCCCGTTCTCGCAGGGAATTAATAGCTAGGCTTCTTCATATTTTGCCTTCGGTGGCCAGGCCCTTGGTTACGAGGGGAATAATTTCCCTTCCAGTGGTGCTACAATCCGTGCATTTACAGGACGTGGGTGATGATGGATATGCCAGGGTTGTCATCCTAGGCATTGTTTCCAAATTTATGTTGGTGACTGGGGAGATGATGGTGGACCCCTAACTGGATGCTATCATTTCTTGGATGTCATACCGTCGTAATCCTACAATGGTGATACTGGAAGAGACTTTGAATGGCCTGGATGCCTGGCGGGAGGGTCGTTCTAACTTTCTAAGGGGTAGCCCTGTAATGCTGTTTATGTGGCTGTCAGAGAGGTTTCGTATGGAGATCCCACATGAGTATCCTTTATCAACATTTCCAAACTTCTTTTCATGCTATTTCATCAGCGTGGGTCTGGACATTGAGAGTTGGTGGAACTGGCTTGTAGAGCACGGGACTCGAGGCTTACGCTAGTCTATGCCTTGGTGGGGGCAGCTACTGCCTATTCTGGATCTTGGAGAGTACCAGTACGTCAGACTGATTGGCCTTAGGCAGACCTCTTTCTACTTTCCTTGGCAACTGCTGCACCAATATAGTTGGGAGCAAATTGTGCCATTGCAAATGCCAAACTTCTTTCTTGTGAAGAACCTGATAGAGCGTATGTGCATGCAGATTGGTTCTTTGTGGGAGAATCATCATCCGTCCACCCATCCTTCTCAATCTACTAGGAGAGTCTGACATGTCTCTGGGGACTACATGAAGTGATTGTGGAAGAAGGTGGTTGCCAGGATGCTGGCTGTAGAGACTGGTCAAAGGTGGTTTTCCATATCTGACACCATGGAGGGAGGCGTTGTGGTCTACCCCAAGATAGTCCAAGCTTATCTCTCCATGGAGCATCTGTAATACTCCATTCAGGCAAGCGAGGTTTGGGGAGCCCAGGATGCAGGTGATGATGGTGCTGGTTCCTCTGACAACTGTGGGTAGGGCTTTATGAAGCTTCTTATAATAGGTGTGGTTTTATGTTTTATGGGAATCATTGGAGGGTGATTTTTAGTGGGGCCTGTTATTATCTAGGTTTTTGGCCAGGGAAGTCGTTTAACTCCTTATGCCGATATAATCGTACGGAAATTTCAGATAATGAAATAAATTAGTTTTTGATCATCTAGTTGTGCCTTTTGATGACTTTTCAAATTTTGAATTATCTATACTAATTGTTATGGCATAAATAATCCTTTTTTCATGTATATGTTAAAATGAACTGTCATTCTCGGGGATAAGAAAAGAATAGTATTTTGTGAAAAGAAGGGGGGTTGCGCTCATGTGAAGCGAATGAGCTGCCTATGTACCTCTGAGAGTTTTGAAAATTTTCAAAATTCATTTTTTAAAAATGTTTTTAAGAGGATCAGGCCCACGTAGTTCTGGATAGGGGAAATAAAGAGAGTTATTTTAGAATAGAATAGAAGGGAGATGAGGAGAGTCGTAGCGCGCTGAGATTTTGGACTAGGGGGAGAATTTCTTGAGACGGTCCAGGTTGACTGGACGCGCCATTTCTTCTACGTCGAGGTCGGTGAGCACAACAGCGTCTCCCGACAGGATCTTCCTCACAATGTAGGGGTCGCTCCAATTGGGATTAAATTTCTATCTAGGGACCCAGATAGGCTCTGCTATTTCTTTGAGGGCCAAGTCCCCATCTGGGACACCGCGGTCTTTCACTCCCTTATTGAATGATCGCGCTATACGGAGATGGTACCCTTGTATGTGATATAGAGCTTTAAATATCCCCTCGTCCAGGAGGACAACTCATCGAGATGGCTTTGGTGCCAGCCTTCCTTGTTGACTTTGCTTTCAAGCATGATACGCAACGAGGGTATTTTTAGCTCCACGGGTAGGACTAATTCCATGCCATAGACTAGAGAGTAGGGTTAGCCCCAGTAGAGGTTCGACCTTAAGTACGGTAGCCCCAGAGGGCGTAAGGGATCCTGTCATCCCAGTCACTACAACTCTCGATCATCTTGCTGATGATCGCTTTGAGATTCTTATTGGCTGCTTCGACTGCTCCGTTGGTTTGAGGTCGGTATGGAATGATTTATGTCTTTGAATACCATACTCATCGACCACTTCCGTAACCTCCACCTCAAAATGTATCCCATTATCTGAAACCAACTCGTGTAGGACCCCATATTGGCTGATGATATTTTTCTTGATGAATTTGGCTACTTTCTTAGCATTCAGAACCGCATATGACTCGTCTTTAACCAATTTGGTGAAGTATTCAATAGTAACTAGGATTAACTCATGCCCATTGGATGACTTTAGTGTAACTTTTCCTATGATGTCAATGTCCCGTGTGGAAAACGGCCAGGGAGAAGTCATATTGTACAATTCTCGCGGAGTCAGATGTTGTAGGTTGAAGAACTATTGGCATTTGAGACATCTTTGAACGTAGGTTGTGAAGTCATGAATCATGGTAGTCCAATAGTATCCCTATCAAATGATCTTTTTGGTAAGAATATGGCCATTCATGTGGGGTTCGCAATTCCCGTTGTGAATTTTTTGCATCATTTTTCGATGTTAACCCCTGTGATGCAGTGTAAATGGGTTCCATCAAAGTTTCTCTTAATTAGTACTTTATCACAGACAATGTACCGGGATACTAGTCTGCGAAGAGATTCTCGGTCTTTCTTGTCAGCTCCTTGGGGATACCTACCATGTTTAAGGAGGCACCAAATGTCATAGTACTTGCAGTCGACTATTTCGAGTTCTTCCTCCGTACAGAGCTCGATGTGGTAGTAGTGGGTTGGTTTGTCTTGTTTTTGTACAAGGAAGGGGGCCATGGTTATTCCTTTGGGCATGTCAATCATGGAGGCTAAGGTGGCAAGGGCGCCAGCCATGTTATTCTTTGCTCGGGGCAGGTAGTAGAAGGTGATTTCTTGGAATTGGGAAGCCAGTTCTTCAAGGTGGGCATGGAAGGATAAGAGTTTCTCATCCTTGACTTTCCATTTCCTAAGTACTTGATCGATGACGAGGGATGAATCCCCGTAGACATCGAGGTAGAGAATTCCTTTCTTGAGGGAAACTTTGAGGCCTACCATGCATGCCTCACATTCAGTCATGTTGTTGGTGCAGGGGAAATCCAATTTGATGGCAATGGGAGTGTGGGAGTCATCCGGAGAATCTCAATGCCGTATCCTTTTTTATTGACAGCGTTTTCAAAGAACATTTTCCATTGAAGGTCTTTTTAGGAGGCGTAAAGGATATTCTTGTCTGGGAATTTAGAAATCCAGACATCGACTTCTTCCATAGGGTAGTCAGCAAGGTAGTCAGAGATGGCTCTTACTTTCATGGATTTTTATGTGACATAGGTGATATTAAACTCAGCTAAAAGCATAAATTAATGGTCCATTCGGCTGAATAGGATGAGCTTATCAAGTAGGTACTTGATGGGATCTATTCAGGATACGAGTCTGATGGGGAAGGCGAGCATGTAGTGCCATAATTTTTGGGTAACCCAGACAAGAGCAACACATGATTTTTCCAAGGCGATGTAGTTAATTTTGTAACCGACCAATTTTTGATTGGCACAATAGATGGATTTCTCCTTACGGGTTTCTTCAAGGTATTAGGCTAGAAAAGCCCCTGCTGCTGTATCGATCACGGTTAGGTATAAGAGTAAGGGAAGACTAGGTTGCAGTGCCATAAGTACCCGAGGTCGGGTTAGGTATTGCTTGATTCAATCGAAGGATTCTTGGAAAGCTTCATTATGGACCTTGGTTGAATCCTTTTGGAGGAGTTTGAAGATGGGTTCATAGAGGTAAGTTAATTAGTTGATGAATCGAGTGATGTACTGTAATTTCCCAAGGAATCCTCGGACTTATTTCTCCGTTTGGGGAGGTGGCATCTCAAGTATGGCTTTTTGCTCAGTAGGATCTGCTTCTATCCCTTTCTCACTGACCCTAAATCCCAAGAGTTTCTCTTTAGTAACGCCGAAGACACATTTCTGTGGGTTAAGCCGCATTTGGTATTGTCGTAATTGTTCAAAGAATTTTTGGAGAGCGGGAACATGACCTTCTCTAGTATTGGACTTGATAATCATGTCATCTACATAGAACTCGACTTCCTTGTGTATCAGATCATGCAAAATGGTTGTGGAAGCCCTTTGGTAGGTAGCCCCTATATTTTTTAGACCAAATGGCATGACAGTGTAGAAAAAGGTTCCCCAAGGGGTGAAGGATGCGATTTTCTCTTGATGATCAGGGTGCATCTTGATCTAGTTATATCTGTCAAACCCGTCAACGAATGACTTAAGAGCGTGACTAGAGGTATTGTCCACAATCATATTGATGTTGGGCAGCGAGTAATCATTCTTCGAAGAGGACTTATTCAAGTCTTAATAGTCGACACATATGCATACCTTCCATCCTGATTTTGGCATGGGTATGATATTGGCTAGACATATAGGATATTAAATCATGTGAATGAAGACCACGTTCAGTTGCTTGACTACTTCTCATTTTACCTTGAGAGACCATTCGGTGCGTAGCTTTTGCAACTTCTATTTGACTGGTTTACATTCCGAGAGAGTTGGACTCTCATACTGTGCTATCTCAGGGTCAATGCTGGGTATATCATCATAGGACCACACAAAGACATCCATGAATTCCTTCAGTAGCTATTCGAGTTATGTGTGCTCATGCTCATCAATGGTAGCCCATATCCTAATCTCGCGCATTTGGCTACTAGAATCGAGGTTAATAACAACAGTTTTATCTTCATTAACTTGAACGCGATTATGTTGTTTGTTATTAACCTTATTTAGATCAACTAAGAATTATTCTTTTGCAAAGTCATCATCATCAAGAGTTTGGTTAAAATTAATACAATTAATGTAAGTCACAACAAGATACTCAAATTTTTTGTTTATTTCATTGATAGGAAAAACAACATTGAGAACATCATCATAGGAGGTCTCGATTACATCATAGTGAGAGGAAATAACTACAGGGGAAAGGTGATAAACATCAGGGTTAAGTTGAATATCAGCAGGTGGGACAGGTGCAGCATGCCAGTTGAGAAGAGGTATATCAGCATCTTTGATGAGATAGGATGGATCAGATGATGTAGTTCATGAGTGGATCATGTAGAGTGTCAGCCCCAGTATCTGCAAGTTAGAAGAATTCTCGAAGTCGCTGCCCTTAGGATCCTTGATATCAGCCATGGTCTCTTTAGTGAGTAGTTGTACATAGTGCTGGGAACTTTTGGCCCCCGAGTAGCTGCTTTAAAAAAATATATCCATTCTTGGTTTCATCCTCTTGTCTATAGGGTCATACCAAAGTTTAGGGAAGCCGCAGAAGGGGAAATCTTCACCCTCTTTGATGAATCTTCCATTTAGGAAATCTCTCGAGATAGTTTTGGAGCATTCTAACTTTCTCATCGGTCGAGGCTGACAGATCAATATGAGTTCTTCTTCTGATGGTTGATAGCCCAAGCCACAGGGAGGAAAGGTCTCCTTCAACACAATAGGTTCAGTTATTCCTTGTTGTTTTTTCCCTAGCCCCAGTCCGAGCACGAAGTGCATGTTTTTGAACATTTGGATTACATTGACGTTTTTATGAGGGTCATATTCTAGACAAACCCTATATTTGAATTCGTCCCCTGCTGGAAGTAGGAGTGGTTCGACCTGGAAGCCTGATAGCAGTATATTATTCACCCCGTGTTGTATCTCGAGTACCGGATTACTGGTGCTTGCATTTTTAGTGTTGTCAGTGTTTCCCAAGATGGTGATAACTTGTCCATTGGAAAAGAATTTCAATTTTTGATGAAGGGAAGAAGACACCCCTTTGATGTTATGAAGCCACGATCATCCGAGCAACAGATTGAAATAGGCTGGGATATCGATGACTTATAATTCAATAACAGGATTTATAGGGCCAACCCCTATTGCAAGCTTGATAGATCCCATTACTTCTCGGTGGGTGTTGTCATAGGCACATAAGGCAGTAGAGGTTGGAGCAAGGTCACTCACTTTCAATCCCAGACAATTGAGGGTTCTTAACGGGCAAACATTCAGAGTTGATCTATTGTCGATGAGTGAGAGGGGGACAGTTTTTCCCATGACTTCAACGGAGATATTGAGAGCATGATTGTGGTTGGCACCAGTCTTAGGGATTTACTCTTTATAGAAGGAGAGCATTCGAGTAGAGGTCAAGTTTCCAACTAGGTTCACCGCTTATTCTGGTGTGGTTGAGGGAGGAAATGTGGGTCCTGTGAGTAGCTTGATTATGGAATTTCGGTGTAGTTAGGAAGACATGAAAAGTACCCATAAAGTGATGTAAGCTTGGGTCTTCTTCAGTTGATCAAGATCCTTGCTTTCTTCAAGAGTCATTTATGGCATAGGGAGATTCTCAACACTTTTCCCTTTATCGCTTGCTGATTGTTGTAAGTTTGAGTTATGATAATGTCTCCTCGACTTGGCCATGTGGTTCACGGAAGAGGGGGAAAATAAAAACCTTATTTATTTATCGATATCGGGTTGCTCATCTACCTGGTTGATCTCTCCTAGTAGTTCCTTGAATGATATCACTCCTCATAGGTCGGCTATAAGACTAGTCTTTCTTAAATCTGGATCTTCATCTGAATCTTTGAAATCGTCCCCCCATCCGGTGGCAACGATGTTGTCTTTTCATACAAAGTTAATGCACTCTACAACTTCTACGGCTTCTTCGTATAATTCTTCCCATTCGGTAGGGAAATGCAAGACTGAAGGGACCAAATGCCCTTGTAATTTCAAAGCATCGAGCAGCTCGAATATGCTACAAATATCACGAGTCTGTCGAAATAAATCTGCCATAATTTGGACACGGTCATCTAGACTGACTTCATTGGACGACACTACCTAGTTATCCGACTCTTGGGCCCATTTTCGAGCTTCTAAGAACAACCCACTGAATCTCTGACAGTCGATGGTCATCTGGGAGGGCAATTTCAACCTGAATTCTAGGAGTTAGTTCAACACTTCTGATAATTCCATATCTTTACCTCCATAACGATTACAGACAGCGATGCATGCTCTGGTGAGGAGTGATAAGGTTTGATCGGCAAAGCTGGTAGGGTGTAAGAGGAAATATGGGCATGTTTGGAGAGGTTTAGGAGAGTATATGGGTATGACTAGTGATTTACTTGGCATGATTTTGGTAGATAGGTCAAGTTCTGAGTTTTCTTCTAAGAAGATGGCGCTCGCATGATTTGGGAGTGGATTATGGGTAGTGTTTGGTTTAGGATTAGCTGGTGGGGCGATGATACCCTAGTCAATCAGACTTTGGATTGTGTTTTGAATATGGAAGCATTGGTTGGTGGTATGGCCAGCAGTTTGATGAAAGTCACGATGGGCATCAGGTTTGAAGTTCTTCGAAAGTGGATTTGGTAATGGATGATGTTCCAAGGGTTTAACCAGGTTTCGATCCAAGAGAGCCTGGTAGACTTTGGAGAGAGGAGTGTGAAGCTCTGTATATTCCTTCCGACTTGGGTTTGGGTGACTTTTTAGTGCCTATGAAGTTACAGGTTGAGAGATGTTGTTAATAGTGGAGATTGTGGTACTAGCAGGCTTTTCAAACTTTCTAGGAGAAAATTGTCCAGAGATTTTCTTCGGTTCCACTTATGTCTTAGCAAGACCTTCTTTGATTTCTACTCCTGCTGTTTGGAGGGCTCAAGAATGAGGGTAATACGGTCCTCCCATGATTTCTCGGACATGAGGTAAAAAGTTCTTCTTCACAACATTGACTTGTTCTTCTTCGAAAGGTCGATTGGTCATGATAGCTGTTTTTTCTCTCCATCTTACTATGAAGTTGCTGACTGATTATGTTTAAGTAGCTCTAAGTCACTACGGGTAACCTCTAGCTCCTTATTGTACTTGTACTGTGATATGAACTCACGGGCAACATCTTCCTAACTGCGGATTTTGGATTCTAGATTCTTCAAGGGATAGGAACCAATAGAGGGAACTATCTGTAAAAGTCTGCTATAACATCTGAGCCATTATTTCTTCGAAATCCCCTAGTAGAGTCATGGCCCGATGATAGCTACAAAGATGAATGATCGAATGTCCACTTCCTCCAAACTTCTCAATATTGGGGGATCTTGAATTTTTCTAGTAACATGGCTTTAGGATAAGAAGACATGTGGGTGTAGTCCATGTAGTTCCCAGAGAGTCTGACTTGGTTGAATTTCTTGGTTAGCATCTTGAGGTCTTCCTTGACCTTGTTCAGTTCTTCCTCATTCGGATCAACAGTTACAGGTAAATTAGCCCCCATCTGAGAAAGGTTTATCATGGGAAGCTGGGTTGGCGGTGGCCCATTAGTAGGAGGAACACGTGGAGCATGATCGTATTCTTCAGGAACCCAGATAGGCTCGGGTGTAGGCAGACCTATTGTGCGAGGGAAAATGACCTCAAGATCTTCGGGGATAGGGACCCAATTTCTTTGCATCTCATGAACCTCGGTTTGAAGGTTGTCAATTTTGGTAGTGAGCTGAGCCAGAACCGTCAACAAATCTGACTGTACATTTGGCACTTGATCCGTATTCGCTATGGAAGGCGAGTGAATCTAGGACTCAAAAGAAGTAAGGGGACTGGGATAACTTTTGGGTGGTTCGACTGAATACCGAAGCCAATAGGGAGCCAGGCCAAGGGTATGTGATCGACCTGAGGAGAGAAATTGGAATTTCAAAAAAGAAAAAGGGAAATTTGTTATTTTTGAAAAAGGAGGAAAATATTTTTGAAATTTTTAGAGAAGATGAAGACTAAAATGTTTTAGGTATTTTTGATAAAAGAGGAAAATGTTTTTGGACACTTTTGGGAAAAGAAAGAGAGGAAAAGACTAGAGACGGGTCTCAGCATGACTATTATGTTTATTAATTTCTCACTTGTATTAAGTTCACCTAAATGCAAAATGAAATGCCGGACGGGAACTGAGCCTGGAAAAATTGGGTTTGCAACACATGTAAAGCTATGGTTGGACTTGTAATTAGGCTCACGGGCAGGGTCCCATTTTAAAAATTGCGCAAAAATTTGAGCGGCAGGTCGACCCAAAATTTCAGTAGAGTTTCGGGTCAAAACCAAAAATCTAACATGTGTGTCCTAGGCTTGACACCTATATGCGGGTATGCAGTTGGTTGGGTGAATTAGAAAGGGTTCCCCCCTTTGGCGTGACTTCCAGGATATACATCTTGATTTTGAGGGCAATCGGTACGTGTGGACAATCCATTTGATATACCTGAGTGTACGTGAATTTCCTCACTACATACCTCATGGGGATGGTACGTGTGAGAGCGAATTCGATATACTCGACGTACGTGAATGAGTTCCCTGCGATATACCTCTTGTCATGACTTCGGTCAAGCGGTACGATGCGGGGGAACCGTTCTATATACGTAGAAGGTACTTGGCTAATGGAAGGTGAGAGTCATATCGCTTAGGCTAATTGTGTCCTACCGGACCAGAGCCCAATCACGAAGTGACTCTCCAGTTACGGGACAAAATTTAGTCAATAACAATGCTCTTTGGTGATGTCGTGTGAATCATGCATGATTCTCTTATTAGTATCTTATGGAGAGACTGTCTTTTTCTTGATCATGACTAACAGGGAGCAAAGTATAAGTACTAATAGTAAAGCCATACCAAGCATGGATAAGTGATGTGTAACGATCTATAAGTGAGTGTGTGATGAGTGATCATGGATATATTCAAGCGGAGGTGTGTGTTGGGGATACCTAAGCATGGATTTCTAAGTGACGTGTGCAACATGTGGATATACGTGATCCTAGGTGCATGTGGTGTGAGGTGTACACGAATAATCTTCTACAAGTGTGTGAATAGTAGTATAAGCATGAGGTATAAATGAATAATAAAGGGGAACATGCAAATGGGGGAGTATACAAGAAAATAAAATACCTATGTAAATAGAGTTTATCCCTCTTAAAAATACTCCTCCGCAGAGTCGCCACTGTGGCTATTCCGATCGGCACGGTGATCGTTCCAGAGGGGGAAGGAGGAGGATCCCCTGGGGAAGAACCACGTCGCGGTATCACACCCTTATCTTCAAAAAGGGGGCTTCAGTCGTTGTCGGTGTGGGGTGAATGTAAAGAGATAGAGTCACCAGCCTATTTTGCACAAAACAGGCAAAAGAATAGGTTGCCACTTCGAGAGAGAGGCATCAAGGACAAACTGATGCATGCGAAACCAGTAGATCGAAGGTCCGGGGGCTATATTACAGAATGGGAAGGTGTTAGGCACCCATCCCACCCTATCAGTCTCTCATGGGCAAATGTTAATATTTTCCTTTATTCCAGTGAAATGTGTGCATGTGTTTACATAATGGAGATTGGAATCGTTTGACCCATACCATGGAAAAGATAGGGTGTGGTCATCCACAGGAATATTCCCAAAATAGTAATAATGTAGAAGATAGAATATGAGCATTCATCGAGATATTGATCGTTATTGGAAAACGATAATATATGTGGGATGAGACGCGAACAAGCATAATAAATGTATAATGATTATCAAAATTAGGGATTTTGAGAACTTTGGAAAATTAGAAAATTGGACTCGAGTCTCGGATTTTAATCCGAGACACCTACGTAGCCTATAAAGGCATCAAAGTCCACGTAGTTAGAATGTCGAATAGGGGTGGGGTTTATCCCATAGATTCGAATGGAATTTTATTAGGTGTGTGCATGTAGAAAATGTGTTTTTGGCTTTTGGAAAAAGTGTGATGGATAATTCCGTTTGAAATTTACAAGTGTAACCCTCTTTTGTTTGTTTTTTTTTTTATGAAAAACAAAGTATGTGCAATATACTAATAAGAGCGTAGAGGTTAATATGTATGAACTAAAGTGAAACTAGATTATGAATCTAAAGTAACTTATCCAAAAACAAGAGATTTAAAAGAAAGGGAGAAGGAATTGGACCTTCTTTCGAGCTTGAGCTTGGATCTTGGATGAAATCCTTTGGATGTTGATGGATGTTTATGAGAGAGAAGGATATTTGACAAATTGGGTGTGAAAAGGATGGGTATTTAGCCTTGAATGGACCTTCTCAGATGGAACTTAGCTGACTTCGAGAGAATGTTGATGAGATCATTGATGCTGATGGGTTTTTCTGTGTGTCCGGTAATGAGGTCATGGACCTTATTTATAGGGAAAAAAGGGGTGCCGATCATCCTACCCGAGGGGGTACCTATCGGCAGGTCACCTTTGACACTGTGCTGATAGGCAGGGTTCAGGACCTGCCAATTGGTAGTCTCGTGTGAACTTTCCTGGAAAAATGAATGTTGTCCACAAACCATTGATCCTAATTGCACACGGGGTATATAGTTAGAAAGTTTTTTAGAGGCCTTATAGAGTCCTTTGGACCGCTCCCGGGTTCGAAAGTTGACTTTGGCTCAAATGTGTCTCAGAAGCACACGTCGGTCCTTTAGACAGGAGATCGTTGGACGCAAACGGATCATTAGTCCACATTGTAAGTCAAAATTTCACATGGGGTGGACCATTGGAAAGGTTGGGAGATGTACTTCTACATTACAAAGAGTTTCGCTCGGTTCGAAAAGTTGACCTTGGTCAACCGAGGCCCGAAAGCACCCGGTGACCTCTCGGAGTGAAACAGGTCAATCGTCCCTATCGTAGGTCAGAATCGCACATGGGGTAGATTGTTAGAAATGGTATACAGTTCCCTTTGAAGATTCATTCATTCTCGTTCAATCTGAAGATTTTACTTTGGTTAAACGAATTTCGGGAGCGCCCAGTGGCCTCCAGATCAATTTTTAGGGGAAAACTAATCGTTCATCCAAACGGTTATATTGTTTCACACACGGGGCAGACTGTTGGAAAGGGGCTTTAGTGCCCTTCGAAGATTCAAAGAGTTTTTGCTCTGACGGTGGAATTGATTGGGGTCAATTCAGGGCCCGGGTGCACCCGATGGCCTCTGAATCCGTTTCGATAGTGAAATGGTTCGTTTGTCCGAACTGTTATGCTGATTTGTGAATGGGGTGGCCCATTGGAAAGGGTATTCAGAGCCCTTCAAAGTTTCAAAGAGATTTTTCTCTAACAAAAGAGTTAACCGAAGTCAAATGGGACTCAGGGGTGCCCGATGGTCTCTAGATTGGTACTCGAAGTGTGACCTAGGTTTGCGATGCAAAGGGGAAGTGATAGGACTCTAAGGAGAGACTTAGGGGGTCCTATAATGTGGTGTCTACATGAACGATCCACCACGAGCATGAATCGGCCTTACAGTTCGGATGAACAATTCATTTCACTATTAAAAATTATTCTAGAGGCTAACAAGCGCTCTCGGGCCCCATTTAACTCCGATCAAATTCCTCATCTGAGAGAAAGCTCAATGAATCTTCTAAGGGAACTAAATACCCCTTCCAACTGTCTGCCCAGTGTGTGAATCGACCTTATGGTATGGATGAACGATCCGTTTTACCATAAAAACTAATCTGAAGGCTCCCGGGCCCCATTTGACCACAGTGAACTCTCTAGATTGAGCGAAGCTCAATGAATATTCAAAGGGATCTGAATTCCCTTTCCAATTGTCCACCCATGCATGAATCATCCTTACGGTACGGAAAAATAACCTATTTTACTCCTAAGGGTCACCGATTTCTTTTGGGTCCCGTTTGACGTTGGTCAACTCTCTGAACCGAATGAAGTTAAATGAAATCTTAAAGGTCATTGAATACTGTAAAGACACAAATTTCCAATTGAGTCCATATATAGTTTTGGCTCAATTCCGGACAAAAACATTTATTCATAGGATAGTATTCTATTGTAATATTCTCAAACCTATGAAGTGTATGTTGAAGACGTAGCGGCAAAGAATATAAAGCTTCATCAAAATGCCGGTTTGCGTGCCTCGTTTCTACGTCATCATCTAAGGTTCCATGCTCCCAAGGTATGAATGTAACTATATTTATATAGGAGCTTGGAACAATAGTTATTGGGTGTTATGTGTAATAAAAAACTGCATTTTATTTTCAGAAAGAATCAATTAGAACTTTAAAATAAGTATATAAAAGTTTCTGGGCCAAAATCGAATTTTACAAACTTTCTGGTCGTTCGTTAGAAATGTCGTTCGAACGAGTTTTTTCGTTCGAACCAGGTTTTGTTCGAACGAGTTTTTCGTTCGAACCAGTTTTCGTTCGAACGAGTTTGCCAACGACCCTAAACTGGTCAGTCGTTCGATATGTCGTTCGAACGAGTTTTTCGTTCTAACGAGGTATCTAACGAGATTCTAATGAGCCCAGGCTGGTCGCTCATTAGAAGTCTCGTTCGAACGAGAGTCAAGTTCGTTCGAACGAGACGCCAGGGCGGGAACAGTTTTGAGCAGTTTTTGGCGGTTTTCTCCCTCTTTCCCCACTTGGTTTTTAACCAACTTTTTCAAGACTTAATATGTGCGGGAAACACATTTTTCCAATTAACTTTTCCAATTCATTTCCATCTCTAAAGGAGAGTTTGAGAGCAAAATTGCTTAGGGAAAATGTTCATGTTTTGAGTGTTAGTTCTTAAAGAAAAATTCATACACACTCTAGTTTACACCCAATAGTTGTTTATTCCAAGTTTCTATATTCATATCATTTACTTGGAGTTTTTTGGCACCGATTTTCTCTACCGAATTCAAGAAGAGACGTTTCGGGTTTGCTTCTACACCCCATCACAAAGAAGACTTTTTATTGAGATTCTACCCACACGGAGAAAGGCTCCATGCTTGGGTGACGGTGACCATATAAAGTCCCATCGGTGGATTCCGAGACCGCGGTGGTGTTCCGAGGTTGTTCGCTAGGAAGAGGTTTCTACGAGAAGAAGCAACAAGGCTTGAGAGGGTTTGAGTCGAGGATGTAAGTCTTTTGTCTTGTAATTGTAATTCCATATCTAGTGGACTTGTGGCTAGGGCCGTCCGAGGTTGTTTCCCATCTTGGGTTTTTCCTCGTACATCTCGGCGTATTGTGATATTGTTTATTTTATCTTGCTCATCATTTAGAATCCATGCTTTAGGTTTAATTCAAGATAAAATTTGGTTTAATTCTCACACTCATTTAATTTGGGACTAAATTAAATATTGGGTAAATTTGGTTTATTCAAGTCATTTGCTAAAATTGGTTTTGCCTAACTTTGGATATAATTGTTAATTATGACTTAGGCAAATTTCTAGGACTTGGATCTAGTTCATTGGACTTAAACGGTTTAAGTGAGTAATAATTAATTGTTTTGTTTGTTTCATTAATTCTCATTAATTATTCACTTTTGTTTATGTTTATTTTTGGAAGTTGAACCATCACACTTTTACGCTTCCGCATCATCTCGTGTTTTACATAAAAAGGAAATTATTAACTTTGATTTTAATTGAGAAAATCACCATCCCGGGGATCCAGCTTTTACAAATTGGTATCAGAGCCAAAAACGATAAATTATTTCGTTAAGATCTTTTTGATTTTTTTTCTAAAATGGATTTTTCCCCATTTTCAAAATTTCCTATTTTCGATGGTTCAAACTACGCGTATTGGAAAGCGCGAATGAGATCGGCACTAAAATCTATCGACGAGAGAGTTTGGAGGTCTGTAGTTACCGGATACTCCCCACCAACTTACTTAGTTGAAAACGAACGTGTTATCAAACCCCCCGATAGATGGACTGAAAATGAGTTTAAACTTGCTAATTTTAATTCCCGTGGTTTAAATGCCTTGTTTAGCACTGTCGCACCGGATGAATTCCGACGTATTATGACGTGTGAAACCGCTAAAGAAGCTTGGGATATTTTACAATTAACTCATGAAGGAACTAGTGTCGTTAAAGCTTCAAAACTCCAAAACCTCACCACTCAATTTGAAACTATCAAAATGGATGAAAAAGAAACTTTTGATAAATTTTATGCTAGACTTTCTGATATTGTTAATTCATCCTTTAACTTGGGAGAGAAAATACCTAACGACCGTGTTGTAAAGAAAATTTTGAGGTCCCTACCCGATAGATTTATTCCTAAAGTGACCGTTTTAAATTCTTTACCCACTTTAGCCTCTACGAAATTAGAAGAGCTTGTAGGTGATTTACAAACCTATGAACTAGATATGTTTCCCTCTAAAACTGAAAAGAAAATTGAAAAGGGTGTTGCTTTAAAATCCCGAAAAGAGGTCAAACAAGTAGTAGAGAGCGATAGTGAAAGTGACTCGGAAGATATGGCTTTGTTTGCTCGCAAATTTATAAAATTTCTTAAATTTAACAAAGATAAATTTAAAAATGATTTCAAGAAATTTGATACTTCTAAAAATGATAAAAGCGAGAATATTTCTAAAGCCGAGAGGATCCCTAAACATAGTAATGACAATTTAGATAGGGACGAGTCTAACAAGTGTTTTGGTTGTGAAGGTTATGGCCATCGAGCTTATGAGTGCCCCACTAAACTAAGGAAAGAGGGTAAACGACCCACTGCATATAATGCAACCCTTAGTGATAGTGATAAGGAAGAAAAGCCCGATTCCCCCACTAAGAAAAATTTTGTGGCTTTTATGGCTAGTCATGTGAGTGATTGTGACAACTCATCGATTGATGAAACGATAGCACATGCCACTTCCAAGGTCATTGTTCATGATTCCCTTATATTTAATGATAGTGAGAGTGGAGAAGAGAGTGAAAATGAAGAAGAGGTTGATGTGAGTGAACTTCAAAATGCTTTTCATGAATTATATAAAGAATCTATTAATTTGAAAAGAACTAATATGAAGTTAGAAGCTAGTTTAAGAAAGAGTGTCAAGGTCGTTGATGATAGTGCCTTAATAGAAGACCTTAGGACACATGTGAGGACTCTCCAAGAGAAGCTTGATTATGTAGAAGGCGAAAGAGATAGCCTTAGGGGTTTAATGGAATCCTTGAAAAAGGAGCTTCTTGCTTTTGAAGAGCGTAATTTTTTACTAGAATCTAACATTTTAGAATTGGAAAATAAATTAAAAGATTCTAGTAATGTCAAATTTGATTTCGAATGTCGTTCGGAAAAACTTGATAAAATGTTAGGAACGATCCAAATTAAAAATGACACTTGTGGTTTAGGCTTCAAACCTTGTAATGAATTTACTCATAATGTCCAAACCAATGTTTTAGGAGAATCAACTAGGAATACTTTTAAAGATCACTCCTTAAGTAAATCTTTTCGACATGTTCTCACTTGTACACATTGTGGTCGACAAGGTCATCTTAGGAAATTTTGTTTAGATCTTAAACGAATTCCTAGAAAACCCCATAGTAAAGTAACCACGGTAGTTAACGTTCCTACACCCCCAAAATAGTCATTCCTCATTAATTTGGGTTAGGAAATCCGACTTGGTTGCCTTACAAAATAGGGTTGTTGATTCTCATTTACTTTCACATCCTTCCTCCCTTGCTAAATCTAAAGGATGAATGTGTTAGTGTTTGCATACTTTAGCGTTTGTTCTTCATGCTATATTCATATGCTAAATGTATGCTTGTTTAGTCATTTTCTAGTCATAACCTTATTTCATATCACATGCTAGAAATCATGACTTGTTTATCTTTTTGTATTATATTTTGTGTTTGAATTAATTGAAAAATATAAAAAGATTTTTGTTTATCATTTGTGTTTTATTTATTTCATTTAAGCTTAATGAAAAATACAAATGATTTTTGTTTGTCCTTTTGAGTAAATATTTATTTTTGATTAAAAATGTTAAAAAATCAAAAAGATTTTATTTTGTGTGTATTTTAGTTTGACACACTTTATGTGGCATATATTTGTGTTTGAATCCTATCGTTTACGCTCCCATGTGGCTAGAACTTTTGGTTTAGATTTTCAATCCTTAAAATGTTCTTTACCATGTTTTATATGGAGTAGTTGGATTTTGTATTGTTTAAATGGATTCTATTTCATATGCCTCTTTTCACACATGCACGAGCTCTTTTGAAATCTTAATGTCACATGTTATATTTGAGCTTTTTGAGGTGTTCTCCTATCAATCTAGTCATCTACATATCTATGACCTAGGAGGACTAGTGCATGTCAAAATCCGTTGCATGTGAGATTTGTGTGAAAAAAGAAAACATGATAAATTAATATATGCACGGGGAAGGGCTCCAAAAGGATGAATTAAATCCTTTGCGATAGTAAGCCACCGTTGATTGGATCTAAAAGAAATACGTGATCCAAAGGCCTAAAAACAGAATATTTGGCATTAAAAAGAAAATAACTGCCAAGGCCTATGTTTGTTTGATATATTCATTCAAAAATAAAAGAATATATATGATTATTGAGGGAGATTTGGATGGTATATCAACGGTTTGCACAATGTCCGTTTATCCTAGTTGTCTTTAATGTCATGACTCTATTTGGTTTGTAGAATCATCATCATGCTAGGCTTGTATGCATTGTGTATGTTTGTTCATTGAGTTCAATCTATATTGTCACATGATGTTATATTTCAATGTGATGAAGTTTACAATCAAATGAGAACTCCGTGAACGTTTATTAAGTGTTTGGGTCTAAATTTAATTGTTGCTAGTACACACCCCTACACTTCCGTTTCCATATGACACATTTTTGCCATACGAGTGTGCAAACTTATTGTATTTTGTGTCATGTGTGTGTTTATATCTATCTATATATGCACGTACTTATTGGTATATTTATAGTATATATATATATGATATTTGTTTGTCTTTGCCTTGTTTTTATTGCCCATATGTTGTCATGTCTTTTCTTTAAGCTTCCACATGCTGTTTATTAGTTCTTTATCCTTTGCCTATTCCCGAACAAAAAGGGGGAGAATGATGATAGGGGAGAAATGGTATCTAATCCTATTATTATCGTATCTTAGTTTGGGGGAGATTTATCTTAGGGGGAGACGTCTTTCTAAGTAGTTCATGTGTCTTGATAAAGAGGAGAATTAATTTAGGGAGTAATGAATTAATTGCATTTAATATTTTGATATTCCCTATGCATTTGATGAGTTTCCTTAAGTATGCAGGAATTATTCTAAAGCGGCATCTTTCAATGGCAAAGCGTTTGATCCTTGGGTTGAGTCAAGTTTGGGCGGGTAATGTTTTGAGTCTAGTGATCTTGACGGCCCTTTAGGATTTTTGTTTGGTTTTTGACCCGGAATAGCCAAAGGGGGAGATTTGTAAGGACACAAATTTCCAATTGAGTCCATATATAGTTTTGGCTCAATTCCGGACAAAAACATTTATTCATAGGATAGTATTCTATTGTAATATTCTCAAACCTATGAAGTGTATGTTGAAGACGTAGCGGCAAAGAATATAAAGCTTCATCAAAATGCCGATTTGCGTGCCTCGTTTCTACGTCATCATCTAAGGTTCCATGCTCCCAAGGTATGAATGTAACTATATTTATATAGGAGCTTGGAACAATAGTTATTGGGTGTTAGGTGTAATAAAAAACTGCATTTTATTTTCAGAAAGAATCAATTAGAACTTTAAAATAAGTATATAAAATTTTCTGGGCCAAAATCGAATTTTACAAACTTTCTGGTCGTTCGTTAGAAATGTCGTTCGAACGAGTTTTTTCGTTCGAACCAGGTTTCGTTCGAACGAGTTTTTTGTTCGAACCAGTTTTCGTTCGAACGAGTTTGCCAACGACCCTAAACTGGTCAGTCGTTCGATATGTCGTTCGAACGAGTTTTTCGTTCTAACGAGGTATCTAACGAGATTCTAACGAGCCCAGGCTGGTCGCTCGTTAGAAGTCTCGTTCGAACGAGACGCCAGGGCGGGAACAGTTTTGAGCAGTTTTTGGCGGTTTTCTCCCTCTTTCCCCACTTGGTTTTTAACCAACTTTTTCAAGACTTAATATGTGCGGGAAACACATTTTTCCAATTAACTTTTCCAATTCATTTCCATCTCTAAAGGAGAGTTTGAGAGAAAAATTGCTTAGGGAAAATGTTCATGTTTTGAGTGTTAGTTCTTAAAGAAAAATTCATACACACTCTAGTTTACACCCAATAGTTGTTTATTCCAAGTTTCTATATTCATATTCTTTACTTGGAGTTTTTTAGCACCGGTTTTCTCTACCGAATTCAAGAAGAGACGTTTCGGGTTTGCTTCTACACCCCATCACAAAGAAGACTTTTTGTTGAGATTCTACCCACACGGAGAAAGGCTCCATGCTTGGGTGACGGTGACCATATAAAGTTCCATCGGTGGATTCCGAGACCGCGGTGGTGTTCCGAGGTTGTTCGCTAGGAAGAGGTTTCTACGAGAAGGAGCAACAAGGCTTGAGAGGGTTTGAGTCGAGGATGTAAGTCTGTTGTCTTGTAATTGTAATTCCATATCTAGTGGACTTGTGGCTAGGGCCGTCCGAGGTTGTTTCCCGTCTTGGGTTTTTCCTCGTACATCTCGGCGTAGTGTGATATTGTTTATTTTATCTTGCTCATCATTTAGAATCCATGCTTTAGGTTTAATTCAAGATAAAATTTGGTTTAATTCTCACACTCATTTAATTTGGGACTAAATTAAATATTGGGTAAATTTGGTTTATTCAAGTCATTTGCTAAAATTGGTTTTGCCTAACTTTGGATATAATTGTTAATTATGACTTAGGCAAATTTCTAGGACTTGGATCTAGTTCATTGGACTTAAACGGTTTAAGTGAGTAATAATTAATTGTTTTGTTTGTTTCATTAATTCTCATTAATTATTCACTTTTGTTTATGTTTATTTTTGGAAGTTGAACCATCACTCTTTTACGCTTCCGCATCATCTCGTGTTTTACATAAAAAGGAAATTATTAACTTTGATTTTAATTGAGAAAATCACCATCCCGGGGATCCAGCTTTTACAAATACCCTTTCCAATCATCCATCCCATGCATGAAAATCTTACGATTTGAACGAACAATCTTTTTTCCTTAAAAAAATTCCTATCTAGTGACCAATGGGTACTTTTAGGCCTCGTTTAACCTCGGCCAACTCCCGAACCTGGGAGTGGCTTAATGGATTCTAAAAGATATTTGAATACCCATTCCAATGGTCCTCCCCGTGCACAATTCTGACTTATGTTTTGCATTTTACAAAAAAATTCCAAAAAATTTATCTCAGACTACCGAATGGTACCCCAAGGACCCTGCCTATCGGTAGTGTGTCTGGGGGTTCTATGCTCATAGGAATGTCCAAGACCCTACCAATCGACACCCTCCTTGGCCCTATAAATAGAGTCCATGACCTCACTTTAAAAAGCACCCCTGAACATCCCTTTCAGCAATTCAGAGAACATTCTCTTGAATTTAGAGTTGTTTCCCTCTTAAAAAGCCCATTTCGCACGTTCCTTATATCCTTTTCATACTCCATTTAGTAAATTCCCCCCATCCCTTCATTCCATCATCACCTCGTTGTGAGATCAGCGAATCTAGAATCAAGATCCACTTCAAGTATTCATAAGGAGGTCAAATTCTCCATCCTTGTCTTTAAATTCTCTTATTTTAGCATTAATTGCTTTATTTCCACTTTAGCGCTTTATTTCATTACATCACATACCTTAATTTCAAAACTTTATTATTAGTAGTTGCCAATACTTTATTTTCATAAAAAACCCCCAAAAAAGAGAGTTGACTCGTATATTCCAAAAGAGGAAGTCTCACTACACACACTCACACTTAAAGCACGTTTATCTATACACACATAAGAGAAATCCCCCGTTTGGATTTATGGTTTAAACCCCACCATATGTTATCTTCGAACTACATGGACATTGATGCCACTTGGGCTACGTAGGTGTCTCAGGCATAATCCCTAGAGTCAATTCCTCCCTTATACACATTTATTACGTATATATATATATATATATATATATATATATATATATATATATTCGTAATGGATGTCATATTCTTTTATGATGTATCTTGTCCGATGTGTACATTTTCTCTTCTATAACGACTTGTGACTCGACAAACACTTATATTATATTTTGAATTATTATTTTGGGAACACTCCTAAGAATGAACTCACTTCGTCATTTTCCATGACACGAGTTGAACAATTCCATTCTCTATTATATTATGCACATAAGTACACACTTCACGGAGTCTAATAGGAGAAGATTAACACATGCACATGAGAGATCGAAAGGGAAAGATGGGTGCCTAACACCATCCCATTCCATAACTTAGTTCCAAAATTTTTGAACTTTTGTCCTTGAACTAACTGTTTTGTGCAAAATAGGTTGGCAAATCTATCTCTTCATACCACCCCACATCAAAGACGATCGGCTGCCCTGATAAAGGGTACGATCCCGCGTGTACGCACGGAAGAGGGGAGAGCCCTCTCATCCCCACTCAGGATTGCCACAACCTCGCCACAACAAACATATTCTTGCCTAGAATAGCGGTCACAATACCTTACTGTAACATTCCACCATCAGTCTACATGTCGCTAACCAGTCCATAACCAGGATAACATCATACTCGTATACCTCTAAAATGAGTAGATCCGTTCATAAGTGATCAACAGGGGAAAATCGCATCTCTCGATTTACCTGTGCCTTTTGTTATTTTTGGCTACCACCGCTATGCAAAAACCTAGACTATTGACTACACTCTTTATGGGAGTACAACGGTCATTCCGGGTATCGAATCCACAGAGAAATTTTGCTAGACATTAATTGGTCTATTACTTCTCGAATAAAAGTGTAAAATATAATTGTTAACAAAAGAAAAGATAATACTAGGCAAGTGTTGAAACTAAGATTACAAAAAGGAACGAAAATAATAGATTGTGACTAATATCCCTCACCTCGAGTAAATTGGTATAAATGGTTACATGGGATGAAAAGTTTAACAAGATTGAATCTCATTTCAACAATTAATTAAATCTAGAGTTGTCACCCCCTAAATCATCAAAAAATCCTACTATGATTTTAGCAATAACAAATACCCCAAAAATTACACACACAAGGTCCTAAATACGGAGAATACATGCTATACCCTGTCAAATCTCCTAGGAGTAAAATCAAGAACAACCCAATCGAATTAAACTCATAAATACAGCACCAAAGCAAAGCAACCAAATCAACCCAAGGTGAGTTCAATCAATCACAACCTAAACTAAATTAGCTAGAAATCATGTTAAATGACATTAATTAAATGAAATCAATAAATGTAAGAAAGTAAATGGAAGAAATTAAATCTAGATTACAAAGAAAGTAAACAAATAACAAAGAAAGAAAAATGACAATGGAATCTTGGATTAATGAAAGAGATGATGAAAAGTTCACTTACATACCCATTTGGGTGAAGCCCTAGGAGAGAGAGAGAAGTAAAACCCAAAATCCCCTCCAAAACCTTTCTTACTCTAACCTAAATAGAAATCTTCAATCCTAGAATATGATAATAGAATACATGTCTTCAAATACACAAAACCCATTTATATAGTAAGTGGTAAAAGAAATAAATGGAAAAGCAATGATTTGTCCTAAGTGGTTTTGGTGTTGTCCTTCCTCCGCTAAAAATCTTGTAAATTCTTCATTATTGATCGGAATAGCGCACCGTTAGTGGCTACGCAAAGATGAATCAAAGTTCTTCAACTTCCGTGAAGACACTGTGCCAGAAAAGTAAATTTTGAAATTACTAAAATGCCCATATACGTGCGATTGTTGACGAAACTTCCTCGGAACGCTACCGAACTTCACACTAAGCACCGTAATAGCTACAAAAGCTCAATTATACCTCAAAAAATATGTAAACATATAAAATAGAGGTTATATGGTTAACGAGCATAAATATAGGAATTAAGGTACTCGAGGGGGCTAAAATGCATAAGTAAATAGGGTTAATATGTGCATTATTCGAGCCAAATCACACCCCCTAACTTACATATTGCTAGTCCTTGGTAATAAAATACAAAGCAAGAAGAACTACAAGTAAACCACAAGAAATGAGATATGTACAAAGGAGATAAATACCACTTTCACGGGCGAACGATTGCATTTAACATATGTAATACGCCTTTAAACCCCTAGGTGACCCTAGTGGATGAAAGTTTTCTCGTGAGGGTTTTCAGAGATGAAACCCACAAACATCAAATTTCCTCAAAACATGTCAACCAACCAATATGTCAAGCTCAACAACAACTAGATATTTCAACATATTATTAACAAAGCAAAAGAGAATTTTGCTCAATAATCCAAAACTCTTAGCATTAAAAGAATAACTTTATGGAATTGAAACCTCGAATGTGAGTGGTGTGTGTGCACATGAAAAAAGTTTTGATTTGGTAAAAACGCCTATAGCCCGGATAACAATTAAAGCATGCTTCCCCTTAATCCTCTTCGGATATTATAGTCAACAAATCAAAGCACTCAGAATGGGGTATAACACACGGGATTTGCAAGCATAATGAGTAAATGTAAATGGAAACTAGGTCGCACACATGTCATCAATGAAGAACGCAATATATAAAATAAAAAATTTGCAATCTTAATGAAAGGATATCATCATTAAAGAGGTGAAATAAATTTTCACAGATTATCACAATTATTATGACATTTAAATTTCAATCACCTTAGGATCACATAGAACTTTTATAGGGATGTAATGTAGGTTTAGGGTTAAGGATATGAAATGAAGGAAATATGTACGGATTCAAAGGTGTTTGGGGATAAAACACTTGGAATAATTGAATATTGTCGGCAATATCAAAATTGGAAAATAATTTTTATAACAAGCATTGAATATGAAATTGGAGAGAGCAAAGGTTATTGAACATTATGTACATAAATGAAATATTTTCTCTTTCTTTTGTTTTCTTTCACTTTTTCCTTCTTTCACTTTTTTCAAACTTTTCTACACCTTTTCACCATGACATGCTTAATTGCAACCACATAATACGAACCCTCCCCCCCCCCCCCCCCCCCCCCCCCCACACACACACACACACTATAGCCTGGTTTGATCTCCGCCTCCCCCTTTCACCACCACGAATGTCGCATAAAAAATATGCACAAAGTCCTCAGTGATGCGACCATTCTAGACAAGAAAAATGCGCACAACTGTGGCAATGCAAGATGACTCGCCTTTCACAACAAAATTCCTGGACACCCTAGGGGGCACACACTTGGTCAAATCGTACTTTGCAGGCATTTAAACCTTGATGTGTATAAATGGTGAATTTGGATGAAGTTGGGTGTAGGGGAAAGTAGGGCACGAAATGGGGGTGGAGGAAATATAGGAAAGGTTGACAAATAAGAAGTGAAAATTGTTTAAGAAAACAAACAGACCAAGTGATTGTTGTCCCGGTCGACCACGATTTCGGATTTTGCCTTTAACATGGGACAGCGCTTGAGGGAGCCTAGATCCAGTTGACCGCGCATGGAGGGTCAGTCGACCGCATATTCTATTTTTTCGGGAGCTATGGACAGAGGCCTTTGACTCTTTGTTATGCCAAGGCCTACTCTTTTAATGCCAAATACATATTTGTCGTTGGTTATAGCCGAGACCACACCTCAAATTGTTTAGACTTGCTTGCAATTTTGTTGTAAAGACCTGCTTGGAATTAAAGCATCCATTTGCTTCTCTTTTTGTTAGACCATGCTTGTTATTTATTCTTTTAATGTGTTTTAAGCGAAGACCCACTTGTCACCCAAAACAAACACATGCTCATTTTTTATGGCCAACGACCTGCTACAATTAGGACCAAGACCTGCTATAATTTTCTTTAAGTCAACTCTTGGTCTTGGTAGGCAAAGGCCTGCTAGTAATTGTATGCCAACTCTACTTTGTTAAGACCTGTTCTCCTCCTTTGCAAACATACACCACCTTCTACTTTTTTTAATTCCACTCTTGGTCTTGGTAAGCAAAGACCTGCTTGCATTTTTTTATGTTAGCAAATGCAACCACATGGTTGTAATGGGAAATAAAAAAAATGGGGTGGTTAAAAAATTATAAGAAATAAATGAATAATATATATATATATATATATATATATATATACATACATATATACTAAAGTAAGGATGCAATTTACAATGGGTGACACACACACACAGAAAAATGAAAATATATGCATAGAAGTGCGGATGAGTGCGTGCAAAAAAAAGATTATGAGTTAAATTTTTTAACTTTTTAACAACCGCATGTCCGGGGCGCATAATCCTCGTAAATTCAAGTTCGTTTAACTTACGAAAATTGTTAGAACCAAGTATACACACACACAAAAAAAACTAACTATGCACAACCTAAATTTCAATTACTTAATTAACTATACAAAAAGAGTTGAAATTTCTTAGGGTCCGCCTAAACAATGATTTGACTTTGAGGGATAATTGACAGTACCTCAATTGAGTTCATCCCTTCCGAGAAATAAAATTTCAATTTAAACAACGGAAGGTATGTGTATGGCGAAAGAAATGAACTATTGTCAATTAAAAAAAATTAGGGGGGGGGGGGGGGATGATGAGGGATTTGGATTGAACGGGCGACGAAAACACATGGGATCCGAAAAAAATAGATTTTTCTCTCAAAGAGTTTTCAATTGGAATGGGAGGTGGCGCACATGGAGGCAAAATTGTCGTCATGGAAATCAACTCGAGCAAGTAATCCTCATAGGTGAAAGGGTTAAACATTTTATAGTTTGTAACCAATTCATTGGATACTTGTATCGGTATAGAATAAAGATGGGGAGGAAATAAATTCGAACTCAAGAGATGAGTCATCATCGGTTGAAGAATGAGTTTCGAAGGAAATAAGATCATTTTCAATGAACTATTCTTCTTTGGGGACCAAAGATGAAATCATTTCATTGCAAATGGATACTACGTCCATTTCTTCCTCATATTCATTATCTGATATACCATGGGTCAAGTCAAGAATGGTTTGTTCTAAAGTAGGCACAAAATTATCATTTGGTTCAAAATATTCCTTGACTTCGAAAGTCTCGAAAGAGAAATCGTTGTTAGATT
Source organism: Sambucus nigra (assembly GCA_949130495.1). Lineage (NCBI taxonomy): Eukaryota > Viridiplantae > Streptophyta > Magnoliopsida > Dipsacales > Adoxaceae > Sambucus > Sambucus nigra. The sequence goes on along the minus strand of OX422223.1, from coordinate 259,184,903 downwards.
CGAATAATGCATCCAACTCTTGCTCCCAACAACGATTTTCTTCCCGATGACAGTTTTCAAAATTTTCATTTTCAAGAATGCGCAAACCCTCACGCAAAGTTATAGGTGGAGGCGCCGATTCTTGATAATGAAAAGTTTAGAAACTATCATCGGAACAACTATAAAAATCATTATCATAAGAATTTTGAAAGCTATTGAAACTCGTTTCAAAATTTTTATCATAAGGATTTTGAGGCCCAATATCAGAATGATTATTCACAAAATTCCCGTAATCCATAACTTGACTTTGGTAATACTCACCCAAAGTGATTTTAGATGTTTTGAGTTTTTGAATTTGTGAGTATTCACCAAAAGTCATAGGTTTAGGGGGATTTTGATAATTATCACTACGATTACAAAAAAAAATAGAATAAGACATGCTTACCCAAAAAATTATCTCAAGGAGGTGAGAACACACTATATATTGACTCAATTGAGTCTGCATATATAGGAGTTCCAACTAGTTTGAATATATCGACAAAATAGATTAGTATAGTTTGAGAACTCCATCTCCTCAAAGGTACATGCTACAAGAAGAAATTCAGTCCAAGAGAATCTTCAAAGGGAAGTAAATTCTAACCCTAAAACCACAAATAGGACACTTGCACAGCATTCTACATATTACATGTGTGCTTGAATGGTTTATCATCACTTGAAATCATTTTAAAATCAATTCAATTCCAAACAAATCAATTTATATAATTTTAAACATTTTTTTTAAATGATTTTGGAATTAATTAAAAATTGGTTTTAAAAGTTTTGTGGGTTAAAATGGAATTTTAAAAACTTGTTTTCTTTTCTGATTGTTTGGCTAGGTAGAGTCCTAAAGCGCTAGAGAGTTGGGTGTGTGCCTTGTAGTTAGTTTCAACACTCGTTTGTTATTCCTTCTGGTGCGTACACGTGTTGGTATTTCAACGATGTGATGTGTGTTTTCTTTTAGACACAAAATGCTTATTCAATCTCTGCCCTTGGATCAACTTCATCAATGCTCTGAATGCGTTTAGAGTCAATCCGTGTGACCCAAGCCTTAACCAATCAGTGTTTGTTTAAACCACCGCTTGTTATGAATCATTGGATCGAAGTCAAACCAGTTAGACTTGATCTAGGCTGTTGGATTGATGCTGATGTTCTCGATCCTTCTTCACTCAGTATAAAAGGAGACCAAGCCTCAGCATTTTAAGACTTTTTCCAATTCGTTAAACCTGAGAGAAAAGAGAGAAGGGAGAGAAGGGAGAAAAGAGAGACAAAAAAAAGAGGAAACCTTCTTCGTAGATCCAAACCTCTATGAGATTTCTCCCTAACCAAACACCAAAACCTAAAAGTCCCATACATCAGAAAACCCACCTTTTGAGAGTTAGATATTTATAGGGTTTCTATGTTGTTGGTTTTGTGTTCTTCGCTTGAAGACCTCTTCAAATACGTTGATTCTCTCAGAATTCATCTCTAAGAAAGACTTAAGTTTCATTATTGAAGCTGAGTCTTTCTAAAAGAGAAAATCTCACGATTATAGTCTTCTGTTTTCTTTTTAGATCTGATTTCATAGATTTAATCCGTTTCAACTAGTTTTTGAAATAAAATTTTTAGTTTCAAAAATAATTTTCAGATCTAGTAAGTTGTGTGTGTTTCCAAGTTTTTTTTTCATATTTTATGAAATACTGGTGTACAAAAATAACAGGAACACATATGAACTCTTGCTAAAGTTTTAAAAGAGATCAGATCTGGAAAATAAAGTTTTAGATCAAAACTTGTTGAACTAGTCCTTGCATGTTAAGTCTGAATCTGATTTGATAAAGTAGACTTCTAGTCTAGTTGGATCTGCAATTGGAGGTTTACAATTTCAAAAGAATTTTCAAAACCCAGAAATTTTATAAGACCTTGAACCGTCTTCCGAGCAAGGTATCCTTGATATCTGTGGTTATATAAAAGATCAAGAAGTCATTTCTTGAGAAATCAAGATTCAGAAATAACTTTCATATTAGAACTATTGTAATTTGTTAGTAAAGTTTGTATAAATATTGAGAGGGTGAGTTGCATGTTTTCATGTAGTAACATATCCCCGGCAACGGCGCCATTTGATAACTAGACTTTTGGGTGTATATTGTTGGAAGCCAAGTTAGTCAAAACCTTATGTACCTACAAATAATAATAAACTAAAGTATAGAGGTAAGTAAGGGTATCAATCCACTTTCTAGGGAGTAAAGCAAATGGAACAAATTCAATTGTAATTCACTATTTATTTTCTTTTTGTGCTTTTTCACTTTTCTATTTTTTTAGCTTTTTCAATATTAAAACAAAAGGGTGAGGTGAGATCTAAACTAAAATAAACTAAATGTAAAATGATAATAACTAACTAGAATTTAACTAAAATGAAAATAAAGTCTAACACTAAAATAAAAGATAAAGTGAGGTAAATAATTGTGAGAACAATCAAGGAGTGGGATTACACCACAAATTTTAATTATTCTAATTAATTAATTTAATTATTTGAATTCTCCCAAATTAATATTAAAATTACAAACCAACTCTCGTTGCAAGTGTAATTAGAATATTAATCTTTTAGAAAGTTAAAATTAACACCCCACAACTCTAGAAAATTAGATCTACACTCCTTTTAATTAATCACCCGCTAGGATCGATCAATTAGAATTTATGTCAATCTTAGAAATTAAATTTAGAGTTGAAATTCAAGTGATAATACCCCACTTAAGAAACCCCTATCTCTAGTTCGAATCTAAAATGGGTATTATCACTAGAATTTCGATTTTCTCTCGAAAATCATTTACCCTCTCTCGAGACGTAAATCTAAGGGTGAGGGATCAAAATTAACATTCAAAGGGATATTTCAATTAAGCAAACTAATTAAACTAAAATAATATCAAATAAGGGTTTCACCCCACCCCTTGAAAGGGGTTTTAGCCTAACATGGTATAAAATATGACAAATTAATATTCAAAGGCATAAAATAATAAAAGAAGGGAAGAGAACAATCAAACCAAATCTCTTTGATTATGTTGAACTCCAATACTTGAAATTGAAGCATACACCTCTTAATTGATCTTCCAAATGATATGAAATTAACTATCCACTCAATTAATTCTCTAACAATATTTAATCTCACAAATATCTAAAAATAAAAAATGAAAAACTATTTACAAGGATTTATTTTCTAAACTAAACTATCTCTCTCTAGAATTTTCTCTCTACTTGTTGATTATCTTCAAATGGCCTTTAGGTCTTCTTTTATATGCAATTGAAGCTAAGGGGTTAAATTGGAAATTGGCTAGAGGTGCATGTGTTTTGGGTGAGGTGATGGGGATAGAGGGAGTGAGGTGATTTTGAGAATAAAAGATGATTTGGTGAAAGGGTATTTTTGGGTGTTTGGTTAGAAGAGGTTAGTTGGGGATTTTTAAGGGTAAAAGGTGGTATTAGGCACATGTGGCATTTGGGTTTTTAGTTTTTTGGCTTCTTGGTTTGGCAGCACACGTTTATTTTTGGTTTGGAGAATGGGTGAAATGGGTCTTGGGTGGGATGGCACGGGTTTAAGTCGGGTAGGGGTTGTGCTGGGCGGAGGTGGGTCACTAGCGGTTTTGGGTCGACTGGAGATGAAAGGGTGAAAGGGGAATCGCCGACGGCGACGTCGGTTTCAGGGTTCCGGCGGGTATGATCGCCACGGGTCAGGGGTAAGGCCTCCGGCGAGGTTAGGAGGTGGAAGGGGCTGCGTGGCAGTAGGGGATAGCGACGGGGGTAGGTTCAGGTTGAGGGTGGATACCGGGTTTGTTGGGGTTTTCAGGGAGAGAGAGAGATGGCTGCGTCGGTTTGGGACAAGGACTGATGGCGGTCCGGTGTGGAACAACCCGGAGGTGAGGTGGAGTGTTGCCGACGGCGGGATCGGATCCGCGCTCAGGCGGGGCTGAGAAGGGGCAGCCGCCGGCGGTGTAGGTCGGAGATGGGGGCGGTTGCAGGGGCTCCGGCCGGATTGGGAGAGGGACACGATCAGAGGTGGGTAGCAGGTGTTTTTTGGGGGTAAATGGAGGTTTTGGTTAGTGGGTTTAGAGGAGAGAGGAAAGAGAAAGTTGTGGTGAGGAAGATGAAGTGGGAGTGGTTAGGTGGGTGAGGGTGTGTGGTAGTGTAGGTGAGGGTGAGGTTTAGGGTGTAGGATAAGTGTATGATAATGGTAATGTGTGTGAGTGTTTAATTTGTACCAAAAAATATAAACTAACTAATAAAAAACTATAAAAACTAAAAATCTAAAAATTAAATTTCTATTCTAAAAAAAATAACATAAAGACTCAATAAAAAAAAATAAAAAAAAATGAAATGAAAATAAAAATAAAAATATAAATCTATTAAATTTAAAAAAACTAAAGTCCTAAAAAAATATAAAATGTAATAAAACTAAATTCCTAAAAACTAATCCTAAAAAAAAATAAAATAAGATAAAAACTAAAACTAAAAACTTAATAAAATAAAATAAAATTATATTAATAAAAATAGAAATAAAATATAAAAATAGGAAATAAAACCTAAAAAATTCTAAAATAATTCTAAAATTAAAATGACTCAAACTAAAAATCTAAAAAATTAAAATAAAATAAAAAGGGACCAAACCAACACACACGGGTCTTGGGTGACGGTTTAGGGACAAGTTTAGGCTAGGATGGGTTAGGTTAGGGTCAGGGAATTTGGTATTTAGCTCCGTAAAATGCACAATTGCCTTGAAATACGCGTTTGAACACCGCAACGTACATTGAACCTGCATATTAAACATTTAAGCGCATAAGACCCATATTGTCGAGAAATAGCAACTAAAATACATCTATTCGGGGTATAAATTGTACAGTTTTGGGTGCTTATCAAGTTGCATGTTTTCATGTAGTAACACATCACAAACACTATCTCACACTAACACTTAGACACTGTGGTTCTGTTTGAGAATCTTGTACTTGAAAGAGTTGCTAGAATCTTAATCCAAAGAGAAGGAAATCAGGGAAAAGACAAATAAGCAGCAAGAAAGGATCAAGTTCCAAGTCAGAATACCTTTGGAGTGGAGAATCTCGTGTACGTACATTCTGAACTTAGGTTAGGATCTTTGTGGTTTGCTAAAGTGTTGTAACCTGATTTTTATTCTAGTAGATTTTTTGTTTTGTGCCGTAGAATGTGCGTTCGACAAGATCTAAGCGTTTAAAATAGTTAACAAATAATACAATTAGAAAGAAAAATACTACAGAATACTAAATCAATTAACTTATAAAACAAACAAGTCCCCTTTAACGGCGCCATTTTGATCAACAAGGAAATACCGCAACGCTCGTGTTACCTATGCCTGTCGATGTTTTTGGCTCCCATCGCTGTGCAAAAACCTAGACTATTGACTACACTCTTTTCAACAATTAATTAAATCTAGAGTTATCACCCTCTAAATCATCATAAAAGCCTATTATGATTTTGGTATCAATAAATACCTCAGAAATTACACACACAATAACGTCAATACGGAGCGTACATGACATACCCCATTAAATCTCCTAGGCATAAAATCAAGAACAATCCAATCGAATTGAAATCATAAAATCCACCACCAAAGCAAAGCAACCAAATCAACACAAGTTAGTTCAATCAATCACAACCTAAACTAAATTAACTAGATAGCATGTTAAATGACATTAATTAAATGAAAGCAATAAATGAAAGAAAGTAAATGGAAGCAATTAAATCTAGATTACAAAGCAAGTAAACAAATAACAAAGTAAGGAAAACAACAATGGAAGCTTGGATTAATGAAATAGATGATGAATAGTGCACTTACATACCCATTTGGGTGAAACCCTAGGAGAGAGAGAAGCAAAACCCAAAAATTCCCTCCAAAACCCTTCTTCCTGTAACCTAACTAGATAGGTTCAATAGCATAGACTATGAAAATATAATACATGTCTTCAAATATACAAAACCCACTTATATAATAAGTGGTAACAGAAATAAATGGAAAAACAGTGATTTGTCCTAAGTGGTTTTGGCGTTGTCCTTCCTCCATGAGAAATACCATAACTTCGTCGTTATTGATCGAAATCGCACACTGTCAGCAGCCACACGAAGATGACTCAGAGGGATTGAACTTTCGTGAGACATTGGGCCAGAAACCTAAATTTTGAAATTACTTAAATGCCCTTGTATGTGCGATTATCAATAGAACTTCCTGGAAACGCTACCAAACTTCACACTAAGTACCGTAATACCTACAAATGCTCAATTATACCTCGCAAAATATGTAAACATATAAAATAGAGGTTGTCTGGTTAACGAGAATAAATATGGGAATTAAGGTACCCGAGGGGGCTAAAATGCATAAGTAAAGAGGGTGAATATATGCAATATTTGAGACGAATCAATAAGAATAACCTCTCAGATTCCACACCTACTCCCCTACTGATGGAGAAAATATGATCCCCACTACCCAAAGGTGAATCTACAATCATAATAAAATCTAACCTTGTGTCCACTAAACCCGTCTTACATGAGAATTTAGTGTTAACAAAAGATGGTGATGCGCCCGTGTCAAATAATACCCACCTCATGTGCCCATGGATAGAAAACATACCCTCGATCTCTAATGGAGATGGAAGTAAAACTGGTCCACGAATGTTATACACACGCCCAAACTACAACTGCCCATATGGAGGTGACAATGTCGAAACTCCTGGTGGGGCTAGAAGCTGCGGTAACTACTGTTTTGACTAGGCATCCTATTATTGACCCCTAGCCCTATCCAAGAATGCACATTACATGGGGCCCTACTCCCCACATATAAAAATCTCCCCATAAAATCTACCTACCTCTGACCTTACTGGCCCTGATGAGACTGATCATATCCATGGTCCTGCTAGCCTTGATAACCACAACCCTTCTGGCCTCTAGTCTGGTTGCCCTGGCCCTGAGGAGTGTGCTGCTGGCCCCAATGGCCCTTCTTATAATTTCCATTACCCGATTTATATCTCTTATCTGGATCCTCTTACTAGGAGCCCTACTCCTACTACCTACTCTGCTATTAAGGCGCCCCTCTACCACCGTTGCCTTAAGTCTTACACTACTGGCTCGGATGTCTTGTCCTATTCTCTCCCCTCTCAGATGGAGGTAATTATCCTGGCAGTGTAGCAATACGGTGTTAGCGACATCAGTATAAGTCCTTAACACCAAGTTCCCCAATAGATGTTGATGACTTCTCCAAGTAAGCTCGTCCATAACTTGAGAATCCACTTTTCATCAGTGTTTACCTCATCGAACACAAAATTCGCTAGGCGAGTGAAACCGTCCTCATACTCGGCCACTATTCGATCCTCATGCGTGAGATCTGAGAATCTCCTCCTCATCTCTATTTGCATGGCTGATGGAAAGAACTTGCGGTCAAACCACACCCAGAACTCCCGAATCATCATAACATCTGTCTTCTCTGGCGTGATAACTGACTCCCACCACTATAGACATGCCCCAATTAGCTTGAACATAGCTAGTACCTTCTTCTGAGTGTCACTGCACTCAACTATATGGAGATTCCTCTGGATATCCTTCTTTCATTAGCTAGCTACTACTACATTCGCACTACCCTGAAACTCTGACGGATGGCACTTCTAAAAGGTCTCCCTGACTCACTCCAACACTAACGATACTAGGTGAGTATGTACTAGTGTTGCCACGGGCAGCTGTGTATGTACTAATGGAAAGTGTTGTGTCATGGTGGTCATAGCAGCATTAACCGACTCTGCTACTATGGCTGCAACCTTTGATCCGGTCACAGTCCCCTGAGCGTCCTACGGCTCTATAAGAGACTCCCCTCCTACTGCCCTCTTCGCTGCACAATCTAGCCTCCCTCTCCTAATGTTTGGCTTCTGAAACCAAACCAAAATTCTATGAGATTTCTCTTAAATATATACAGTTGTAGAAGAATATAAACGTGTAATATGAAACAACTATTCTATGTATAGGCTCTATATAAAATAAATACAACGCTGACAACATAATAAGTTCGCACAGATCTTAGAGGACACTAGAACCTGGTGCTCTGATACCAACTGTGATACCTCGCCTATTCTAATACCGGTTGATCAAGCCTTTATTAAAATTAGACGGGAATCAAATATGATTTCATTCTCAGCATCACTGTCGCGATAAATATAAACATAACCAACATGAACATACACCAAATATATGACTGGATAACTAATAAGCCACAATAGAAATAACATGAACCGAATAAACCATCGGTTACCATAAATAGTCATCCAACATAAATAAATATCGATAAGAAATGAATATCTCTGACATATATAAATACCAATCAATTTCGCAGCATCCACAGCTACTGCCCGTAACGGCATGAAAGAGTCTACCCCTGCTATCCCTGCTGCTGGACACCAAGGATTTTGAAAACAAAAATAGATTTGCCCGCGGGTTAAGGTCCGAAAATGTTTGAAAATATTTTGGAAGTAGTTAAATGCTTTAAATCAATAAAACACGTAGGGTATTACTTTCATAATTAATTTGTCAATCGTACTTACATGAAATATACATCTACATGCACATCTAATGCGTTCATATAATTATCCTAATTATGCTACTCAGTCTAGCTAGGACAACAACCGCTATCAATGCCCAATCCCGCTACGCGTCACTATTAACTAACCATATACTACCCTCACTGGGTATTCTTTCATAAGAACTATCATAGCTACACACTTGCTATAAATAGATGTACACACGATATAATACATAGCTACACTTGTGCTATAAACAGATATTCACATAATATGATAACATGGTTATACCCGCACTATAAGTAGATATACACACACAATATCTCGTATACACATATGTATATATCACTCACTATGTACGTATAACCACATTCGTAGAGCTGAGACCTCGCGGATGCATCCTTCATGTGCTGTCAAGCTACATGCATATCACGCATCACACTGAGCCACCAGGTCAAAATCTCACCACCGATCCCAAAACGTAAACAGAAATAGCGGATGCGGTGATAAACATACGCCTGGGAGTTGCGACCATACCACATGGCACTCCACTGATATCCAAACCAACACCTATCCTCACACATGGATAGTGGCCATGCAACAGTACTATGACCTGGGGAATCAATCCAACACCAGTTGGTCAAGGCCAGGGTGTACTGCCCACGATGCGCAACCTCTTAACGATAGAACAACAAAGTAGGTATGTTCAATACAAACATGCAACACACACACACACACACATACACACACATACACACACACACATATACACACACACACACACACACAAGTCACTCCAGTACGTATATATATCAAGTACTGACCTCGTATGCAAATCCCACAGCGTACTAATCTACTAATCCCGAAGTCTGAACTGACTTTGCAATTATTCAAATAAGTGTTCACTCACTTGAATTTTCGGTTCGTCTCATCCGAACCCATCTAGCCGTTTACCTAACACACATACCAAACCATAGAAATATTCCCTAGTGGTCCCAATCTACCCGGGGAGCCGCCCCCACAATTATATTCCAAGTCCTGACGAGTTAAAACAACACGCAAACAAAATCTGACCAGGCTAGCAAACTAAACCAGTTCGCTTGGCAAACCGAATTGGTTCGGTTGAGCAAACTGATTCGCTCCCCCTGCGAACTGGTTCAATTTGTTGGGCTATTAGTCGTCTTCATCCTAAAGTTTTCACCTCTAAAACCCTCTAATGGATGTCCCACGCCTCCCAAAATATCAAATTGATACCCATATCAATATATTATCAACCCAGAAGTATTCTAACATCAAATTAAACACGAATCCATTCCCGAAACCCTATAATTCCTAATCATTAATCAACCCAATCAAACCTAGAATCAATCAAACTTGAATTTCCATTTATTCAAACACCCTATCTAGGGCTGTGTTTTTTTTCCAAACATTCTGATTTTTCTGATATTTTCCGATTTTGGAACGTATATAAGGTTTTCGATTTCCGATTTTCTGATTTTTCCGAAAAAAATCGGATCGAAAATTGGAAATAATTCTGAATTTTTTATTTTTTGATTTTTTCGATCCGATTTTTCCGAATTATTTTTTATTTTATCCGAAATATTTTCATATTTCTAATTTTTCTAATTTTTTTAAACATTCTCATGTGTCCCACATCGGCTAGGAGAGGAAGAGAGGCCCAAAAAAGTCCTCTATAAAAGGAGAATATCCATCTATCCTCTACACAAATGAAAAAAATGGTTAAATCCTTACATATTTACATGTTGGGTTAAATCTTTTTTTCGATTTCTTTAAATTGAGAATTTCGAGTAATCGAAAATCCTATATTATTTTTTTTGAAATTTTGGAATTTCCAAAATTTCTGAATTTTTAGTATATTTTTTTAATTTTCGAATTTTTCCAATTTTTCGATTTTTCCAAATTCGAAAACTTTTTTGATTTTTCAAAAAAATTGGATAGGAAATTGGAACAAATATTTTATTTCAGAAAAAAATGGAATTTTTTCCGAAAGGTCATTTTCCGATCCGGTCGAAACACAGCCCTAACCCTATCAATGTTATACATGTTCATATTTATAAACCCATAATTAAGTCACGAAATTCTTATACGTTCATCATCAATTAATATCCAATACAAATCAGAAGTTACACAACTTGAATCTCTTCATTCTAATTCTCAAAGTTTCAATCTTTCAATCTCATGTTTTAGTTCTTAATTAATCATGAATGTAATTAACTACATAATTTCAATCTAAAGCAAGTAAATATTTGTCTTTTCGATATGAATCTGAAGTCTCTCTCTACGTAGTGATTATTCTGAATCCAACGATGTTCTTCTTCACTTCTCTCTTTTCTTGATCTCTTAAACTCTCTCTAACTCACAATTATGCAGAAATTACGATGTGAGATTGTCATCCACCCCTCTAAACCTAATATACAGCTTAATTACACCTTAATACCAATTTTTTTATCAAACCCTAGGCATAAAAAGACCACCATACCCTTATACGAGTCATGGTATGTCTAAAAAGCTCCCGAAACTCAATCATAACACTCGAGTACCTATTAGGGATTATTTCGACCCATTCTGGATCACTAATGCACTCAAAAATACCATTCTAGTCACCCAACTTCAAATACACCCGCATCTGATTAACCGGGTCCGACTTGTGCATACTGTACGCATCGCCCATAAATTATACCAATCAGCCGATGTAGCTCTCTATCGACATAATATAATAAACCGTCTCTTCTTACCCATAAATGAAATATAATAAATCAAATATCTATTTACTTATCACATGCAAATAAATAGTAAATATTAATCCTTATCTCATTAATTAATATATACATACCAAAACCTATATAATTTCCCTAATTAAATTAATAAATCCATGTACATGTGGAAATTAAATACTCATAAAAGTAAGGGTATTATAGTTTCATATGAAGAGGATCCCTACCATGCTCACGACGAGCATCACAAGACATCAGACATCTCATATCACCCATTTAAAAACTCTACCCTTCCTCCTACTTACCAAGGAAAAAGTATCCAGTATACCTCTAGAGTCAACACAGGGATAATTCCTTTACAAGGATAAGAAGAGAGTCAACATTTCACCATCTCGGCAAAAGAGGATATTCTAGCCGAGACATTATCGCAAAGCACCAGTCATCCCATAAAGAAGGTCAAGAGGTAATTAATGCTCAAGAAGACCACACAGATTCGTCTCTAAGATTGAAGGGTCAGGAGATAATGTTGTCGCTGAAGAGAAACCTTAGAAAAGTTTGATTTAAAGGCAAGAAGATAAGATCAATAATCTCATCAAGAGTCGAGACCCCAGTTAGAGGGGATGTATGGAAGGATCTCCTTTCATTCCATGTATTGTCCACTATCAATTACATGAAAAATTCAAACCACCGGAGGTGATCCTAAGGTATAATGGGACTAATACCCCGTTTCGCCATATAGAGATGTACCAATTTACAGTCGAAATTTACTCCACTCTAGAAGAGATGAGATGTCAAGGATTTTATAGCACTCTCGTTAGTGTCGACTGGTCTGCAGAGAGGGAAGATAATAAGTTTTAAGGAGTTGGCTGAAAAATTTATCAATAACTTTTGTTTCACCATAAAAGAGGACAAACAAGTGACCCTCTTGTTGAATGTGAAACAATGAAAAAATGAGCGTCTGAGAGATTTTGTATCTATATTTAACCACGAGAAGTTCGAAATTGATAATTATGATGAGAATATTTCTATGGCAACCCTTATTAGTGGGCTTCAACCTGGGAAACTCTACTCGAACCTCTTCAAAGATCCTTTAAAATCCTTGATAGAACTTCTGACTAAGGTCGAGCGAATCATAAATGAGGAGGAGGTCAAGAAGGGGGACCAAAGGGAGTCAGGTAGCAATAAATCAAGTAAGGGTCGAGGATATGACAAAGATAAGAAGAAGCCAAACGAAAATGAGTTTGAAAAATACACCTCATTTATTATTATCCCCGATATTATACTGAACATGATCAAAGATGAGAAATAATTGAGTTGATCTGATAAACTTTGAGCCCCTCCCCACAAAGGGATAAGATAAAGTGGTTTGAGTTCCACCAGGATCACGGCTATGCAACAGACAAGTGATATGCTCTAAAGGATGAGATAAAAAAGCTGCTGGAACAGGGAAAGAGGAAAAAGTATGCTGATAAAAGTGGAAGTCGAGATGATAACATGAAGAGCTATTCCTCGTCAAGGGATGACAGGCCAAAACAGAAAGAAGTTCAAGCAAATCGTAATAACAAAGAGTCGGACGATGATGAAGAAGAAGACCCAGATCTTTTATCAAATGTGGGAAACTAAAGGTAATATCCATATGATTTTGTTTGATTTTAAAATGATATCGGGAGGCATTGTAGGTGGAGGAATAAAAGCATTAGATAAAAAGGCTCATGTCGTCAAAGCTAAAACCTGGCCCAAAAAAATGGATGTTAACTTGGTAGAGCCCAAGGGGAAACCAAGCAAGTTGAAGAAGATGAACATTAAAAGTCTCATAGCGGGATTCTCCAAGCTGGATTTTAAAGGAATTATATCCCCTTACGAGGACCCACTTATTAAGAGCACAAGAGTGCATCGCTACAATATGTCTCGTATCTTAGTAAATGGAGGACGCTCGACCGATGTGATGTTTTGGGATTCCTTCAAAGTCTTGAAGCTTAGCAAAAAGAGACTTATCCCATACCATTACCTTTGATCAAAGTTAGTAGTGAAAAGGTGTACCCACTGGGAAGATTTAAGATAGATGTCCTCACATGGATATAATCGAGATGTTTAACGAGAATAATAAATTTCTTTGTGATGGATGAGAATTTGTTCTCGACTAATAATATTATTTTGCAAAGGCTAGCTTAAAAAGAGTTTGAAGTCGTGCCTTCCATTATACATCAGATGATGTTATTCTCGACTCCTTATGCAGTAAGGAAAGATGGTGATCAAGTGGAAGCGCACGAGTACTTTTTGACCTAAGTAGAGGAAGGAGAAAACCATAAGAGGAAAACCATCTCTTAAAATATTAATATCCTTAATCCCCTAGAAGAGTAGAAGTTAAAATAGGGAGAGCCAGCGAAAGAGGTAGAATCCATTGTCCTTAATAAGGACGAACAGGAAACAAATGTCCAAATTGACTCCTCCCTTGAACCGACCTTGAAGAAAGATTTGGTAGAGTTGCTAAAAAATAGACAAAACATATTCACACGGAGTTATAGTGAGATGTCAGGGATTAACACCGAAGTTATCTATCACAAGCTTGACCTTGATAAGAAAGTAAAACCAGTGAAGTATAAGAGACGAGAATTTTCTAGAGATGGACGCGAAGTAATCCAAGAAGAAGTGAAGAAGCTGCAAACATCAAACTTCATCAGGGAGGTAAAATATCAAGATTGTCAATCGAATGACATCATGGTGCCAAAGAAGAATGGTTAATGGACAATGTTCATGGATTTTACAGACCTCAAAAAGAAATGTCCCAAAGACAGTTTCCTTTTACCTCGAATTGACCAAATGGTGGATGCAACTACGGGGCATGAGCTTCATGGATGCCTATTTAAGCTATAACCAAATTTTAATGTTTGAAGCAGACATAGAGAAGACATCTTTCATTATGTATAAATGGACTTATTATGAAAAGTTAATGCCTTTGGGCCTAAAGATTATAGGTACCACCTACTAGAGGCTCGTTACCATGATGTTTAAGGAGCATATTAGAAAGATGATGGATGTATATGTCAATGATATGTTGACAAAGAGCCTTATGGAAAAGAATCATATTAAGGATATAGAAAGAACTTCTGACACGATGGACCACTATAAGTTGAAGATTAATCCTTCAAAATGTGTCTTCGGTGTCGGCGCTAGAAAATTCTTAGGATTCATTATCAATCAAAGACGTATCGAGGAAAAACTCGCAAAGATAAAGTCACTAATTAATATGAAGATCCCAAGGAACATGAAGGATATTTAGAGGTTGACAAGAAGGGCCACGACGCATAACAAGTTCGTCTAATGAGCGACTGATAAATGCTTACCTTTTTTCAAGAATTTATGAAAATCTTTTATTTGGGATGAAGAATGTGAAAGGACTTTAAAAGAATTAAAGGTCTACCTAGGATCACCATTTATATTGTATTATCATATTTAAGAGGAAAATTTTACTTGTAGTTAGGTGTCTCAGAGTCAGCTATCAGTTTTGTGATCGTCCGGGATGACGACGGAACTCAAAGACAAGTGTATTAAACTGCAAAACACTATAAGGGGCCGAGACAAGATATTCAAAAATGGAAAAACTAGCATTACCTCTAATACATGCATCATGAAAGATAAAGACCTACTTTTAATCCCATACAATAGTAGTGCTCACTGACATGCCACTTAGGTAAATAATTCATAAACCTGAGTAATCGAGTAGACTCATGGATTGGTCAGTTGAGTTGGGTGAGTTTGATATCATCTATCAACCAAGAAATGCGATCGAAGGGCAAGTTTTAGCAAATTTTATGGCAGAATTCATATAGGAATATGCGGAAGAAATCGAAGTTGAAAAGAAATTTAAAGTTTAGAGCACGCAAAAAGTTTAGGAACAAGGAATCTCCGAGAGTTTGAAGGTCGACACTACATTTGGTAATCCAAAGCCAAATTTATTACTAAAGGATGGTTTCCCTGATGAGGGCCTATTCTCATAAAAAATACCCGTCTTGAGTTTGTTTTTTGATGGCTCGTTGTGTGCATCCAGTTATGGGGCATGACTAATCTTGTCAGCCCTAGACGAGACTGATATTGAATATGCACTAAGGTTTAATTTTAAGGATTCTAACAATGAGGTTTAATACTGAGCTTTGTTAGCATGATTTGTTCTTGCCAAGGCATTGGGTGTTGACCAACTTCTTGCTCACAGTGATTCACAGTTAGTAGTGAATCAAATTCTAGGAATTTTCAAAGCGAAAGATGAAAAAATGTCCAAGTACTTACGGAGAGTGAAGATGTCCCTTGTAATTTTCTAGGGGTTGAAGGTGAAGAGAATCCCAAGAATTGAGAATGGAAGAGAGAATGGCCTCTAGAGGATTTCTTAGACTAAGAGCGTCGAGATTTGAAGAACCGTACCAGTCGAAATCCTCTAATAACCAAGCATTGATCATGAGGAGGCTGATAGTCCAAAATATTTTAACTTCAACTTGGGACCATATTGGATGGACCTAGTTATCGAATAATTAAGGGATGGAAAGTTCCCATAGTGTAAATTTAAATAAAGGAAAATGCATTATCGTTCCATAAAGTTTGTCATTATGGGAATGTGTTGTATAAAAGGGGTTATATTCTCCCCCTCCTGAGATGTGTGCATCCTTCTGAGGTGCGGTATGCCCTCAAAGATGTTGATGAAATTAGCTTCACAAGTCATATCAGAGTTTGATCGTTGGCAAAGAGAATCGTAACACAAGGCTACTATGGTCAAACTTGGCTAAGGATGATGTGGAATATGTTTGTAAATGTGACAAGTGTCAGTGTCACATAAACATACCTCATTAACCGATTTTCCTATCTTAACCTCATGATCTTTTTTAATGGGGGGAATCAATATGGTTGGCCCACTGAAGGGAACTATTATGCCTCATTGTTGCGATCGATTCTTTTTAAATGGGTTGAGGCAAAGGCCATGGTCACTATGCCCGAAAAAAAGTGGTTCAAATTTATTTAGAAAAATATCATCTATCAATATGGGATCCCAAATACCCTGATATCAGATAATGGAAAAAAGTTCAAGAATAAGTCTCTAGCGGCCTATTCCAATAGGGTCGGCATAAAATAGTTCTCAACACCAGGCCGACCTTAGGAAAATGGGTAAACCGAGGTGACCAACAGGACGATGCTTGACGGAATCAAAAAAAGGTTGGAAGATGCTAAGAGAAAATGGGTGGATGAGTTGCATAGCATATTGTGGGCATATAGGGCTATCGAGAGGATACCAATAGGCAAAACACCTTTCATGCTGGCGTATGGGTCGAAAGTAATCATCCCAACCGACATTGGACTACCAATTCATAGAGTCCATACATATGATCCTTAGTCAAACTTTGAAGAGAGAAACTGGACTTGGACCTTATCAAAGAATGAAGGGAAGATGCAGTCATTCAACAATCGGCCTACCAGCAGAGAGTCATAAACTTTTATAACAAAAGAGTTAAAGCTTGGCCATTGAAAGTTGGTGGTCTAGTATTAAAAAAAGTCATCTAGAAGGCCAACCAGCTTCATCTGAATTGGCATGGGCCCTATATAATCACAAAAGAAGTCTTTTGTGGAACATATTGTCTTCAAAAACTTGGAAGGAGAGGAATCTGCTAACCCAAGGAATGTCGAGCACTTGATGAAGTATTATCATTGAAGATGCTATGTAATAGTTTAAGGGCATATTTTGTAGTCAGATCTTGTTATGAGAAGTTTTAATGAATAAAAATGAAGTATCGTCTCATATTATGCAGTTTTATTTCTGTTTAATATATCCATGCAATCTCTCTATTGGCGATGTGAGAACACTTGGAGTCTCGTCTCCTAGACATGTCTCGTATAAACCCTGAGAGGTGGAAAACTTAGCATCGTAGTTTTATGGTGAAACTTAAACATCATTATTATATGGTGAGAAATTTTATGAAGTCTCTCTCTTGGCGGTGTGAGAATACTTGGAGTCTCGTCTCCTAGGTATGTCTCGTATAAACCCTGAGAGTTGGAAAACTTAACATCATTATTTTATGGCAAAACTTAATTGTGATTCTCAAGTGGTGAGAATTTTTATGAAATCTCTCTCTCGACTATGTAAGAACACTTGGAGTCTTGTATCCTAGGCAAGTCTTGTATAAACCCTGAGAGGTGGAAAACTTAACATCATTATTTTGTGGTGAAACTAAAACATCATTATTATATGGTGAAATAAAATGAATGCATTAAGAAAACTTCTTACAATTAAAAAATCTAGGATATAATGTCTCATATCGTCTATCGACGGAGATGACTACGGGTAACCATGTCCACAGATTGCAAATCAATAGACGAAAATGAGATAAGTCCCACAATCTAAATTCCTTTTTATCACAACAATTCTATGAATAAAGGAAATTAATGAAAAAGCAAAACCGCACAAGTATATTGGCATGTTGATGAAAACTTAGCGGAATACATCTTCGTATAAATCATTCGGAATGATCATAGAACAAAAACACCCCAACAAAGGGGTAATGCAAAGTGTAACAGAATTGTTAGAATTCCAACAGAGGAATGATATTGATGTTGTAATACAAACAAAAATGAGCACCAAAGACCACAGGAGGTCACCCAAAAATTAGCAAGTCTCGATTGCAATGTCACTAGCATTGGTAATTTCAAGCACGATCGATTTATCCTGAGATGCTGTGTCACCTTGTCCATCGGAACAAGTCTCTTCTTCATTAATCTCTATCATTTCATCCCCTCAACATCAACAACACCCTCCTCATTAACACCTTCACCATGGATCTCCTCTAGAGCAGTTATGGTCTCAAGATCGAAGAGGCTCATGGAGTTAAGGGTATTGACCATTTCAGGATATTTGGTGGCGAGGTCAGGAAATTGAGTGACCAGTCACCCACACATTACCATGTACCTCTTCTACAGATACTGGATGGCATGTCCGTTGAACTCCTCTGATTATTTAAATTAATCTACAGTTGCCTTATAGCTAGACTTTAAGAGATCCTTCTCAGCCTTGACCCTCTTCTTCAGGACTTCCTTATGGTCGTCCTTCAGTTCAGTGATGTGAGTTTTGTAGCGATCTCGTATCTTGACCATATCATCTTCATGGGGGATCTTCTACTCATCCATTTTCCTCTACATATCAGCCATATGTTCATCCAGCTTGATCCTTGGCTCTTTTTCCTCAACCCACTGATAAAGGTGCTAGAGGACAAGGACATATTAAAATAAGGCAGACACGAATGATAAAGTCAGTATGTGATGAGACAACACTTTATAAAATATATTAAAGAAAATTATTACCTGAATATACTTATGCAGAGAAAATTTGGCAACCCTGGTGCTACTTTGAGCATTGAGGAAATGGGTGTCACGAATGGGAGTCACTGAGGAGATGACTTCTTGGGCTTTTGTCTAGGATATAACAACATTGTTGTTCGATTTTGAATAGGCATCCTGTCACCGATGCATTATATGAAATTAGGATGCTAGAAGCTGTAGGTCTTCTTAAAAATTTGGATTTCTTTTATTTTAGGTCCCGACCACAGATCCAACAGTTACTTTCCTTTTTTAATCCCTCAACATTCGGGACATAATTTGTATACTTATATTTGGAAGGCCCTATCGACTGAGCAACAAACTTTCCTTTTAGCTGAGCGATAAGGTTTCCTATGACCAGGGGTTCCATTTCCCAAATATGGTTGGGTATGTTCTCGGGACAATTTGCAAAAGTAGAAAAGATCAACAACCATCAGTATCGTCTAAGGAATGAGACGACAATAAAAGTTAGAAATTTTTCAATAGTAAAGAATCTTACAAAGAGATTCTAATGGGGATGATCCCATTTTCACTTCTAGGAGAACTTTAGGAATGAGAAACTCCTAAAAAATTATCAGACCATTGTCTTCTCTCAGTAGATCAGCCCTTTCCTTATTACTCATACTCAGCCCTGGGTCAACCTTAGCTGAAACACAAATCTTGACTCACTTTCGGGGCACTTTAACTTTATTTTGCTTCATCGACTCGTTGTCACCGAACTCCCATAAACTAAAGATAAAGAAATACTGAGATTCCAATCGTGATTAGAAGTCTCACTCATGTGCACGAGCTTTTGGTCGGGTTTATGTGCGATGAAATAGTAATAGTAGGGAGTGAATTTGGTGGTGATGGTAGAATAATATGCTAGGAAGACGTCTAGGCATAAATCTTCCTCATAGGAAAGTCTCCAAAGAATGACTGACCCCATTATCTTCCTCCAAGCATTGGTGTCTAACTGTGTTGGAGCAAGGCTAATAGTATAAAGAACAACTCTAATACTCGGTGCGAATGGAAGTTAAAAGCCAACCTTAAACATCTTTTTGTACACAATAATCTCATCACTAATTCTATGGTCATATTCCCTCTTATCCTCGGTCTAAAATCTCATGTTAGTGTTTTGGATCAACGTCGTACAAGTGTCGCCAAACAATGAGATCAGTTTCTTGAACATCGCTCTTATAAGTTGAAGTAAAACTTGTGTTAACCTCAAAATCTTTTTCCTCATCGTCATCAATAACATGTGATTTACCACCGATTTCTCATCCCAGACGGAATGACTCTAACACTACAATAAATGGCACATGCACTACATTGGTTAGATTGTTATCCCCGGCCTCATCATTAGAGATATCATACATTTTGGGATTAGGATCCCCATGCCGACGAAGCAAGGTACTTGGATGATCTCTATTTTGGAGTCAGCAAAATCCACAGTCTCGGATAAGCCGGGTTGAGCAACGGTAACTCTCATGGATTCCTTGAATGGGCCGAGGTTCACAGTGTCAACTAGAGGATTCGTTTGGATGGGATATTAACCTTAGGCATGGAATCAGTCTCAGACCTAATATAGCCACCTAGACGCAGACATGTTATCACTAGTAATGACAACAACACTTTGAGAATGAACTTCGAGTGAAATGTGTTAGTGGAGAAGGTTGGTCAGACACAAAGGAGGAGGTATTACAGCTAAAGGTATCGGAGGGACTCTCTCTCGATAAGACCTCTCTCAACTAAAATGGGCCTCGGCCTCTTCCCACTCTTAGCGAACCCATTCACGAAGGCGACGTAGCTCAAGTCGAGTCTCATATAAACTCCGACACATTCACAAACAGTTGCCCAAAAGAGTTCTAGGTTTTAAAAGATAAAAAAGGGAAAAGTGGATCGTTTTGTAATAAAAACAACCAAGAATTCCCAACAAACCAAAAACCCTTACACCGACAAAAGGCCCACCCCAAAACCGTGGAGGTCCCTGGAAAGTCCAAAAATATCACAAAATTTGGTCAGAAAATAGACAACAATCATCAAAATCTAATAATAAAATTCATCACAACCTAAAAAAAATACTAAATCTCCACACTAATACCATCACAACCACTACACCAAAAACAACAATCTGGCACGATTTAAAACTGTGCCAGATCAAATATGGCATGATTTTGAACTGTGCCAGAATCAGGTGTTCTAACTGACATTTTTTTTCTGGCACGATTTAAAAGTGTATCAAATTCTACTAAAGAGGTTCACTTCTGGCACACTTTTAAACCGTGCTAGAATTTAATATTTCTGGCACACTTTTGGCACAGTTTCTAACTGTGCCAGATTGAGTACATTTTGGTACACTTTTGGCATAGTCAAAACCGTGCCAAAATTTGATAAACTTTTGGCACGGTTTTGAACTGTGCCATATTTTTGAGTTAGTAAAAAAAATAATTATAAATAATATTACAAAAAAATTAATTAATCCTGCATATCCAGTTACACAGAATTAATGAGTAACTTTAGCTAATTAAATCTTCTAGAAAAAAATTCACCAATGAAGACTATTTTTATAGAAAACTCGAAGAACTAAATTTATTAAAACAAAACGAAGAACAAGCAGACAAAAAATCCCTAAAATGAAATAATGAAAGAACCTAAAGCCTTATAGAGATGGCTACAAGAAACTAAATTCGTCAGTTGAGTATTAAACTAATGATACCCAAGCCAAGGATAATCAAAAAAGGAAAAGTGGGGATTTTTTTAGATGCGAATGAAAAAGATACATATAAGGAGCCCAAGTAATAAAAAACAAATCCAAATGGGGATTATAGAGATTCGTTGGTAAAAAAGTTCACAACTTTCTATGCATATAAAATTCTATTGCATTAACTTCACGAGGCTTTGTCGACATGATTTACACACTGCAAAATAGTACCAAAGGTCAATACCACTGAAGCGATGAGCGCGAGAAAAGCAGAACTCGCATAAAGGATTTACGAAGCGTCCATTTAGAAAAAAAACTGACATAGTCTTCTTTGTTTATTGGACTATCCACCATCTTAAGGGATAACAATCAATCCAACAATATTCAATAATCTCAAATTCATCTAACAAATACTTCAACGAAACAAACTTCGTAAAAAAAAATCGAAAAATATATCAACTTAGGTTCGAGGGCTATAGACGGTTCATTAAATTTTAGTCTACCTTCCCCATACCAACTTAGAAAAAAAGGTACCTTTAAATTTTGTAGTCTACCTTCCGCATACCAACTTAAAATTGCAATGGTTTAAGATTGAATTTGCAAAAAGGAGAGGAAAAAAATCAGCACTGGCCATCAATTAATGAAACAAACTGAAATGAAAAACACAAAATGTCATTTATCTAGGATATAAGAACATTGTTGTTCGGTTCATATCAATAAAATAAAATAACATAAAAGGGGGAAATAGAAGATATAACACCAGCGCTGTTCAGTTCGGTTATCTATGATTATATATATATATATATATTGAGAGAGAGAGAGAGAGAGAGAGAGGTACACGCCAGCGGCAGCATACACGCGTGCGCATTTTTTTAATATACACCCCCTACCCCCCCCCCCCCCCCAAAAAAAAAAAAACCACCACCACCACAACCACATACCTACCAAATGTGGAAGCAGACAATTTCACCAACCTTCAAACAAGGTTAGCCCCACTCAATTTAGCCTTACTCATTTGAATCGACATCTGCTCCACTGTTTCCTCCATCAACGTCGTACAAATTAAAGTCGGATTTCTCCTCATAATTCCTCCACCGTCCATTTTCACACTGATTCGGCCTCTTTTCGGTCATCCAACCGTTGGCCGAAACCCACACCTGTAGCATCAACTTCCAACCAGAAATTTGGCAAGCCAAACAAGTCCCCTAGTAGCCCTTGAAGTTTTTGAAAACCAATCCCATTACAAAAAATTCAGCCCCACCCCTGACCTTTCAAGATAATTACACAACCCACCCTTCTATTGTGCTCGTGCGATCAAGTCTCCATATAGGGAGCTTCGGAACTTCCAAATCAGCGACATTTTTGTGATTGGTTTTTTCAAATCATCACATACCAAGTCATTCTAAATGAGGACAACCATCTAAAATGGCCTGCAAGCCATTATTTGAAATCTGATCCCAATCAGTATAAGGTGGTGTAATCTGATTTACAATCAGTCAGCATATCAATTGAATAATTAAAATTTTAATGACGAATAGAATAATTACAAACAACCATTTAAGATATTAATTGAAGGCAACATCGACCATCCTTTCACAACCATGGAAAATTCTTTAGATTGCTAAATTCACACCTCAAACCTACAAAAATATTTGACAAAAGTGAGAAAAAATAGGGGAATATTGTAATCAACTTTGAACCAGATCAACAACCTCACCTCCTACCAATCGCAGAGTGAAGTGGAATATGTTGCAAAGTCTTCGAGCACTTGTAATGCTACCACTAGAGATATGACTCCATGTCACAACACCAATAAATAATATGCATTCGATCCATCACAACACCACAAATGCAAATATACTATGCATTCCATCCATAATAATATTTTATCAAAACACCACAAACACAAATATAATATCCAACAAGCAAAACAAAGATAGTAGTTATATTGTCAGAAGCGATAGTTACTTTTACACTTAGGACTACAAAAGTTGATGCAATACCACAAAAGTTACAAAAGTTAATGCAATACCACTATTTGGCAGTAAAATAACTATTCATCAGTGTCACTAATGGGAGGACAAAGGTCGTTGATCCAATACAAAATTCCAATTTTACCAACATCTCCCAAGTTCTTGCAATGATCTTGTTTTCCACCCCAAACTGGACACTCGGGCACTTTGATGTCATCGAGTAAAACTCACACTTCATTCTTTCTTAACATATGGAAGTGAACGGTAGAGACGGCTCCTAGTTGCATTTTCCTCCCATGACCAACAAGTTCACGCGTGTGGGATAGTATTTTTCATTCAATTAGAGAGGTGAAATTTGGAACGTCTAATGCAGGGGAGGAAATAGAACACGAAGGAGTTCTAGTTTCTAAAGTACGTAGCTCCGGAACGTTGTGTCCAAAAACTTAAAATTTTCCAGTTTTGAAGTCAGTAATGAATTCTGATAATGCGGACTTCATCCCCTCCATTTCACTCCTAAGGTCATCAACGTGATCCTTCTAATTTTTGGTGTCCTCGTTCACCTCTTCAAGCATTTCTCTAGCAAATGACGACCCTAATATAGCGGTTCTCGAAATTGTGGACCCAACACACCAAACACGTTCTCGCCTATATTTTCTAAAAACCTCAAAAATAGGCCCGACATCTAAGGTCTCCTCCTGGCCACTCTCTTTGTATACATCTAGAAGCAATTGAATTTGGTCCTATACAAAAATATATTAACATTAGGTTTGATGATATTGATACGATACTTTTTTAGGACAAAACGAACATTAAAAAATTTAAATTATCGCAAATGTTTTATCGTGAGGGCCATAACCACCTTCTTTTACTATATGAGTCGCAAACCACAATTTAGCACAAATGGGTACATGTCCATGCTTCTTTCTCTAATTCTCTGAAGCTCGGGCATAACCATGACGACCTGTGTTATGAGTTGTCTTTCTCACACAATTTTGTTTAGTCTCTTTGTTCTTTCTTCGCAAAGTCTTTTGAACCTCTAAAGCTTCATTATTGCAAAACACCTCCCAGTCCTCAGATTTGACATTTCATGGTACTTTCTCCTTCCACTTTCCAACATCAACATCCTTCAAATTAACCCTTATCTTTGACTTGAACTTTTTCCAAGCATCGTTCACTTTTTTCATAAACATAGTCTTCTGACTTTCGCACACATTTAGGAACTCTTTCTACAATATGAAGAAATAAAATTAAAACATCACATAATTGAAGTTACTAACTATTACATTGGTAAAGAAAAAATAGTATACCATGACTGCTGACCAAATTGAGTTCTTATATCGCACATCCACTTGTTTCCAACTCATATAAAAAATGGGAACATGTGTCCTTGATAAGTCTCCCAGCCTAGTTGAGATTGTATATGAATCTTCACCAAATGGAAGGCCGTGCTCATTAAATTTTAATTTCTTAGCGGAAGAGTCATCACCTGCTCTTGAAGCACCCGAAGTAACTTTAGAACGGGAGGTTGACATAGGTGTCGCCCCACTTAGTGACTGTTGCGAAGTATCACCCATATGAGACATTTATCTGAAAAAAGTGACTATTGGAAACCAAAAT
Organism: Sambucus nigra; assembly: GCA_949130495.1. Classification (NCBI taxonomy): domain Eukaryota; kingdom Viridiplantae; phylum Streptophyta; class Magnoliopsida; order Dipsacales; family Adoxaceae; genus Sambucus; species Sambucus nigra. The sequence goes on along the minus strand of OX422223.1, from coordinate 259,159,981 downwards.
AATCAGAATATACATTAACATGAATATTACATGTTCAAATAGCAATATAAAGAATATTACATGTTCAAACAGCAGTAAACATAAAATTACAAGTTCAAATATCCATACACAAACTATTAAATGTTTACGACAACAACAACAAACAAAACTAATAGAATATTACCCGTTCAAAATAACAAAAAATAGAATATTGCATATTCAAAAACAAGTCCAGGACTAAATCATTGCACTAGAACACTTCATCGGTGTCCAAAAGCTCCAGCAATTTATCATTTTCCTCGAGAATGGAGTCATACATCGTACGATCAATATCAATTGCATCTATTTCTTTTGTCAGTCTCTTAGGAGAGTGTAAAATAACTGACCACCCCTTCAGCTTTACATCTTGACAATAAAATACCTGACTTGCTTGAGATACAAGGATGAACGGATCGTCATGAATGGTATTTTTACTCATGAGCTTACTAAAATTCACCATCACCAATTTTGAGTTGGGTTCAACTTTGCAAGCATTCTTATCATCAACATCCACCCAATCACAATAAAAAACCGTATGTGTGAACTCAATGTAATTGAGGTCGAGTATTTGTCTAATAACTCCATAAAAGGTTGTCATAATCCCCTTCCTATTGAAGGCCTTAGTTCATATGCCACTACTCTAAAAGTTATGATTCTCTTCATGTGCAGAAGTACAAAAGGTGTACCCATTGCATTGAAATTTCTCGTAACGTGTAACCCTATGGAGCTGACCATTGGCATATGGCAAAATTCTCGTATCATTTAATCTTGCCACCTGTAAAGAAATGATACTTTTTTAGAGTTTCATTAAAAACAATTATGGTTGATAAATAAGTACACATATAAATAAAGACTTGCCTCATTCCTTAGCCAAGGGATGAAATCATCAATTCTATGCATCGATGAATTCTCAATTACCATAAATTTTTGACAAGAAATTAGTTTTAAAATTAAGAAACATCACATTGCAATCAATTAATATGAATTAATATAGAACTAAGTGTGTACCATCTCTATTCATCAACATCGTCGCATTAAGATAAAACCCATCTTCGTACTTTCTCATATTGTACATTATTTAAGATCAATTCTTTACTTTTACCCTATGCTCGTTGATATTTCGAGTCATCAAACTCATCATCAAGAAAATCCTCAAGATTCCTTTTATGAGTTCCTTCACCTCTTTTCGATATGTACTCCATGGCATATAAAGAAGCTTCATGTAACAAATATGCATTAGAAATGCTCCCTTTAATGTACCTCTTGTTTCGTGACCAGTTTTTATATCTTCCTATTTCTCTCTTAAACAACCACATCGCCCGATATCTTGGCTATCCAGCTGCCAAAGCTTCATCGGCTAAATAGTGCATGAGGTGGATCATCACCACAAAAAAGGCAGGTGAAAAATAAATTTCAAGGATATAATGTGCCTCTACTAATGCATTTTTAGCCTTCAAAAGATGTTCCCTAAATATCACTTTGGCACACAACACGTTAAAGAATATGCTTATTCGTTGTATAGCTTTAATTAAAGTCTTATGATCCGAAAATGAATGCATAAGCAACGCAGGAAGCAACCATTGTATAATAACATGATAATCGTGGGACTTGAGATCAGTAAATCTAGGTGGATCGAGGTTAACATTGTTGCTGAAATTTGATGAAAATCTAATCGGTGCCTTTAATGTTTTTAGTGTACAATAAAAGGTTTCTTTCTATTCCTTTCCTAATGCGAAAGGGCCTTTGGCATCCGCCTTTTATTATTGCCTTCAATATCTTTCATCCATAATTTTCTTTTAAGATTCAAAGGAACTTTCAACTCTTCATGAACTTTGATCGTATCTTTATTTGACGATCCTTTCACCGAGAGTATTATACCTAAAAGAGACTCTGTGACATTTTTTTCAACATGCATAACATCTAAATTATGTCAAATATCATGATCCTTCCAGTACTCTAAGTCAAAGAAAATTGACCTCCTTAAAAAACCCTCAATACCCATTAGATCATCATCGTCACCCTCACTTGGATAATCACCATCTTCCATTACTACATCCTCCATCCCCATCCCCTTCCCCTTCCTCTTTCCCTTTCCCTTTCCTTTTTTTCTCCCTCTCCCTCTCCCTCTCCCTCTCTTCGAACACATTCTCGAGCGATAAGTGACACTATCTGCTCAACTTCTACACTTGTTAACTTTCTTGGAGCCATAACATCCTCTATTTTACCATTAAATGTTTGATTTGATGTGTCAAACCTGGAAGGATGGTTTTGAGGAAGAAATATGCGATAGCATTTGTAATAACATTCCATTGACTTAGGAAGATATTGAGAAGGGGTATTTGTATAACAAATGGGACACCCATTATAACCTTGAGTTGAACAACCTGCTAACATCCCATAAATTGGAAACTCACGAATATCCCACATCAACATGGCTTTTAACAGAAATTGCTCATTTTTGTTCGCATCCCAAGCCTCAACTCCAGACCGTAAGATCTTTAACTCATCGACCAACGGTTGCAGGAAGACATCAATACTTAATGGTGACTTTGGCCCGGGATCAGTACGAACAAAATTGAAAACTCACTTTTCATACACATTGATGGAGGAGGGTTAAGAGGTTGAATTATCACTGGCCAATAACTATACTTACGGCCAAACATGTTATTCGGGCTGAAACCATCAGTTGCTATTGCAAGTCGAATATTGGGCGGATGTTTTGCAAAATCTCTCCACATAATGTTTGAATTTATCCATTCTGCTGAGTCTCGGGGATGACGCAAGAATTCCATACAAGAGCTTGCACGAGCGTGCCAAGTCATTTTCTCTGTTATTCATTTTATGGTATACAACCGTTTTAGCCTAGGTATTAAAGGGAAATGTCTCATTACCTTCTTAGGAACCTTAGAGTACTTTTATTTTCCATTAGTATTATGAATTTCTACCCCGTCCTCGCCTACAGAAGTAAACTTGTAGCGTAAAGAACCACATTTTATACAACTGTTAGATTTTTTATGCTCTTTCCAAAATAACATACAGTTGTTAATGCATACGCCATACTTAACATAACCCATACCGAGATCTCTTAAAGTGTTTTTCATTTCTGTAAAACTAGTTGTCAAGTTGTTCCCTGCAGGAAGTAGTTCATTTAACAATCTAAGAAATCCACCTGTAGCACCATCTGACAAATTGAATTATATTTTCAAATCATTTAACTTTATAAGAACATACATTGTAATATTACACAAAGAATTAGTAGCTGGGTGTAATGGCTCCTGTGCGAGTCGATGTAAACAATCATACTTCTTGCCTTTGTATTTGTATTTGTGTGTGTGAGAATCATTGGGAACCTCAAAAGTTGGGGGGTGGGGGTGGGGCTTCATTACTGCCTACACAATTAGGTTCACTAGGTCCCGTTTCACCCGTAAACATCTCACAATAATCATTCACGAGATCATTCAAAATTGAAATATTATGGACATCAGCGTGTCCTGTCAGTGTCACAGATTGAGGTGGTGGTTGGAGTTGATCAACAACTAATGTCTCACCATGAAAATGCCATAAGGTATAGTTCATGTCCATACCATATGACATTAAATGAACGGATATATCATATATAACAACATGTCCTTTCCCATTTCGACATCGTCTATAGGGACATGAATGTTTAGCATTTGAACTATTATTATGCACATAATGTAGAAATTGTAACACGCCATCCCTATACGTATCGGTCTCGATATTTTTCTCATTTAGAATCCTGATAAGTTTAAAGAACAAACATTATAATATAAACGCTTACTGTAAATATATTTAAGTTTTTATTCAAGTGTATACTCCTATATATCCTCCATCTCCTCAACCCATTCGAAAATGCATGTTTTGTATTGTTCATAATGTCTCATGTCATGTTCTAATCTGGAAAATTTCGCCAGCATCTCCCTACAATTCTTCAAGCACACAACTTAAATTGGGAGTGTTCATGTGTTACTTAAGTTTTTCAACCAAGAAAATACAAAACACTACATCAATCTAGTATGCACCCAAAGAACATAAATAGATACCACCGAATTTTCCAAAATAGGATATGCATAAACATTATGTACAATACAAACTTTTGCATTTCCAAACTGTCTAAAAATGGGATAATTCAAGAGTTCTCACCACAGTCGTAGTGAGACCTCTTGAACGGGTCTAGAGTTTTTTTATATGTATAACATTATTATTGAATGTTTAGCATTAATGTCTACTTACTATTTAAATAGTTTTTTTTTGCTTTTTCTTAAATTTTCAACACAAAATCTCATTTATTCATTTAATCAGTGGGGGTGTCTACTTACTATTTCAATTTGTTTTTTTTACATTATTATTAAATGTTTAGTACTTAAATTTTCTTAAAACTCCATAGCCTATACAAATGAGAATAAATATGCACTTTAAATAGAAGGGTAAGAACAAAAAACATAGATTACCACTAAAAGATCCCAAGCTCCATCCAAACCAATGATTTATTTTTTTCATTATCAACATTCAATTTGTAGCAAAAACTCGCGAATTTAAAAAACACAATAAATATTTAAAAATGTATATATAAAACCCTAAAAATGCAAAACACGAATCAAATCATGAATTACATAAACTCTAGGATCAAATCTAATACCTTTTCAAGAATACTTTGAACCCTAACTTTGGCAGATTGTGAATACCTTTGATGAGCAAATCACGAACACCAACCGTTATCCACATGAAAAGAGAGGCATCTTGTTAGGTTGTCTTTGTAAAGACTTAGGTTAAAAAAAATACAAATGCTTTTAAAAATTACCTGATTAGGATGAGTGGAGTGAGAGAGATCTGAGCACAGAGAGGGAGAGCTGAGAGAAGGGATTGCATTGATCAGAGAGAGAGAGAGAGAGAGAGAGAGAGAGAGAGTAATCGAGAGCGGGAATCAAATGAGAGGGTGGGTGGGATCAATATATATATATATATTTGAATGATAATATCATCTAACAAAAAATGAAGAAAACATGGATCATAAACCATGACAAAAATCAAGGTTTCATAAGCATATCGAACTTAAACTCGAAAAGAAAAAGATACGAGCATCCTGTAAATGACATTATCAAATGATAATGACATCAACTATAGCTAATGTATCGATCCCTATCAAAAATGATAATTATTTATTAAAAAAAATATGTTTAACTAAAAACGAAATGAAAAAAATAAAGTGCGGCTTTTGTATTAAATACCCAAAGATTTCATAATGTTTAATTGTTAAATAAAATTTGAATCAAAATATAAAGTCTACAACCAATTCTATCACGTATGAAGGTACAACAAATTGTATTTTTATGTCAAGGTTGGTGTGACGCATGTCTCCATGGAGTAAGACAACAGCTTGAATGTGATGCTTCTTTCTAATTAATGCTTATGGATACATATATTTACCACCTAGATGACAACCATTTTTTTAATCAATGCATTTCATTTCCCCTGTAATTTCGAAAGTGTACTATTTCGGAGGTGTACTGAACCCACCTTGATAACATGACTAGATACTGAGAAGGGACAAACAACTAGCCATAAATGAACCTTAGGTGTAAATCGGATTTGAAGAGTTAATTTGCATAAGTGGATGTGATCGAATTCATTAGACTTGTTTTGAAACCCATCTCATCAGAACCAGATGTACAAAGTATCAAAACCAAATGCATAAACCACTGACTAAACCATCCTAGCAAACCTGTAAGGGCCCGTTTGATACTACATATTTGCCATGACAAATGGTTTTTGCCCACAAATTTGCCATGTTTTGGAGTGTTTGATAAGAAAATTTTTCATAGGCAAATTTTTCCCAAAGTTGATCACGTGACCCTTATTTGCCGGAAAAAGTGGAGAAATTTTGCTTTGGTCATTGAGAGGGAAATCTTTACCAGGTGAATTGGTTCTCCAAATTTCGGGTACTGATTGGGATTTGACGGCATGTCCGCCCCAAGCCCTTACAGTTACAAGACCTCCATTCCTCAAAGCACACTTCAATATGAAGCCGGTAGCTCTGAGAAGGTATTTTACCTATTTTTGGTCTGTGTATTTTACGGAGCTGTGAGTTTTATAAATTTGTGTATTTTCGGTTTGTGTATTGTCAACATCTAAATTTGTGTATTTTCGATTTTATAAATTTGTGTATTTTTGGTTGTATAAATTTGTGTATCTAGGGTTGTATTCAACATCTAAAATTGTGTTTTTTAATATATATTTTATATGCTTGAAAGATGGGGTTTAATGTAAAAAAGCCATTTTGGGTTTTGAGTTTTCTAGGTTTAGATGTATTTATGTTGATTTAATTTCTAGGGTAGTAGTAAACATCTAAAATTGTATTTTTTTTAATATATGTTTGATATGCTTGAAAGATGGGGTTTAATGTAAAAAAATTATTTAGGGTTGTGAGTTTTCTAGGTTTAGTTTGTATTATGTTGATTTAATTTTTAGGGTTGTATTCAACATCTAAAATTATGTTTTTTAATATATATTTGATATACTTGAAAGATGGGGTTTAATATAAAAAAACCATTTAGGTTTGTGAGTTTTCTAGGTTTAGTTTGTATTTATGTTGATTTAATTTTTGGGGTTGTATTCAACATCTAAAATTTTGTTGAAATAAATAGATGAGGCATAATAAATGAGAAGTTAATAAATAATGTTATATTTATAAATCATAAGATTGTATTTTTTTATGCGCATTCTTTTGTGTAACACGCATTTTGTGTCTATTTTACAGGAACCGTCTTCTCCTAATTATTCGTTTGAATCAGTTTGTTCCGATTAGTTTTATACTTTTTTTCATTTATTAATTGCTTATTTGATAACGATTATGACCATATCCATGTTTTGCTATTTTATACAATATATTTGAAATAATGAACTTGTGAATTAAATATTTGTAGGCAAAAATACATAAATATAATTCTAAGTTACAACGTATATGAATTGGTGTCGTTTAGTCGATGGTGTACGAGCAATAGTAATTTATCAACATATAAGGTCTTTAACGAACATTCCTAGGGCACCTCATTATAATTGGGATGAGCATCGTAAGCAATCCTTATTTCGAGTGTACGGGATGAGTGATCGGTTATGCCACGACTCATTACGAATGAACATTGGTTCATTTAATAGGTTATGTGACCATCTCAGTGCGTTTGGACTAACCGACAGTCGTTCAATTGATTTTACGGAACAAGTTGCAATTTTCTTGAATATTATTGGCCATGATGAACGTTGCCGCTCCGAGAGTAAGATTTTTTATAGGTAAAGTCAAACCATTAGTTTCTACTTTCATAAAGTGATTAGGATGTGCCTAATGTTATATAAGGAAATTGTCACAAATGCAACCACTGATAACTCTCCGGTTGATAGTCCTGGCAATAGAAGTCGGTATCATTATTTTTCGGTAGACTTCAATTTTGCATAACAGATTTCACACCTTGTTGCAGACTTTAGGCTTGGATAGACAGACTTGATTCACAGACTTCACAGATGTTGTATGCTTCACATATTGTATAACTTCACGGACTTGATTCACAGACTTGATTCACAGACTTCAATTTTCATGTTATGCTTGGATTCATTGATTCACAGACTTGGATAACTGATATGATAACTAGATATCTAATATTGTATTTTGGTATTTTGTTGGATAGTATCAGATATCAGATATTTAAATTTTGTTGTATAACTGATATGAAATTATTGTTGGACAGTATCTGATATCAAATATCAGATATCAGATATCAGATATTGATATTGAAATTATGTTGATTCACAAATGTTGTATTTAGTTGTATTAACAGATGTTAAACAATATTGTACAAAGATATCTTGTATTCACTGATAACTTGATTCACAGATATCCACTTTTGCCCAGATTTCTTTTATTCACTGATAACTTGATTCACAAATGTTGTATTTAGTTGTATTGACAGATGTTGAACAATATTGTATGAAGATATCTTGTATTCAATGATAACTTGATTCACAGATGTTGTATTTAGTTTTATTAATAGATGTTGAACATTATTGTACAAAGATATCTTGTATTCACTGATAACTTGATTCACAGATATCCACTTTTGCCCAGATTTCTTGTATTCACTGATAACTTGATTCACAGATGTTGTATTTAGTTGTATTGATAGATGTTGAACAATATTGTACAAAGATATCTTGTATTCACAGATAACTTGATTCACAGATATCTTGTATTCACTGATAACTTGATTCACATATGTTGTATTTTATTGTATTGACAGATGTTGAACAATATTGTACGAAGATATCTTGTATTCACTGATAACGTGATTCACAGATGTTGTATTTAGTTGTATTGACAGATATTGAACAATATTTTATTTGATAATTGATTGTGTCATATCAATTTAGTTATATTCAGATATCAGAGTTGTATAACTGGTCAATTTTGATTCACTTGATTTATTGATTCATCAATTCACTTGATTCACAAAACAGAGTTGTATAACTGAGATTTATTGATTCACTTGATTCAATCTAGATTTATTGATTCACTTGATTCACAAAACAGTTGTATAACTAATGAATTTTGATGTTTCTTAGAGATGGACCAAAACAGAGCTAACATTCCATTCTGCGCTCCAAAACATACTCCTCCAATCAACATCGGGACACCTGTTGCTCACGTTGAAGCACCGATCAAGAAGACCCAAGTTTGTTGGACAGAGGCTATGGATGGATACCTGATTTCTGCTTTGATGAATGAGGTTCTTGCTGGCACCAAAAGGGCGGATAATGGATTCACATCCACCCATATGAAAACTATGATTGATGCTGTTAGAAATGGTTGTCATGTTATCGTGGGTATTGCACATGTCCGCTCGCGTTTGAAGACGCTAAAAAAAGAGTACATGGAAGTCCATGAGCTACTTCAAGTTAGAGGATTTGGGTTCGATCATAACACGTTCTCCGTAACAGCAGAATCAAGCGTATGGGCCGAGTATGTAAAGGTACGAATTTTGTAGCATTTGCATTGCGTACCATCTAATATATCGGCTAATGTATAAAATCTGTGCAGGATAAGTCGGATGCTGCCAAGTTAAAGGGAAAAGTTGCCTTTATTATGAAGAGCTAGCCACTATTTATGGGAATGACAGCGCAAATGGATCCAACTCGCAGTCTGGTGGTGATTTCTTCCCATCAATGGAAGGTAAATATGACATTGTTTGTAATTGCCAAAATTATTACGCAAGGCAAATTGCTAAACAAATATATATGCTCTTTTTAGGACTAGCTGCCATAGATATGGAGGAAGACTTTGTTGACTTCAATGATAATGACTCTCCTAAAACTGAATCGTTTAACATGTCACCTCAATTGGGGAAACGTAAAGCTAGTGGAGGAATACCGATACCCACTATAGAGTCGAAGCCACGACGTAAGCGAGGTAATGTCTTAGAGGAGAGTTCACGTGCGCTGGCCTCAATTACCGAATCTTCTCGGGTTATAGCAGCGTCTATGGCTTCTGATGCCAACTTGAACACCTTAGAGCATGTGAAGTGGCAAGAGATTCTTGATCATTTGAAATCAATGGAGTTAAACGAAATTGATAGGTTGCGACTATTTTCGATGTTTGAGGCTGATCATGGACTAGAACATATCTTCATGGGGATTACAGAGGATGCGTTGGCAAAGGCATGGGCTTACAACAAGATCTATGCGAACTAAGCCACCGTTATCTATGCTCTTTTTGATACATTGATCATGAAACTTTTATCGCATTTGACTATGAAAATTTTGTAATGTTTTATTACGTTACGGTTCTATATTATGTTCAATCATATTATAATGTTGGAATTTATGTCATAATTCATAGTATACTGCAAAAATAGAAATATATAATCCGACTTTTACTTTAGTGGGAACAACTTTAACATTGACATAGACTTAGCAGTTACACGTAAACATATACTTATTTATTACATATAAAGTTACACATAGACTTATAAGTTACACATAAAGTTACACATAAACAGACTTTAACAGATAGAGACTTAAACATACCCATAAAGTTACACACAAACAACTTCCTAATGCAAGATTTGCACACAAACCAGAAAACATAAACTTAGTGGAAACATCTTCATATAATCATATCATCATCATCGTCAGCGAAGCATAGAGGTTTCGGATCACCTCTTTAGACACTGTTTCGGCAAAGATCAAATAGATAGTACTCCTCATCCCTGATGGTTCGGCCGCGATGATGTTTCATACAAAATCACTCCCATTTATCTTCATCATCAATAATCAGTTTATAGTTTTCACTGTCCCACCCAAAGTCGTAAGTTTTTGTAGCTTTGTAGTATAAATCGAACTTCATTTTTAAGGTATACCACCTTACACGACACTCGTTCGAAGTACGTCTCTGGGGTGAATATGGGGAAATACCCCAATGGTGTGATACTAGATCGAAAGTAGAATTATGAACCCTCAAACGTGGATTGTAGTTCACTCCTAGGATGAAATAATTACCAGTGACTTTGTTAATTAGTTGGACGTCTTCATTAATGATCCACTCTCTTGACGCCATTCAGTTTATTGATGATAATAAATATTTTGTGTTTTTCATATAAGTTGTTTCTCTCTTACGATACTAGTATTTATAGGATGGAGTGCAACTACTTCCAACCATTCAGTTTATCGATGACAATTTAAGGCTTGCATGTGACTGAACAGTGCCCATGTGCTTGCCAGGTTAAAATTTCAAAGTCTGGTGCATAATAACAAAGCCCATGTGCTTGGAAAGCTAAGAGCCTCGAATAATGCAGTCCAACATTGGGAATCGTCATAATGCACAATAATGGCTCCCGCGTGCTTGAACATTAAAAACACCCCCATGCTTGAACAGTTATGACACACTACATTGAACTCGATGTGTGTCATAATGCACAATAATGGCACCCGCATGCTTGAACGGTAAAATAAAGCCTATGATTTGACCACACATCGCCTTTGTAATTATTACTTTACAGTTAGCTGGTATTTTGATGGCACCCTTTTCGATAATATTTTGGTATTATTTGGGTATTCCTCCATATTTTTCCATATAAATATATTGTCTAACTTGGGTATTCCTCCACAACACTAGGTATACTTCCTTATATCATAGACTTCATAATGCATAACTAATATAAAATGCCTGATGAAGATTCACCCTTCTTAACACATGTTCCTAGGAAAACTCTGTTTGGGGAAAAACTTCCATATTATAACTGGTTACCGCCTAAAAGAGTAGTGCAATGTGATTACCTCTTAGTTGGGGGGCAAGAAGGATGCAGCAGGTCACGAAGACAAGGGGTAAGTCTAAAGCATCAACATCATTTGGAGTTAAACATGTTGAGGGAACAACTACAAATGTTGAATGAGTGTTGACTAACCCAGGAATCTACCAAGATCCTCATGGAGGTAGTTGGTTTGGCGAGAAAAGGGTTTTTGAAAACATCCCTATTTGCACACTGCATTCTTTAGGCGACGTTAATCATGTGATGAAATGGTTAACACCGACAAAAGGAGATATTCCATGGGATGATCATTTGAAATGGCCTAGGTTATTTCATAGGCGTTGCAATTTGGAGTGCTACTGTCATTGGCACTGTATACCCGTGTCACAAGCAAAATCGGTAAGATATTGCAAAGATCGAAACAAAGATAATGAAAAATGTATACATTTATTGCAACGTGAAATTGCACAGATGGAGAAAAGACTATAGCGATGGCATGCTGAGTATTTGATAAATACTGAACTTGACAATCCAATGTATGCATCGGATTCGAAGCTGTCGAATTACAAAGGGGTCAAGTCGGACATGGATTTAGTACATCATCTACCAACCATGTTAATAGGGGATGGGCATGCCTTATGTTGTGTTCCGTGGTTGCCTAGGAAATAATTTAATTAACTAGTCATTAAAATATAACTTTCGTTTCTATGGGTCTTTTTAAAATAATTCAACAACATTGTTTTAATTTCACAACATTATCAATGGATCTTTTTAATTTTGTCAATGATCGATTGTCAACAAGTCATTTTAATATCAATAGATTTTTTTCAAATAAATGTGCTCTCATCCAAAACATATTTTGTCCAAATAAATGTTATTTTCAGAAGTTTAAAATAAATACAAGTGTACATGACAATAACTATGCCCAACTAAATTTTTTTTGGGTTCATCCATATTCAAAGGAGGCATCCGACTTAACTCGTCGCCGAAATTACATTGTCAATCCTGAAAATGAAAATAAAAACGTAAGTAAGCTGAATTGGTTATAACGTAAATGTGACAAATGGCATGAATTTGCCAATATTATGTTGGCAAATTTTGTATTTGCCAGGATAAATTTGGACTATCAAACACCATGAGTAGACAAATAAGTGTCTTTCAACGTGCAAATAAAGCCTATCAAACACAAAAATTTGGCAAATACAGTTTTTGTCAGCATGCAAATAAAGCCTATCAAATTTTGCCCAATGTGTATCAAACGAATCCTAATATAATTATACTCCAACACTTGTACAACTGTAATATTGTAAGTTGTTTAAATGTATTTTTTTCCTTTTAACATTACAGATTTGTAAAAAGAATAATACTTTTCCTTAAACATAAAAAGACAGACCTTAGGGAATTGATGCCTTCTATTGCTCCATGTATTGAAAAGCTTTCAATATCATTAATATCAACTTGTAAGAAGCTTTCTATCTAGAAAACAAAAAAATGAAGCACATTTTAGTATTTGACAAACGATAACAATCAACACATATAATCAAAATATGGAGATGAACACGTTCATTAGAATATCAGAATACCAAATAACAAACCCAAAACATGAGCTTTTGGGGATGAACATGTTAAGACTACTACAAAATCGAACTTTATAAAATATGTGCAAAATACATTATCAAACTACCAAAAAAACTTTAAATCTAAATCGCAAAACTCAAGCCTACATAATCAAACCACCAGCAAAAAATAAATGAATATGGATTCATAGATATGTATTTTTTTTACTACAACGATCAACAAAACACCAAAACATAAATAAAGTAATTTATTTTGTGTAAAAGGCATTTACATAACATAAACATAGAGAGAAGACCCACATGTAAAATCATTTACCTCATTTTTTATCCATGCTCTCTCTCGAACACGCATACAAATGAATAAAAGTGCACATTATTGCCAAGTTGTCATACACGCATTGCAAAACTCAAACTTTATATAAGAGTAATTCCACAATACAACTCTATTGATCACAATAAAGGCATTTGATCGAGCAGATGGTATGCAATATCATTATTTTACATATAAAATTGGAAATAAATATTGGCCACTCAAAGCAAGAAATTACCTTCTCTGATTTAGTATTGACCCATTCAGGTATCATATGCACATGTACAAATATAAAAACAACATTAAATGCCAAAATAAACTGAGCGAGAAATGAATTAGAGTGAAATGGTGTTGTTGTAACTTTAATGTGTGTGTGTGTGTGTGTGTGTGTGTGTGTGTGAGAGGGAGAGAGAGAGAGAGAGAGAAATAAAATCATGTGGAGAAGAGGTGATTAAACTCAGGTAGGGTGGAGAGAGAATATAAAATCTCAAGTACAATGGGAGAGAGTGATCGAGGGGTGGAGTGTGTTATAAACGGTTTGCAGAGGGTAGTTCAAACATTCAAGTAAAAGTTTTACTTTATCTTGTGTTCCAAAGGTAGATTAAGTAATGAATGAGACTTATGATTTGTTCGTTGGTTTTTACACATGCCTGTTATAATTATTCATTATTGTTTTCCATTCATGCCATGTTAAGAGAGATTAATAACATGTCACTTTCCATCTCCTAAATAATTTTGAGCCATTAGATGTAAAACTCATCCTTCAATCTCAGCCTCTAGTTGGGGGAGACCAAAAAAACGCTCCTCCTTTTTAGTGTAGATTGTTGATTTATCACCTTTTTCATTCATTCAATAGACGTGAATAAATTACATTCCATCTGCATCAGTATCCTAGCGAGATAAAAATGACATTAAGATTTTGGTTCAATGACAACAAACAAACAAATTTTGGGGTCAACCTATTTTAGATATCATAATACTTCATATGATCCCCAAAACCCCTTAATATGCTAACGTCTTTAGAAAATGGAGAGAGGTAGAGAGATATTAAACATAGAGCTTTTCGGAACAAAATAAATAAAACATCAATGAATCCCACATCCGCAAACAAATATACCACCGTTCATTTATATATATATATATATATATATATATATATATACTAGGGTGTACCCGTGCCGATGGCACGGTTGCAAAAACAATCCGAATATTTCGTAATACTGATTTGGTTTGGCAAAATAAAACACGCCATAACATAATACGAACCGACACGAAGTTATAACTTAATGTGTGTAAGGCACAGCTAGTATTAGTTTCAATTCATCTCAAGTCACATCAAAATATTTTGTAGTTATTCCTCATTGAGCACTTCTACTCACACGAAAACGTGGACAGAAAAACTACCTAAATGGCAACATGGGAAGTTGACAGGCATGGAAACCATTACAATTCTTTTTTTAATCTTAACAGTAGACCTTTAGAAATACACACCAAACTCACCATATACTTGAGTCACCATTAGTCGACCAATTTATTAAATTAAAGATTCAAAAAATTAATTTTAAAACTTGCAATTAGTGTCACGTTTCTCGTGAATATGAGATCTTTCAATCCAGTGGGCCAATATTGTTTTTGCTCTAATCCACTTCAATATTGTTTTACAACAAAATTTTCCATCCCATAATTTTTACCTTGTACAGTTATTTAAATCATTTTAAACAAAATCTTTTTTTGACATGTTATTGTTCAAGGTGACCTGACCTGACTGATAAACAATATATACTCACAATATATACTCACTGATAAACAATATTTAAACCACTTCAATATTCTTTTTTTGACATGATATTTTATAAACAATATATACTCACTTATATTTGATTAACTTGTTGTAACTCAATTGCCAATAACTCTATCCTTGATTTGTATAAAAGAAATGGTGACCTGACCTGACTGACAGAACTTTTTTAGTTTGGAGACCTAACATGGACTTTCTCACATCTTGTTTAGTGCGTGAATCTGGGAAAGATACTCCAAATTACATATGGATTAGAAAGTACCATTGAAGATTAAAAAAAGGTACCACAAAACCATGTGCCCGCCCATGCAGTGAGCGTTATTCTAGGTACATCCGTATGCACAATTTTTTTAATTTTTCTCATTTTTGTCATATGCAGCACCATGTATGCGCAATGTTTTATTTAAAACAGAGCACCCAAAAACCTCAATGAAATATTGTAATCAAATGCCATTATGAAACATATGTTGTAATCAAAACCACCGAAGCTTTCTTTGCATATATAGATATAATACAATTGTAATAAAATGCCAATATGCAACATGTTCTCAACTGTAATCAAAAGAAAAGGTACTCAAACTGTTCTCAACCAACAAAATTGCAATTATGCAAAAATAGTTATCAGCTAAAAACAACTCTAACTTGCTCTCAGTATTATTGACCAACAACAATTCCATTATGCAGAAGTGGTTATTAGCTAAAAAAAAGTGCAACAAACATATTATATACATGTGTCAAATAATCAATTTTATTGATCAAATAAACAATATATAGTGAAAAAACATAAAAACATATGTCTTACAGCTCTATATGATTTTTTTACAATATACCACTATAGAAACTTAAAAAGATCCAAATAAAAGAAAACATATTTTGAAAGCCCAATTCTCCCATTTTGAGAACAGGCAAGCCCCAAAAAATTATGTTTTCAAACTCCTAAAGACGGATCCCTGGTTTTGAACTTGATTTAATCCGAACCCACCTTTCACCCTCACATGTCCTACACTACACAAACACCCATTTCAACATTCAAAATAAAGGAAAAAATTCAAAATGAAAAATGAAATTTTGTAATACAAAGAAGATAACCATCAGTCCAAGCTTGCTCTAGCCGATTAAAGAGATGACAAATGCTAAATCCATGATCTTACATTGTGTCAAAGACCCAAAAAACTGAGACCCTATTTTAAAATAAAAAATACGGGCATGAGAGAGAGAGAGAGAGAGAGAGAGAGAGAGAGAGAGAGAGTAGAAGTTAAATCCATACCTGATACCAAAATACGGGTAGGACAGAGCGAGATTCATACCCAAATTACTTATTAAAATCGTAATATCTTCCAATGACCAAAACCAAAAAATCACCTCAAGCATACCCATATTCTGAGCACCATCTCTCCATACCCATCATATTTACATTCATACGCAGTTACGATGTTTGTAAGGATTATCTACCTACTCATGGGGCCCACAACGGCATCTTCGTAATCGTCACTCAGACTTGGATGGCTGTAGTGTTAAGATGCCTATAGTGTTAAAATGGTGCTGCAACTCCGGTAGTGTGGTAAACAGGTCCTACGGTGGGTTATAAAACTCTCATATATCCCGTGTTTCATCTAGGACCTGTTTCGTGAGTTATAAAACTCCCCGCAAGTGAGAGAACAACAAAAACATGTTTTAAGACCCAAAAAAGTGGACGTTGGCCTTGCCCATAACCCAGTTAACAAAAGAATCAAACGAAAAACTCAAACCCGTTTCAAATATTAATAAACAACATTGACTGAGAGTTATATAGGAACAAATATTAGTAAAAAACTCAAACCCGTTTCAAATATCCATTTTCAGCAATCAGTTTTTCACCCAGTTTATAAAACCCATATTTCAAATATTTATGTGTTGAACACGACATAATGCAAAACTCACCTTACCAAGAAATGTTGTTGGTGGCTCAAGTCGGGCTAACACAGGTCAGAAGAAATACCAATGACCAACGATTTAGGAGAAACAACCTCAGAATCTACCCGGGTTTTGTACGTAAAATTGTGTAAGGTGTTTGAAGGCAGACGTTTTGAGTTTTTGAAATGGGGTGACTCAGATTTTCTCGTTCCCAGATTTGCTTGCAGACGGCAACCCAACTCAGAGAAGATGCGAAAAATCAAATCAGAAAATTTGTGTTCAAAAACTCATGTGTTAAAAAATGTGTGTGTTCAAAGACTCATCTCCGCAAAGTACCTGGGTTGGCATTTCGTCTCCACGTTTTAAGCTTTCAACCCCTGAAAATAAAAACCATCCCCACGTTTTAAGCTTTCAACCCCTGAAAATAAAAACTTATTAGTAAACAAACAATACCAACAACGGTCCAAGAACAAAATGTCAACACCTGAAAATAAAAACTTAACAGTAAACAAACAATACAACCAGTGGTCAAAAACTTATTATGAGAGAGAGAGAGAGAGATGAAGGGTAGAGAAAATACCAACATTTGTCCAAGAAAAAAATGGAGTTCGAGAGAGAGGATACCGTGGTGGTGAACCTCTCAAAGAAAATGAATAGTGTAAGGGAGTGGGTAAGTAAGTACCAAACAGAGTAAAAAGGTATACACTTTCATTGAGAAAGCACGTGGGCTCTTGGCTCAAGGGAGGCAGTGTCAGCTCTTGGCTCAAGGGAGGCTTTACTGTTAGATTTCTTCATGTGCACTATCCGAAAACCTTTATACACATTTAATCTCAGCCGTGAGTTGATAAACACCAAACCATTCAACTTTCAATCTCAGCCATCAGTTGGCCTACACAAAAAAATCCCTCCTCCTTTATTATATATATATATATATATATATATATATATATATATATATATAGAGAGAGAGAGAGAGAGAGAGAGAGAGAGAGATACTTGATTTGCAAAAACAAATGAATACAAATATATTCACCAATTCAGTGCCTGCAAAACAAAAATGCAAATATGAAAACCAAAAAGAGAAGCACAAAAAAGGATTTGATATAACATGAAATTAGAGACCCCTATAGACACCAATGCATGAGTATTAAGAAAATTAATATGTTAATCAAACAAAGGTTTATTATGAGATAAGATGGCTTTGAACATATAAATTACGCCAACAGGGTACAACGAGATTAAAGTAAAAACAACTCTTACAACAAGAGTACTCATGTGGGAGGTTCTTTAAGGTACTCAAAAATGATTATTAGGCTACCCACCTCCAACTCCTCATAATTATAACTAAAAGATGGAACATACACGTAAACTATCATCCATTAGAAAAAGGTTCTTTGTCTTTCCTACCCAATTACAACCATGAGAAAAAGTCGGCAATTATCAAACACTTAGTGGACAACAACATGAGTAAAATAGATGAATGGATTGGTCCCTGCCTATTGCCGTAGCAATTAAATTATGAAATTGTCAGTTATAAATACATCAACTTCAATTAGATTTTTAAATAAGAAATTTAATCATCGTAGAGGATAATTATAGGTCGAAAAAAATTCATCCACTCCCATACATATATATCCTCAGATAAGGAAAATCGAGCGACGATAATTCCAGAAAAGATACAAATCCAACTAGCAGCTACTTCAAGAGATGATAAATTATGTGTCAACCCAACCAAAAAACAATGGTTCACGCAAAAATCAAGCTGCACACCTAATAAATTATTTGATGAGTTAAATAATTCCGAAAATACTATATTTGAGACCAACAAGATTACGAATAAATGTAACCCTAAATAAAAACATTCCAATAACGTACCAGAAGCTTAACACCTACCCGTTGATGTTGGACCCAACAAATTTTGTGGAATCGGACCTGCAATCAGATATGTTTATGATGCCATGTGTTTTCATATGCCTTGATTACATTCAATATGGCCTCGTGATCATGTCATTAATCGTCTAGATTTTATTAACTAAAATCACGATTGACTAATTCACCAAAAATTAGTTGAAAACCTGCTTTATTTCGTTCCCTTTCATTAAAGTTCGTATTTCCTTCATGATGATCATCACATTTATTTAATTCATCGATTGTAGTGACTCCGACTCCTTGTATGGTGACAACTGTTGCAAATCTATTGAAGTTCACTTAAGTCATCACCACTGCAACAACAACATAACATAGGTTGTAAAGAATCAGTTCCCAAAGTGGGAAGACAATCAACACCAATCAAATTTTAGGCATATTAACGAGAGGAGAGAATTCAAGAGAAGAGGTTACAAAATTTTACGGCTTTTTCTTCAGGAACGAATTGCGAGGGGAAAAATTGCGCTTTTCCTTTTTTGTGGGTGGGTGGGTGGGGGGCCCGCTATGTTTTATAAAATACTTTGTTTTCTTTTAATCTCATTTCCAAAGTTTTGTTGTCTCTCATCCCATGTGTTTTTTAAATTGTGGTAAGTCGTGTAACTATCCAAAACAGTCTCTAAAATGCTCTATAACCGATTCCAATTGCCCTTCTTCCTTTTCTCGGAGAATGACATATGTCCCATAGTACCAACAACTAAACAAACAAATACATGGGTGTGACTACAAGTGATTTTTTAAAAATGGGACTTAATAATTACAGTCTCTTTATATAAATAGCTCTTTTATTTTTATAATTGTAAACTAAAAATAGTAACACATATACTAAATTTGTAACGGTAATTTATAGCAAGATATTAGTAACGGAATATGATGATAGCCTAGTTGACCTTTGGTATTAGAAAGACTTCTAGACTCCTCGACTACTCTCAAACAAGAACAGAGGTACCGAGGCTAAACTTATGACCTTAGACAGAACACTTCTTGGCTCCTAAGACCTTCGCCGTCCTAAAAAAAAGCCACAACATTTTAGCAAACCTCAATCACCTCTTCCTCCTCCTGAAATGACCACTAGTTCCTACATGTTTCTCCAACGAAGCTCAGAGACTATAACACCAGAGTTTTATCCAAGTCCGACACTCAGAACAGATCTCAGTCTGAAGAGAAATAACCTCTCGAGGTTACTTAACCCTCAAAACAGAAATGTATCACTACGAAACACCTTTGGATCAACCTATGGCGGTTCCATAACAGTTACCGAGATCCCAATAGCCTCCGACAAATCTTCTACAACTAGTCTGGCGGGTAGGTGAAAAGAACAACAATATTTCACCTACCGCCACCATTCAAGCCCACTTGCATTGAAGGCTCTCATCTGCATTTTGACGCCCTCATCAACTACCTTACACCACATGCAAAGCCTTTGGCCAACACTCTACCTCCTTCTTGATGCCATTAGACCTCAGAGTCATCATAGTTATGATGTAATAGTTCACTCATTCTCTATCCTAGAGTTTGTGTATAAATTAAAGGTTAGAAAAAGGTTAAAGACAGGGTTCAAGTGATCAAACATCCATATAACTAATAGTTTAGCATTCAAAAGTGATCATTCCTTGTTATACTCTTTCAACTCACTGATGTGAGCATATATTCATAACTCAAATCATTTCCAGTTATCTTATACCTTGTTGAGCCCTAAACTAGTACTCAGGAATCCTAAGAGAAGTCTATCAGTTACTTTCTAAGATCCTTTGGATTGCTGATAAAGACCGCAAGGACCTCAGACTCTCTTGACCAAAGCTCAAGGGATTTCCTAGAATGTATTAACACTTTTATAATCTAATAAACTGTACAATTCCCTTTAACAGTGGACGTAGGATCATCAACTGAGGTCTGAACCACTTTGAATGCTTATCTCGTACTTTGACACTTTTCTTCTTTTACCTGTCTGAGGTCCAGAGGGAAGCAATGTTGGTTTGAGGTCACATACGATTTCAACACCCATCAGTTTGGCGTCGTCTGTGGGAATAACGAATTCTATTTCTTTTGAATACACTTCTTGCTCCCTTCAAAATGCCAACTAATGTCGTTTTGGCCCGTTTTTTCAAAGAAATGGAGGGTCGGCAAAAAGAGGTCTAAGAGAAGCTAGATACCATTCTCACTAGACTTCCTTTACCCCCCAGTGGTAGAGGAACAAGTTGCACCTAAACATAACGGTACTGGATAAAACAATGGCGCTCTTAAATGAAGAGAATGATTTTGAAGGTGTGTTTAAGGCCCCCTAACGATCAGTGACCCGTATTACTGTCAAGGACAGTCTTTCACTTTCCGAAGATCAATCCTAAGGAGGATCTAAGGTGGCTAGGCACTGAGACAATGTGATAAAAAAGATGCGCAAGAACGATTGGGGAGTTCCCTCACGAGTAAAAGATGCAAACTCCCAACACCATTGAGTTGGATCTCCAAAAGACATTATCTCCATTTTGTAATGACGTTCGATATTATACTCTTCCCTTGTAGTGGAAGATGTCTACCGTTGAATCATTTTATGGGTCTAAGGACCCCATTGATCATTTAGAAACTTATCGGTCACTCATACTCCTACAAGACACTATGGATGAGGTCCTATGCAAGTCTTTTCCCACTACTTTAAGGGGAATAATTAGGCATTGGTTTGCGAAGATCAAGCCTAGGACTATTGGAAGCTTTACTGAACTAGCAAGACCCTTTATCATCCATTTCATTAGAGCTCAAAAGATGAGGAAGCATGTTACATCCCTTCTACATTTTAGGCAAAAGACTAGCGAAGACCTCGGGGAATATGCCAAGAGGTTTAACCAAGAAGATCTCCAAGTCGATGATCTCAATGACACTATTTGTGTGCCTGCATTCATCTCAGGCCTCATTTCAAAAGACTTGTTGAGGCCTTTCAGGAAGAAACCCCCAAAATCTATAATTGAGTTACTCAAGAGAGCTCAGAAATATATGAATGATGAGGATGTCATCTCAGCAAGGCATGCAACCGCCTCTCCCTAGCAAGAAAAGAGGAAAGATGTCTTCTCCTGTCTAAGGGAGACCTCTAAAGTAGCTGAGGCCAAGAAGAAGAAAGGTGGAGGTAAAAAGAACGGACCTCCAAAGGATAAACACTTCACTTATTTCACCGCCACTATTGAAAAATTCTTTGCAGCAGGAGATGTTGAGGATCTCCTACCTCCACCCAAGCCTATGAGGTCTACAGAGGATCGGAGGGACAAATCCAAGTACTGCAAGTTCCACCGTGACCACAGCCATAATACCAATGACTTCTTCAGGCTTAAAGAGACCATTAAAGAGTGATAAAGAGAGGATACCTCAAATAAATTGTGGCCAAAGATGCTAGTAAGGGCCAATAACAACAACAACAACAACAATAATAACAAAAATAAGGACGATGTCCCTTTGATTAATGTCAATAACATCTCTGGAGGTTTTGCCGGTGGCGGACTCTCTGCTACAACCAGAATGCCCACCTCGGGAGCACCCAACTTGAAGGCGTGCAAGTTAACCATGTCTATCTCCCCTATCAAACTCCAAAGGGGATTCCAATGATGGTCTTTCCAAAAACAGACCTCAAAAGGGTCTGCTTGCCTCATGACGACCCCTTCATCATCACAGTGATCATGGGGAATGCCAATATAAAGAGGGTTCTCATTGACACTAGGAGCTCCGTAGATATCCACTTCTTAGATGCTTTTGAAGCTATGGGCCTTAGTGCAAAGCATATGCAACCTGTCACCACTCCTCTCGTCGGATTCAACGGAGAGCGGACCTATTCCTTGAGATACATCACTCTCCCCCTCACCCTTGGTTCCAAAGATTATTGCACAACCATCTGAAACAAGTTTATAGTGATGGATTTCCCCTCAGTTTACAGCGTGATCTTGGGCAAACCATCACTCAATGACTTGGACGTTGTTATCTAAACCCGAAAGTTGGTAATGAGGTTCCTAGCCCATAGGGGTGAGAGAGGTGCTTAGAGATCAAAAGAAAGCCCAGGAGGGCTACATCACTTCTATGAGAGAAAGGAAGAGGTCACCTGAGACTCTCTAAAATTGGTTTGAGGTCCTATAAAATTCACAAAAGGGCCCTAAAGTCTTGTCAGAAGTCCTACATCCTCCACCACTAATGCTTGAACTCCCTCTAGAGATCCTGAGCACATAGAGTTGATGAATGTGAACACTCTAGATCCACGTGATGAGGAGGAGTAAAGAAGCGAGCCAACTGGGGCTCTAATCACTGAATGCATTGATGTTGAGGATCCAACCAAGGAAGTACAAACTGGGGCTAGCCTAAGAACCACCCTTAGGGAGAACTCGTCGAGTTCCTACGAGAAAACAAAGATGTTTTTGTCGGGAGCCATTCAGACATAATCGGAGTAAACCCTAAAGTCATAGTCCACCACCTCAACGTGGACCCAAACCACCTGCAAAGCCTTTGACCGTGAGGTTCCAGTAATCATGTGTACATACACAATAAATGCACTCATATCAATACCATGATCTTAGAGTCATCTGCTTTTAATGCACTCATCAACTATCTTACACCAATTACAAAGCCTTTTACAAACACCCCACCTCCTTGCTGACGCCGTCAGACATCAGAGCCATCACAGAGCCATCACAATCGTGCTGTGACATTCCACTCATTCTCTCTCATACAGTTTGCATATAAATAGAAGGCTAGTGAAAGGTTAAAAACCAGGTTCAAGTGATCAGACATCCAGAGAACTAAGAGTTTTAACATTCATAAGTGTTCGCTCCTTGTTCTATACTCTCTCAACCCATTATTGTGACAATATATTCATAACTCGAATAATTTCCAGTTATCTTGTACCTTGTATACCACCTTAAGCCCTAAACCAATACTCAGGACTCCTTAGAGAAGTCCAACAATTAATTTCTAAGGTCCTTTGGATTGCTGACAAAGGCCGCAAGGACCTCAGACTCTCTTAACTAAGGTCTCCCAGATTGTATTAACTCTTTTATGATATAATAAACTGTACAACTCCCTTTGACAGTGGACGTAGGATGAGGCCTGAACTACTTTAAACAATTGTTTCTTACTTTGACCCTTCTCCCCTTTTACTCATCTGAGGTCCGAAGGGGAGCACCCATGGGTTTGAAATCACATATGATTTCAACACCCATCGAAATAATACTGTTAGTAATCACAAAATTAGCCTGTTACTAAAAGCACGTTATGGTGTAGAGTAAGTTATCTTACCTTCTAAGCAATTTAGTAGTTGAGTATAAGATATCGACATTTGAAGGATTGCTTTTGACTTATCAATATCTTAATTGCGGTCAACTATAAACACAATCAGCTTGCCAACAACTGCCTCAATAACCTACTTACATATGGAAACAAAAGTTTCTAATTATCTTCTAATAAATAGAAAAGAAAAGAAAGATTTTTATGCACCTCAAAAACTAATCTGAGGTTGGCTACTTGCGAACCAATCTGAAAGGTTGCTGATATTCCTCATTCCAAGAGAATGACATTTAGGCTTTGAGCTATTGGACCAAAGGATGAGTAACCTCAACTCGGATAGGAATGAAATGTCGAAGGTAAGTTATCTTACCTCCTGAGCAATTTAGTTGCTTCCGAGTCTAAGGTGGTGACATTTGAAGGATTGCTTTTGTGTTGTCAACATCTCAACTGCAGTTAGCCATAAACACAATCAGCTTGCCAATAGCTGCCTCAATAACCTACTTGCATATGGAAACAAAAGTTTCTACAATCTGAGGTTGGCTAGTTGCGAACATTCCTGTTTTGACTTGATAATAGTTCTCAGTTTTCGTTAGATTTTGGTTCGAATATATTCCTATTTCAATTAAGACATTATATTGATTCTTATTTTTGTAGATTGTGATATTTTCATGATTCTTAGGTTGCCCAGAACTGTAGGTGAATGACTTCTCATTAAGTTGCTCCTACGGTTACACGTTAGATTGGAACAATTTTCACTAGTAACCAACTTACCGAGGTTACACATTCAGTTGCTACTATACATTGTCTCGGCATTAACATTATAATGGACCTTTAGTCCGAAAATTTCTTTGACAACGTTGATCTTGGTTTGCTAATGTGGGTCTTCCCCTTTTGATCTAGGAGACCAGAGTCTCGCTTTTGAGTAAAAATTGGTCAAAATTTTATATACTAAAGTAATAAATGCAACAATATTAAGATATGAGATTACCATAGGTTCTAGTGTGCATAGGTTTCAGGGGATAGCTTCTCCCTAATTTCTTGTACCTCAAACAAAAGTTTTTCTTTCCGATCAAAATATAATATCAAATATATCAGAGAGCACCATAGTTGTTGCCCTCAGATTTCAGTAATTTCTCTTCTTCTATAAGATGAAGAGGAAACATTTAAACTTAACATTTCTATCTCCTTTAAATGTGGAGAGCTACCACTACTTTGTGCTTCGTGGGCTACTAGTCAGACTCAAGCTTCTTGGCGATCCAATTATTTTACACTAGCATCTAATGGATTTATTTACGCTTTTTAAGGGTACAACCCTACTATACATTTTACTATCACCAAACTGAGAAATTTAAATATTTCTTTTTAATCAGAGAAAATTGAAATATTTCAATGGAAGAATATACTGCTTAAAGATGCATCTCAAAGACCTCTATATCATTTGCATGTGTTTCCATACGTGGAGCTACTATTTTTCCAACACCGGCACTAGTCGTGCTTCCCTCAATTTTGTCTTTATGTTTAGTTAAGTTTGTGGATTCTGTGCAGGGTTGAGATACTGTTTTTCCATGCACTGTCTAATTGAAGTAAAGTTCTTCTCAGTCATGGAGAAACTATTGGGAACGACAAGGGATTGACAAGATTTAAGCTAAACATTAGTTAATTTATTATCTACTAAACTAAATTTATTGCATTTAGTTACACTTAATTTTGGGGTTTACTCATATAACTTAATAATTTCAGATGTTTAATTTCTACTATTATTTTGTTCTGACTCTCACTGTGAAAATCCTATAAATACTAGGCTTATATTTATATGGTAAACTTTGTAATTTATATATCCGGAAGCATACACACACTGACGAAAAGGGTTTCACCTCTGAATATAATTCATCAAGTGAATACTTAAGTAAAAAAGAGGGGAATACATCATATTTATAGGTGTCATATGATAGGTCACGAAGTAAAAAAGCTAATAGCTAAATAGATTTGAATACCCTTAAACTAATTGGGGCATATTCTTAGAGAGTGTCCTTCTATTCTATGCTAAATATAAATAAACAAAAGCAATTACAATATAATTCCTTTTCCACTAAGCTCCAATTTTGAATGTCCCACTCCATCTTACACCTCAATTTAATATTGAAAAGGTGAGTATTAAATATTTTGTTTGAAATTTTTTTCTTTTATTTCTGCTTGAAGCTTTGTTATCCACGCCCAAATTATGGTTGGTCTCAGGTTCAAGACATGGGAGCAGCCTCTTCATTTATTGGGAGTAAGGTCAGACGACATCCGTCTGCAGTTACCTACACTTAAGCGGGAGCCTTGTGCACTGGATGCGACCTTAATTTTTTACATCAACCTGGAGTGGGACAAGTCTCCCTTGAATATGGAGTAGATGATGTGTATACAGGTATAATAGTGGATTTTACAAATAACTAAATCACCTAAAATATATATATGAAATGAGCAGGGATCCTTTGCATTGAATGCTTTGTCTCAGCAATTCAAAGACCTTTAGCTACTTAATTCACTATATTCGACTTAAAGGTATTGTAGCATTTTTTTTTCCTTTTTTGAAAGATGTATTATAACATTGATAGATCAAAGCATTTTCCCTTACCTTCAACCCCTCGATTCAGTTCCTCTTTTCTTTGACGCACACCCCCTCATGATTTGAATCCAAAAGAAAAAATAAGAAAAGAGAGAATTTGCACTCAAAAGTACATTGACAGGGAAAATTCTATTTTTTTTTTTGAGATAGGGAAAATTCTAGAGATTAGATTCAACATTCATGATACTGAATTGACCTTTTACATGGTATGCAAATAAATCAAATCTTCTTGGCGAAGAAAACACCTTTGTAGAGGTCCCAATACCTTTTTATACTTGCTCCATTTCGTATAGTATGCCAGCCTGCCATACCAGCAATAAATAACCCATATCTGGAGCCACTTTAGTAACACAAACTCATGATTATGATCAGTTACAACCATCTGACATAGTTAGCTTGGAAGCAAGTGTGAACTTGACGCCTCTGTTGGACAATCCATTTCAGAACCTTGAACTAAAGGACCAAAAAGTGCCATCTTATTCGATAAATTCTGAAGGGCCTTGTGATTTTTAGTCAATTCCATGAGCGCCTTGATCCTTCTAAAAGAAAGGTGACTGGGCTTCTGCCCCTTGTCTATCATCTGCAAGAAACACCGCTCTGCATCCTCCAATTTGCCCATACTACATAGCAATTCAGTCAATACATCAGAAAGCAAAACATAGGACCCAAATCCCTTCTGCATCATGTCATTCCAGAGCTCAATCGCCATCTCGGCCTTCTCCTGCCTCTTCATCAACCTGATCAGAAACATACATGACTGTGTGTTGGGCAAGCACCCAGTTTCCCTCATCCTCTCGTACAAACTCCACGAGCTTCTCAAATCATTAGACCAATAAAGCGTCCTAAGCAACACATTGTAGGTGGTGGCATTGGGGGTCAAACCCTTGCTTGGCATTTCATCCATCAACTTGTAAGCCTCACCAAGCCTCTTTACGATGCAGAAATTCCTAATGACTGCATTGTAAGCCGCAACATCAGGAGAACACCCATACTCCTTCATCTCCCTGAGAAGGTGTCTAGCTTTATCGGGTTGCCCAACCAACCCCAATCCCCCAATTATACTAGTATAGGATATCACATCAGGCTGTATCTCTTCTTCCCTCATCTTCTCCAGCACCTTGTACGCCTTGTCAACCTCTCTTCCCTTACACAGGACATCTATCAAACAGTTGTAGGACACAACATCTGGTTTGACACCCATTTCCCTCATTTCCTGAAAGAAGCCCTCAGCCTCCTGTGGGGACTTCCAACCAGACAGTAATATGTTAAAGGTTTGTAAATTAGGCTTAAACTCATGCTTTATATCATGATACACATTTCTTGCGTCCCTCATACTCTTCTCTTGGCACAAAGTCCTTAACAAGGCATTGTAATGTTGAGTATCCAAGTGTGGAATTAAGCTACGGAACCTTTTCAATGATTTTACTGTAGACATAACCGAACAAACTTTGGCAATTCTAGCTAACACAACCTGAACGGTTTTGGGGGTTATTAAAGAGTCATCTTTTCTCTTAGTTTGAACCAAAACCTCCCACATGTGATGGAATTTACGGCTTCTGCCTAAGATATAAAGCATGGTATCCAATGAAAAGGGAGAGTGGTAAAAGCCTCTTCGATTGGCGGTGATGTTGAAAAACTCAAGTGCTTGCAATGGGTTTGAGTGACTAAATCTGGCCCTTTTCAGGACCTTGTCGATGAGGTCATTTGAGAGGAAGACTCGGCTTGATTTCAACGACTGGTTCAAGTCGTTTGAAGTTCTGATTATGTCAAATACGGTTTCCACGTCATCGCAGAATGGTCGTTTGAAATAATTTGTTGAAGATTGAAGAGATAGGGGTTTACGAAGCTGAATCATCATTGTTGCTTCCTTTCAACCAACTCTCTCGGAATTTATTTTATTTTCAAACCACCATACCGCAAAACCTGACACAAATTTAATGCATTAAATACAACACGTGTTCTTCTATAAATACATCAACTTTTTACATATATCAAATAAATAAATCAATCCAAGTCTAACATAGATGACAAAGAAGATGTGCATCAAATCAAAATTGTTATTAAGATGTGATTGAGAGGTTAGGTGCCCTCCTCCAAAATAATACAACACGCTATGGTTTGTTTGGTTATATAAATTGTTTAATTACATAAATTAATTTATTATGAATTGGTGAATTGTAAATGAACAAATTCGAAACAAGTTTAAATTCAATTTTACGTAATATTTGGTAATTTGAAATTGATGTTAAAATTTTATGAGAAGAAAAAAAAAGTTAACAACAAATTAAGAGAGAGAGAGAGAGAGGAGGAGGAGGGAGAGGGGGGAAGGGAGGAAAAGAACCTATTTGAAATGAATGCATTTCACATTTTTTGTGAAATGATCAAATTTTATATTTTACACATAAACTAAAATGAGACAATTAATGAATCATTTCATTAATGAAACCAAACACAATTAATGGATCAATTTGTAAATAGATCAATTTATAAATGGATCAATTTACAATTTTGGAACAACCAAATAGCGCCTATATAAATTATATAATTATACCTATATATGTATGTATTGGGTACCCCCTCCACTCCAATGGTGTGGCACAGAGTTGGTGGATAAAATGTGACGACACATAGTTGCTTTGGGAGGCCCTCATTAATTTTTTAATTTGCACTTTTTGGAATTTCACTATCAAAATGAATTTTAGATATACAAAATACTTCACAAAAGATACTCCGTAAAAATTTGAGTGGCACATTTTTACGTCATTAAAAGTTATTTTGAAAGTCAAATCCCAAGAAATAAAAATTACGAAATATAAAATTAATATCAAAGAGTTAATGAAAGTCAAACTCGAAATAACCCTAAAAGAATACTTGTTGAAATATAATGAAAGATTTAAATATCTTTCACTATGTGGGTATGAGTGCCCCATTCGTATCAAACCGTTGGGGTGGGGGGAGCTCGATAAAAAATTGTTGTTTACATAAAATATTTCACAATGATCCTATTCAGATAACATTTTCTCAATAGATGATATTACATGTTTTTCACATGTTGTAAATATTACTATATTCCATCATGTAGTTAATATTTTATTGGGTGTTTAGCACAAGTTACACAAGTAGAAAATATTACTACCTGCTTTCTAAAGGCATCTATTGAGCAAAAATATTTTTTTATATTTGTATAACCTATTTAACTACAAAATTAATAAATAAGACATATTGGTAAAAGTCTTTTTTTAAGGGGGTGTTAGAAAATACAAAACCTCACTTATGTGGTATTAGGATTTTTAAAAGCACTTTATGTTAGATAGTTATGTGTGTTTTTGCATTTCACCAAATTAAAATATAAAATGAAATCATTGGGGAGCATTGAAAAACTAAACAACAGAAAACTTAAAAACGAAGAAGATGAAATAGATCAAGCCAAACGTTGGATGATCTTTTCGTAAGATAGATCTCTCCCTCGTTAATGGTGCTTAAGGCTGAAATGAATGGGCATTTGCCTCTCGGAATAAAATGATTTTCAACACACGCAACAAACACTTTAATGTGTGTGTCTTATGAACAAATTATGTTTGATACTCTACATAACTCGATTAATATGAAATGTATTCAAAACTACTCTTCTCACTTTTAAAATGCAAGAAAGTCTTGTATTTATTAGAAATAACGTGTTATTTCATGAAAATATTTGTTTTTTAAAACAATCATTTTAGGGACGTTTGTCACGAACCGTCATAACTAATGGTGACGAACCGTGACATTTGTGAAAAATAATTGCGATATATAGTGTCGTCACAACTTTTATCAAAGGTTTAGAAAATTCATCCTAAAAATTTTGAATAAAATTCCCAAAAATTTTCATAAATAAATAGAAGTACTTTGAGAACAAATTTCTCATTCATATTTTTTAATCTATTTTGATCAATTAAATATACCACGTAACTCATCATGTTTAAGGTGTGGGTCCCACATTAATTTAGACTCAAGGTTTACCAAAAAATCAATTTCATAAATATATTGAATTGTGCAAAAACATTAAAAAAATAATAATTAACACCCTATGACCAACACTCAAAATATTCATATAACGCAACTTGAAAATGTCATTTTTTTTTTTGTCATTTGTCACTATATAAAATAAAGGGTGTTGCTGAAGACATCCAATTTTTTTAGAATAATACCATAATACTATTTTTAAACATACTATACAATGATTTTTATTCATTATGGGATCTTAGAGAGAAAGTTTTCAGAACATGGATTCATGTTTTATATGCGAAGAACATACTCCAATTTCAACGCATTTCAACGGTTAGATCTCCCTGTATGGCCAAAACACTATTTTGAAATTTACTATAGATGAGATCTATAATATTAAGGTAATCATACCACAGGCATGATTACCTTAATACTATTTTTAAACATATTATATAATGATTAAAGCTCTCTTTTAATATTATTATAATTATGTGTGATACAGGGTGACTAGTGACATGAGCGAGAGTTCCAAGAGTCAAGATTGATAATAGAAATCTGATTGATTAAGAATCTGACATCCCATAAATTTCATATTTAAGGTGATCATGCCAGTGGAGGGGTAACCGCTCGCCAGTTCACTAGCAAGGCAAATATAACGAGGGGGTTGAAGGCTAAAGAGATCCGTTCCCAGTTACAAGTTGAGATAAAACACATATTTAGGTGAGGGGTTCCACCATAAGTGGCCCCATCCCCAAATTGATATCAGAAAAGGGTTTAGGGCGAGGGGGTTCACCACAAGTGGCCCCATCCCCAAGATAGTAAATCATTAAGGTTTAAGGCGAGAGGGTTCAACACGAGTGGCCCCTCATCCCTAGAGCAATAATAGAAAAGATCTAGGGAGAGAGAGTCCACCACGAGTGACCCCATCCCCCAAGTAATGCTAGGAAATGTTTTAGGGCGAGGGGGTCCACCACGAGTGGCCCCATCCCCTCAAGTGATGCCAGGAAATATTTTAGGGCGAGGAGGTCCACCACGAGTGTCCCCATACCCAAATTGTTACCAAAAATAAATAGTTACTAATATTGTTATTTTTCTTACACAGGTAGCCATGATCGAGCAAGCAGGGATCGAGCAGGCCAGTGGGGATCTCCTGGGAGTTTTAGTTTGGTTACTGAGAGACAAGGTTTATTGGGCAAAGCCAAAGCCCAGCCACTTTACATTTTAAGATAAAGAGAATATTAATAGAGACCCTAGGAGTCACTCAAGTACTCACACAGTCCACACTTAGAATAAATAACTGAGTAGCGAAGGGGTTGTTCACAAAAGTATTTTCTAAATGACCTTTGGGGAGAGCCCCTCAAGGCCACTCGCAAGTTTTTACAAAAGTTTGTACAATAAGTAATTGTTTGAAAAGATATTTATCAAGTCATATACTTTGGCACTATTAGCTGACATATTTTCTTTTCGACTTAGGTAGGCACTAGATGTTGTCTGCCAGAGGGAACATGAGGCTAACAGACATAAAGGGACAAAAGGTACATTGCAGACCTTGTCCTTAAGATCCCTCTCATTTTTAGGGCCTAAAATGCCAAGTCAGCCCTATTATAAACCTATAAATAAGACCCTTTGGTAAGTTCAAGATCAGATAGAAAGCTCAAGTTTTCATAATTACTCTGCCAAAATTGCACCAAAAATAATATTCTCTCCCTACTTTCTCTCTAAGTGTCAAAGTATTTGTCTCTTCACTCACTTTTTGCAGCCATTATTCTCAGGATCTCTCTCTCTCTCTCTCTCTCTCTCTCTCAAATGTCATTATTACTTGTGAAATTTTACATTCTCCACTATTTTTTTAGGAAGAAGGTCAAAGTCATTACTTCATTATTACCAGAATTGGAAGGTTTTCTCTCATAGATGCTCTTGAGACTTTGAAGGCCTTAAAGACATCGTCTGTGGAAGTGGGTCATGCCTCACCCATTCCAGTTCTTCATAGACCCCAGTACAACCACCTTCATGTATTTTGCGACTCTGAAGGGGAAATATTCTCATTGTCATAGATAAAGAAGGACATAATGTTTTAAAGAAGCTAGTATTTAAAGACACTTCAGCAGGAAATGGAGTTTAGAGTGACCAGACAACCCAAGAGGAGGTTGTAGTGATAGGAGTGAGAGCATGTTCTCCTCAACGAGGGTAGTACAGTAGCGGCCAACCGCTATCAAGAATGAGCTTAATGAGTCTGTTTTATGAGTTTTTGAAGCAGAATAATGTCGACCAAGCAAGTTTGAGCCAAATTTTCATGACTCCCACAGTGGCCCTTATTGGAGGGGCATCGACAAGTTGGTAACAACGAACGTAAAGGTGGCTACGCCTCGAAAGGTGGTAGCAGAGCAAATAACAATACTAATAAGTTCACCGGCAATAAATAAGGTTATCTTGGAGGATTCCCCCTCCAAAGTCGTTACTATAGAGGAAGGGAAGAAGTTGCTCTCCTCTCAAACCATGTATGAGGAATTACAGAATCCCTACCTAAAAAGCATTAATGAGAAGCCATACCTAGAGGGATATGTCCCCCATAAGCTCATCAAGTTCAACGAAAAGGGTGAGAACCCTAGAGAGCACGTGAAAAGGTTCATAGAGTAGTTGGTTGTGCATGGAAATGAAAAGGAGTTAAAGTTGTAGGAGTTCTCTAAGACTCTCACAGGAAAGACGTACACGCAGTATTCCCACTTGGCGCCAAATAACATCCCAACCTAGAAAGAAATGCATACCTTAAGAAATTTTTATTAGCAGAAGATGAGTTCATGTTGAGGCACTTCACATAAGAGGTACAGAAACCTAGTGAAGAATTGATGTAGTACATCAAACGTTTTCAAGAGAGGGCCTTGGATATCTATGAGGATGTAGGAGAAGTAAGGATATTGCAAATGTGTATTGAGGGGATGCTAGAGGAATATAAAATTCACTTGGTCAATGAGACCAGAGATGAAACTTTTAAGGATTTCACGTGAGAAGCTAGCAACATCGCGATGATTATCAAACCCCGATCACAAAGTTGGAGGAGACAGGTGCCCCAGATAGCAGGAAGATTCCAAGTTTCCAGACGATAAGTCGTCAACTATTTTGATGGAAGCTCAAAAGGCAATAAGGGAGGCCAAGGATACAAAGGCGATAGTCCAACAGGCAAAAACAAGTTTAGAGATTACATTCCGCCACCTTTGCCTTGTAGTGTGGCATAAGTCATAGATTATTACCACACTTTAATGTAAGAAAGGTATCAAGTCCCCCTCATTCTAATGGGTAAATACCATCGACAATAGATAAGGTGGACGCAAAATTTTAAAAACTTCACTAAAGGGTCCAGCACGTAATCAAAGATTGTTTTTATTTGTGAAGGATCATTGGCGAGCATGTGCCCAATAATACTCTGTAAATACCTCCAGTTGATGTTAATGAGAACCCCCTGGGCGCTCATCATTATTATTCAACCAACATGGTGGTGGCATATGATGAAAAGGGAACTCATAAACCTCAAGAGTGGTTGAGAAATGAGAAAATGTTTGAAGATTAGCTAGCCAGACTAGATAGAGGAGAGTAAGCGGATGATGGGGCGAGCATATGAGGCCCTCACAAGGAAGAGCATATGTGGTCCTTGACCTAAATGGGGGAGGAACATTTGAAGCGGATTATCTATGAAATGTGAAAAATAATAAAGTAGTGCTGGACTCAGAATGCACAGCCATAGCAAGAAGTCCAAAATTCAAGTGGTTTTTTTATCAGATTGGGGTAAAATATGATACCCGTGTGGTCATTACAAAGAGGATCCTAGAGTCAGTTCAATATCTAGGGGATCCCTCTCTAAATTAGCAGGGGGACCTATAAGAAAATTGATCAAGAGATACGCCCCTGAGATGGTCTTCTCAGAAGTTGATAGGCAAGTACCATATTTCCATAACTATCCTTTGTACGTGATAACTTTGATAAATGGAATCTGTTTCCCAAGAGTTCTCACGGATGGAGGGGCATCCATTAATATCATGCCTGTTGATACCAAATTTAGTATGCTGGCGTGGATCGATTATGTGGAGACACGTGTCAACTTACATGGCACCCGCAAACATTTTTGAACAACACCTTGACTCCGAGGAACTCAACCTCCCCGACCAACTCAGAACGCTCTGAGCAACAAGTGTTCTTCGAGGAACTCTACTGTACCGAGCAACTCATGTATACCGAGCTACTTAGGTGGTCCGAGCAGCTTAGGCGGTCCGAGCTTCATCTCGTACAGAGCATTCATATCCGGATAATCAAGAGGATGACTGCGCATTTAATGCTCATTATTATCACACAGACGCATACGCCTATTGGACAGCTGTGTATTATTCTTTCATTTGTACCGCCTCAAGACTATAAATACATTGTAACCTCCTCATTAGCAGGGGACTCGGAATTTCTTGGTAAAACCATTATCGAGAATTCTGCAAACAGTCAGCAATAACAAAATAGTGGACATAGGCCATTCCTTTGAGGCTGGACCACTTTAAAATCCTTTGTCTTATTTATTTTTTATCTGTGATTAAATAATTAGAGATAATCTAATTTTTTACATCAACAGATTGGCGCCGTCTGTGAGAAACGACTAAAATTATCGTTTTTCACCAAAACAATTCATCCCCAATGGCTGATAATCCTGAATCCAGTAATCGAAACGCTGGAAACCCCCCAAATCCATCCACTCCTCCAAGTGTCCAAGAGCTGGCTGGAATAATGGCTAATTTAGCTCAAGGCCAGACAGCCATGCAAGAAACAATGCGACAACTTGATTCGTCACTTTTATTGTATTTTATACCCCGTTAATTTGTACATTCTAGCATTCCCATGCATGTATTTCCCGGTTCTTATACTCATTTATTGACTAACCCCTGAGTTCATCATATATACTTTGTATGTGTCTTTATTGAGATTTTATAGGTTTTGGGAATGCATTTTGGGAAGTTTAGTTTTGATCCGGAGAAGTTCTGTAGCTACTTGCACAGTCGGGGGCATTTTAATAATTTCAGCATTTGGGTTTGAATCCTGAGCTCTTCACGAAAGTTGAAGCCCTCTGATTTCTCTTCGCGTGGCCTCCGACGGTGGTTGAATCCGATCTCGAACGATGAAGTTATGGATGTTTCGGTGAAACATGGGATAAATAAAGCCAAAATAACCTAGCCATATTTTGTTTGCAGGACCGAATCGATTCGGTGGTCACCAGTGCAGCATTCTCCCTCTCGCGAATCGATTCGGCCCTGCCGAATCGATTCGGTTCTGCTGATTTTTTTGAGTTTTCCTCTTTATTACTAGTTTGCCATTTTGGTTGGATTTTTGGGATATATCCCTTGTTTTTCCTCATTTGTAGAAAGATAGATTACTTTTGTTAGATATTTGGTGATATAGAAAAACACTCTCTTCTCTCTCCTAGGTCAAGTTCATTTATGGTTTTTACCCACTTGTAAAGCTTTGATTACTAGTTGTTATTAATGCAAGAAAGGTTCATTTACTTCTTCTCTACTTGTTCTACTAGCTTTAATTTGCATTTAATTCCATCTCTTGTATTGGTTTGTGTTTAAACTAGATAACTAACTTAATTATGTTGTTAACTAGCATGTGTAGTGTAGTTTCAATTATGAGTAGCTAGACTTATGATTGGGGATCATAATCCCACCTTGGATGCTTGAACTTCATATTTAGGGTTTGGTTTATAATTGTTCTAATGGAACTTCATGTGTTGGTATTGGAGTATCATAGTTTCTTAACTTCTCTTGTCATGCAAGGGTTAGTGTTTGAAGCTTTACTACAAACCCAACCCATCTAGCAATAACTAACTAACCCCTAATCCTCCATTGTTGAGTTTAGTCTCTACATGGTTGATGTTCATACTTAATTAGTTATGCTCGATTAGAATTAATTTCAACCAAGCCCTATAATCCCCTTCTTTGTGAATCTGAGGTGGGAGAATGATCCTCGATCCCTTTAATTTCTTGAACTCAAGCTTATCTTAGTTCTTTTTATAGTTTCGTAATTATTAATTAATTAACTGATCATCAATAGTATGTTAGTTTAGAGACTACTCTCAATCACTTTTCCAAACTATTAAATCATCTTTTACAGTTTAACTTTTGTGACGTTTAGAGAATCCCTTTAACCTAATCCTGTTCTCTTAGGAGTGTTTCAATCCCTGTGGATCACGATTCCGTACTTACCGGATATTACTTGTTGCGATAGATTTGCACTTGAATCATAAGCTTTATTTAGAGCGCACCAAGTTTTTGGTGCCATTTCTGGGGATTGGCAACTATCTTAGGGTTTAGAAATTCTCTTTACACTATCGTTCCTTGTGGTCACCGTCACATCACGGTTTCCAAAAATCAATCCAAAAATTCTGTAAATGCAAGACGCGAGTAGTTGCAATTTAAATCCTATTCGTGAACCATCGTCTAGTGTACCCTCGGATTATTGGAGACCTTTACCATAAATTTCTCGTTCTAGTTTGGTCTCGTCTTCTTCTAATACCTGGGCTCACTCCGATCCCACAACCATGGCCGACAATGTTAATGAGCACGATAGTCAAGGGGTAGCACCCGAGCCCCCGTATAGGACCATGCGTGATTATCTGCAACCGGAGAGGACCACCTCTCCGTCTTGTATCATTTTTCCCTACAATGCCGCGCAATTCCATTTTTGTAATGGAATGATTCAATTACTTCCTACTTTCCACGGCATGGACAGTGAACAACCGCACCTTCATGTTAGAGAGTTTGAGGAGGTGTGCGCTACTTTTAGCGATCAAAACTGTCCTCTGGATGTCACACGTCTCAAACTCTTCCCGTTTTCCTTAAAAGACAAGGCCAAAACTTGGCTTTGGTCTTTAGCTCCTAATTGCATTGGGAGTTGGTGCGAAATGCAAGCGCAGTTTTTGAAGAAATTCTTTCCAACTCATCGCACCAACTCTTTAAAGAGTCAAATACAAACATTCGTTCAAACCGAAGGTGAATCATTCGAGCGATGTTGGGAGAGATTTAATGAGGTACTTCATAAATGCCCACATCACGGTTTCGAAAAGTGGAGATTAATCTCATTTTTCCACAATGGGCTTACACTTAATGCGAAACAAATGGTGGAGACAATGTGCTCCGGTGAGTTCTTTGGTTTAGATCCCGATGATGCGTGGGCACATTTCAAATATTATGTCGAGACCACCCAAGCGTGGGATACCTCGGATCCGAACAAAACCAATTCGCGACCTTCGATTCCGTCCTCGTCTAACCCTGGTATGTATCACCTCACTGACGAGGATGAAATGAAAATGAGATTAGATAAATTATCTAAGAAAGTTGAGGAGTTTGGCTCGAAGGTTCGAGATCCCGTTGTTCAAATTCAATCCGTAATTGAGGAGTTGTGTGCCATTTGAGACACTAATGCTCATTCAACCCAAGAGTGTCCCACTATTCCGGCTTACAAAGTGATCCTCCATGATCAAGCGAACGCTATGGGAGTTTTTAGAAGATCCCAAAACGTTCCCGACCAAGGGTTTAATCCATCTTGGGGTAACCAACTCGGTTACCAATATCAACAATCTCGTCCTCCCCCGCCTCAGAATTACCAACAACCGTACATTCAAAATCCTCCTCCTCAAGTGGTAATGCAAGGTCCCCCTCCGGGACCACCTCCACCAGTTATACCTGCCTAAGCGCACCCGAACAAGAGAAGTCTAGAAGAAAATTTTCAATCTTTTGCGACTTCTCAACAAGCCACAAATGCTAGGCTTGAATAAGAAATTTCCAAGTTGGCCGCTGCTTTGAGTGTGCAAGAAAAAGGAAAATTTCCGTCACAACCTCATGGGCCCGTTGGGTAAAATAGCATGAATTCCGATGTTTCTACTCCTTCTTCCGCTCAATGTAGGTCTATGGAACATGCTAATTCCATCACCATTCTTAGGAGTGGGAAGGTGATTGAAAATCCACCTCCACCTTCCCCGAAAGAATCCGACGATGTCATAATAACTCCCCGAGAGAGTGAAGTGACTCCCAAAAAGAAAAGAGACAAGTCGCCGAACAAGGAGCCGAAAACTTCAGTCCCTTGTCCATTTCCTGCACCCTACCCTCAAAGGCTCCTTCCCATTGTTAAACCCAACAAAGATCAAGAAATCATGGAGACATTCAAACAAGTAAAAATCAATCTCCCTCTCCTTGACGCGATTAAGCAAATCCCTTCCTATGGAAAGTTTTTGAAAGATTTGTGCACCTTTAAGAGAAATCATGTTTCTCGCAAAAAGGTGGAGTTGACTGAACAGGTTAGTTCCATTTTCCAACACAACACGATTCCAAAATTTAAGGACCCAGGGTGTCCAACTGTTTCATGTATGATTGGAAACTTCGCCATTAATCACCTCTTCTTGATCTAGGAGCTAGTGTGAACCTCTTGCCGATTCGGTTTATCTTCAATTGGACTTAGGAGAACTTAGTCCTACCAAAACTTAAATTCAATTGGCCGACGGCTCCACCAAAATTCCACGGGGCGTCTTAGAAGATATCCTCGTCCAGATTGACACATTTGTGTTCCCGGTCGATTTTATCGTTCTTGATACCCAATCTGTTTTAAGCCCCAACAATCAACCTCCCGTCATCTTAGGACGACCATTCCTCGCGACCGCGAATGCTTCGATAAATTGTAGGAATGGTGAGATGAACTTGTCATTTGGAAATTTGACATTAGATGTCAATATTTTCAATGTGTCGCACCTCTCGATTGATGAGGATGAGTGTGTTAAGGAAGTGAGCTTCGTTGGAGTGGTATGTGTAGAAGTCGATCAAATTGCGAGAGAGGAAATTGAATGGAGTGTGTTGGATGTGTGTTTTGACATGTTAGGAGAGGTTGGCGTAGGTGAAATCCGTGAAATCAGGGATAAATTAGGCAATTTTGATTTCACTCCGATTGATGACTCTATCATATTCGAAATTGACATTTACATAGAGTCATCAATCCCGTGTAGGGAGAGTTGCTCGAAGAAAAATAGGGCAGATAATGTTTCTATCGATTTGTGCACCGACCCACCGATCTGTCACTTTAATAACCCATGTCCCCCTTTTTCAAATATTAATCCGGTTTTCAAAACCAAACGCGGGTCAAACGGTTGGGGTGGTCCATTTTTGATAGGTATCATGTCTTCCGATCTAGAACCCGACATGATTGTTAAGTGTGTGAACCTTAGTTGGAACGAAGTCGGAAGAATGGGAGGAATAGGTGTTCACATTGTGAATTACGTCCTAATAATATCTGCAGATTTACAACCGGACATCGTATGAGTAACCCCGTTAGCGGGTTTGATTAGGTTCGATAAATTCTCAATTTTGGTGTCGAGCATCCCCCGGTACGTGTGGGGTTACAATTTTTTTTGGTTCAGGACCAGTTACATACATTTGATATATCATATTGGTCCAACAAATCCAGTTGAAGTAGCCCAAAATTTAAACTTCATGAGATTTAGGAAATCAGCAAAGCAGAAAATGTCTTTCCTTCTTGCGAATCGATTCGGACCCTCCGAATCGATTCGGTGTGAGACAGCTTACAGGTCTTTGTCTTGCGAATCGATTCGGTCCATCCGAATCGATTCGCCCGCCAACAGTAAAAAAAAAGTAGAACCAAATCGAATCGATTTGGTCCCTCCGAATCGATTCGCCCTGAGATAGTGAGCTAATTCAAGGCTAGCGAATCGATTCGGCCCTGCCGAATCAATTCGATTGTCAGTCTTTCAAATCCAGCCCGCGTTCATACAACCTCATTTTTCTCCCTTTTTTCTTCCATCTCCCTTAAGAGCCATCCTTCCTACTCATTTACCCAACCCTCTCGCTACAGATTTTCTCTCCATTTCTCTAAGGAATCTCGCTCAAGGTAATAACTCCAATCTTTCTATGTTAAATTCAATATGAAATTTGTGTTCATTCTATTCAAACTTGGGGAATTATGTTTTTATGGCCATATTTGCATAATGTGTATCTGATTCATGAACTGTCCACCTTTCATTACAGATTTCCATCACTATCCAGCAAATACAACCTATTTATTGTTGATTAATATGTTGTGCTGTATTTGTTGGGGGCTTTCATGAATCAAATGCATTCTTCTCCCTATTTTGAGCAGACTGCACACCACATATTTGATAAAAGGCCTAAATGAGGAGTTAATTCACAATTATTCCATTTTTGTGCCTCTTAACGAACATTGACATAGATTCTACCTTGTTTGAGAGTGATGTATGTCGAATACGTTTATCCGATCATTTTCATCCGACATGCACCACCCATTCCTTTTCGATCCTATTTCACGCTAAATTGATTTTATGCATTACACTAATTGTGTATGTATCGAATTGATTTCTCTTGTAGGTTCTTATGGCTCAAAAGCCCACCACCAATGATGTTACGGGCCGAACTGGGTTTGAAACTTTTAGATCCAAGGCTGAGAGAGATTGGTGCAGGGAAAAGTTTCCCTCCACTCGAGCAAT
Organism: Sambucus nigra; assembly: GCA_949130495.1. Classification (NCBI taxonomy): domain Eukaryota; kingdom Viridiplantae; phylum Streptophyta; class Magnoliopsida; order Dipsacales; family Adoxaceae; genus Sambucus; species Sambucus nigra. Next base: position 259,118,768 of record OX422223.1, on the reverse strand, counting down.
CGCTATCGAACGCCCGATGAAGCTTGCTGACTTTCCTAACAAGGTTAGGAGACACTTTCAAAAATTCCATTGGGATTCCCATCTCGAAAAGGAGGGTGATGTGAATGAGGAACATGTCCGCCGTTTCTATGCATTGCTTGTCTCAATTGGAGGCGGGATGCATGAGGCTTTTGTTAGGGGGAGGAAAATTATGATTTCCAAGCAAATTCTGTCAAAACTGTTGGGAGGTGCTGACAATCCTGATGAGTATACATATCCGTCGCGCAACCCTCTTGAGTTGTTTCCCAATGATGTTTTGATTGCGCGTCTAGCGCTCGGACACGTTTGGGCCGGGGAAACATTTTCGACAAAGCTCATGCCTGATTCTCACCGGCTTATCCACCTAGTCGCCGTGAATTCAATCATTCCTACCCAAACAAAATCAGTCCTGCGATCAAAGCAGGCCCATTTCCTCTACTATCTCCTAGACGCCAACACTATTATAAGCCTGCCTTCCTTGGTGCTTCAACACATGTTGAACGCCGCGTATTGCGAGAAGCGATCGACTACTCTCCCTTATGCTCGACTTGTTTCTAGGATATGTAGAGATGCTCGTTGCGGGGTGATCGCCTCCGACAAACGGGCTAGGCTGCTCTCTCCGCTTGACGACGATGCTATCGAGAGGACTTTAGGAAAAGTTTATTGGGAGAGGAAAAAGCAATGGATGAGTGATCAAATTGCTGCTGGTAACCATTTTGATTTTGATGATCCACTTTCGGACGTCCAGCAGGGACCAGCTCCAGTTCAGCACCCGTTGGGCCCCTTTAGAGAGTTGAGTGCGAGGATGGATGCAATACAGGGGGATTTCGCTGTTTTCAGGCAAAACCATGAGCGGAGCTTTTCTGAGTTTAGGGGCGCTTACGAGCGTGATATTTCGATGATTACTAGGGCGCAGATGGACCTATTTGTGCATCTACGCGGGGGCGAGGCTGCTGTGCCTCCTTACCTTTATGACCCATACCCCCCGCGTAACCCCAATGAGCCCGGTCCTTCTCACCGCCGCCCTGACCTTCCCTAGGAAATGCTGCTGCTGCTATTTCATTTTGTCCTCCTGTAGTTATGGATATCTAAACTATTTTGGGTTGTTTTATATTAGGTTTTTGATAAACATTGATGTATATGTGGTAATTGAGAAATGTCAATCTTGCATTTTCGCATTTTTTTCCCCACATGTATGCCTCCCGGAATTATTAATGAGAAATTCCTTGGTTCCACCTTCATATTTATCCTTATAAATATCTCTCCTCTGTATATATTGTTGCTGTGGTACTAACACTTTGACAGGCATGTCGTTGCGCGTTTCTCGAGTTACTCCTTACGGGGTAACTATTTTCTAACCCCTTTTCCCTTTTTATCCCTACTAACATTGGGGACAATGTTTCATTCAAGTTAGGGGGTATGGATTACATTTGTGATACCGGTTATCATGTTAGTATTTATTTATAAAAAAAATAAATAATAAATAAATAAATAAATTCTTTTTCTCTCTCATATCTACTATGATTACTTATATGGTCGGCTTATCCTATTGTATAGCTATGAAGCATGCTTCGAGTTATTGATTTATTAGCCTTTAGCCCGTTATTGTTTGCATTGTGAATAGCATCATAAAATTAAACTGTGAAGCTTTGAGCATGTACATAAATAATTATTTATGATTTGGTTTAAAGCGTTTCAAATCCGTTAATTTAAGGCGCATGTTATATACCCTTACAAAAGTGAAAATTGAGACTTATCGTCATTTGTGAGCGTATACATCCACTCTATCTCTTTCTTGTCAATGAACTCATTGTCAATCTCATTTTCTTTTCATTTGATTGCATATTAATTGATTTATCACTTAAGCATGATTTTCAATGGTGTTGAGTCCCGCGAATCACATGAAACTTTAGGAAAGGATTATAGGCCCTCGTTGTTGTTTAACCCATATGACCTTAACCTTACCATTAAATGTTTTCCATAGTCAACCCCTTGAGCCTTATTATTCCTTTCATTTCGTCCCCAAATCCCTTGTCCAACTCCACATTGGAGTCCTAAACCCTTATTTACTCCTCCCATACCTTGAATAGGGATTGCTCCCGGGATCGAATGATGTTGTTTATATGGATTGCAATCAAGCTTTGAGTGGTCTAAAGAAAAAGAAAAGAAACAAAACGAAAAAGAAAAGAAAAAGTTAGAAAAAGAAAAAAAAGAAATATAGAATAAAATGGGTCCTAGTTGATTCCCATTTCACCATGTGCATGAAAATCAAAGTCTCACTCTCATGAATACCTTGCTTTTGGAATTTGATTTCGATTCCTAAATTGCCCATTAAATCCATTATCCTGCGCGTTATTCCCGAATCTCCTTTGATCCTACACACATTCCTTTCTTTTCCTAACCCCAACCTAGCCTAAATTCTATACCCTAAAAGTCCTATTTGATCCTAGGGTGATGTGATTCAAAGGTCGAACATAAGCGATAATCTGTTTAAATGCTTTTCTCTTGGTTAATGTGCGATATCCTTTCATGAGATTGTATTTTCCACTTTTATATTGCGTTCTTCATTGATGACGTGTGTGTGGCCTAGTTTCCCTTTACAATTACTCTTTATGCCCGCATGTCCCGTGTGTGTTACATCCCATTTCTGAGTGTTTCATTTGTTGAGTGTAACAACCGGAGAGAACTTGAGTATGCATGCCTTAGCATTTATATGGACTTTGAAAGTTTTGCCAAATCTAAATTACCACACGTGTCCGCTTATTTCGCATTTCCATGGTTTCGATTTTTATTGAAGTTATTTGTTTAATGCCGATAATTGCCGTCTTTTGTGTGAGCTTTGTTCACTTTGTTGATAAATTGTGCTTCTTAGATATTTGTTGAGCTACGCATTGGATTTTGCCGTATCATAGTATGAGTTAATTTGATGTTCGTGGGTGTCATCCCTGGAAACCCTCACGAGACCTCACTCGTCCCTTAGGGCCACCTAGGGGTTTTAAAAACGGCTTATTGCATATGCTAAATGCAATCGTTCGCCTACGAAAGTGGCATTTTTCCTTCTATGTACATATTTATTCTGTTTTGGTTTTATTGACACCACTTGTTTCTTCATACTTCATTGCTCGGGACTAGCAATGTATAAGATAGGGGGTGTGATTCGTCACTTTTATTGTATTTTATACCCCGTTAATTTGTACATTCTAGCATTCCCGTGCATGTATTTCCCGGTTCTTATACTCATTTATTGACTAACCCCTGAGTTCATCATATATACTTTGTATGTATCTTTATTGAGCTTTTATAGGTTTCGGGAATGCATTTTGGGAAGTTTGGTTTTGATCCGGAGAAGTTCCGTAGCTACTTGCACAGTCGGGGGCATTTTAGTAATTTCAGCATTTGGGTTTGAATCCCGAGCTCTTCACGGAAGTTGAAGCCCTATGATTTCTCTTCTCGTGGCCTCCGACCGTGGTTGAATTCGATCTCGAACGATGAAGTTATGGATGTTTCGGTGAAACATGGGATAAATAAAGCCAAAATAACCTAGCCATATTTTGTTTGCAGGAGCGAATCGATTTGGTCCATCCGAATCGATTCGGTGGTCACCAGTGCAACATTATCCCTCTAGCGAATCGATTCGGTTCTGCTGATTTTTTTAGTTTTCCTCCTTATTACTAGTTTTCCATTTTGGTTGGATTTTTGGGATATATCCATTGTTTTTCCTCATTTGTAGAAAGATAGATTACTTTTGTTAGATATTTGGTGATATAGAAAAACACTCTCTTCTCTCTCCTAGGTCAAGTTCATTTATGGTTTTTACCCACTTGTAAAGCTTTGATTACTAGTTGTTATTAATGCAAGAAAGGTTCATTTACTTCTTCTCTACTTGTTCTACTAGCTTTAATTTGCATTTAATTCCATCTCTTGTATTGGTTTGTGTTTAAACTAGATAACTAACTTAATTATGTTGTTAAATAGCATGTGTAGTGTAGTTTCAATTATGAGTAGCTAGACTTATGATTAGGGACATTAATCCCACCTTGGATGCTTGAACTTCATATTTTGGGTTTGGTTTATAATTGTTCTAATGGAACTTTATGTGTTGGTATTGGAGTATCATAGTTTCTTAACTTCTCTTGTCATGCAAGGGTTAGTGTTTGAAGCTTTACTACAAACCCAACCCATCTAGCAATAACTAACTAACCCCTAATCCTCCATTGTTGAGTTTAGTCTCTACATGGTTGATGTTCAGACTTAATTAGTTATGCTCGATTAGAATTAATTTCAACCAAGCCCTATAATCCCCTTCTTTGTGAATCCGAGGTGGGAGAATGATCCTCGATCTCTTTAATTTCTTAAACTCAAGCTTATCTTAGTTCTTTTTATAGTTCCATAATTATTAATTAATTAACCGATCATCAATAGTATGTTAGTTTGGAGACTACTCTCAATCTCTTTTCCAAACTATTAAATCATCTTTTACACTTTAACTTTTGTGACGTTTAGAGAATCCCTTTAACCTAATCCTGTTCTCTTAGGAGTGTTTCAATCCTTGTGGATCACGATTTCGTACTTACTGGATATTACTTGTTGCGATAGATTTGCACTTGAATCATAAGCTTTATTTAGAGCGCACCACAACTCATGCAAACTATACAGGGTGGAGCACCTGCCCAGTCTGGACAACGAAGCATTCAGAGAAATACCCAATTGCCTTCCTCACGAACTAGACGAACATTACTACCAGAGGAATATCGATCTAGACATGTCGATTCATATCACACTGATAGATCTAATGATTTTTCTTATCAACCTGTCCAAACTTCATCAGTACGAGCCACAGATACTGAACAAAACGTCACTCTATCTCCAGAAAGGACAAGTGCTCTTGAAAGATTGAGTAGAGTCTCTCCCTTTGATCGTTTGGGTCCTAGGAGGAATAAAAGTCCCCCTAGGATGGTGTCGAGGAACTCTCAACGATTCTCTGATTTAAAGGAAGGTTCTGCCCAATCCCGACCAGCTGCTCGTCGTGAAAGATCCCAAGAGGCAAATTCAGCACGATTAGTTGCTCAGACCAACAGGCCCGTGGAGGCAAATGACGCATGGAAAGGCTCTATTTAGAGGTTGGAGGATAGACTAGGGGAAATAGCTAAGGCCAAAAATCCTCTACAAAGAACTTTTGTCCAAGGGACACCTTTTATCCAAGCAATTGTGGATTTTCTCACACCATCAAAGTTCAAAGCCCCAGTGGTAACACCAAAATATGATGGAAAAATTGATCCTGTTCTACATATAGAACAATATCAGGCAGCTGCTGATATCTATGTTGTTCCAGAAAAGATGCGATGTAGGGCATTTTCATGAACTCTCACTGGATCTGCTCAAATATGGTACACCAATCTTCCTCGGGGGAAGATTGCAACTTTCTTTTAACTAGACGAGCTTTTTATTGGAAACTTATGTTTTGGAGCAAAACCAGTTAAGCGAGTAGCACACTTGCTAAGCGTTAGACAAAAAGCAGGTGAGAGCACCAGGGATTATATTACTCGTTTCAATAATGAGAAGCTCGAAGTTATTGATTACGAGGAAAAGACAGCAATCACTGCTCTGATGAGTGGATTGTTACCAAATAAATTATACTATACTTTGGCTAAAGATCCACCTAGGACCATGTCAGAATTAATGGTAAAAGCAGCCAAAATCATGAATGCCGAGGAAGCTATGGCTGCAAAGAAGAGCATGGACACTAAGGAGACCAAAGTTGAGGCCGAGAAGATTGAGAGGAAGGATCAGAAGAATAATGGTGATAACAAGCAGTCAAAAGCAAAGCAAGCATTGGAACAGTTGAAGAAATTTGGAAACTATACTCCTTTGAAGGTAGATATAAACCACGTTTTGGAAGAGATCAAGAACAGCGAGGAGTTAAACTGGCCTAAAAAAATGAAGACAGATCCTGACAAAAGGGATAAATCCAAATATTGCGAGTTCCATAAGGATCATGGTCATATGACCAAAAACTATATAACTCTCCAGAATGAAATTGAAGAGCTCATCAGGCGAGGAAAATTAAACAAGTATGTGGATCGCCGAAATGGTGGAAAAAGCAACGACTGAGCAAGGCAGATGTCTAGATCTCCTCGACGAACAAAAGAAGATAAGAAGAGAAATCATGAAGAAGACCTGGATGAAGATCAAGACGACCCCGATCTCCCCCAAAGACCAAAATAGCCAGAACGTGAGGTATTTTCTATCCGTTTCGGATCATTTGATTACAATGTTATTACTGGTGGAGATGCAAGAGGTGGATACCTTACTGCAGAAAGGAAATATTACCTCAATGAGGCTCAAGCTTGTTCATATATTCAAAGGATAAATCTAGCTGAGGATGATCGCCCGAGGAAGGTAAACAAAGATAAACTGGTCATCGGTTTCTCTAAGAATGACCTCGCAGGTGTGCTATACCCTCATGATGACCCATTGGTGATCAAAATGAGGATGAAGGAAGTAGTGATTTCACGAGTCTTGGTGGATAATGGCAGCTCGACAGATATTATGTTCTACCCATGTTTTGATAGTTTGAACCTAAAGCTATCCCAGTTGGTGCCATATCATCGTCCCCTCCTCGGTTTTACTGGCGAGAAAGTTTTTCAACTTGGAACGATCAAGTTGGATATGTTCATTGGTACATGGCCTGCTTGTCGAACATAAATAGTGCATTTTTTGCGATGGATAAGAATGTTCAATCAGCTTATAATATCATCATGGGAAGGGTAGGATTGAAGAAGTTCGAAGCAGTACCATCTACTGTACATCAATGCCTAAAATTTCCAACCAACTTTGGAGTAGGAATTGTGAAGGGTGACCAAAAAGTAGCCCGGAAATGCTACTATTCATCTGTCGAGTAAGAAGAACTGGAAGAATCTAGGAAAAAGACTACCAACTATCAAGTGGATGAAGGTGCAGAAATTAAAACGTTAGATCCTAGAGACGAGTCGCAGCTCGTAAAAGGTCAGGTGGTGGAAGCTACTGAAAACGTCATTCTGGATGACGAACACCCAGAACGAACAACTCAAATCGGTTCATCGTTGGACACCCCACTAAAACAGGAATTGATAGCCTTCCTAAAAAGCAGAAAATAAACTTTCCCATGGAGCCACGAACATATGCCAGGAGTAGACCCAAATTTCTTGTGTCATGAACTTAATGTGAAGAAGGAAATCAAACCTATGAAGCAGCGAAGAAGAGTGTTCAGCCCCTAGAAGAACCAAGCTATACAAGAGGAGGTCGAGAATCTCTAAAAATCTTACTTTATTGAAGACTGGTTAGCTAATGTGGTGATGGTGAAGAAGAAGAACAACAAGTGGAGGATGCGTGTAGACTTCACCGACCTCAACAAGGCATGCCCAAAGGATCATTTTCCTTTGCCCCGAATTGATCAATTAGTGGACGCTACCTCGGGACACGAACTATTGATCTTCATGTATGCTTATTCTAGTTATAACCAGATTAAAATGAAACCTGAAGACAGGGAGAGTACCTCTTTTATTACCCCTAGGGGAACTTACTGTTATAATGTTATGCCTTTTGGTTTGAAAAATGCAGGTGCAACATATCAGCGGCTGATGAACAAGGTGTTTGCAGAGCAAATCAGTCACAATATGGAGGTTTATGTTGATGATATGCTGACGAAGAGCAAGAAAGTTGCTAACCATCTAATTGATCTAGGTCAAACCTTTGATCAATTAGATAAGTATCAAATGAAGTTTAAACCTACCAAGTGCATATTCGGAGTACGAGAAGGCATGTTCCTCGAGTATATTGTCAACCAATGAGGTATTGAAGCAAATCCAGAAAAGATCAAGGCTCTATTGGGACTACGATCTCCAACGACGAAGAAGGAAGTGCAAAGTCTCACAGGGCGAGTTGCAGCACTTATTAGATTTGTATCACGAGCAACTGATAGATGCCTCCCATTCTTCAAAACACTCCGAAAAACGTTTGAATGGAATAATGAATGCGAGAAGGCCTTTCAAGAGTTAAAGAAATACTTGGGAGCACCCCCACTATTGTCCAGGCCAGTGATGGGAGAAAGATTGTACTTGTATCTGGCAGTTTTGGAGAATGCAGTTAGCTCGACATTGATAAGAATGGAGGATGGAGTGCAAAAACCAATTTATTACACTAGCAAGGCCTTCCGAGGAGCAGAGATCAGATATCCAAGACTAGAAAAGTTGGCACTAGCGTTGATCGAAGCAAGTGGAAGAATGAGGTCGTACTTCCAAGCTCATACCATAGTAGTGTATACCGATATGCCACTGAAGCAAGCTCTTCATAAACCAAAAAAATCAAGGAGATTGATGTACTGGGCAGTAGAACTTTGATGAATATGATATAATTTATGAGCCTAGGTCGTCACTTAAAGGGCAAGCAGTAGCGGATTTTATCGCAGAATTCACTTATCCTGACACCTCTGAGGAGCAAAAGTTGAATACCGACCAACCTGTGGATGTTACAGTATCATCAAATGTAAACCTCGATCAACTTAAGTCAGTTGACGATCAGGGGGAGATGGTCGATGAGCAACAAGAAGTACTAGAGGAGGATAAAAGGAAGCAACAAATATACCACCGATGAACTTTATCCAATAAAAAATTTAAGGATGAGGTACCTATGTGGAATCTATATGTGGATGGTTCATCTTGTATTACAGGTTGTGGGGCAGGAATTGTTTTGAATAGCCCGGATGAGGTCGATGTGGAGTATGCTTTGCGCTTCTAATTCAAGGCTTCTAATAATGAGGCTGAATATGAAGCTATGATTGCAGGACTTGGCTTGGCAAAAACCATGGGGGGCGAAGCAGGTTATCGTATTCAGTGACTCGCAATTGATCATAAATCAAATGCTACGAGTATATGCAGCCAAAGGAGAATTAATGATCAGGTATCATGCAAAAGAAATGGAGGTTTTATCAAGCCTGATCGCAGTACAGATAATTAGAATACCAAGATTGGAGAATGCAAGAGTGGATGCCTTAGCTCGGTTAGCTTCAGCCACACGCACCGAGCTACGAAGAACAATCCTAATAGAAGTCTTGGCTAGTCGAAGCATAGACGAAGATCTAATGATGAACTTTATTACCCTTGATTTAGGACCATCTTGGATGGATCCCATCAGGGCATATATTGAGGAAGGGAAATTACAAATCGACAAACTCGCAGCCAAGAAACTAAAGTTTAAAGCTACTCATTATGTATTAACTAATGGTATTCTATATAGACGAGGAATTATAACAGGGCTGCAAAGATGTGTGCACCCTTCCGAGGTGAAAGATTTGGTTGAAGAGGTCCATGAAGGGTCCTGTGGAGATCATGTAGCAGGTCGAACGCTTTTGCAAAGAATAATGACGCAGGGATATTATTGGCCGACAACGAGGGATGATTGTATAGCGTATGCCAAGAAATGTGACAAATGTCAGCGCTGCTCGTCCCTTCGAAGAACTCCTCAGGCATTGATAACACCCATAACATCCCCTTGTCCATTTGCCATGTGAGGAATGGACTTGGTCGGGTCGCTCCCGATGACAAGAGGAAGGTTCAAATACCTCATCGTCGCTGTGGATTATTTTACTAAATGGGTGGAAGTTGATCCTCTTATTGATATGACTTATGAGAAGGTGTATCAATTTATTTGGAAGAATATCATTTGCAGATATGGTCTTCCCTATGCATTCATTACTGATCATGGAACCCAATTTAATAACGAGGAGTTTGCTGCATATTGTCACCAATTAAATATATTGAAAACCCACTCTGCACCAGGCCATCCTCAGAGCAATGGACAAACTGAGGTGACGAACAAAACACTGCTGAATGGTTTGAAGAAAAGACTGGATGATGCGAAAGCAGATTGGATCAACGAGCTACATTCTGTACTGTGGGCTTATCGTACTACACCACGAGCAGCAACAGGAGAATCTCCATATATGCTGGCATTTGGAAGTGAAGCTGTTATACCTGCCGAGCTAGGCCTCCCCACACACAGAGTGCTGAATTTTAATTCTCCTATCAGTGACTTGATGAGAAGATTAGACTTGGATATGCTCGAGGAAGTTAGAGAAGAAGCAACAATCAGGAATGCTGCATACCAACAACGAACAACTCTGTTCTACAACAAGAGGGTAAAAAAGTGTGATTTGAAGGAAGGAGACTACGTGCTAAAGAAAGTAATTCAAAAGCACAATAAATTGGAAGCTAACTGGCATGGACCTTACAGAGTAACATAAGTTGTTCGCCCAGGAACTTATAGGTTTGAAACCTTAGAAGGAGAGGAGTTTAAGAATGCATGGAACGCAGAGCATCTGCACAAATATTATCAGTAGTTCAATCCTTATGTAATGCAGTTTTCTTTGATATGAATAAAGCTTTGGATGTTTTACCCAATTCTCTCCTTTTGTTGAAATTTTTTCGGAGTATTAGTGCTACACACTATGCATCAAGTTCAAAATAAAATCCTACCAACTACGGTTGGTCGGTCCACCAACTACGATTCGTCGGTAAATAAAACCCTAACAACTACGATTGGTCGGTCTACCAACTACGATTGGTCGATAAATAAAACCCTACCAACTAAGCTTGGTCGGTCTACCAACTACGATTGGTCGATAAATAAAATCCCACCAACTACGGTTGGTCGGTCTACCAACTATGGTTGGTCGATAAATAAAATCCCACCAACTACGGTTGGTCGATCTATCAACTACGGTTGGTCGATAAATAAAATCCCACCAACCACTGTTGGTCGGTCTACCAACTATGGTTGGTCGATAAATAAAATCCCCTAACTACGGTTGGTCGGGGAATAAAAGTTCACCAACTCCGGTTGGTCGAAAATAAATATCTTAATAAACTCTAGTTGGTCGGTAAGCCAATTACAATCATCTTCAATTGTTTAAATTAAACAGGATCATGAGATAAAGGATGTTTTATCACATAAAAGATTGATAAATCACTGCAATGAAATAAGCAACCAACAAGTAAAAATATTCTACAAATTATTTAGAAGAAAATGAAATGACAAAAGGAAAATTTTCATTCATACCAAGTAAAATTACAAATGACGTGAGAAATGTATTATCAAAATTTTTCATTCAAAACCGGAAGGATTACATATGCTGTGGAAAGTAGAAATTATTACATGAAATCCTATTCTATTGGTTTCTTCCCTTCTGCCTTTGAAACAGGTTCTACTCCAGCAGGAGGATCGTCTAAGGCATAAGGGGAATTAATGAAATTCATATCTCGAAGCATTCGAACATTCGTCACTGATGGCCGATCAAGCAGATGCTCAGGATGAGAAATATCGACGTTGGAATGAAGACTGTAGTCGCCGAGATATTTGGAGATTAAGCACTGAGGGATTGCCCGAGCAGGAATCCAGCTCATGTCAAGTTTAAAAGGTGGCACGGGCAACTCGAGCAATCCAGGGTTATAATAATCCCATAGATAATGGCCCTGCTCCAATTTTAATACACCAGTGCATTCAGCCATCCTTGTTTATAACCCTCATTATTCGCTTGCTGGATTCGATCATCAAGGTGGTAGAGGGCTTCATTATAGCCAGCCATCCAAAACTCTCTAGGCTTTTTGTGGAATTGGTAAGTCAACCTTTTCAGCTGCTTGTGGAGATTCTTCACAAAAAATTCTTTATTCTCCAAGGCGAATCCTTATGTGGAAAGTTGCTCGTTAAGGTCCAAAATCTTCTTAGACATCTCTGCCAGAGCTTTATTCTTCGCAACCAACTGAACTGCTTGATTTTCCAAAGATGCTTGAGTTCTAGCCTCTTCAATAGTAACCCGAGCAGCTCTTGCTCATCCCCGAGAAGCTCTTGCTTGTCCTCGAGCAGATGTAGAGGGTCCAATTCTCTTTAAAGTTTCCAATTCGTCTCTCAAATTGGCATTTTCAACCTCCAGAAACGAGAAACCTTCGTCATTGACAGGGACCAAGGCTCCCGAGGTAGATGCTACAGATTTCAGTTGGGATATCTCTCCTCGCAAGTTATTATTTTCCTGCTCCAGCAGTTTCGCGATCTGCCTATGCTCTTCAACCTTGGTCTTCAAAGTCCTCTCCTTAAAATCATAAGCAACTACTAACTTATCATATCCTTTGTCAGCATTTAGTTGCTGATACTTTTTCTCCTACCCCTGATGCAAAAGGGAAGAAGATTCGTTGTATTGTTGCTGAAGTTCCTCGATGGTACCCTGGAGATCTTCAATCATCTCGTAATAAGCCACATTATTGGCAATAGCTCGGTCGAGTAAGTATTTCAGATATTGGTAAGCTTCCACTGCTCGTTCAGAGGCATCTGAGCCCAGGATATCAAAAACTTGTGACTCATCCAAATCTGTATGGCCAGCTTTGAAATATTCATTACATTTTTTCATCAAATCAGTATCGTGGGCTGATAAGAGCTCCATTCTAGCCATAAAATAGCAAAAAGAAGAGATAAAATGGATCAATAATAAGAACAGAGCAAGAAAAAGGGAGTTAAGATGCACAACCAAAACTTCAAATTTTATTACATCACAAAAAGAGGTGCATGGTTCAGAATTACATTCAACAACAAAATATAAAGCAAAAAGAAAGGTCCGAACAACTCTACACCTTCTCCTTGCTTCCTAAGACTTCCTCGGGAGGCTTGGACAAAGAAGTAGGTTGCTCGGGGGGGATGAAATGTTGCTCAGAAGGTATTGGCAGTTGCTCGACAAAGGTACTGGTAGATTGAAGCTGCTCGGTAGGAGTAATAGTTGGTTGGGGGTGCTCGGAGCGATGTTCAACAGTAGGGACCTGATCCCCAACCATTATTGAAGACTCTTCAGAGGCACCTTCGTCCTCTTCTTCTTCTCCAGGAGAGGGAGGAGGACCATGAACATGGCGCTGAAAAAGTTCATAACTCTCTGAGACCTTTAACTCCTGCAGAGCAGCAATCCATCCGTCCCTGAAGAATTTGAGGCTAGCAAAATCCAACTGAGAGGACATGGCAGCTAGGCCTTTGTTCCAACCTTTGTCCCAGCCAGCGCTAAAGGACTTTTTAACAGTAAGTTTTCTCTTTGCTTTCTCTGAGGAAATCCTCTCAGTAAGAAGTTCCTCGGTTGCCTTCAACTTTCCTTTTACCTCTACCTTCTGACGATCAGCTTCACGAAGTCTACCAAGTTCCTCTTCAGCAGTTTTAAGCTTGGTCTCAAGCTCTCCAGCATTCTTGAGTTTTTCTTCAAGCTCTTCATTTTTCTTCTTAAACTCTTTCATTTTCCTCTCCAACTCCTGAGAGGCCTCCACAGCTTTTTCTCTCTCTTGCTCGACGGACTTCAGTTGCTTCTCCCAAGTAACCTTATCTTCTTCATAGTTCTGACGAGAATCCTTTAAGGATTGATTCAGACCTATAAAATCCTCCTCCACACCTCCCGAGGAGCTCGAAGCTTTAAGAGCTTCATCCTTTTTTAAAATAGTATTGAAACATGCTACCAGCTAATAAGAAAAATAACTTTGAGTCAGTACAAGAATAGAACATTGAAAAATGAAAGTTTAGATTAGTAATACATACTGAGGAAATATGTTGAGCTGCTAAGGTGGTAACCCTATCCCAAGAAAGAGTGTCTTCAAGACCTTGGATTTCTGGGATAATCCAAGACTTCATAGAGCCCATGGCAGAGCTCGGAGCAATAAAAGTGGGAACACCACTTCCAACAGTTAAAGGCTGAGAGATAGGTTTAGCCAGTTTATCCGAGGAACTTTTCTTTAACTTCCTCATAGGAGCAGGAACATTCTTAACTGAGGATGTTGTCTTGGTCGGTGATATAACGATGACCTCTCTTGGAGGAGAAACAGCTACAACCTTGCTCGGAGCCACAGGGGGCGTCTCAGTAACTTTCTTAGTAGCAGCAGGAGGGGGTGCATCAATTTTTCTTGTCCCCTCCTCTGGGATATCCTGATTATTTGTCTTTGCCTCCACATTGGCAGAGTCTGATTTGTCAAAGTATGAAGGAGCTCTTCGTCTCTTCATTCTGATACTGAGAGGAAGATTTAATTCAGGAGAGGAACCTTCAGAGACTGGTAATGGGTCGATATCACCCACCACTGGACGAGCAGTAAAAGACGAAGTGTAGCTCTTATACTGAAGCAAGTGCGAGGCTGATCTGATATGTTCATCAGCAATGATTTGGTGCAAACTCCAGATAAGTTTCAAGTGCTTCAAACTGATATCAGTCTCTTTGGGGGATTTTCTTTTGCTATCAATTGCAAATAAACAAAAATTACAATGTCAATGACACATTTTATCAAACACAAAGAAAACACAATTTCAAAAATAAAATAAAACAAAAACAACCTATCCCATTGCCATAGGGAGGGCATCTAGGACCCTGATACACATCATTTCCATTTAATGGAGCATGTTGCCAATTTTTCATAACAACTCCATGCTCGAAGTAATCCCTGTTGGCATCTGGGAGATTGACAACTAAAGCCCTATTTAAAAACCTAGTTTTTATATAAAATGTGTTATCACTAACAACCCATCTATAGCAAAACATAATTTATGGAATTCCTAAACGAGTTCCATGAATTTGGTTTAACCTATGAACTCCATTAACTATTCTCCAAGTGTTTGGTGCTATTTTCGTAGGAACAACATCAAAAATTTGACATAACCCCAAACATAAGGGATTTGGAGGAAAAGAAAAGCCACATTCAGCTACAAAGAGACTGGGGAACCAATGTCCCTTAGCCAAACGAAAATAGTCAGAAGGTTCAGAAAGCTCTTCCAATATGACCCGGGAAGGAATAGAAAAATCAGAACGGAATTTATCAAGCGTCTCAACAAGGTAAACTATGATGAACGAAGAAAGTAAAAGAAAAGGAAGAATATCTTACAGGAAAAGGGTGAATCAGTTGACAACGAATAATGGAGGAAATTAACGCACAACATAGAGAAGAAGGGAAGAAGTTCTGAGATGCAGATTTAAAAAAGTAAAAGGCAATCGAATTTTCTGAAGCGTTTAAATACTTTACCTCGGGAATAGAGAAGAACATTGATTATCAAGATGGACGATTGCGTATCCAGCGGGGAAAAAGAAGAAAAAGGCACAAAACACGAAGCGGTTATTGAAATTCGAAATACTTTAAAAAGCCTGATACTATGCACTCAAAAAGGGGCTATAAACAACGAACGATTGTCTAAAATCCATAAGGTTTAGGCAGCGTAATGTTCCATACTTTTCTTCAACATCAAACTACGAAACATTGGGGGCTTCTGTAGATACCAAATTTAGTATGCTGACGTGGACCGATTATGTGGAGACACGTGTCAACTTACATGGCACCCGCAAATATTTTTTAACAACACCTTGACACCGAGGAACTCAACCTCCCCGACCAACTCAGAATGCTCCGAGCAACAAGTGTTCTCCGAGGAACTCTACTGTACCGAGCAACTCATGTATACCGAGCTACTTAGGCGGTCCGAGCAGCTTAGTCGGTCCGAGCTGCATCTCGTACAGAGCATTCATATTCGGATAAGGATGACTGCAAATTTAATGCTCATTATTATCACACAGACGCATACGCCTATTGGACAGCTGTGTATTATTCTTTCATTTGTACCGCCTCAAGGCTATAAATACATTGTAACCTCCTCATTAGCAAGGGACTCAGAATTTCTTGGTAAACCCATTATCGAGAATTCTACAAACAGTAAGCGATAACAAAATAGTGGACGTAGGCCATTCCTTCGAGGCTGAACCACTTTAAAATCCTTTGTCTTATTTATTTTTTATCTGTGATTAAATAATTAGAGATAATCTAATTTTTTTCATCAACAATGCCTATTAACACATTATATGAAATAGGCACCTGGATAAGATACTGTCGACTGCATTAGTGATTTTCGATTTTGATAATGCAGGGATGCGATCATTGGGCTATGTGAATGTGCGAATTAAATTAGGAAATTTTACATCTCATATTAAATTTCATATCATTAATTCCAGCACCAGCTAACAGTTCTTGATAGAGCGAGTGTGGATTCACACACATGGGATAGTGCCATCAACATTCCACTAATGTGTGAAAGCAAACATCTGGGGCATAAAGATCGTGATCAAAGCCACATAAAGGTCATTTTTAGTGGGAAAAGGTCACTTAGTGGATGCAACATTCTACACTAAGCTAGATGAAGCGAGAAGTAACGTGAACAGGAGGTTAAAGAAACCTCGCATGGGTGGAAAAAGTAATCAGCTCAAAAAGACTGTGCACGAGAGATTGGGTCAGCAAGTAACCCCATCAGATGAAAATGTGAAAGGAAATAGAAAGATTGAGGTTGAGACAAGGCCTCCTCGAACCTGTAAAAAAGTTGTGCTACCTGATGGAAAAGTTATCTCCCCCTTATAACGGTCTGCGTGGGCAGCATTTTGGGATGAAAGTGCCGACTCGGCATCAAAATGCTTTACGGTAAATGCGTCCCACATTATTGAACATATAGATGAGCCTCAAAAGGAACATGAGAGTATACAGGATGGGCCAAGGGAACAGTTCCAAAAACTAGAAGAGATAAACTTCGGACTAGAAGAGGGAGACGATAGGCCTATTTTTATCTCCAAAGGCCTGACCCCTAAACTGAAGGAGGAAATCATCAATCTGCTCAAGGAGTTTAAAGATGTGTTCGCATGGAAATATACGGAGATGCCTAGGATTGATCCAGAATAAGCTCCGACAAGTTAAATGTTCTCCCTAATACTCTAACAGTAAGGCAAGCCACTTGCACTTATAAGGCTGAGATGGACCTTAAAATAAAAGCATAAGTAGAGAAGTTGTTGGCAGTAGGTTTATTAAGCTAATTCAATACCTCATATGGCTCTCCAGCATTGTATTGGTAGCCAAGAAAGACAAGACATAAATAAGGATCTGCATAAACTTTAGAGATTTAAATCGAGCCTGTCCAAAAGATGAATTCCCACTCCTAAATATTGATAGTTTGGTTGATGCCACAACGAGACACGAAATGTACAACTTCATGGATGGGTATATGGGTTACAACAAATTTAAAATGGATCCAAATAATGCTGAGAAAATTACTTTTGCACAACCTTGGGGAACTTCCACTATACAGTCATGTCGTTTGGTTTGAAGAACGTAGGTACCACCTATCGGCATAAAATAATGGCCATATTTTATGATTTGTTTCATGATATACTAGAATTCTACGTGGACAATCTGGTACTGAGGTCCAAAAAAGAAAGCAATCATATTTAGGATTTGAGGTGGGTGTTTGAAAGATGCTGCAAATATAAATGAAGATGAACCCCTCTAAATGTACCTTTGGGGTAACAGCGGGGAAATTTTTGGGTTTTATAGTAAACAGGCGAGGAGTTCAAATTGATAAAGAGAAGAGGAAAGCCATTCTGATAATGCCACCATAAAAAAGTCAGAGATGGCTCAAGAGCTTCTTGGAAAAAGTTTCTTATCTGAGAATATTCATACCAGAATTGGCGGAGGTAACTCACACCTTTGCCCCTTTAATTAAAGAGAATGCCAAATGGGTTTGGGAGGATGAACAAAAGAAAGATTTTGAGAAGATAAAGGAGATATTAGCTTCCCCCTCAACGATGGTACCACCAGAAGCAAGTTCAACATTGTTGCTCTACTTGATCTCAATAGAAAGGTCTATAGGAACCTTGCTAACTCAAGAAAAGTTGGGAATATAGAGGCATGTGTACTATCTGTCACAGTGATTTTAAACATTGAGTTCAGATATACTAACATAGAGAGGCATTGTCTTGCCTTAGTTTTTATAGCACAAAAGATGAGACACTACATGTTTGCTTTCACGGTTTACATTATCACCAAGTGTGATCCCATCAAATACCTCTTGGTGCAAACAGTCCCGGTGGGGAGAGAAGCAAAGTGGTTTATAATATTGTCTAAATATTATTTAAAATGTGTGGTCCCGAAGGACATTAAGAGCTAAGCCATAGCAGATTTGTTATCCCACTACATCAGTCAAACGTAAAAACCTCCTAATGAGGAATTTCTAGGTGAGAATTTTTAAGCCTGCTTAGCAGAGGAAATAGAGGAGTGGATGGAGTTTGATGGATCCTATGATCAAGGGATAGGTGGGGTTGGAATTCTCCTCTCAAATGGAAAGTAGAAGGTCATTCTCTCCTTCAAGTTGGATTTTAAATGATCAAATAATAAAGTCGAGTATGAAGCTCTCATCATATGTCTACTAGAGGCACTGAGAAGAGGGATCAGAGTGCTATGTATATGAGGGAGCTCTATCTTGGTGGTGAAACAGGTTAATGGAGAGTTCGCTCTCAAGCATGCTAACCTAGCCCCATATAGGTTCATCATTCAAAGATTACTTAGCCAGTTTTTGAATGTGACAATAGAGAGATATGCTCGGATGATAAACATGCATCCAGATGCTTTGGCCATAATAACTTAGAAATTAGAGATGAAAGAGTAAGAAGCTACCATCATAGTACGATGAAGAATAATTCCAACTATGATGAAGCCACTATTTCCAAGTGAGGAGACAGAAGACTGGAGGTGTCTTATAGTGAAACAGCTAGAAACGAGATAGGGAAGTATGAAAATGTTAGGGTTGGTGAATTATTTCCTTCTCCAGGGAACGCTCTACTGTAAGAGCCCAGGAGAGTTCTTGTCAACGTGTGTAGGAGATGAAAAAGCCAAAGAAAGGATGGCAACAATGCATGAGAGGCATTGTGGGGATACTGATATCTCCCTTTATCGTCGATTGCAGCATGGAGGCTATTATTGTCCCACCATGAGAATAGAGGTTGCTCATCTTCAACAGGGCTGCTTAAAGTGCCAAATCCAGTCTGACCAACCTGATGAGGCCAACTTTGTAAAAAAAAATTAAAGATTGGAGACAACATTACATAACCTGCCTCAAGTATGCGAAGCTACCAGCAGAGCGAGCAGATGAAATCTACTTGAAGAAGAGGGCGACTTATTTTTACTTGGTAGGCTGGGAGCTCTATAGGAAATGGTATGATGAGAAAGCACTGAGGTGTGTGGCAAAGGGGGATAGAGTGAAATTATTGAAGGAGGCTTATGAGCCTTCTCACATCGAAGGCGCCATGTTATTTGGTTAGTTAATAATAATGGAGTATTATTGGCCAATGATGGAGGTTGATTCTATCCACTTTGTAAAAAAATGTAGAACATGCCAAGTGCATGGAAATATGGTGCATTCCCCCTCAGTCAGTCTATAAAGCCTAACAACCCCTACCCCTTCCACACTTAGGCATTTGACCTAGTAGGTAAGATCAACTCAAACTCTCATGGTAAAGTTTTCATACTTATTGCTCCTAAATTGTATACCAAGTAGGTGGAAGCGATTCCCTTGAGGAGAGTGACTACTCAAGTAGCAACTCATTTTATCAGGGAATATATAATATGTAAGTTTAGAATTCCAAAAGTGATTCTCACAGACAACGAAAAATAATTCGTATGCAAGGAGATATGGCTCCTGATAGACAAGTATAAGATCATACATAATAGTTCAACCATCTCATATCCCAAAGAGAATAGCCAGGAGTAGTCTACAGATAAAACACTGATCAACATCTTGAAGACATGCCGGGGGCTTGGGATGAAAAACTGCCAATGGTGTTATGGTCCTATAGATGTCACACCCTGCGTTTTGGTATGAATGAACAATAAGTACACATGAAGCAATGAATTCATGCTAAGGCGGAATAACATAACTTTTATTCATTATTAATATGTTACATAATTATGAACCACTACAGGGGTGAGTTACATGTTTCTAGTACACACGATAATATAGAAAATTGAAAAATGCCACTCATTGCTCCCACCTGGTCAAATCTCTGCCCATACGATCACATACACAAACAGGTGATCGGTTTTCATCTCTAGTAAGGAAGAGATACTATATTCTTTCTCCTGGCACATCTGGAGAATGAAGGAATTAATACAAATATGTTAATCAGGTTCTACCAGTTCTATAACAATGATATAGATAGAAATGAGAGTTGGAGTGTGTATAGAATCGATGCTTAAAATGTTGACAATAGTAAGATAATAATTCCAAGTTTATTAGATGATAAAACATCAAAATGTTGGAACTCATAATTCCATAATGATTAGTCCATTTAAGAAATATGATTCATTACCAGTTTAGTTAGGATCATATAAAGAAAGTCAAAGAGTTTTGAACTAATAATCCCATTCTTACTAGTTCACAAAAGGGTATAGAGGTAATTAAGCCATCAGTTAACTTATAATAATCAATCAACCTAAAACTTTTATCTTACTATTGTAATATGCTATGCACACAATTAAAGTGGAACTCATACGTATGTAACAATAGTCATTGCTCTCAATCATCTGAGACCAGTAGGCCAAGTAGAAAGTTACATGGGATAATACGTCAGTCTACTTCCTAGTAAATACTAATGCTTATAGTAAAAATAGCACAAAGTGATAGGGAAAACTGAATCAATAAGGTACATACTATTAGTTATTAGATGAGAAGGGTTAAAATTGATCTTGAAGTTTAAATACCGGTGTTAATTCAAATACATATGATGGTTAACAAAATGTAACAACCCGGATTTTTTTAATGCGAATTTTTTAATTAATTTTGGAAATTGGAGAAAAATGAAATTTTGGATTTTATAAATTTTATAATTTAAAATGTTGTTTTTTTAAATTTGAAAAATAAATTTTCAAACAGAATTGGAATCGAAATTTAAATGGAGCTTTAATCGAATTTTTATTATATAGAAGAGTCCCCAAAACATAAAACTCTCTAAGAGTCCTCAAAACATAAAACTCTCTAAAAAAATATTTAAAAATATTAAACGTCCGATAGAGCTAAAATATTTTGTGCGGCTTCCTCTCATCTTTATCTACTACCCCCCCAAATTTCATCCAATTCCAACGGTCCGATCGTTCAGAATGATCTTTTTAGTGTTTGTATCTGATTAAAACTTTTTTCTTAATAAAACTCTTAATCCTTTATATATCACAACAAATCCGTGGCTTAGCTTTTCAAATCACTTTTTAATAAACTTTTCAACCAGAAGACCTCTCTAAAATTACTCCCTTTCATCTACAAACAATAGCCCCAAACTTATTCAAGATTTCAACCGTAGATTAGAAGGCTTATTTGGTGTTTTTTCGAGTTTGGGTTAGAATGAGATTTGATTATTTTCGCGAGAGGAATGTGATGGTGAGATCAGATTTTGAGGCTGAAATTATGTGATGATGTTGAGGTACGAGACTTACACAATATGCTCCTAAATTCTCTCGAGAGTATTCCTTTTTGATTTCTGTGTCGATTGCACTCATATTGAATTGTGATATTCTTTGAAATCTGAAATAATTGTTGTAATCTAAATTTGATTCATTGTGATATATTATATTGTGATTTGAGAATCGTGTCATGATATTTTAATATGGCACGGAGAATGGGTACCCGTCAATAGTCCAAAATTCGGATATGCGTGAGAATGCATAGGCGCGATGAGGTGAAGCTTGGTGACTCATTGATGTGTTATTGAGAAATTAATATTGATATAATGCTTGAGTGTTGCATTTGATTTGTATATACGGATTCATATTGTTGCGATTTAATCACCGTGCTAATTGTTTTTGAGCATCTATTCCTGTCATATTGTGTGCTACCGTATTTTCTTTTAGTTGGCAGGTTAGTGTGGCTTAGGACGCTATAGACTATTTGGAGAATTATTTTAGAGCATGGATTGGAAGATGCATTTTGATATTTAAATTAGTGGTGTAATTTTTAGTTGGGGAATTTTATACTAGAGAAACATTATTGTAAATCATTATTGTGGAAATAAAAGAATTGTGTTTTTATTATATTTAAATTTTGGAATTTAGATGCTCTATACTTATTTTGGATGGTGTTAGCTTAGTTTTTATCGTAGTAGCACACCGCATGCCTTTTTTCAGGCGCGTGGGGTATTACAGATGGTATCAGAACTTAGGTATACGATAACCCTCGGGTCTTTGGGTTTT
Organism: Sambucus nigra; assembly: GCA_949130495.1. Classification (NCBI taxonomy): domain Eukaryota; kingdom Viridiplantae; phylum Streptophyta; class Magnoliopsida; order Dipsacales; family Adoxaceae; genus Sambucus; species Sambucus nigra. Next base: position 259,096,671 of record OX422223.1, on the reverse strand, counting down.
GGGTCTAGCTTACGTGATAGACGTGTTTTCTTTGGAGATAAAATGTTTTGAAGGCGTGTTTGGCATCGATGGTTAAGATTTGTGATCTTGATGTGAGAACGTGTAGAATTGATTGAGGACTTAGTGTTGTGATTTTGGGGATATATAATCAAGTAGCATTTTAATTTCGAGCGTTCAACTACGCCGAATTTCGAGGGCGAAATTCCTTGTTAGTGGGAAAGTATGTAACAACGCGAATTTTTTAAATGAGAATTTTAAAATTAAGTTTAGGAAATCAGAGAAAAATGAATTTTGAATTTTTTAAATTTTATAATTTAAAATGTTGGTTTTTATATTTGAAAATAAATTTTCAAACGAAATTGGAATCGGAATTAAAATAGAATTTTAATTGAATTTTTATTATATAGAAGAGTCCCCAAAATATAAAACTCTCTAGAGTCCTCAAAACATAAAACTCTCTAGAAAAAAAATATTTAAAAATATTGGACCGTACGATCGAGTTGTAATATTTTATGCAGCTTCCTCTCGTCTTTAACTATTACGTCCCCAAATTTTATCAATTCCAACGGTCCGATCGTCCGGAATAAATTTTTTAGTGTTTGTATATGATTAGAACTCTTTTCTTAATCAAACTCTTAATCCCTTATATATCATCACTAATTCGTGGATGGACTCTTCAAATCACTTTTTCTCAAATTTTTAAACCAGAAGACCTCTCCAAAATTATTCCCTTTCATCTACAAACTTTATCCCCAAACTTAATCAAGTGTTTGACTCGATATTTGAAGGCTTAATTGGTGTTTTATCAAGATTGTTCAAGAACGACTCTTTGCTAATTTTTTTAGAGGAATCCAACTATTAACTCATATTTTCTTCATCTAAATCACATGCATGAATAATCTATTCATTTTCTTTAATATTCTGCGTTTTAAATGTTGTCTAAACCTTAATTTCATGTTTTTCTTAAAATCAATTAGCAAGCTAATTAGAGAAAGTGGACACTAAAACTTGGGGTTATTTTTATGAAATATTTTAATATGAATAATATTCATAACCCTTGGGTGCGTAGGATTCATGAGTTAATTTTGGATTTTATTGGTGTAGGTTGCATGTAGAAAAAAATCTAGTTTTGAAATAAATGGAATTGGGGGCGTGTAACTCACATAATTTGTGTAGAGATAATGAAATTGGAATTTTGTTGTATTAATGATGAAATCTCAGCGTATTTAATTTAAAATAATTAAATGAGATTAATTGGGTATTTTGACGATGTGATAATTAAATTAAGATTTAATTGAATTGGACTATCGTGCGTAGTTTTATACGTTGATTAATTATGACTGTTTGTGTGACTTGTTGGTATTATTTTATTGCCATTGTGACGACGGGTTGTTGGGTATTTTTTGTCTCCCTATATTTTAGGATGACTTCTAGGTATGGGACTAGTGGGTAGGCCTTTTGATGATTTACGCCTTCTAGGTATGGGACTAGTGAGGGTAGATTATTACAACTTTATAATATCGGGGGTGGGATGATTTTTTATACTTAATCATCTTACGCTAAACATAGGGTATGTTATAAATCTATCCTATTCATAGGGTAGGATGTATTGATAACTTGGGGACCCTTAGGTATGGGACTAAGGGGTGTTTTGAGAATCTCATGTCGATAAAAGGGTGGGGTAATTTATAAATTGTGAAATTGAGAAACTAAGAATTAATGCCTAAGATAAAAATGGGTATTAAAATTTGTGGCGACATAATGTGTCGGGACCGATAGTTTAAATAGATCAGAGGACGATTTATATCGTGTCGTGTGTGGAATCTTGTCAAATTGCGGGGATCGACAATTTAAACGGATCCGACTGGCATTTTGGCAAGGGAAAGTGTGACACTTTGGTGGAAATTACCAGCCGGGGCGGGAGGACTGCCATAATAAAAAAATGAGAACAATAATAAAAGTTGGTTAATTTAAATTAAATTAACATCGTGGGACTTGGGAATTTAAAATCATATTAGTGTGTTCTTTTGAAATGGGGATCTCTGGGGTAGTTAGTAATTTGTAATTATCACGTTTAATTATCCCATTTAATTTAAAATATTCTATTGTGATATTTATTGCGTATAATGCTACTGTCTGGGTTCAAGGATCCTATTTGAGGGGAGTAGTGTGTATTCATGCTCGGGGCTCTGACCTCGTGCGTTGACTAACTTTTCGGGAAATAGTATTTGGAGAAGTTGCATAGAATTTTTGGAGATTTTCTTAGAGGTGGAGTTGGAATTTCTCTACCTTATGCGTATTGATTTAGTTTAGTTTTTCATTCCTTCGTATTTACTTTGATACACGGTTTATGGTTTTGTTTGGGCCATTCGGTTCCAAACATGTATGGGTTTTTTTCAATTATTTCACTGGATTCAGTTGGAGATTATTGAGCATATTATTAGTGATTGGATTTACTTTGAGTTTAGCATGGATATGGATCTTTTATCTCTTAGTTGGATGGTTTATCTTCTGGGATTGATTATCATTTATATTGTGGCTTCATTTTATATGTATCATAGTTGTCTTATAGTAAGAATGATATTTTATTTACTCACGCCTGGCTTAGTTTTGGTGGCGACCGACGCCAGAATTAGGCGGAGCATGACACAAAATATGTAGTATGGCAGTATAATAACATGCACATACTTAGAGTAAATGGGGTTGTCCCATAGTGATATCAATACCAGTATTTTAAATACGCAAAGTATAAAACTAAAAAGTTAGGAAAAACCTACTTGCTTAGTATTCGATTAACTTGCTGTCACACTGGGATATACGAAAGAATTGGGACTTGATCTTCTGTTATACAATGTGTGGTATATTAGTATTAGGGTTTAATCAATCAGTTTTGTATTTAAAACTATCTTTGTTAAAGTTCCAGAGGCTTATTTGCAATTATTTTGGGACTTTAAAATATTGACCTTAAGCTCATTATTAAAATTTGGTGTAAGAGAGTTTTTATCTAAAAATAGTTTGATGTGTGTATGGGAAAAGTTTAAGGATCAAACACATAAGTTGGAAAAGTTGATAGGGGTTGATTTGTAATTTTAAAGAATTTTTTTTAAGTAAAAACCTTGTTTTTACATAACTTGAGCTATGAATATCCAAACATGGTCTTATCTTATACCATTTTGATCTAAAAAATTTGAAAAAAAAATTCACAATTTCCTGATTGGCCACACGCCCTCACGCGCGTGGTCAAGGTTTCTGAATGAAGTCGCCATCTTCAACCTCTCGATTTTTATTTTTTCGGGTTTTAATTTTTGACCGAGGTTTTCTCCTTCATTTTTATACCATTTGAGATGATTCCTTAACAAACTTAATCTAACTTTTCATGAGGAATCCAAGTATATAAGTTTTATGGATTGACATTGAGTATAACTCAAGTTGTAAAACTGTGTTTTTTCCTAAAAATTTGACCTGACTTTTGTGGATTTCTAGAGTATGGCAAGGTCTCTTATGAATTAGGTTTAGTTTGTGTTATATGTGAGAGTAGTTTGGTTTTGGTTTCAAATATTATGATGGATTGTACATTGAGAATTTTGAATTTGCAGGTTTTGAGTTCAAAATACACTTTTGATCGATTTGAGCTCAACATGAACATTCATGGCTTTTAACCATTACACTAGAGATCCTTAGGTTATAATGAAGTTATTCATGACTTCATATCAAAGTTTAAGGCAATATATCAAGTTTCACCATTAAAGCTCAAGATTTAATGGTGTTCTTACCTATTTTTACTACCCTAGACCATTCTACATGTAAAAGCTTGCATATTATGAGTGTTCTAACTATATTAACTATGCGTAAAACTACTATAATTGAAAGAATTGGAAATGAAACATAAAATGATGAGTTACCTGAATTAAGTGAAATTTTGAGATTTGAAACTGAATTATGGTGTGAGTGTTTACTGCTTGGGTCGAGGGGTATTTATACTATTTCAGGTGAGGATTTGATTGGAGCGAAAGGGAGGTGGATTTGAATAGTTTAGGGGAGGCATTAGTTGTGGGTAAATGGGATACACATGGGTTCATAGGGTTATCCATGTGTTTTTAACTTCTTATGATGATGTGGGGTAGCATATGGATAGGGTTTGAAATAAAATTTAAGAAGGTTTTTGTTTTAGTTCTTCATTATTTATATAATTGCTTTTATAGCCCTAAAAGTACACTTTTTGTAAAGTTTAGGGATAGTTTGGTAATTTCAAAAAATTTCCAAGGTTAAAATTATAATTTTATATTAGTTGAGGTTTAAAAGTTTATTTTGATGTAAGGTTAGGGTTTAGGGGTTAAATATATCTCAAGTTATCTTTCTTTGAAAATTTTAGGGGCTATTTTATAATTTATTGAAACTTGAAGGGATCTAAGCTAATATAATAAAGTTATAGGTTTTTAAACATTGTTCCTTTCTTCTTTAGAAGGCTTTTGATTTTGAACATCTTATGAGGGTTTAAATCAAGGTCGTAGGTAGATTAGGGTTTAAAGAAATTCACGGTTCTTAGAGTCTACCTACCTAAGAAAAAAGTTTATCCTCGAATTTTACCTTAAAATTAGTTGGGGTATGGATTCTTCATTGCTTGTTCTGGTTCCTATGTAGCTTCTTGCTGATTCTGATGCTCTCAAAATACTTTAACTAAGGAAATTTCCTTCTTTTTTAAACACTTCACTTGGCAATCAAGAATTTGAATAGGACGTACTTCAAATTCATGGTTGGGTTCAACTGAAACATCTTTCCAAGTGATGGTATGGGATGGATCTGATATATACTGGTGTAACTGTGATACATGAAACACCTTATGGATATTGGATAATTCCACAGGCAATTCTAATTGATAGGCTACGGAGCCAATTCTTTTAAAAACTGTGAAAGGTCCAATAAATCTGGTGGCTAATTTTCCTTTCTTCCTGAAACATAAAATTCCTTTTCGGGGGGACACTTTCAAAAATACTTTCTCATTTTCTTAAAATTCTAACGATTTTCGGCGATGGTCTGCATTACTCTTCTTTCGATCTTGGGTTGTCTTCACCTTATCTCGAATCTGTTGTATTACCTCGGTGGTTTCTTAAATTATTTCTGGACCAAAGTGTTTACTATCTCCTGGCTCTATCCAACATACAGGGGATCTACAAGGTCGTCCGTATAAAGATTCAAATGGGGCAACTTTAATACTGGCTTGATAGATATTATTATATGAAAATTCGACAAGGGGTAAATATACATTCCAGTGGTCAAAAATATTTAACATACAAGCACGTAACATATCTTTTAGGGTTTAAATCGTATGTTCTGATTGTCCATCTGTTTGGGGGTGGAATGCAGTACTTAAGTGAAGTTTAGTACCCATTGCAATTTGCAATGCTTGCCAAAACTTTCTTGTGAAATGAGAATCTCTATCTGATATAATGGATAAACGAATTCCATGTAATCGAATAATTTCTCGAATGTATAAATTGCTAAGCTTTTGGAATGAATCGATGGTCTTTAACGGTAGAAAATGGGCAGATTTAGTAAGTCGATCTACTATTACCCAAATTAAATTATGTCCTTGGGACGTATGGGATAGTCCACTAACAAAATCCATGGTAATATGATCCCATTTCCATTCGAAAATAGGTAAGGGTTGAAGAAGTCCACCAGGGTGTTAGTATTTTATCTTTACTTATTGACAAGTAATACATCTCCTTATAAAATTCTCGATATCATTTCTCATGTTTGGCAACCAATATTGATTCTTCAAAGCATTATATATTTTCAATCTTCCGGGGTGTATCATAAATTTTGAACGATGAGCTTCTTTCAACACTTTTTCTCGTAGAGATGCATCACTAAGTACATATAATCTATTTCTAAATTGTAGTTTTGTTTCTTTAATGTAGGAAAAATCTAGAGTTTTGCTCAAAATTTTTTGTACAAAAGAATCTTGTGTTTGTTGAATTACGATTTTCCTTCTTAATTCGAGATAAACGATAATGTTAAAAAAAATTGTACAAGGGGTAAGTAATCATAGATCATATTGCTCTATGGTAGCGACAATACCGTAGGAATTTAAAGTATGAAGTCTTCCTATGGGATTTTGACTCAACGCGTCGGCTACTACATTTCTTTTGCTTGGATGATAATTAAGTTTAAATTGGTACTCCAAAAATTTTATCCCCCGTCGTGGTCTTAAGTTCACTCCATTTTGGGTAAAGATATACTTTGAACTCTTGTGATCTTAAAAGACTTGAAAACTTACACCATAAATTGTTCAAATAGATTTGGAATCAAAGAAGAAATCTGAATTTATCTAGGAAGTGTATTAGGATAAAGATTGATACTAAACTCAATTTATCTAGGGGAGTGTAATCCTAGTAAATATTCAAGAAAAATGTCTTTAAATTGTTCAAATAGATTTGGAATCAAAGAAGAAATCTGAATTTGGAAATTTGAAGGGTTTGATGAGCCTGATCCTTGAAACATAAAAGAACAATTATTTTCGTTTCGAAAATGAATTTTCTTAGCTTGACAATTGATATAAGCGTGATGTTTGGATAATACATCCATTTCGATAATAATATCAAAACCGTGAATATCTAGGATTATCAAGTTAACAAAAAGAGTTCCTAGACCAAGCTGAATTTTACAATATCTATAACCTTGCATCGGTGTATTGATTTCACCTATTGGTAATTCAATATCCAATGCACTAGTAAAAGAGGTTGGAGATAATTGCGTTAATTTATCTAGTCTAAGATTAATAAAGGAATGCGAAGATCCTGTATTAAGAAAAATATATGTAAGAACTTGCTGATAGATAATCATACCTCTTATCACGTCATGTGCATTTCGCATAGGCCATGTTGCATAATTCCTCCAACGATTCGAAATTGGCTTAATGTTCTGGGTTGGTTTGGAGTTATTTGGAATAGAATGTAATTTTATATTTTATGAGGGTATCTTAGGACATCGGGGCTGAATATATCCTAACTCATGATATTCGTGACGACGAATCTCGGAATGGGTTATGCTATAACGGATCTGGGAATAAGTTTATCCACTCGAGTTTGCATATGGATGGGGTCTAATATGAGATAGAGTTCTGATGACATAGTTGTTTCGAATAGTTGGGGATGAAGATCATATCATAGTTGAAGAATTGAGTTCCATAATGGCTGCAACATCAATCAACTGAGAGTACTCACGAATTTGTAATGGAGCGATTGAATTCTTAATTCTCATATGTAATCCTCTTTCCAACTACTTACATATGTTCATCTCAATATCCACATACTCTAGGTTATAGCAAGATAGTTCGGTAAAATTAGCCTCGTATTGAGCTACTAAGAGGTTAGCTTGTTGCAATTTTAGGAAATCAATAATTCGTAGGTCTCTATCAGTCTCGAAAAAATAATTTTTGAAAAAAGTCTCCTCAAATTGTTCCTAAGTAAAATTAGTAACATTCCGATTGCGCGATATTGCTTGCCACCAGAAATCTGCTTCACCTTCCAACATATAGGATACTAAAATTATTCGGAGATTAGTAGTTATACCTACTCCGTTCATAATTTTCAAAATCTGGCGCATCCATTTATCAGCTTCATTAGCACCTGGCTTCCCAAGAAAAGACGGGGGTCGTTGTCTTAGCAATTCCTTAAGAGCATTCATTCTACGAATTTCTTCGAAAACATCCTCAGGAGTATAACGAGTAGTTTGTTTCTGTCGAGTTAACGTAGTAAGTTCCTGAAGACACTACCTGATTCCTTCAGTCTAAGTCTGTTTAGGTTAAGTTTCAATAGAAGGGGTTCGAGTACTAACCATCCTAAAATAGAAAAATTTAAATAATAAAAATTATAAACAACAATGAAGTAACAAGTCTACTATATTTCACATAAAGATATTTGTTACTATTATACATCATCATTCATATCAGTGCGGCTAAAATTATATTCTACAACGTTTAAAATAACTTTTAACGTTAGATTATTTCTAAGTAGGAACGACTGCTTCATCACTAGATATAGACTCTGGGCTGACTAGATAATCTCCTTAGTCTGCATCGTCGTCGAGTCACCTGTGGTGCTGGAAGAATACCCTCCGTGTATTTCACCATTAGATGTCGCTTTTGGGTACATTTGTGGAGCCGAGAATTCATTTACAAGTGCCAAATTTATAGCTTCTTGAAGTATGATCGGATGATTGGCAAAATCATCAACAATCTGCATTCCCTGCATCTCGCCCAATACTCTATTGGTCAATACCATCCTTTTAATGTCGTTACTTGACCTTACCCGTTCTTCATCAACTCCATGAATCATTTCTCTTAACATGGCCAAAGCCTCTTCTCTTACACATGCTTCCCATATGTTATTTGGCTCGAGATCTATGTTAAACAGAAAATGTATCCCATGCATCCATACTGAAAAATGGATTTTCATATAATAGTTGTAATAAAAGGAGTTACGAAAAGATCAAATAACTAATATCTTATTTATTTTCAGCATAGAATGCTAACCCGACGATATGTTTTAGATTTAAAACATGCTCTGATACCAACTTGTCACACCCTATTTTTTAGTATGAATGAATTAGAGGTACACATAAAGCAATGAATTAAAGCTAAGGCGGAATAACATAACTTTTATTCATTATTAATATGTTTCATAGGGTTGAACCACCGCATGGGTGAGTTACAAGTTTCTAGTACACACGATAATATAGGAAATTGAAAAGCGCCACTCCTTGATCCCGTCTAGTTTAATCTCTACCCATACGATTACATACGCAAATAGGTGACTGGTTTCTATCTCTAGTAGGGAAGATATACTATCTTCTTTCTCCTGACGCATCTGGAGAAAGAGGGAATTAGCATAAATATGCTAAGAAAGTTCTACTAGTTGTATAACAATGATATAGAAGTAAATGAGAGTTGGAGTGTATATAGAATCAGTGTTTAAAACGTTAACAATAATAAATTGATAATTCAATATTTATCAGATTATAAAACATCAAAATGTTGGAACTCATAATTCCGTAATGATTAATCCGTTTAAGAAATACGATTCATTACCAGTTTAGTTAGGATCATGTAAAGAAAGTCAAAGATTTTTTAACTCATAATCCCATTCTTAATGGTTCACTAAAGGGTATAGAGGTTATTAAGCCATCAGTTAACTTATAATAATTACTCAACCTAAAACTTTTAGAGAAAAGTAATCTGCTAGGCACACAATTAAAGTGGCACTCATACATATGTAGCAATAGTCATGTCTTTCAACCATCTGAGACATGTATGCCAAGTAGAAAGTTTAGTGAGATAACACGTCAGTCTAATTCCTAGTTAATACTGATGCTTATAGTAAAAATAACACAAAGTGCTAGGGTAAATTGAATCAATAAGGTACATGATATCAATTATTAGATGAGAAGGGTTAAAATTGATCTTTAAGTTTTAATACTAGTGATAATTCGAATACAGATGATGGTTAACAAAATATGTAGTATGGCAGTATAATAACATGCACATACTCAGAGTAAATTGGGCTATCACATAGTGATATCAATAGCAGTATTTCAAATACCTAAAGTATAATACTGTAAAGGTAGGAAAAACCTACTTGCTTGGTATTCGGTTGAATTGCTATCACATTGGGATATTTGAAAGACTTGGGGCTTGATATTCTGTTATACAATGTGTGGTATATGAGTATTAGGGTTTAATGACTCAGTTTTATATTTAAAACTGTCTTTGTTAAAGTTTCAGCGGCTTATTTGCGATTATCTTGGGACTTTAAAATATTGACCTTAAGCTCATTATTGAACTTTGGTGCAAGAGAGTTTTGATCTTAAAATAGTTTGATGTGTGTAACGAAAAAGTTTGGGGATCAAACTCATAAGTTGGAAAAGTTGATAGGGGTTCATTTGTAATTTTAAAGAAATTTCTTTACGTAAAAACGTTGTTTTTACATAACTTGAGCAAGGAATATCCAAACATGGTCTTATCTTATACCATTTTGATCAGAAAATTTTGATAAAAATTTTGAGACAAAAAAAATTAGAATTTCCTGATTTGCCACGCGCCCTCACGTGCATGGTCAAGGTCTCTGAATAAAGTCTTCACCTTCAACCACTCGATTTTGACTTTTTAGGTTTTTAATTTTTGGCCGAGATTTTCTCCTTCATTGTTATACCATTTGAGATGATTCCTTAACAAACTCAACCCCATTTTTCATGAGGAATCTAAATATATAAGTTTTATGGATTGACATTCAGTATAACTCAAGTTCTAAAACTTTAGTTTTTTCCTGAAAATTTGACCTAACTTTCGTGGATTTCTAGAGTATGGCAAGGTCTCTTATGAATTGGGTTTGGTTTCTCCTATATATGAGAGTAATTTGATTTTGGTTTCAAATATTATGATGAATTTGCATTGAGATTTTTAAATTTGTAGGTTTTGAGTTCAAAAAATACTTTTGATCGATTTGAGCTCTACATGAAAATTCATGGCTTTTAATCATTACACTCGAGATCCTTAGGTTATAATGAAGTTATTCATGGCTTCAAATCAAAGTTTAAGGCAATATATCGAGTTTCACCATTAAAGCTCAATCTTTAATGATGTTCCTACTAAGTTTTACTATCCTACGCCATTCTACACGTAAAAGCTTGCATATTATGAGTGTTCTAACTATATTAACTATGCAAAAAACTACTAGAATTGAAGGAATTGAAAATGAAACATAAAATGATGAGTAACCAAAATTAAGGAAAATTTTGAGATTTTAAACTGAACTATGGTTTTTTTTATTACTTGGGTCATAGGGTATTTATACTATTTCAGGTGAGGATTTGATTAGACATAAAAGGAGGTGGCTTTAAACTAGTTTAAGGGAGGTTTTAGTTGTGGGTAAATGGGATGCACATGGGTTCATAGGGGTTTTCATGTGTTTTTAACGTTTTATGCTGATGTGTGGTAGCATATGGACAGGGTTTGAAATAAAATTTAAGAAGGTTTTGGTTTTAGTCCTTCATTTTTTATATAATTGCTTTTATACCCCTACAAGTACACTTTTTGTAAATTTTTGGGCTAGTTTCATAATTTTAGAAAGTTTCCAGGTTTAAAACTATAATTTTATATTAGTTGAGGTGTAAAAGTTTATTTTGATGTAAGGGGGAATTAAGGGTTAAATATATCTCAAGTTATCTTACTTTAAAAATTTTTGGGGCTCTTTTGTAATTTACTGAAACTTCAAGGGATCTAAGTTAATATAACAAAATTGTAGGGTTTTAAACATAGTTCCTTTGTTCTTATAAGACTTTTGATTTTTCACACCTTATGAGGGTTTAAACCAAGGTCGTAGGTAGATTAGGGTTTAATGAAATTCCTGGTTTTTACAATAGAACTTCGAAAAGAAAGCCAATAGGGTTCACTCCATTCTCACTAGTTTATGGGACTGAAGTTGTCCTACTAGTAGAACAAGCAGTACCCTCAGCTACAGTGGCTCAAAGTAATGGTCTCATACCAGATCCTAGGCATGTACAATTGAAGGCATTGGATAAGCACTGAGACAAGGCTAAAGAGAATATCAAGGTCTATACCAATAGCTATATATGGCTTATGAGAATTTGGTTAAGCCTAGAGAGTTTCAAGTAGGGGACTTGGTCTTACGGTCATCCACTCACCACCTATAGAGCCAAACTAGGAAGGCCCTTTGTGGTACGAGGGGTCGACAAGGTAGGCTATTGTTAAATATCTGAGGCCGAGAGTGAGTGTCTCTAGTCTATCAACTGTAAGTGGCTAAAAAAATTATTCCTAACTCTTACCCGAGTTTCCTTTCTTTTGATAAGTTCAAAAAGTTTTCTCTATCACAAAAACTCTTTTTTTGTAAAGAAAATCATGAGCACGATCTTCGTAAACAACATAGACAGTGAATATAGTATAGAAAGAAATGAATATTAGTTATTTTGACTAAGTAACACTTGAAATTTTGTGCATACTTTATTTTTCCTACATTTGTTGCTAATATATTATAAGTACCCACTCACTAATAAGTTGTGAAGCGGGTACATTTAGAATAACCCATTTATGAGAGAAAATGAGGTATATATGTTTTGTGGACAAAAAAAGATTTTGACTCTTAAAGTTTATGAGAGGGGCCAGAACCTAAGGAACTTTACTGATTATACTTGGGGGGTATGTCCATCCCAAAGGTAAAGTATAATGAGTAAAGTCCCTCTAGACATAATAGTTTAAATACCCTACAAATTAAGTGGAAGTTTTAAAACATTGACAAGTTCTTTACTTGACTTGAGAACAAGTTTTGAAAAATGAAACGGTCGTTGCTTATGTGTTGCAAATTGTTTACTTGATTGCTTGAGAATATGAAGAGGGGGTCTATCCCCGCTCTAACTTATATCTAAAACGTCAAAAAGGTTTCAAATGAAGTGTGGAACAAGAACCCTGCGCTCTAAGGGGCAGTTTTAAAATATAATAAACTCTAGAAAATGAATAAAATCATTTTTTCGAAAGGAAAGGAGAAGAGGGTGGTACCCCATCCAAGACATTTCCCAAAAATATATGTATAACAAGTACCCCATAGTTAGAGGGGAAGTTTCACATGATAATTTGCTCAGATCATGTGCATATACCCCACAGATTACGAGGCAGTCCAAGGATTATACTTGTCAAAACTTTAAGCTAATATCCTCACAGAAAAAGAGAGCAACTCACTGTAAACATATATCAAATAACACATAAACAAGATGAAAATGGAAGCAAAAAGTTTGTTTTCATTAATGAAAACAACCTTTACATGTACAAAAGAAATAAACAGTACAAGTAAAGAAAAAGTCTACATCACAAAATACATCAATCGGATAAAACAAAAAAGAGATCCTCCCACGAGAATGTGTTAGCGTAAGAGGGAACTGCCTCCTGAATGAACTGCTCCTCCAGTCTATCCATATTGGCCTTATCATGAGTGTCACCAGCCTTAAGCTTGGCCAATTTGGCCTCTAGAAATTGAATATGACCCCAAATCTGAGTTGCCCCATCCTGGTGTTATTGAGCTCTGAATTACCTAGATGCATGAAGACTCATCATCTTCTTATAAGGAACACTCAGGAAAAGAAGAACTACAGTGTCATGCCAATGCAACGAAAAATGGTAAACCCTCTTAAGATCATAAATAAATTGCAAAATTAGTGAAGTTAGAACTAGTCAGGTCAGCTGGAAGAGTGGATAGAATGTCATGGACATGACTAGAAATGGCCTTCAGGTTGAAGACTGTGAGGCTATAGGTGTTAAGAGCACTCCAAGGAGTAAAAATCTTAGGATGGTTCTCCAATATCATCTCCAACACCTACCGCTCATGACTCCTGAACCTTTTGGGCTACTCCTCGCACCATAGACCATCTATCTCAATGTCGTCATAACTAGTGTTACTGGACTCAAGCTCAAAAGGGAAAAAGGAGGACTCCTCGCCAAAACCCTCATAACCATTTGAGTGGGTGGAATCAGAGCTAGGCCTTTCCTCATCAGCCGCCTCAACAGGCTTACTCACATGATCCTGAAAACAAAGAGCATAGAGAGAATGGTTAAAGAAAAAAAGAAGGATAGTTAAATAAATCCTCTTAGAAAAGAAGCTTGAAGGTGAAAAGTTTACCTCCAAAACTAAGGGGGTGGGTATGCTGCCAGCACACTGGAAAAGGTCCACCTAGATGGGCTGAGCCAACCTAGTAAAGACAAAATAAATGCAATGTTATTAAGGGATTTACTTATCATAAAGCAAAAATCTAAGAAACATCTAGAATGAATTAGGTATAATAGTGTGATACCTGAGGAGTGATCAATACAACACTCCCAATCTATTCTACAGTTACATGAACACTTAACTCACTAACTTGAAAATAGGGACAAAGGGGGTAAGAAGCTTGCACAGTAAAGGCAAGAAGGAAAAAAACTTAAGAAGGGGAAAACATAAAAAGAGTGCATAAGGTATAACAAAATAATACCTCACTCACAGTAACCTCCCCAAGTTGTTCTGCAGTGATAGGAACAGTCGCAGCACTAAACAGGAAAACTAAAAAGTGTTAGTGAACACTTGTACATGAAAATCCAGTTAAAAAAGAGAGCATATTCAAACAAGTACATGAGGAGCCTCCTCCACGGTGCTAATAGGGTGTCCCATAGGAAAAGAGACCTCAACCACGCTAGCCTAAAGGCAAGAAAATAAAAAAAGTGTTATCATCTTACTTGCGCAGAAAAAATTAAGTTTAACGAAAAGAATGGTCAAAATGAATACTTGGGGAGTCAACTTTGTAGTGCTTTCCACATGTCTCGTAGATGTAGGAACCTTAGTTATAATGCCGCCTAGAAAATAAGGAAACCGAGAATAAGTCACTAATAAATAATTGCAAGTATAGAGAGCCCAAGAGAGAAAGTAAATACCTAAGGTAAAGGGGAGCTGAATTGCTCACTAGTATGCCCACTTTAGAGGAAACTGGTACTGTAGTAATGACATAGGCCTAAAGAGTGGAAAAATAAGAAATGAGTTGTAATTAAACTAGTGCAAAAATACAATAGGTTATTGAAAGGCTAAAGGTAAGAATAGTTAAATACCTGAACACTAGGAAGGGGAGAATTACTCATGCTAACGGTAGAGGTTGCCGGGGGTCTCGTGCTAATCTGTCAAGAAACATCTTATAAGTAAAATACCAAGTGAGGAAGGAAAAATGCATATATAGCAAAGAAAGACGGATGCGTACCTATGGTGAAGAAGAAACCTGTGAAACAGGTTCGCTGATAGCCATACTGTAGATGGGTTGGCTAGGAATAAGCTGAGTCAATGGTCCGTTGTCCATGGAAAGACAAACCTTAGGAATAGATATCCTCCCAGAAGGAAGCAGCCTGGGAATAACAACTCCCGTAGGTAAGATTATCCTCCTGCTAGTGGCAGCGCTGTTTAAAATAGAGCCTTACAGCACAAAGTTCAAATACAATAGCTGAAAATTAAGATAGTAGTAAACACGAGCCAAAACACATGTAGGAACCTCTATAGGAGGGGTAACGGAAGGACCAGTAATAGATCTTCCTGCTAGAGAAAGGGGAGGAGGACTGGCAGGTGTACTGGGAGTTGTAGTCACCTATTAGGCAAGCACATGTATGAATAAGTTAATAAAAGAAATTATGAGCTAACGGATGAAGAAATAAGAAAAAGGAAAGTACTTGAGGAGATGGGTGAGTACCTGCATAGTGCGAGAAACTATGTAAGACCCCCTTGTAGAGGTGGGAAGCACAATGGAAAGCTATAGAATATATAAAAGATGAAAATGTCAAAAACAGTTGAACATAGGTAGATCCTAAAGTGTTAAGAACCTTACCTCCCTAGCAAGACCTAAAGAGGAGACAACCATGGAGTTCCTCTCGGTTCAGAAAGGGGATATGCGAATGGGGACAGGTGAAGATGAGAGGGTGGTCCCCACCCCTGAAGGACCAGTCACCTCTTGAGAAACAACCTGCATAAAAGAAGAAATCAAGTTGAAAGATCAAAAAATGAAATGAAGAAAAGTCAAATAAAAAGAGAAAAAGAGATGGAAAGAAATAAAGGTAATGATAGAGGCACTTATAGTGGAAGGGAGAGGGGATTTCCCATTGGGAAGTTGCTTAGTAGTGGGGCTATAGGTAGAGGGGGAGTAGATCATGGTATCATCCTCGCTATTAGGTCCCCTCGAAACTGTCAATAAAGCACAAGTATCATAATAATGATCATGATTAAGATCAAGAAGAACTGTTATCATCATAGGAATGGGTGTTTTCATAATCAACCAGTTCCTCTTCAAGTGAGTGAGGAGGGAAACAAGTAGTTGAAACCTCATGAATGGTATTTTTACTAAGTAATAAAGAGTTAGCTAGATTACCTTCAATAATATGGGTTGATGAGATGGATGGACCCTGAGTAGAAATACCTAAGGCATCATAGCTTTGCTTACGAAAAGTTTGGTAAGTCTCCTCAATCCCAAGGGTATCAATGTCTGACCCTTGGTCTGGAACAGAGGGGGAGCAATAAGCTCAATAAAGGGGAGCAACAAGCTCAACACTAGCCTTCTTTTTATTTTTCCTAGCCCTAATCCACACAGGAGGAGTAAGGTTATGAGCATCAAGGGGAGCAGGAATAAAGTTTATCACATCTACATCTAGGTGTTTCCTTTTAGAAAGGGATTTGGACTTGGATTTTCTCTTTGCCATAGATGGCTGGGGCTCAAGGTGTTTCACATAAATGGACTCCTCGCGCAAGGGCCTCACAAGAACATGCGTGACTTTCTCAGGGGGTTCTTGGATATTAAGCTGCAGAATCATATTCTTTTTGAGTCCTCTTCCCCAAACATTTGCCATTATTTAGAATATTGGTGGGGATGGTTTAATGGGGCACATCCATGATGAAATTCTTGATCAAAATAATTTGTCGCTGCCAAAGGTTGAACCACGAATGGCTAAATGAGGAGAGATAATCACAAGTAGGTATAAAAATCCCCCCTAATCCATTAGTCCTATTGATCATTCACTCAAGAGTAAAGTTGGCATATGCTTCCAAATATAGTTATGAACGAAAGGTGCCCGATGGATAAATGGGGGTATGAACTCCTTGATCGTAGCCAAACTACCTCCTCACTCACTCGGAGTGATAAAATTCTACACCTTGGCCAAGGTATGTTAACAAAGGGAGAGTGCAAGGAAGGAGAATGGCCATCACAAAAGTGTAAGGTAATGTAGATACAGACTCCACGCTAGAAGGACAATAGAAAGTGCCCCCAAGAGCTGGGAAAGATCTCAATGAGAAGACGCCACCCACTCGCTTGCATTAGGGGCGAAAGTAAAATTCATTAACATTGTGAATAAAGGGGACTAAGGGGTTCTTGGGACTCTTTTTGTGCCATCTAGTAATTCGAGCAGCATCACCGTGACAAGCATGGGATTTTCATGCAAAGTTTGGAAACCTCTCGAAAAGAAAGGTTATTAAAATAAATAAATTAACAAAGCTGGTCACATCATGACGATCACTAGATTGTTCCATATCCATATATTAATGATATAGCCAAGTATACATAAACCCCAAAGTAAGGGATGTGAGGGGCATATCCCTCCCTCGAGAAAGACTGACAACCAACCTAAAAATCAACTCGTGAGGAGAGTCATTTGGTCTCCTTGGCAATAAAAATCTTCTCAGGAAAGTGACAAAGAATGTAACTAAGTGTGAAGGAGACCTAATTTTGGGCCCATCGTGGCTTTTAGGCACCCTGATCGAACTCTCCTCTTTAGGGATGGATTCAAAGTTCGCGAACCAATGTCTCTTCCATTTAGTGAAGAGTTGCTTGATGGCACCAGTCTTATTCATAACAACATAGCAAGAACACTTAGATAGGGCTTGCTGTAATTCCTGATCCATCTTCTCCTCCTCATTATCCTCAAAACCATCAGTGAAAACATGGCTCCCCAAGTAAGGGAGACCAGCCAACTCGCATATATCCTCCATAGTAATAGTAAATTATCCCCAACCAGTGATAAAGATATGCGAGTGCATACTCCAATGAGAATCCACAAGATTGAAAGTAGTGGAGTGTTTCTGCAAACATTAAGGTTAATGTTATAATAGGGGAATTCACCCCTATCTACCCTAGCTCTCAAAATTATATCTGAAGGACAATAGAGGTATCAATGGACTCACTCAAACCTAGGTGAGTCTGCTCATTGATTTTGTCCACAGAATCCTCATTGGACCTATCGAGCAAGGGCATAAAAGTATCATTCTCCCTAATGTAAGGGGCAAGACGGTAGAGGACAAAATCCCTCTTTGAGAGATTATTGAGGACCTCCCTCTGAGATTTTGAGAGGGTAACGTCATAAAAAGCCCCACCAGTAATGGCGGTGATAGAGGCGGCTACGGTGGTGGCCACGATGGTAACACAAGTGGCCAAAATGATGGAGACTATCACAGAGATGAGAAAAGAGTCCACCAGAAGCTCGCTAGTGATGGTGGTGATAGAAGTAGGGGAGGTTTGAGATAAAGAAGCCATGGCGAATGAAAGAAATCAAAGGTTTTGGTTATGGAAGTTATGGAGTTTGAGAAGGGACATTATTTTCTCTCTCTAAAACTCAGAAATTAAGTTTGAATACCTAAGGTAGAGGGAAATGTTTTTTACTCATCCTTTTATACCAAAGAGGATACGCACACTTTAACGATTGAAAGTGGGTCTAATCATTACCCAAATTATAGGACATTTATTACTAGGTTGACATGTGTCTCCTCGAGACTACAAACATGGGGTGAAGTGACAAGGCTATTTAATGCCCTCAAAGCAATGATGAAATGGCAAGCAAACCTTTCAAATCCCAAGGTAGGACGATCATTTTGTACAAAACCCTTTGGTCTGCCAAATACAAAGACTTTTTCACGAGGGGCTAATGTGGAGGGGTACCCACTAACCAGTTCACTAACAAGGCAAATAGAGCGAGGGGGTTGAAGGCCGAAGAGATCTGTTATTAGTGATCCTAGTCACAAGTTTGGACAAGACACATATTTACATGAGGAGGTCCACCACGAGTGGCCCCATCCCCAATATTGTCAACCACTAAGGTTTAGGGTGAGGGGGTTCATCATAAGTGGCCCCTGATCCCCAAAGCAATACAAGAAAAGATCTACGGGTTTCAACCACGAGTGGTCCCATCCCCAAATTGTTACCAGAAATAAATAGTTACTAATATTGTTATATTTCTTACATAAGTATCCTTGATCGAGCAATCAGGGTTCGATCAGGCCAGTTGGGATCTCTTAGAAATTTTGGTTTGGTGGGTGAGAGACAAGATTTGTTGGGCAAAGCCAAAGACCAACCACTTGAGAATTTAATATAGGGAGAATACTAGTAGAGAGACCTAGTAGTCACTCAAGCACTCACACATCCCATATTTAGAATAAATAAGTGAGTAGCCAAGGGGCTGCTCACGTAAGTAATTTTTAAATGACCTTTGGGGAGTGGCCCTCAAGGCAACTCACGAGTTTTTACAAAAGTTTTAACAACAGGTTACCGTTTAAAAGATATTTACCAAATCATATATTTTGGCACTATTAGCTGACATATATTCCTTTTGACTTTGGTAGGCACCAGATGTCGTCTATCAGAGGGGACATGTGGCTAACAGACAGATAGGGATAAAAAGTACATTACAGGCCTTATCCCTAAGCTTCCTCTGATTTTTAGCAACTAAAATTCCAAGTCATCCCTACTATATACCTATGAATAAGACCCTTTAGTAAGGTCAAGATCAGATAAAAAACTAAAGTTTTCACCATTACTTTGCCAAAATTTCACCAAAAATAGTATTCTCTCCCCACTCTATCTCTCTAAGTGTCAAAGTTCATGCCTTTTCACTCCCTTTTTACATCCATTATGCTAAGGAGATCTCTCTCTCTCTCTCTCTCTCTCTCTCTCTCTCTCTCAAACATCATTATTACTTGTGAAATTTGTTATTCTCCACTATTTTTTCCAGGAGAAGGTTACAGTCATTACCCCATTATTACCAGAAGTGGAAGGTTCTCTCTCATAGATTCTATTAAGACTTTGACGGCCTTGAAGACAATATCTATGGAAGTGGATCACGCCTCACTCGTTCCAGTTTTTCATAGATCCAGCACAACCACCCTCCTACAATGCCTAAATACAAATTTATCACACCAAATAATTAGTAAGTATTATAAGCATATTGAATAAGATAAGGAGAAAATAATGAATAAATATCTCAAATCATACTAACCTAACAACCACTAAAATCCAGAATGTTCATAAGTTTCATCGAACTCATTCGGGATCTTTAGCTCAACAAGGATATGTCATAGTCTTGTTATAAAACTAAAAATCCCTAATGATTTGGACCGGTTATATGTCATAGAACAACTTTAAGTCGGGCTTATAGGCCTTGTCAAAAGAATTTTCTATATGGATACAATTTGATCAAGCTCATAAGCCCCACTAATAGCTCACATTTTAACCAACGGGTTCCACACAACGTCAATTAAATACACTCCTGATGCCCCAATCACTCTGACACGGAGTGAGAATTCGGTAGGAAATTCGAAAATCTAAGGCTTTAGTTCAAAAATAGGACATTAGGGGGTGAAAACATAAATTAATAGCAAAACTGTCCGAATAAATGCATGATCATGTCACACGACACTAAATTAAAAAAAATTGGTCCAGTCGTGTAACTCATAGGTTGATAATTTGGCTAAAGATTAAAAAATCCAAGGTTTAAGTTTGAAAATAGGGCGTTAGTGAATGAAAATATATTTTGAAAACAAAATTTCCCCCCAAAAGGCACGATTATGTCACATGGCACAAAACTAACTTATATAAATAACTGGTGCAATCGTGTGACTCACGGGGTGAGAATTTCATAGAAAATTCAAAAATCTAAGGCTTCAGCTTGAAAATAAGGCATTAGGGGGTGAAAATGTAATTTGAGAATAAAGTTGCATGAAAACAGACAAGATCATGCCATACAAACCCAAACTAACTTGTAGAAACAAGTAGTATGATCATATAACTCATAGGGTGAGAATTTGGTAGATATTCAAAAATCTAAGGCTTAGGCTTGGAAATAAGTCGTTATGGGGTGACAACGTAATTTAACAATAAAACTATGGGAAAAAAGACATGGTCACGTCACATGGTACTAAACTAACTGGTGCAGTCGTGTAACTCACGGGATGAGAATTTGGTATAAAATTTAAAATCTAAGGCTTAAGCTTGAAAATAAGGCGTTATGGGGTGAAACGCAATTTAACAATAAAACTTCTCGAAAAGAGCCACGTTCACGTCACACGACACTAACCTAATTTTTAAAAATAATCTGAATGGATTGAAATAGTTTCGTGTTATTTAAATTCTTGTATTGCGATTTAATATATACATTTGATTTATGTTATATATTATGCTATTGAATCATATTTTTTGCAGAATATGTTCACTTCCGCCCATCAGTCCTCGAGACAAAGCGCGGGGGGTTTGGGGGAATCGTCAAATAGAAAATCTATTAAATTTAATAAGATTGGGATCGTCATTGAAAACAAGATGAATTTAATGACGAGTTCAAGAGAATTAATGAAATCAATAATTGATCTCGGGTATGATAATTGGAGGAACGGTCCCGACAAGATAAAGATGGCCATTTGGGGTGCCCTAAAGGTATTAAAATCTCAATATATATATTGAATATTTGACTTTTATATTAGATTTTATTATATATTTTTTGCATGTTAATTCAATAACTTTCCTATATTATATGTTTGTTGGACAACAACAACTCAAATTTCCCCAGAATCACGAGATAATATATTGGTCATTGTACACGAGCAATGGAAGATGTGGAAGAAGAACATGCACAAGGTCCTGTGGTTGGATGATCAAGGCGGTGTTCGAAATATCGACGACGTGGTGGGGTCATTTGTCGTGTGACCAAATCTTCTCCTTGATCATTATTGAGTTTTTGTATATTGATAATTATGATTTGTAATTAAACCAATATTTGATGTAATTAAACTTGTATCTGAAGTAATTTGGTTTGATTTTTTTAATTGTGTATTTGGTCTTATTACTTTTGATTTCATATTATATTGTCGTTGGTTGTTACTTATTTGTTTGAATAAAAACATGCTATTTTTGGCTGTTTTGAAGTCAGTTTTCAGTTGGGCAGTACCTACTACCCAAAAATTTTTAGGTTACAGTTTTAATAAGACCGTGACAAAATAAAAATTATCACGGTCCTTGATCGTGACAAGATCTTGATAAGAGAGAAATTGTCACGATCCTTGACCGTGACAACCCCTAGGTTTGACAATTCTAGGTGAGATAACACTCCTTGTCATGGCTAAATATGGTTACAATTCGATTGTTTTGGTAGGGTCTAGTGGGAGCATGTACTTAGGATATATATACCATTACCCTTTGCCTTTCAAAACACTCGAATATTTTTCAAAGAGAAAAATCTCCTTAAGAGAAAGCTTTTGAGTTTTTGTTCTTCATTTTGAGAAATAAACTTTTTAGGAAAGAAGACTTGTTATTTCTTCTCCTTATTTCTCTTCTTTTCACTTAACCATCATTGTTTGAGGAGTGATAAATATCAAAGAAGAAGAAGTAAAAATTTTAAACCCTAAAAAACTTTTGTTCGATAAAATCTTTTTAAACTCAGGACTTATAATCCTTGGGAGATTTTAGTAATCATGTGGTTCTTTAAAAGAGGACTTTGAAGTTGATTCATGGCAACCTCATTGATTATTCGGTTATGACATCGGTGTGTTAAGGTTCTCATCGATATTACAGAGGTCTCTAGTTCATTGGAAAAGTGGGAGGTGTGAATTAGTGCATTATGTGATTGTAAGACATTTATCCCCTCTTTAATTATTTACCAATTTTTAGTAAGGTATTTCAGTTAGTGGGTTTTTGCTCGTACACCCAGTGTTGTGGCATGCTTTAGTTTTCTACATGATTTATATCTCAAATTCTTAAAGAATGTAAATATTTGTTATGTAAATTAAATCGTTCATAAATTTTTCCTTTATATCGTTAGGTTATACTCGTTGTTTTTTACATCAATTAAAATTTGAAACAAAATTTTAATTTGGTGTATCTTTTGCCTCGAGTAGTGTTTGTCCAGTAGAGCACTCTCAAGTGGTATTATAATTAGTCCTCTTTGTATTATGTT
Source organism: Sambucus nigra (assembly GCA_949130495.1). Classification (NCBI taxonomy): domain Eukaryota; kingdom Viridiplantae; phylum Streptophyta; class Magnoliopsida; order Dipsacales; family Adoxaceae; genus Sambucus; species Sambucus nigra. The sequence continues at coordinate 259,073,897 of OX422223.1, read as the reverse complement.
CAATCACCTAAAGGCAAGATCGCTTTTTGGGCTACTATGGAAGATAATGGTATGGGCTTTGGGATGGTTATTTTTCAAGATGCATTTACTCTCCCTAATTTTTTTTGTCTCTTTTGATAGTGTAAAGACAAGTGAAAAATAATGTCTTAATCTTCCCTCTCAAGTGATGAGAGTATTTCTAAAAATTTGACTCTGTCTTCCTTCGGTTATTTTAGTGACAAATAGGTTAATGAGGAAGATGGTGGCTTGCAACATGCTTTTGATAAATTGAGTGTTGAAAATGTTAGACATAAAAAAAATTATTTAGTTTCCTTAAAATTAAAAATAGACTAAATGAATTAGTTTCTTTCAAAGAGGAAAGTTGCATTTTGAGAAATGTTGAGGCTTAACGCTTAACTCTAAGTGAAACTCTTATATCTACGGAGAAAGAAATACATGATTTTTAAGAAAGTGTAAACAGAATACCATATAGGCAAATGCTTGCAGTCTTGGGCCGTGACCAGACCCATGGGTCGCGGACCTAGGCTGTAATCAAATCTAGCATGACCAAAATTACTGGTCACTGACCATGTGCCTGACCAAGAGAAATGGTCATGGACCACTGCATTAGGGAAAACTATGGCGGATAGGGGTTGTGACCAATTAGTTAGGAACAAATCCCCAAGGCCAGTGTGACAGTATGGTAGGTTGGTCACAACCATAGCCGTGACTGCTTCTTAACCCTCACGATTGTGGTCACGGGACAAAGCCATGACTAATTTTACACCTCACAATAGTGGCCACGGCCTAAATATGTGACTACTTTTTTCTCCCTCACAATTGTGGTTATGACCCATAGACATGACGAACTAGTATACCCATTCCAGTGTGGTCATGACCTCCAAACGGGACAACAAATATCACGAAAATAAAATGAAATATGGTCACGGACCAGAGTCGTGACCATATTTAACTGGCAAAAAATATGGGTTGTTTAGGTCCAATTCTCAAATCGGGAGTCTCGTGACTACGTGGATGGTTTCTACGTGTTACGTTGGATGCGCACGAGGTGTTCATGCCACCCGAGGTTGCTTGGTGGGGGGGTGACGTCTACCCCCTCGCGGCACATTTTCAATACTAAGTGTTCCTACTCTCAAATTCGGGTCCTATTCTCAAACCGGGAGCCCTATGACTGCGTGGCCGATTGATACATGTTACGTTAGACGTGCACGAGGTGTTTGTGCCACCCGCAGTTCCATTTTGGGTGGTGGTTGTGTACGCCCCCCTCGTAGCACGTTTTCAAGCCTAAGTGTTCCTACTCTAAAATTCGGGTCCTATTCTCAAACTGGAAAATCTGTGACTGCACAACCGGTCGCTACATGTTATGCTGGGCGTGCACAAGGTGATCGTGCCACTCGCAATGCCATTTGTGGGGGTTGGTGTTGTCTGCCCCCTCACGGCATCTTTTTAGGCCTCAACGTTCCTACTTTCAAATTCGGGTCCTATTCTCAAATCAGGAGTCCCGCGAGTGCACGATTGGTTGATATGTATTACATTTAATGTGCATGAGGTCTTCATGTCTCTCACGATGCCATTGGGGGGGAGGGCGTTCGCCCCCTCGAGACATATTTTCAAGCCTAATTGTTCCTACTCTCAAATTCAGGTCCTATTCTCAAATCGGGGGTCCCGCGACTGTGCGGCCAGTTGCTATGTGTTAAGTTGGATGCACATTAGGTGATCGTTCCACCCGTGGTGTCTTGGGGGGAGGTGGAGTTGGTGGCATCCATCCCCTCGCGGTAGGTTTTCAATACTAAGTGCTCATACTCTCAAATCCGGGTCTAATTCTCAACCGGGAGTCCCACCAATGCACGACCGATTGCTTTGTGTTACTTAAAGACCCAAGAGATGTTCATGCTGCCCGCGGTGATGTTTGGGGGGGGGGGGTGTCCTCCCCCTCATGACACGTTTCAAGCCTAAATGTTCCTAATTTCTAATATGGGTCCTATTCTCAAACCGGGAGTCCCGCGACTGCGCGATCAGTTGCTACGTGTTAAGTTGGATGCGTACAAGGTGTTGGTGCCACCTGCGGTGCCGTTTGGGGGGGGGGGGGTCAAGCTTAAGTGTTCCTACTCTAAAATTTGGGTTTTATTATCAAATCGGAAGTCCTGCGACTATGAAGCCGGTTGTTACGTGTCAAGTTGGATGCACAAGAGGTCTTCGTGCCACCCACGGTGCTATTTAGGGGGGAGGGCTTGGTGGCATCCACCCCCTATTGGCACATTTTCAATCCTAAGTATTCCTACTCTCAAATTCGGGTCCTATTTTAAAATTGGGAGTCACGCAACTGTGTCACCGGTTGCTACATGTTACATTATGTTCTTACTCCCAAATTCGAGTTATATTCTCAATTTGGGAGTCCCATGACTGTGCAGATAGTTTCCACGTGTTAAGTTGGATGCGCATGAGGTGTTCGCGCTTCCTGCGGTGCCTTTTTTTTGGGGGGAGGGGGAGGAGGGTTATGTCGTCCTCCCCCTTGACACATTTTTAAGCCTAAGTATTTTTACTCCTAAATTTTCGTCCTATCCTCAAACTTGGAGTCCCGCGACTGCGCAAGTAGTTGTTACGTGTTACGTTGGACGCACATGAGGTATTTGTGCCACCCGTGGTGCCATTTGGGGGAGGTGGGTTGGTGTCGTCCGTCTCCTCGTGGCATGTTTTTAGGCATAAGTGTTCCTACTCTCAAATTCGGGTCCTATTCTCAAACCAAGAGTCCTGCAACTGCACAAATGGTTGCTACATGTTATGTTGGATACTCAAGAGGTATTCGTGCCACCCGCGGTGACGTTTGGGGGATTGGTGGCATCCAACCCCTCACGGCACATTTCCAAGCCTAAGTGTTCATACTCACAAATCTGAATCCTATTCTCAAACCGGGAGTCCTATGATTGCACGATCGGTTGCTATGTGTTACGTTGGATGCGCACGAGGTGTTTTTGCTGCCCGCAGTGCCATTTTTGTGTGTGTGCGTGGGTGGGTGGGGTGGGGGGGTTGTCCCCCCTCGCGGTACGTTTTCAAGCCTAAGTGTCCCTACTCTCAAATTTGGTTCATATTCTCCAACCGGGAGTCCCGCGACTGTGCGATCGATTGCTACTTGTTACATTGGCCTAAATGCTACATGTGCCTATGTGCTATGACAACCAATAATCATATTATCCAACAACTAAGCCAATAATTGTCCCGTACTCTATGTAATTGTCCCATACTTATTCTAATATACTATCCAACAACCCCAAAAAAAATAATTATCCCGTACTCCTTCTAACATCTAAAAGATTTAAAAGATAATGCATATCAATTATATAAAAATGTCAGTTAAAGTAAATAATACTTGGTTTTTATGATCCAAGAAGGCGATTAAATAGAGTCTTCTGAGTGTGTGATTGGACCAAATTGTTCCAAGAACCCCCATCGTATTCTTGTATATGTAATTTTACTGATTAATTGATTTGATACAATTTTTATAAAATAAAACTAAAATTAACATCCTATATATAAAAATCAACATTATTAATATTCTCAAAATTTGGAAACTCTAAGTTGGTGACGAGGTTGTTCCGTTCTGAAAATTATCCTCGATAAAACTCAAGTAGATCGGTGGATAAGCAATTTCTAAAAATTAAAATTGCCTATCCATTGATCTCCTTGAGTTTGATCAAGGATAATTTTTAGAACAAAACAACTTCATCTCCAATTTAAAATCTCCAAATTTTGAGAAAATCAATAATGTTGATTTTTTGCCCATGTGAAATTTTAATTTACCTTCATTTTATGAAGATTACATCAGTGAAACTAATCAACAAATGTATATGTACATGAACATGTGGAAATAGAGCTAGATCAATTTGGTCTCATGAGACTCTATTATCAAATCGAGCATCTCCTGAAAGGTGTTTGCGCCCCCAACATTTGATTGAACATAACATATTATAGAAAGTTAACTTAATGACTCCAAATCAATATTTGGAGTCATGAAAATGAAAATTGTTCATTAAATAGGATTAGAAGTATGTAAAAATATTTATTTGGAGTTATGTAAGTTAACGTTCGATATTGCTCAAGGATAAAGTGTCCAGAAGCTACTTATGCAAATGAGTAGGGTAGGGGTGGAAGCGGTACGGATTTTTACCGTACGGTACCATTTTGGTCTGAAAAAAAATGGTTTTGGTTTCATATATTAAAATACCAGAAACCAGTCTTACCGAAACCGAAATTACCGAAAAAAGTTGATTGGTTTTGGTTTTAATATTTAAAAAACCGATTTATCGAAATTACCGTACCAAATTTACTGAAACCAGAAAAAATCGTATCGAAATTACCATACCGTACCGAATTTACCGAAACAAAAAAAATCGTACCAAAATTACTGTACCGTACTGAATTTACCAAAATTACCGTACCGAATTTACTAAAAATAGAAAAATTTGGTTTTGGTTTTAATATTTAAAAAAGTTGGTTGGTTTTGTTTTTGGTTTTTGGGACTTTTAGTGTTGTTTACCGAAACCAGAAAAAACTGAAATCATAAACCAGAAAAAAACAGAATTTACCGAAACTAGAAAAAACCAGAAAAAACTAAAATTTACCGAAACCAGAAAAAAACTGAAATTACCGAAAAAACCGAAATACCAGTCGGTTTGGTTTTGGTATTGATTTTGGTGTACCGGGTGGTAAACTGGTACGGTTTGGTTTTACCATCTAGAGTTTGGTTTTGGTATTGGTATCTACTATTTACCAACCAAACCGTACCGCTTACACCCCTAGAATAGGGTAATTTTTTTGAAATATGTTGCATAAGTAAAGTTTTGAAATGTCACAACTAAACATACATAAATCATATTAAACATTTGTAAATTCAATTAAACATCCATACACCAAACTAAACATTCATACATCAAAGTAAAGTGCTAATATAGTGTCAATATCATAATAGGATACGGATAAGATTGAGAATGATTGAATAATGTTTGATACTCAATTTTCCTCTAAGTCAACTAAAAGATCCTTCAAACTAGGGTTATCATCAAGAGCTGATTGGAACTATTTTGAAGTCTTTAATGCATCTACTTGAGTAGTCATACCCTTCGATGCATGGAAAAAAATAAACCAGTTGACATCGCTTATGCAGTTCAAGTATAATACCTTCTTTACATTAAAAATGGCACAAATAAAAGGCCCATCAACTATGCGAGCTTTTCTCTTCAGCTTTGATAAATCTGCCATAATAAGTTTGGAGTCAGGATCAACTTTGCAAGCATTAATATTATCCTCCAACTTCACCCAATCACAATAGAATACGGTCTTTGTGAAATCTAAGTAATCGAGTTCTAGGATTTGCTGGATTATCCCATAATAGGTTAGCATTGTATCTTTTGAATTTTTATCGCTTTTACTAGTGATACAGGTAGGCAAGGCATAAATTGAAATTCCACTTTTTTGCTTCAAAAGCTTTTCCTCACATGGATATGAAACGAATTAAAAACCATTAGTCCAGAAGTTTTTAAACTTTTTTGCATGAAAACTAGGACCTTTTTCTAGGCGTGCAAGCCTTGAAGAGACATCACCACTTTAGAGGCTTCATTTATTAATGAATTTTTATTAGGGCATGTTTTTACTGCACATGAATAATTAGTCGCATATATAAGAGGTGAAAATTATCTCTTTTGATACCCATGCCGTAAAATCAATTGTCGTGCAATTTCTCCTTTGATTTGGACAATTTCATTTTCTTAGTTCCTACAAGTAAATTGTAGAGTTTAGATCATAAAATATAAAATATTATAATCAAAGAAGAGGAATTTAGTAGATACTCACTCTCTTCAGTCTTCGACTTCATCTTGCAATTCGAAAACATAAGGAGTTGCTTGCTCGTATTGTAAATTTGTGAGTTTCACCTCTTTAGGGTTCCCAAAAGTCAATTCTTCCTCAGACTCGTCAGGTTCCTCGATCACCCGTTCTCCACGAGGACTGAACCTCCTCACCTCTTATTAGGGAATATGTTCCCTAGCGTATAGATATGGTTCCACAATTACGTATTCTTTAGCAATTGACACTCTAATATACCGTGTATTCTTTGCATAATCTTTGAATGTTTTCATCAAGCGCTCAAAAGGATACATCCATCAATACCTAATGGAACCATATAATAAAGATTCATTGTATAATTACACAAGTAGGTGGATGCTGATATCGAAGAATGATGGAGGAAATCATTTCTCTAATACACAAACTGCCTCGATTAAAGTTGATTTCACAACTTTAATTTTCCCTTTGTTTACTAGTTTTGCACAAAGTAGGGTAAAACACAGACTTATTTGTATAATTGCTCAACGTAGATCTTTGTGTCCAGAGAAGCAATGTTGAAATAACATAGGGATTAATTGGATGATTACGTGCCACTCGTGAGACTTACACTGTTTTAAGTCATTTTTTTGGTAGCTTACTATCCTACATAAATTACCAAAATAACCAGTTGGAGACTTAAAGTTGAACAATTTGTGTAAGAGAATCTTTTTCTCACTAGTAGTCAAAGTGAAAGCAGTTGAGGGGATATAAATTCTTCCTGTTATAGGATCATTTTTTATAAGAACCCAAAAGTGTACAATTTATACGCCGAATTTGTGTATTTTAGTTAATAATTCTCGGTAATTTGGGTCATATGCACTTTATTATCTATTTTATAGGTCGAATGCACGTTGCGGTATTCAAACGCGTATTTCAAGGCAATTCTGCGAATTATGGAGCTAATTACTATTGTCCCGTACCCTAGCTACCTAAACCTGTCCCTAGTCGTGTGTGTTTGAATTGTTTGCTATCGTATTTTTTATATTTTTTAGATTTTAAGTTGAGTCGTTTTTATTTTTAGGGTTTATTTTAAATTTATTTTGAATTTTCTAGGATTCATTTCCTATTTTTATATTTTTATACTTTTGATTTTGATTTTGATTCTTATTAGTTTTTAGTTTTTATTTTATTTTATCTTATTTTATTAAGATTAGTTTTTAGGAGTTCATTTTTAGTTTTATTATATTTTACTTTTTTTAGATCTTTAGTTTTTATGTTTTTATTAGTTTTTTAGTTTTATTTCTTTTCTTTTAGTTTTATTTTACAGATTAGAAGTTTTATTTTAATTTTAGTTTTTATAGATTTTATTTTTTTTAGGATTTTAGTTATTTTATTATTTATTTTTTAGGGTCATAAGTTAAACACACACATAAACTCTCTTACCCCACTCACATACACTTTACACACACACAACTAACTCCTCATCCTCAACATAACTCATACACCCTTACACACACACAACCGTCACCCAACTTCATCTTCTTCCCTAAACGAACACACCCACCTCTCATTACCCCTCACCACCCAAACACACCCTTAACTTCCTATTCATCTCCTCAACATCAAAACCCCATACCCACCACCGTCGGCGCCCACTAGCAGTCCCCCATACCCGAGATCCACCCATACCAACCCCACCCCAAAACTAAGCTGGCGGCGACCCTCATGCGCCCCCCCCTTACAACCAATCTAACACCGGACTTCACCCCTACAAAATCGCTGGTCCGACCTGCGCCCTGAACCCATCGCGACGCAGCTCCGAGCGAGTGATTTCGGCCAACCCCTTTTTTCGGCGTGACCCTGCCATAACTTGAACCTACCTAAAGCAGCAAATCTCAAAACTCGAATAGCCAACTAAACCAAGACCCATTTCAACCCTTTGTTCAAACCCACGATTTATCTCCTGTTAACAAACCAAAAATAAAAGCCAAACCCGTTTATCCCACATGCTTAAAAAACCCAGTTAACCCTTTTCTTACCCATAAACCCTCAAATCCCCTTTTAACCCATTTCCTATTATACCCTTTTTAACCATATCATATTTTGTCACCAAATTCCCTCACCCACTTCCCACATGACCTCACACAACCCATGCACATGTGTGCATAATTCCCTAAATACCCACACAGTTTCCCCATACACACCTCTTACACATTAAACCTAACCAAATTACCCCCATGCTCCATACCTACTATTTAAAGAGATGAAGACCATTTGATGAAAGATCTCCAATTTAGTTTTTACACCTTGTGTGATAAATTTCTCTACACCCCTCTTTAGAGAGTATTTGCCCTTATAGCAAATACCTCAATATAGAGGTGTGTAGTGAAATTTATCTCTTGGATGAATTTCACCTCACCCATCTATAATGAATATTTGCATTTTTAGCAATTATTTCGTAATAGATTGATGTAGTTGAATTCATCCCTTATGGGAGGTAAATTCTAATCCATTCCTTTATGTTGAGATTTTGCATTTTTAGCAATTATCTCAATATAAAGTAATGATCTAGAATTTATTTCTTTGGATGAGTTCTAATGTACCATTTTATAATGTTAGAATTTGCATTTTTAGCAAATCTCTTGTATTATTTAATTTTTCATTATGAATTCATCCACTATCCTTTTTATTTTTATTTTGTAATTTTTAGTTTAGATTCAATATGAGGCTTTTATCATATCAATTTGAGAGAGAATTTTAAAGAGAGTTAGGTTAGAATAAATTAGGTAGAAATTTATGTAAATTATTTTTATTTTTCTTTTTAGAGATTATTGAGTGATAAATTGTGAGTAATTCAATTGAGTATTATATTGAATTTATTATTGTTGGATGCTCATATTGGATGGATTGTGCTTGATTTCAAGGAAATAAGAGTTCAATTTCACTTCAAGAGATTGGATTTGATTGTTCTCTTCTCTTCTCATTTATTTTATGCCTTTGATTATTAATTTGTCAAATTTCATACCATGTTAGGTTAAATCCCCTTTCAAAGGGTGGGGGAAAACCCTTATTTGATGTTATTTTAGTTTAATTAGTTTGATTACTTGAAAATTCCCTTTTAATATTAATTTTGATCCCTCACCCTTAGATTTACGCCTTGAGAGAGGGTAAATGATTTTCGAGAGAAAATCGAAATTCTAGTTATAATACCCATTTTAGATTCGAACTAGAGATAGGGGTTTCTTAAGTGGGGTGTTATTACTTGAATTTCAACTCTAAATTTATTTTCTAAGATTTACATAAATTTTAATTGATAGATCCTAGTGGGTGATTAATTAAAAGGAGTATAGATCTATTTTCTAGAGTTGTGGGGTGTTAAACTTAATTTTCTAAAATGTTACTATTAAAATTACAATTGCAACGAGAGTTGATTTGTAAGTTTGATATTAATTTGGGAGGATTCAATTAATTAAATTAATTAATTAGAATAGCTAAAATTTGTGGTGTAATCCCACTCCTTGATTGTTCTCGCATTTATTACCTCACTTTATCTCTTATTTTAGTGTTAGACTTTATTTTTCACTTTTAGTCACCTTCTAGTTAGTTGTTTTCATCTCACATTTTAGTTTAGTGTTATTTAACCTCACCTCACCCAATTGTTTTAATATTGAAAAAGGTAAAAAAAATTATAGAAAAAGCAAAATTCCAAAATGAAAATGTAACACCCCATAATTTTGAGGATTTAATATTTAATTATTTTTGGGAGTTATAAAAATATTTAAATTGGAGAAACTTAAATTCATGAGTTGGAGAATTTAATTGAGTGAGCCAAATTATTTATAATTGGCGACTTTTAAGTTTAATGGTTCAAAATCTCATGTCACATTTTGAGGTCGAAATTTGGAAATTTTTAAAAGTATTTCAGATGGCAATTCTGAGTGCGTGGTTACGTCCGGATGGGTCGAGATAGTCAAAAAAGAGTACCCGAGGGTAGCAATTGGGTCTCGGGGTATTTTTGGGCATAGCGGGCCCACACGGGGTGAGTTGGGCCTTTTTAATTAGACCCACATGGCCAAAAACGGGATTTGATATTTTTAACCTAATTGAGAGATTAGGGAACGACAGTCAACTCAACTCGAAGCCTAGGTCTTGAGAGGGAAATTGGGGGAAAGCAAATCAAGAGCCAATTTGGGAATGTTGGAGCCAAATTAAGGGACTACACCAACGAATCAGACACTACAAACAATTCCAGGCAAGTGGTTAACTGTTGTGATTTCTAAATTGATGATAATCAATTCATATCATAGTGATGTGTAAACCAAAATTCGTTTTGGGGATAAATGGGTACAAAAATGGGGTTTTGTTCATGGAACTATTGAATGAGATTCAAAATAACAATTGTTGTGTTGTATATCTCTGAGTATGGATATCTGATTTGAATGAGAATCCGGAATATAAACTGGTGGGATTTGGATTTGGAATTTGGTTGGTAGAACAAAGTTGATGAATTTTAATGGAAAACCCATTTCGGGAAATTATGAAAGTAAGTGGAGAAAATTGTGTATCTTATGATCCCTATGATGTGTGGTATGTGAATTATTCATGTTTATGTGATGGGGTGATGTGATTAGAGGTTTAAATTAAGGTTTACAAACCTTGAATTTCGTTAATGGTGGAATTCAGTGGGGAAGGAGAGCTGCCCAGGTATGATCAATCGATCGATCGGGGGCCATCGATCGATCGACGGTCGAAATTCTTTGCCAGGTCGGGTTGTTGGGTACCCTTGTTTTATTTGTTGGATTTTGGGTATAATTTTATTTGGTGAAAAATTATAGAGAAATTAATAGCTAGGAGCTCAAAAGATAGCTATTAGGAATGTGCAATCTAAGTTAAGAGTTGAAACTTAAAGTGAAAATTTTGGGTGAAACATATTCAATTTAATTATGGACCAAGTGGCTGAGTCCGGGTATGTTAGTAATTATAGGTAAATATAATTAAAAAATTATGGAGATGAATGTGCAATACATTGTGGGCGAATATGTGGGAATGAAATTATGAGATGTAAAATGGACCAAGTGAGCGAGTCCGAGTATGTTGGTTAAGTGACATCAAAGTATTAAATTAATTATTGAGAAAGAGTAATTAATTTGGAGTCGGAATATAGACTCGGGAAATATTAAGTTACGGGCCAAGTAAGTGAGTCCGGGGGTAATGGTTGGGTGACACCAAGTTATTAAATTAATGGATGTGATGATTAATGAAGGTAGAGTCGGAGGGTAGACTCGGAAAAGTATTAAACTAATTGATGTTGTAATTAATTAGTTTAGGGCCGGGTTGTACACCCGAGATTTGGTATAAATTAATTAATGTGTAAATTAATTAATTGGGAGTCGGACTGCAGACTCAGTTTGGTATGAATTAATTAATGTGTAAATTAATTATATTAGAGTCGAACAACAGACTCAGATTTTTGTTGATTAATTAATGTGTAAATTAATTATATTAGAGTCGGACCACAGACTCGAATTTGTGATGATTAATTAATGGGTGTGTTAATTAATTTAATAAGAGTCGGATTGTAGACTCGGGTAGGTATCAAATTTATGGGTGTGTTAATTAAGTTAATTATAGTCGGATTGTAGACTCGGGGAGGTATTAAATTAATAAGTGTGTTAATTAATTTAATTAGAGTCAGATTGTAGACTCGGGGATGTATTAAATTAATAGGTATGTTAATTAATTTAATTAGAGTCGGACCATAGACTCGGGGAAAGTATTATATTAATTGAGGCATGAATTAATTATATTAGAGTCGGACCATAGACTCGGGAATATGATAAATTATTAAGTGAGAAAATTAATTACGTTGAGTCGGGTCACAGTCTCAGAAAATTACAGGCAGTGTACAGGATTTTGAGTACACGGTAAATCCAGGGTTTATATTATATATATACGGTGTAGTGATAGTATATATATATACGTGTATATATATTGTGTGTGATATTAAATTACAGGCAGTGTACGGGATTTTGAGTACACGATAAAGTCGGGGTTTATATTATATATATACGGTGTAGTGATAGTATATATACACGTGTATATATTGTGTGTGATATTAAATATCAGTGACTAGATATTTATTCAATTTATATACTCTAATGCTATCAAGGGAGGTTACGCGATGTGGGTGAATCCCCTAGCTTGAGGAGTAGGGCAAGTATATCCCTAGGTCATAGCGTCCGGTATATATAGGTGACGGATTTATCTCACTTTTCGGGAAGGAATATGACCGCCTCCACTAGGTTTATATTTTGGGAAAGTTAGTGAGCGACTCCAACTTGGGGAACTAGGTTTTGTGAGCACACCTAGTGAGATAGCATTTTAGAGGGAATCATCCGGCGAGGGCATACTCGAAGGGATGGATATACGTATGTTATATGTGTGGATGTTGTTGTAAAGGTACGTATATAATGGTAGTAAATATTATATACGGGTAATAATACAGTGTGTGATGCATTTACTTTATATAACTTGTGACACGGTTATATGCTACTATTTAAAAGGAATTAATTAAGTTAATTGTGATATAACTTATAATTCAAGAATCATTATACTCGGGTTAGAGTAGTATGGCAAGGGAAGGTTATACTAGGACTAGTTGGATGGGGTAGTACAACTAGGTGGGGTTAAGGTAACCGGTAGGTGTGCATAATAGTGGAGGGGTGAAAATGTCCACAAGGGAGTGCGACACTAACTTAAATATGAAGCGCATTCATGCATTTTAAATTACTACAGTTAATTCACTTGCTAACAATTTTCAAAATGTTTTGGGTTCTAACCCTTGATATAAAACTATTTTCAAAACCTTTTAGGTGTCCAGCCACAGGGACGCCAGGATTGATATTCTATTCCATGGATACAGAGCTGCGGCATATGTGGATGCTAGCAGGAGTTTGGATTAGACGCATCATTCATTCATTCATTCATTCATTCATTCATTCATTCCTAGAGTAGGAATCACTTATCAGTTTTATTTAGGGCATGTCACCCAGACTTTCAGTTCAGTTTTCAGACTTATTTTATTCCGGTGTTGGATAATTGTATTGGATTATTTCACTTTGGTTGCCGGTGGTTTATTCGGCGAGTTGTGTAATTAATTATTCAGTTGAGTTTTATTCAGTTGTGTGAATGGTTTATATTTATTTCCGCATGTACTGCTTTGTGTAATTAAAAAGTTAAAATTGGCACCAACTTTTGGAATACTAGGTGGTTAGTAAGTTTTAAAAAGTTTTCGACAGTGATGCTAAGGATGATCCAACTGAGATTCCTGTTTTAATTTGGTATAGGACTGATCACCCGGTATTTTATTAGGCGGGGTGTCACAGAAAATAAAAATTGAATTATAATTGAATTTATCTCTAGCTTACCCCCTTGATGTGGATTGATACCCTTACTTACCTCTACACTTGAGATTGTTATATTTGTAAGTAATTTGAGGTTTTGATTAGAGGAGATTTTCAAGCAACGACGAAAAAATTAAATGCAAAATTCATTTTTATCAAATGGCGCCGTTGCCGGGGAGTCATTTCTATCAAATGACACCGTTGCCCAATGACACAACATAGAGACGCAAATTTTTTAGTTATCAAATGTCGTCATTGCCATTCTTGGGATTGTGAATCTTGGAGAAGATTTCATTTTGTAGTTCATTTATTTTTTGCATTTTTTTCCGTACCATTTTTCTTTATTTTAGAAGGCTTGTAATTAGGATTATTCTATTCTTGGCTCGTATTGCGATGCATAGAGACACCATTTATTTTTCATTTTAAAATTATAATAAAAGAAGACAAGCGTGATAGGAAAACCGTACAAAGTAGAGAGAGGGCGTCCAAAGGCGAGGATTTAGAAGCCTCTCTACCTTGATTCAGTTGGACTCCCGGGGCCGATTGAGATAGGCGTAATCTTCCCTCGGTCGACTCAAATTTTTTGGTACTCCACGGCCTAAAAATCGTGGGAGGTACATTTATCAGACCCTCGTGCCTCTCCTGTTAGCGAGTCAATTATTTTGTGTGCTTTGTGTGCTCTTATGTGATTTTATTCTAGCATTTATTTTTTGAATGGTGTGATGAATTAAATTACTAAGACCTACACCCGGTCACTCACGAGAAGGGATTTCATCACCCGACACACTCGCTTACCAATTGTGTGCTACCTTATCCATCACTAAATTTAAAATCCATTAACTAGGTAGCCCAATAGGAGAAAATTTTGCAAAGGCGATCACTTAGATAAATTCTGTGATTTTTTATCGCCCGCGGACTTAATTAAAATTTGACTACCCTTTCACTAAATTTAAAGATAAAAATTGGTTATGTGATAAATAGGAATTCTCCTTGACTTGTGTGTGCCCAATTTATTTTTCGGTAGTCAGTTTTAGTGAGTTCGTCCAAAATCAAGAGTCCATATTTTCCCCACCTTTTCTTCCAAAAAAATCCAAAAATATTTTCTTTCATTTTTATAAAAAAATCCAAAAATATTTTCTTTTTTTCATTTTAAAAAAATCCAAAAATATTTTCTTCCTTTATTGTAACAACCCGCCTTTTTGAAGACAATTAAATTCCATAATTAAATATAAATTGGATATTTGAGGAATTTCCCGAAATAGTGATTTTTGAGATTTTTGAGAATTTAATGATTTTTCATGGATGTTGTAATTACTTTTGGGACTATATAGGTCGCAATAATTTAATTATATGTCGCCGTGGAGAAAAGTGACCAAAAAGGTCAGATTTTAGTTGGAAAACCCGCATAAAGTTATTTTGGGTTAGAATAGTGATTTGCGGTCAAGTACCTCGGATGGAAATTTCGACTGCACCATGAGTTTCGAAATGTCCGAGATAGTCGGAAAAGAGTGTCCGATTGTCGAAATTGAGTTTCGAGGAATTTTAGAGTTAAATGGGCTCATAATTGAGTAAACGAGTCGTTTTTGGGTTTTTAAGGGTTAAACCCTTTTTCTTTCTTTATAAAGAGAGGGAGAGGGAGAAAAAGAGAAGAGAAGAGAGAAAAGAGAGAGAAGAAATAGAGGAGGAGAGAAAAGAGGAGAGAAATGGAGATCTCGGGCCAAACTCTGCCGGATTCGACTCAAGGTCGTCGGATTATACCCACGAGGCAAGTGTTTACTTGCTTGATTTCAATTTTTGCATAAATATCTCATACCGTAATTTGGTATAATTAAGCCCTAAAGATTTTGGGTTGGGTATTCGTGGATAAAACGGGTTTTCGGGAGTTAAAACGAATAAACCCCTAAAATTGAATAATTGGAGAAACTTAGGTCTTAACCTAAATTGTTGGGTGATTCCGGGTTCTAGGATGTTTAGAACCCGTATTATAAGTGTATTTGTTATTGGTTTGAGTTGTAGGCCGTTGGGTGCAGAGATGGAAGCTTGGAGGAAGCTTCCATGGCTGAAACAGCTTCTTGGAGAAGAAGCTGCCCGCCATGATCGATCGATCGATCATGGGGGCTCGATCGATCGAGCCATCGATCGATCGATAGCCATGGGTCGATCGATCGACCCTTGCTGAAAGTTGGCAATTTTTTTCTAGGATGATTTGGATGGGATAGATTCCATTTCATCTTGCTTTGTGGTTGATTAGGTGATAACTTAAGGGACCTTTTAGAACTATATGTGTGACGACCCGGTTATGATAAACCATGTTTAAATCATGATTACCGTATGGGATGGGGATAATGTGTTATTAAAATATATAATTTAAAGTTATTGTGTTTAGTCTAATCCTACCTTCATAACTTATGAAATATTAAATTAGTCACAAACACAAATTTGTGAAGTTTTTGATAAATATGTTCGGGTTGGAGGCTAGTTTTGACCCTTATAATGTGACAATTGACTTAAGGTCAAAAATATATAATTGTATACATGTGAGTTATGGTTGTAACACAACAAACGGTGTGTTGAACGGAGGTCCGAGCGAGAAGTTATGCTGGAATTACGAAGCAGGGGTAAATTTGTCCATTCGTGAAATGATATTTCGTCTTATTAGGCTAACAAATGGTGGATTTTCATTGGTGGAGGAAGGAGGTGGGGTTTTGCCGACTTTGAAGGTTTGAAAGAATCTATTCCTTCAGCATATTTCAGCCATAAAATATTTTGGCTTGAGAGGAAGAGAGAATTGGAAAGTTAAGAAGAGAAAGGTGGGGAGAAATGGGAGAAAAATCCGTGGGAAATTACAAAAGTGTCCATAAGGTGATTCCATAGGAAAGAAGAACCGGTTGAACAAGTGTCGGACAAGGGCAAAGGAAAAATACATGAAGTGGTCAAGGTGAGTGTACTCACTAGAAAAATATGTATTATACATGGCTATGGAGATGATTTTAATATCACTCACGAGTAAGATGCATTATACCTGGTTATGAATATGATATGAATATTACTCACGGGTAAGATGTATTACACATGGTTATGGATATGATATGAATATCACTCACTGGTAAGATGTATTATACATGGTTATGGATATGATCAGAAAAGTATTGAATATGAATTTGTTCATTTCGATTTTCCGAAATGAGGGGTTACTCCTCGACCAGGAATGGGGTAGATTTGTCTATTAAAGACAATGGGTTACTCCTCGACCAGGAATGGGGGAGAATTGTATATTGCAGACAGGATATGTGAATCATGATTCAGATAAGTTGGTCATTCTATATGAATGAGCCGGATAAGTGTATAATTGGTCATTCTATATGAATGAGCTGGATAAGTGTATAATTGATAATTCTCTATGAATGAGCCTAACAAGTGTATAATTGATAATTTTTTATGAATGATCTGGATAAGTGTATAATTGGTAATTCTTTATGAATGGACCGGATAAGTAATACATGATTGTTAATGAGCCGGATAAGTACCTATGTATTACTACATGTATAAGATTTATTGCATTTAACTTTATGCAATAGTTTAGTAGTGATGCATTCACTGGGCTCTTTTGCTCATGGTTACTATGGTTACGTGTTTCAGGTAACATGATGTCACTGCCAAATCTAGGAGGTCGGGTCGGCTTAGCAAAGGGTGCATAAACCATAATTTTGGCCAAATGAAAAAGGGGTAATTTAATTTTACCTATCATTGAAGCAAATTTAAATAAGCAAATTCACTTTTCAATATGTGAAAAGTTTGGCTTTATGGCTTCATACCATTAACGAAAAAGAATACTCGAGAAAATGGTTTGGTTAAGGTAATCATGATTTGACTCACCTTGACTTTCAAACTTAATTATAAGTAACTGGGTTGGGGTGTGTCAACTTTGGTGTCAGAGCCTAAGTTTTAGAGGTTCTGGGGTGAGGAGCGCCTAGATTTGGCAGTGGAAGTAGAAATTGTTTTGAGTCATAAGCAAATTGGCTTTATTGACTAACATGTGTTAGTTATACGTATATATTGTTGTATGGGATATGAAATGGAAGGATCTTGCAGGAAAGGAAATGAGATGTTAAGATTTATTCGGGGATGACAACGAATGCATGTATTTTAGTTTGAATCATTACATTGTTTTATTTGTGGTATCGACAAACATGTCATTGAAGGAAAAATTTTAAAGACAAAATGTGGTATACGAAAATTGTGAAGTATAGGAAGTAATCTCTTCTTATACTGGAATATGTAGACTTGAGTTGTATCACTTATTAAACCATGGTTTGGTGTGTGCCCATTTATGTGGGAGATTAAGGTACGGGAACCCATATTCCGTTAAAGGATGAGATAGTAAATTGTTATAGTGTGAATAAAATGAAGATTCACATGATAAAGGTGAAGTGAGAGGATAAATAATTATATATGTTTAATTTTAATATATGAAATGGTCTGAAATTCAATTACTAGTTAATATATAATAATTGATCCGGATATGGGTTCATATTGGATTATGATAAGTAGAAGAAAATAATGATAAGAGTTGAGATGTAAAAATTTTAATAGTACGAGTATATGTAGTGAATATTACTCTTGGGATGTTTTGAAATGCTTATATGAATAGTAAAGTTGAGACGAGGTGTTAATGAGTTGGAAGTTTAAAAATATCGAGGAGCCCTTTTAAGTGTTTGTGTTGTTTATGAGTATGGGAAAGATGCTAATCGGGTTGGAATATCGACAACTGGTTTGGGAAGATATTGAGTTGTATTTGTCATTATATGTACGTGTTATCACTAAGAGTAGGACATATAATGAATATGATTGATATTATATGGAGTCACCAAGAAGTATGTGTAAGGATAAGATGTTATGCGAAATAACATAATGGGATACATTAAGGTATTTGTTCAAGTTA
This sequence comes from Sambucus nigra, assembly GCA_949130495.1. Taxonomy (NCBI): domain Eukaryota; kingdom Viridiplantae; phylum Streptophyta; class Magnoliopsida; order Dipsacales; family Adoxaceae; genus Sambucus; species Sambucus nigra. The sequence goes on along the minus strand of OX422223.1, from coordinate 259,055,735 downwards.
TTTGAAGGAATTACGACATATAATAGTTAAGATAAGTATTATGGGGTTGGTATGTGTGATTAAAAAATTTCAGTGGTGATGTTATTTTTAATGTCCATGTTACCAAACAAGTAGGTGAGTGTATTAATAATGTTGCATAAGACTATAATGCTAATAAGGATTGGGGTAAGATTATGATTGTGAAGTTAATGTGTTGGATAAATGACTTATTAAGGTCATTGTATGTTTAGTTAAAGAACAATCAATTGATACTGAAAAACGGAATATAGTGAGAAGTTAGATTGAGTCTATAATGTATGAATGCATAATATATATGAAGGTGAATATGAAATCTCGGTTAAGAATAAATATTGAGTGAATGATTGTTCAGTTTCGATATATGAATAGTATTGAGGCTATATATTAAATTAAGAAATTGTAAGGACGAGATTTAACATACTCTTAAACATCAGAAATGATATGGATAGTAGTTAGGGTCAAACACATGTATTTGATGTTGAATGGAGGATGAGAAGATGGCATATAATAACCTAGTCTTGTAATATGATATTTATGAATTAAAATATTGAATGGGAGTTGGTGAAAGGAAATATCAGAAGTTAGTCTTGTAATAGAATGTTTATTATTTGAAATATTACACGATAATAAGGATGGACCATGGGAATGAGGGTATGAAGTAATATATGAGTTGGGAATTGACTTCCATTTATAAGAAATCATTAGATGATTATTCTTACGCGTAAGTGATAAATACAATGAAGGTGATATGAGAGAAGATTTGTTAGGCATGAAGAAATAGTATTCCCAATTGGTTGGTAAGTGAAATTCCTCCTAAATTTTGGGGACGAAATTTTCTAAGAGGGGAAGGTTGTGACGACCTGGTTATGATAAACCATGTTTAAATCATGATTTCCGTATGGGATGGGGATAATGTGTTATTAAAATATATAATTTAAAGTTATTGTGTTTAGTCTAATCCTACCTTCATAACTTATGAAATATTAAATTAGTCACAAACACAAATTTGTGAAGTTTTTGATAAATATGTTCGGGTTGGAGGCTAGTTTTGACCCTTATAATGTGACAATTGACTTAAGGTCAAAAATATATAATTGTATACATGTGAGTTATGGTTGTAACACAACAAACGGTGTGTTGAACAGAGGTCCGAGCGAGAAGTTACGCTGGAATTACGAAGCAGGGGCAAATTTGTCCATTCGTAACGATATTTCGTCTTATTAGGCTAACAAATGGTGGATTTTCATTGGTGGAGGAAGTAGGTGGGGTTTTTCCGACTTTGAAGGTTTGAAATAAGCTATTCCTTCAGCATATTTCAGCCATTAAAGATTTTGGCTTGAGAGGAAGAGAGAATTGGAAAGTTAAGAAGAGAAAGGTGAGGAGAAATGAGAGAAAAATCCGTGGGAAATTACGAAAGTGTCCATAAGGTGATTCCATAGGAAAGAAGAACCGGTTGAACAAGTGTCGGACAAGGGCAAAGGAAAAATACATGAAGTGGTCAAGGTGAGTGTACTCACTAGAAAAATATGTATTATACATGGCTATGGAGATGATTTGAATATCACTCACGAGTAAGATGCATTATACCTGGTTATGAATATGATATGAATATTACTCACGGGTAAGATGTATTACACATGGTTATGGATATGATATGAATATCACTCAGTGGTAAGATGTATTATACATGGTTATGGATATGATCAGAATAATATTGAATGTGAATTTGTTCATTTCGATTTACCGAAATGAGGGGTTACTCCTCGACCAGGAATGGGGGAGATTTGTCTATTAAAGACAATGGGTTACTCCTCGACCAGGAATGGGGGAGAATTGTCTATTGCAGACAGGATATGTGAATCATGATTCGGATAAGTTGGTCATTCTATATGAATGAGCCGGATAAGTGTATAATTGGTCATTCTATATGAATGAGCCGGATAAGTGTATAATTGATAATTCTATATGAATGAGCCTAATAAGTGTATAATTGATAATTCTTTATGAATGAGCTGGATAAGTGTATAATTGGTAATTCCTTATGAATGGACCGGATAAGTAATACATGATTGTTAATGAGCCGGATAAGTACCTATGTATTACTACATGTATATGATTTATTGCATTTAACTTTATGAAATAGTTTAGTAGTGATGCATTCACTGGGCTCTTTTGCTCACGGTTACTATGGTTATGTGTTTCAGGTAACATGATGTCACTGCCAAATCTAGGAGGTCGGGTCGGCTTAGCAAAGGGTGCAAAAACCATAATTTTGGCCAAATGAAAAAGGGGTAATTTAATTTTACCTATCATTGAAGCAAATTTAAATAAGCAAATTCACTTTTCAATATGTGAAAAGTTTGGCTTTATGGCTTCATACCATTAACGAAAAAGAATACTCGAGAAAATGGTTTGGTTAAGGTAATCATGATTTGACTCACCTTGACTTTCAAACTTAATTATAAGTAACTGGGTTGGGGTGTGTCAACTTTGGTGTCAGAGCCTAAGTTTTAGAGGTTCTGGGGTGAGGAGCGCCTAGATTTGGCAGTGGAAGTAGAAATTGTTTTGAGTCATAAGCAAATTGGCTTTATTGACTAACATGTGTTAGTTATACGTATATATTGTTGTATGGGATATGAAATGGAAGGATCTTGCAGGAAAGGAAATGAGATGTTAAGATTTATTCGGGGATGACAACGAATGCATGTATTTTAATTTGAATCATTGCATTGTTTTATTTGTGGTATCGACAAACATGTCATTGAAGGAAATTTTTTAAAGACAAAATGTGGTATACAAAAATTGTGAAGTATAGGAAGTAATATCTTCTTATACTGGAATATGTAGACTTGAGTTGTATCACTTATTAAACCATGGTTTGGTGTGTGCCCATTTATGTGGGAGATTAAGGTACGGGAACCCATATTCCGTTAAAGGATGAGATAGTAAATTGTTATAGTGTGAATAAAATGAAGATTCACATGATAAAGGTGAAGTGAGAGGATAAATAATTATATATGTTTAATTTTAATATATGAAATGGTCTGAAATTCAATTACTAGTTGATATATAATAATTGATTCGAATATGGGTTCATATTGGATTATGATAAGTAGAAGAAAAGAATGATAAGAGTTGAGATGTAAAAAAATTAATAGTACGAGTATATGTAGTGAATATTACTCTTGGGATGTTTTGAAATGCTTATATGAATAGTAAAGTTGAGACGAGGTGTTAAAGAGTTGGAAGTTTAAAAATATCGGGGAGCCCTTTTAAGTGTTTGTGTTGTTTATGAGTATGGGAAAGATGCTAATCGGGTTGGAATATCGACAACTGGTTTGGGAAGATATTGAGTTGTATTTGTCATTATATGTACGTGTTATCACTAAGAGTAGGACATATAATGAATATGATTGATATTATATGGAGTCACCAAGAAGTATGTGTAAGGATAAGATGTTATGCGAAATACCATAATAGGATACATTAAGGTATTTGTTCAAGTTATTTGAAGGAATTACGACATATAATAGTTAAGATAAGTATTATGGGGTTGGTATGTGTGATTAAAAAATTTCAGTGGTGATGTTATTTTTAATGTCCATGTTACCAAACGAGTGGGTGAGTGTATTAATAATGTTGCATAAGACTATAATGTTAATAAGGATTGGGGTAAGATTATGATTGTGAAGTTAATGTGTTGGATAAATGACTTATTAAGGTCATTGTATGTTTAGTTAAAGAACAATCAATTGATACTGAAAAATGGAATATAGTGAGAAGTTAGATTGAGTCTATAGTGTATGAATGCATAATATATATGAAGGTGAATATGAAATCTCGGTTAAGAATAAATATTGAGTGAATGATTGTTCAGTTTCGATATATGAATAGTATTGAGGCTATATATTAAATTAAGAAATTGTAAGGACGAGATTTAACATACTCTTAAACATCAGAAATGATATGGATAGTAGTTAGGGTCAAACACATGTATTTGATGTTGAATGGAGGATGAGAAGATGGCATATAATAACCTAGTCTTGTAATATGATATTTATGAATTAAAATATTGAATGGGAGTTGGTGAAAGGAAATATCAGAAGTTAGTCTTGTAATAGAATGTTTATTATTTGAAATATTACACGATAATAAGGATGGACCATGGGAATGAGGGTATGAAGTAATATATGAGTTGGGAATTGACTTCCATTTATAAGAAATCATTAGATGATTATTCTTACGCGTAAGTGATAAATACAATGAAGGTGATATGAGAGAAGATTTGTTAGGCATGAAGAAATAGTATTCCCAATTGGTTGGTAAGTGAAATTCCTCCTAAATTTTGGGGACGAAATTTTCTAAGAGGGGAAGGTTGTGACGACCTAGTTATGATAAACCATGTTTAAATCATGATTTCCGTATGGGATGGGGATAATGTGTTATTAAAATATATAATTTAAAGTTATTGTGTTTAGTCTAATCCTACCTTCATAACTTATGAAATATTAAATTAGTCACAAACACAAATTTGTGAAGTTTTTGATAAATATGTTCGGGTTGGAGGCTAGTTTTGACCCTTATAATGTGACAATTGACTTAAGGTCAAAAATATATAATTGTATACATGTGAGTTATGGTTGTAACACAACAAACGGTGTGTTGAACAGAGGTCCGAGCGAGAAGTTATGCTGGAATTACGAAGCAGGGGCAAATTTGTCCATTCGTGAAACGATATTTCGTCTTATTAGGCTAACAAATGGTGGATTTTCATTGGTGGAGGAAGTAGGTGGGGTTTTGCCGACTTTGAAGGTTTGAAATAAGCTATTCCTTCAGCATATTTCAGCCATTAAAGATTTTGGCTTGAGAGGAAGAGAGAATTGGAAAGTTAAGAAGAGAAAGGTGAGGAGAAATGAGAAAAAAATCCGTGGGAAATTACGAAAGTGTCCATAAGGTGATTCCATAGGAAAGAAGAACCGGTTGAACAAGTGTCGGACAAGGGCAAAGGAAAAATACATAAAGTGGTCAAGGTGAGTGTACTCACTAGAAAAATATGTATTATACATGGCTATGGAGATGATTTGAATATCACTCACGAGTAAGATGCATTATACCTGGTTATGAATATGATATGAATATTACTCACGGGTAAGATGTATTACACATGGTTATGGATATGATATGAATATCACTCAGTGGTAAGATGTATTATACATGGTTATAGATATGATCAGAATAATATTGAATATGAATTTGTTCATTTCGATTTACCGAAATGAGGGGTTACTCCTCGACCAGGAATGGGGGAGATTTGTCTATTAAAGACAATGGGTTACTCCTCGACCAGGAATGGGGGAGAATTGTCTATTGCAGACAAGATATGTGAATCATGATTCGGATAAGTTGGTCATTCTATATGAATGAGCCGGATAAGTGTATAATTGGTCATTCTATATGAATGAGCTGGATAAGTGTATAATTGATAATTCTATATGAATGAGCCTAATAAGTGTATAATTGATAATTATTTATGAATGAGCTGGATAAGTGTATAATTGGTAATTCTTTATGAATGGACCGGATAAGTAATACATGATTGTTAATGAGCCGGATAAGTACCTATGTATTACTACATGTATATGATTTATTGCATTTAACTTTATGCAATAGTTTAGTAGTGATGCATTCATTGGGCTCTTTTGCTCACGGTTACTATGGTTATGTGTTTCAGGTAACATGATGTCACTGCCAAATCTAGGAGGTCGGGTCGGCTTCGCAAAGGGTGCATAAACCATAATTTTGGCCAAATGAAAAAGTGGTAATTTAATTTTACCTATCCTTGAAGCAAATTTAAATAAGCAAATTCACTTTTCAATATGTGAAAAGTTTGGCTTTATGGCTTCATACCATTAACGAAAAAGAATACTCGAGAAAATGGTTTGGTTAAGGTAATCATAATTTGACTCACCTTGACTTTCAAACTTAATTATAAGTAACTGGGTTGGGGTGTGTCAATATGGTCCTTTAATTAAAGGAATTTAGGATTCTTAAGTGAGGGTTTTAAATGAATGACCCTTAAACTATATTTTCGAGGAAAATAGAACAATAGAATTTGAGGGTTTAGGGTTCCTAAATTATGTTGGGGACTTTTAATGGATCATATGGACAAGGTGTAGTCCTTGGGTTCATGGAAATAAAATCCATAACCCACTAAATTTAAGGTTGTTCGGGTGAGGTAAATCCCTAGGATGCTTTAATGGGCTTGTAGGCCTAAATATTATGCATATAGGAAGCATAATTATAATCGATGGTAGATTGGGTATATCCTACGAGATAGTTAGGATAAATTGGGAATATAGATATATATTCGCCTAGTGTGAAATGGTATAATTGGAGATATCCAAATGAATCCGTAGATGGGATTTTGGTATATATTACTTATTAAAGTAAGAATATACTTTGGGTTTAATATCATGCTAATATGAAAGCATGATTATGATTCCTCGAGGGAATCTTTGGGATTATGGATCATCGCTAGATGAGTTGGCAATTGTGGCCATATATATTTATTCGAGGAGGAATATATGGTATATATGTATACTATGTGATTCAAGTATATATATAATTTGAGATAAATGATTTTGAAAATAAAATATGAATGTTTTCAAAATGAAAAATCAAATGATTTTTATAAATGATAAAAATGAGGATACACACCTCTTTAAATCTCTATCATAAGGGAAGTTGCGTGCGTATGGTGAAGTTCCCTGACAAATTAACGCAGGGTGGATATAGTCCTATATACCATATGAGCGTTTATTGAATTTTTCTGCGCTGGTTAGGAGATTCCGGGTGTGGTCTTGACTATCCCGCATGCATATGGCCGCTTCCCGATGTCTTGCGATGTAGGATCCCAGATTGTCTTGATGATAGGCCCTGGAAGATGATAGCCATTTAGGGGCGCGCACAGTGGGGAAACCCGGACGGACGGTCTTAGAACGTGTTATATGTTAAAGAAATTTATGATAATAAATTGGCTTTAATTACATTTCCTGGAAGGAAGAAGGGAAATGGGATAAATGTTTTGGCTTCGGTAACACTTCCCGAATGGAAGAAGGGAAGTAGAAGTGGAAGCATATGATATGGTAAAAGAATTTTTATGATAATAAAAATGGCTTTTAAATACATTTCCTGAGTGTAAAAAGGGAAATGGGATTATATAAAACGGAAAAGCATTTTTATGATAATAAAACTGGCTTTTAAAAGTATATGATTGGTTAAAGCAATTCATGATAATTAATTGGCTTTTATATTTACATTTCCTGAGTATCAAAAGGGAAATGGGAAGTTTTGAGAAAATGAAAGTATTGATAAATACTTTATATATGAACCCTCAGTCCGGGAGATAGATCCGGATGGTTATGGTAAAATATGTATATGAATATATGGATGAATCGAGTACCGAGGGTCTAATGGATCCCGATGATCGACCTTGCCACGTAGTAGTGTATCTGGGGGGTTCCTTGTTTGAATTTCGCTTTGCGAGACACCCCACGCACGAATATGGCATTGTGTTGAGACTGGGGAGAAGTTTAATCCTTAGTGCTCTAATATTATTAAATCTTATGGTATATATATTTATATATATCTTTCTGTACTAAGGGACTGGCGAATCTCGACGATCGAACGTGCCGCATAGTAGTGTATCGGGGGGGTTCCTTGTTTGGATTTCGCTTTGCGAGACACCCCACGCACGAACATGGCATAGCGTTGAGACTGGGGTGAAGTTTAGCCCTTAGTACATTACTTGGACTATCTAGGGTTGATAGTGGGTTGGTGATAGACTAGTTTAGCATGGTAGCTTGACTAGGATGTTTAGAGGGATGCGCTAGGAGTGCACTATTAGTGGAGAGGTGAGGGGTATCTCACGGGAGTGCGATACCAAATTTAAATATGAGATAAAACCTTTTTCTAAAAAAAGGCATTTATGCACTTGCTAAATATTTTCTAAACTCGGGCTCTAACCCGTTTATCTACTTTTCCTTTTTTTGCTATATTATATCTATATATAGGTGTCCAGACACAGGGATGCCTGGATGACATATCTTTCGAGTCAGACGTCAGCTGCAGCAGCTATGGATGCGTGCAGGATTATCGATAGACGCTTCTATCCTTGTACTCTAGATAGGAGGTACTGTATAAATATTCGGGAAAATGGTCCAATTGCATTTATTTATTCTTTTAGTACAACATTCGATATGGTTGTATATTTTGACCGAGTGTTCGGTTATTTTATTTCATTTCAGTTTCTTTTCCTCAAAACTGTGTGGATGTTTTATTTATTGTTGTTAAAAAGAGTAGTAAAGTTAAAATTTTGACACCGGCCTAATAGGTTATTAGTATTTAAATGGATTTTCGACAGTGATGCTAAGAATGATCCATATGAGACTCCTGTTTTAATTTGATATAGGAGTGATCGCCCGGTATTTTATTAGGCGGGGTGTCACATTTATTTTTCATAAAACTCCAAAAAAATATTTCACTCCACATGGTCGAAGAACGTCCCTTACTACTTTGGTCATTTTTCATTGACACGCGACATGTGCGAGAGTGATCCCAACCCGTATCTTTATGATATTTTTAATGGTTTCACCTCTCTCACGAGTCCCGTTGATACTCTTGACCCATCTATGTACGCACCTCCTATTTCATCACCCTCGGTGTCAAGTGTCGACATGTCTCATCCCTTGTTGTGCAGCCATTGTTATTATGCCGATCACATGTCCCATGAGTGCCTTACATTCCATATCCATCCTAACCCACCGTGGAACATGTGTATCCATATGACACTATTTTAGAACCCACCTCGCCCATTGTCATGATATACACAATCCCGAGTTGTATGAGTACCCGAGCTTTTCGTGGAGGCCTGATCACCCTTTCACGCAATACGAATCCTAACCCGATGTTGTGGATCCTCACACATTCCAACAGTCGTCATGGGAACCTTGTGCACCCGTTCACGATCAGTTCCCTCACTATGCACCTTGTGAGTATCAACCAATTGTCCATCACGAAAGTGATCCTTTTGTGTATGATGAACAGGGCCCCACTCCACACACTTCATTTGAGTATTCTCCTTATAGTCATGATCATAGCGAGTTGTGTCCACCTCAACCACCGCCACCACCCATCACTCCACCACCACCATCATCCACCTCCGCTCTCGAGGTACTCTTGCAACAATTCATCATCGAGCAAGAGAGAGCAACTCAAATCCAAAATGAAGCCCTCTAAAGGCTTGAACAAAGGTTATATGAATTGGAGTGTGCGAGAGAGTCAGACATTCCCATGGATCCACCCATTATTGCACCCAAGTGTGACGATGATGTGTCCTCTTGTGACACGGATTTTGAGTGTAACCAACCCTACCACCCCGTGAATCTCAAATTTGAGATCATCCCATGGCGCCAAGTCGACAATTGTGTTGACTTACCTTTCGATAGTGAGCCTAATCCAATTCCACCATATCCAAATGAACCCATCATTGCGGTTCACATTCCCTTTCCCGATAAATCCAAAAATATTCCCTAGCTTTTACCTTATGCCCCAATTGCATATGTCTCTGACATGCCCATATATTTTAGGTTAGCTCCGGTTACGAGAGTTCACCATTTTCCCGAGATAGAATCCGTGAGGGTTCCTAACTATCCAAATATGGATGATGTCCCACCATGCATGGCTCCCTTTGAGCCTGATATTTCTAGAGATTCCTCTATCTCCGATCTTGGTGCCTCGTTTGAACCAACCACCCCATTTACCGATGTTACTCTTATGGAGAAGTTGACAACTCCATCTTTAGAAACCACACTCCCTTGTGACTATTACTTTACTCTTCCCAATGAGTGTGTGTCTCCCACTCTTGAGTTGGATCATCTTCCTCCACCATTTATCCCACCCGATCCACTGTTTATCCCACCCTTTACCCCACCCATTGTTCCTTCTACCCCACCACCTAGTTTGGATCTTGATTTTACACATTTCAAGTTTCCATATATATTTTTAGATCCTCACCTTAAACCATCCCCCACCCATGAGAGCATTTTTGGTGCTACCCTCCACTTCCGTGACACCTAGCTTGTTACCCCAAGCCCTCCACTCTCTTGTGGTGTTGATTTTTTCCCGAGACAGCTCCCTGGCGTGTCACGATGCGACCATTATCATCGCCCCTTTATAGAACGGTCGTGTGATTTCCATGAGCCCCACCCCATTACAATTTTCACACCATTTCACCTCCATCACCAACTTGAGCACCATGCCTATAGGGCCCTAGTTTCCCTCACCTTTAAGCTCAACAAGGCCTGTGGCCGATACCTCTTAACCCTTTCCACCCTCACCTTTGCCCTTTTTCCCACCCGCCCTTGGTCCACCGATGCTTTGCATCGTGTGATGCACTTTACCATACAAGTGCATTGACCCGTTTTAGCCTTTATCCAACAAGACTAACGCTTCAATATTGTTTGGGGGTGATTCTCATCACCCAATTTTTCTGTCTCCCCGTGCTTTCATAGATCTTATCTTTAGGGTGAGAATGGTTCAGTCTGGCTGAACACATTAAACTTAGCACTACCGGGAGGCAGCCCTCGTTTCTTGTACTAGTCTCATCCTGTTTGGGGGTGGTGTTTCATATCACCCAATGCTTTACCATGTTATGGACTTGTACACATTTTTTCTCTTATCATTTATTCAGGTTTATTCTTGCCTTCATCTGTTCACTTCATTAGCGGTTGATTATGGTAATTTCTTTCCGACCTTATGCTCTCAATTTTAAAAATCATTTTACTTAACATCGAGGACGATGGTCCTTTTTGTTTGGGGGTGGGGAATTTTATCAAAATTGTACCTCTTTTGAAATTTTTTGATTTTTAAACCTGATTTTTAAAATTTCGTGCAGTTTCTTTCATCTCACTCATTGATGTGAATTTTCAATCATCCATCTTTCAAAGTCTAGGAATCAAGCTAGAGGATTTATCTTTTTATAAATAGCTTATGTAATACATAACAAGGCATGTTGCACCATGAATTTCTAGACTCAACAAAATTTGCGCACTTATCACGTCACTACGGTTTAGAGTTGAGGAGTACTACAATTCTAAAGAAACCCTTAAAGATCCCTAGTAGAGACTTTATCTTGTGAGATTTGTTCCTTTCACCCTTTTAGAGTGTCTTACGCAATCTCCGAGTCATAAGTTGATTCAAATTCGTTTGGGTCCGCATTAAATTGTTGTATGATCTCATTATTTTTCATTAAAATTTTTGCTTGATCATTGAGAATGACATATTTTTCGAGTTGTAAGAAATGCGTGTCTTGAAGTTTGTCCTGATCACTAGATTTTCATCCATACACCTACCACTTTTCCCCATATCATATTCCCATTACATTCCCATTATCTTTCCATATTCTCCCCATCCATATACATACCCTACCACATTCATATATCATCCTTCATTTTTGAGAAAAAAGAGTGTGATTTCAAATGTAAATGTCTTCAGTGTTGGTTTGAAAAGAGAGAGAAAAAAAAGAAAAAAAGAAAAAAAAGAAAACAAATAGCGAGTTTTGTAGTTAGTTATGTAATGAAGGCATTTGTTCTTCAAGTGTTAAATACTTTTCTCACATATCCATCCATTTCCCATTGCATAACATCATATCATCTATCCTACCTCACCTTATCCCACACATCCCATTTCATTTTTTCCTCACCCATTATCATCCATATTCCCCTAGGTGTTCTGGAAAATTAAAGTCAACGTGGTGAATAACTCGACGTTCTCACTATAGTGATTAGCTTTCTTTCATGAGATCATTTTTCTTTCTAATTGTCCGTTCTTTCTTATGTGTGTGTGAGACGTTTGAACTTGCTTACATTTACTCACCTTCTCACACATAAGAGCGATACACTAACCCTAATCTCGAGAGTTCGTTGGAGAGAGATATATCAGTGAGATTTGAACTTGAAGCGTTGATTCCGAAGAGGCAATCTAGGAATTACTCTTGTGATACTCGACCCGTTTTGACTGATTCACACTACACACATTGAGTTCTAGGAAGGATGTGTCTTGTGTATTTACTTATCTAAACTTTTTACACATTTTAGCTTGTATTTCCCAAATTATTTCTCTCACGATGGATTGTGTGATCATTCTATGTCTAATAAGAGATTGACTGCCTTTCAATAAATTTTTGCAAATAAGAATTTTGTGGGTATATTCCCTACAAACCCTCACGTGACAACACTCGTCCTGTAGGGCAACCAATAGGTTTAAAGGCTTGTTTCACATGCTAAGTGCAATCGTAAGTGCTCGCGAAAGTGGTACACTTTTGGTTTCTTATCTTTCTCTTTCTCTCTATCTTATTGCTCAAGGACTAGCAACGCTCTGTTTGGGGGTGGTGTGATAAGCACCCAAAAGTGTACAATTTATACTCAGAATAGATGTATTTTAATTGCTAATTCTTGGTAATTTGGGTCTTATGCGCTTTATTGTCTATTTTATTGGTCGAATGCACCTTGCGGTGTTCAAACGCGTATTTCAAGGCAATTGTGCGAATTATGGAGCTAATTACTATTGTCCCGTATCCTAGCCTACCTAAACCGGTCCCGAGTCGTGTGTGTTTGATTTGTTCCCTTTCGTCTTTTTTATATTTTTTAGATTTTAAGTTGAGTCGTTTTTATTTTTAGGGTTTATTTTAAATTTATTTAGAATTTTCTAGGATTTATTTCCTATTTTTATATTTTTGATTTTGATTTCGATTTTTATTAGTTTTTAGTTTTTATTTTATTTTATCTTATTTTAATAAGATTAGTTTTTAGGAGTTCATTTTTAGTTTTATTATATTTTACTTTTTTTTAGATCTTTAGTTTTTATGTTTTTATTTTTATTTTTATTTTTATTTCTTTTATTTTAGTTTTATTTTATAGATTAGAAGTTTTATTTTAATTTTAGTTTTTATAGATTTTTTTTTTAAGATTTTAGTTATTTTATTTTTTATTTTTTAGGGTCATAAGTTAAACATACACATAACCTCTCTTACCCCACTCCCATACACTTTACACACACACAACCAACTCCTCATCCTCACCATAACTCATACACCCTCACACACACACAACCTTCACCCAACTTCATCTTCTTCCCTAAACCAACACACCCACCTCTCATTACCCCTCACCACCCAAACACACCCTTAACCTCCTATTCATCTCCTCAACTTCAAAATCCCATACCCACCACCGTCGGCACCCACCAGCAGCCCCCTATACCCGAGATCCACCCAGACCAACCCCACCCCAAAGCGACGACCCTCCTGCGCCGCCCTTACAACCAATCTAACGCCGGACTTCACCCCTTCCCTCTAAAAAACCGCTGGTCCGACCTGCGCCCTGAACCCATCGCGACGCAGCTCCGAGCGAGTCATTCCGGCCAACCCCTTTTTTCGGCGTGACCCTACCATAACCCGAACCTACCTAGAGCAGCAAATCTCAAAACCCGGATAGCCAACTCAAAAACTATAACCCATGAAACCCCCAAACCCATTTGAAAACCAAGCCCATTTCACCCTTTGTTCAAACCCACGATTTATCTCCTGTTAACAAACCAAACATAAAAGCCAAACCCATTTATCCCACATGCTTAAAAAACCCACTTAACCCTCTTATTACCCATATACCCTCAAATACCCTTTTTAACCCATTTCCTATTATACCCTTTTTAACCATATCAGGTTTTGTCACCAAATTCCCTCACCCACTTCCCACATGACCTCACACAACCCATGCACGTGTGTGCATAATTCCTTAAATACCCACACCTTTTCCCCATACACACCTCTTACACATTAAACCTAACCAAATTACCTCCATGCTCCATACCTACTATTTAAAGAGATAAAGACCATTAGATGAAAGATCTCCATTTTAGTTTTTACACCTTGTGTGATAAATTTCTCTACACCCCTTGTTAACGTAAAAATTCTCCATCTACGAGGACCAATCAGAAAAGGACACATGTCATCCTATGTGGCAATATTCGACACCCAGGAGAGTTGGTCGGCATTCGAGGAGTGTTAGTCGGCACCCGAGGAGAGTTGGTCAGTACCCGAGGAGAGTTGGTCGGCCCCCGAGGAGAGTTAGTCGGCACCCGAGGAGAGTTGGTCGGCATACCAACCAGGAAGATCAAGGGTTAACTATGCATTTAATGAGCATTAATGTACATTTATACTATAGATGACAACACATAGCATACCAAGCAATTCAACAATTAGATTCATTGAATGTAGACATAATGTATAAATGCCTACATACAATGAATCTCTTTATCTCTCATCACTATAAATACATGTATTCCCTTAGCCAAAGGGGCAGGAGATCCGACAAGGATGAGAGACACCATACACAAGATCCACACCTTTTTCCCTCTCTACACCACATTGTGCTATTGTAAACCCCTGGGAATAAAATAACAGTGGACGTAGGCTTTTCCTTATAGCCGAACCACTTTAAAATCTTTGTCTCTCATGTTCTTGATTGGATTGCTTTTATCTATTTATCGGTGATTATAAAAATGGGATTCGGTCCAGTTTTTTGCATCAACAGATTGGCGCCGTCTGTGGGAACGTGTTACAAGCATTGTTCTCCATCAAAAGCTAAGTTTTTATTTTCTATATGTATAATAAATTATATATTATACATACATCTATTGATTCAATCATGATTTTTATATTTATAGACATAAATTAATTGTCCAATTTTTATTTGCAAAATATTACATATCATGATTTTAAAATCATAACTGTTAGATTAATTCTTATTTAGAAATCTGAAAAATAGTGGATATCATAAAGCATAACTTTTTGCTTGATTCTCAAGTTTCAACTTTATATCATGGAATAAATATTTTAAATGATTAAATATACCAATATATACGATGATGATAAGATTTGATAATTTTCTTTGTTGATTTTGAAATAATTTGTGAAAGATCTTTGATGACTATTCAAATTCCCATTATATTTTTGTTCAAATCATGATTCTCATATGTTTATATCCATAAACTTAGAGATCAAATCAATTATATATTGTGCATACATCTTTTAATTCAATCATGATTTTATATTCACAAATTGTTGAATCTAATTTTACAAATCTGGATAAATGTACATTTCATAATCACAAAGTTTGAGAAATTTGTGTACATATTATATTATTTCTTCTTTAAGGAGATAAAATAATTTCTCTATATTCATAAATCTCTTTTATATGAGTATATACAAATTTGATTCATTTGGAAATCTTTTAATTTAGTCATAATTTTTATATGCACTAACTGTGTGATCGATTTCAATTTGGGGATCTAGTGAATTTTAGACTCATAAATATTATACAAATCCTTGCATCTATGGATCCACGTGAAGATTTTCTGAACAAATATGTTAGGATAGGTATAAGCATTAAGAACGATTATGTATCTTCCATTCCGATATTAACATGAATTGAATCAGACCCATTTTCTCTCTCTTCAAGAAAACTATGTTCTCCGCACAAATAATCATATTATGTAATTGTGTTGATACGATCAATTTTATCAATATATGAATAATCAATTATATGTTGTACATACATACATACATCTTTTGATTCAGTCATGCTTTTTATGATTATAAACATAAATTAGTTGTCCAATTTTTCATTTATCACATCTGCAAAATATTGCAAATCACGATTTTATTAAATTAGTGGATCGGTTTTTATTTCAAATATTAATAAACGAAAATTTCATAATCACAAGTCCGTTAAATATTTTTATGGAGACACGTTTATGTACATCATATTTTTATGAGAACACGAGATATTTTGATTGTTATCTCTCATATTATTATCTGGAAATTTAAATTGTCCAATATTGAAGCCAATGCACACTATATATTGGTCTGCTGAATAATTATTTTAATCATAATTTTTATATGATTCAGCCTCAACAGGTGCTCAGGAAAAATTATCTGCCTAGTAAAATTCTTGGATGCTCATCAATAGCACATAAAGACCTTAAAAGGTCAATACCGAACAAAAAACTGGATAAATATCAAATGAAGCTGAACCCGACGAAGTGCATATTTGGAGTTCGAGAAGGCATGTTTCTCGGGTACATTGTCAATCAATGAGTCATTGAAGCAAATCCTGAAAAGATCAAAGACCTATTAGGGCTGCGATCTCCAACGACGAAGAAAGAAGTACAGAGTCTCACAGGACGAGTAGCAGCACTCAACAGATTTGTATCGCGAGCAACTGATAGATGTCTCCCATTCTTCACAATGCTCCGAAAGACTTTTGAGTGGAATGATGAATGTGAGAAGGCCTTTCAAGACTTGAAGAAATACCTGGGAGCACCTCCACTGTTGTCCAGGACGGTGATGGGAAAAAATTATACTTGTATCTAGCAGTATCGTAGAATGCAGTTAGCTCAGTGTTGATCAGAGTGGAGAATGGAGTGCAAAAACCAATTTATTACACGAGTAAGGCCTTCCGAGGAGAAGAAATCAGATATTCGAGGCTGGAAAAATTGGCACTAGCGTTGATTGAGACAAGCCCTTCATAAGACAGAAAAATCAGGGAGATCGATGTATTGGGAAATAGAGCTCGGTGAATATGATATAGTTTATGAACCCAGATCATCGCTAAAAGGGCAGGCTGTAGCAGATTTTATAGCAGAGTTCACCTATCCTGATACCCCCGAGGAGCAAAAGTTACTCGCTGATCAACCTGTGGATGTTACAGAATCAACAAACACAAGCTCAGACCAACTCCGGTTGGTAAAAGGGTGAGTGGATGTTACAGGATCATCAATTTCGAGCTCAGACCAACTCCGGTTGGTAAAAGGGTAAGAAAAGATGATCGACGAGGAGCAAGAAATATCAGGAGAGGATGAAAGGAAGCAATAAATATTTCACTGAGGAACTCTGTCAGATCAGAAATTTGAAGACGAGTTACCTATATGGAGGCTATATGTAGATGGCTCATCTTGCACAACAGGCTGTGGGGCAGGGATCGTTTTGAACAGCCCGGACGAGGTCAACATGGAATACGCCCTACGATTCCAATTCAAAGCTTCCAATAATGAGGTTGAGTATGAGGCCATGATTACAGGTCTTAATTTGGCAAAAATTATGGAGGCGCAGCAGGTTATTGTCTTCAGTGATTCTCAATTGATCGTAAACTAAATGTTGGGAATATATGCAGCCAAAGGAGAATCAATGATTAGGTATCATGCAAAGGTGATGGAGTTGGTATCAGAATTTGTTGCTATTCAGCTGGTCAGAATACCAAGAATGGAGAATGCGAGAGTAGACGCCTTAGCTCGATTAGCATCAGCTACTCGTACCGAGCTATGAAGAACAATCCCAATTGAAGTTTTAGTTGGTCGGAGTATAGATGAAGATCTGACGATGAATTTTACTACCCTTGATTTAGGACCATCTTGGATGGATCCCATCAGGGCATATATTGAGGAGGGAGAATTACCAATTGACAAGCTCGCAGCCAAGAAATTGAAGTTTAAAGTTGCTCGGTATGTATTAATTAACGGTATTCTATATAGACGAGGAATTATGACAGGTTTGGAAAGATGTGTGCATCCCACCGAGGTGAAAGATTTGATTGAAGAGGTCCATGAAGGGTCTTGTGGAGCCCATGTAGTAGGTCAGATGCTTTTGCAAAGGATGATGATGCAGGGATACTACTGGCCAGCGATGAGAGCTGATTGTATAGCCTATGCTAAGAAATGCGACAAGTGCCAGTGCTTTTCCTCCATCCAAAGAACTCCACAAGCATTGTTGACACCTATCACTTCCCCTTAGCCATTTGCCATATGGGGAGTAGATCTGGTCGGGCCACTGCCAACGACCAGGGGAAGGTTCAAATACCTTGTCGTCGCAGTGGATTATTTTACTAAGTGGGTAGAAGTGGAGCCTCTCATTGATATGACGTACGACAAGGGGTACCAATTTATCTAGAAGAATATCATCTGTCGATATGGTCTTCCTCATGCCTTCATCATAGACCATGGAACACAATTTGACAACGAGGAGTTCGCTGCCTATTTCCATCAGTCCAATATCTTAAAGATCCACTCGGCACCAGGACATCCTCAAAGAAATGGACAGACTAAAGTGACGAACAAAACACTGCTAAATGGATTGAAGAAAAGAATAAGTGACGCAAAAGCAAACTGGATCAACGAGTTACAGTCAGTACTGTGGGCTTATCGTATTACTCCCCGAGGAGCAACTGGAGAATCACTATATATGCTGGTGTTTGGAAGTGAAGCTGTTATACCTGCTCCTTTTATTGAAAAATTTTCGGGGAATACTAGTGCTACACACTACTCGGCAAAACTCGGCAAAGCTCAGACTACTCAGCAAAAATATTCCTAAAAATGCCAACCTCGGTTGGTTAGGAAACAAAATATTCCTAAAAATACCAACATCGGTTGGTTAGGAAACAAAATATTCCTAAAAATGCCAACCTGTTTGACTAGGAAACAAAATATTCCTAAAAATGCCAACCTGTTTGGCTAGGAAACAAAATATTCCTAAAAATGCCAACCTGTTTGGCTAGGAAACAAAATATTCCTAAAAATGCCAACCTGTTTGGTTAGGAAACAAAATATTCCTAAAAATGCCAACTTATGTTTGGTTAGGAAACAAAATATTCCTAAAAATGCCAACTTATGTTGGTTAGGAAGTACATATATTCTCGAAAATGCCAACTTATGTTGGTCGGGAGGTAAATATATTCTCGGAAATGCCAACTTATGTTGGTCGGGAGGTAAGATTATTCCAGAAAGCGCCAAAGTTGCTCGTAGAGGAAAAATCCACTAACTATGGATGGTCGGGGATAAAAACCCACTAACTGTAGTTGGTCGAAAAGGAAAATTTACCGACCTTGGTTGGTCGGAAACATTTTATGAAAACAAGAAAGTGACCGAGCAACATTTTTTATACTCGTAACTTTTTTAATAATTTGGTCGACAAACAAAACATCATTTTTTATCAAATGGTTACCACAAATTCAAACTAGTCGACAATAAGTTGATCGACAAACAACATAATATTGTTATCTTTTTAACAGATACATATGCACAGATGTAAAGTATTTTACAAGACAATAGCAATTAAGATTGCGAACAAAAATGAAAGTCTTTCATTAAAATCAAAAATAAAATACATCAGGAATGAAATACAAATTTATTACATCAATATTCCCATTCTATTGGTTTCTTCCCCTCTGATTTTGAAACAGGTTCCTCGCCAGCAGGTGGATCATTTAAAGCAAGAGGAGAATTTATGAAGTTAAGATCTTTGAGCATCCTGATATTCATCACGGATGGTCGATCTAGGAGGTGCTCGATAATGTATTTGTTCATTTGGGGGCTTCTATTACAGATATATTTGTTCATTTTGTGGCACATTCTTATAACATCATGCAGTCGAGCACCAAATTCAACTTCACAAACTCACACGGAGGCGTATTCAGAAGTTCAGGAGGTGCATTCAGAAGTTCAGGAGGCATATTCAAGAGTTATTATGCACATACTATTGAAGTTCAGAAGTCAAATTTAGCATCTACAACACTGAGATCTTTACTACTACTGTCCCGACTAACATTGAAGAAGAAGTTGTATGAAATTGTTTCGAAGTCCACCACTAGCTTGGTACTAATTAGATTGAAGAGTTGGGTTCAAAAGCTAGTATGTTACTCAACAAAGTATTCAGGGGATCATAAATCAGAAGAATCAAGCACTTGAAGTTAGCACTCAGTTGCTCGGCACAGGAGGCAGTTGGTCGGCTAGTAAACCAATCAACATACTTGAAGATTATGATAAGCTACAAGCTGCATACTATGGCATGGCTGCATCCAAATTCCCAGGGGTGATACATAGCACACGGAGTTCCTCAAAAGAAAGATTAGCAACCATCGATCAGCCTGCATCATATGTCGTCCAGGAGATAATTCACTTTATGTTGAACAAAACAAGAAGGTAGATCAAGAATTTCATGAGCACCGAGCAACACTGCAGAATAAATACTCCATCCTTTCAAGTAAACCATCAAGCATGGAGCATTGGGGGCTTCTGTTAACGTAAAAATTCTTCATCTACGAGGACCAATCAGAAAATGACACATGTCATCCTACGTGGCAATATTCGACACCCAGGAGAGTTGGTCGGCATCCGAGGAGTGTTAGTCGGCACACGAGGAGAGTTGGTCAGTACCCGAGGAGAATTAGTCGGCACCCGAGGAGAGTTGGTCGGCCCCCGAGGAGAGTTAGTCGGCACCCGAGGAGAGTTGGTCGGCATACCAACCAGGAAGATCAAGGGATAACTATGCATTTAATGTGCATTAATGAAGATGACTATGCATTTAATGAGCATTAATGTACATTTATACTGTAGATGACAACACATAGCATACCAAGCAATTCAACAATTAGATTCGTTGAATGTAGACATAATGTATAAATGTCTACATATAATGAATCTCTTTATCTCCCATCACTATAAATACATGTATTCCCTTAGCCAAAGGGGCAGGAGATCCGACATGGATGAGAGACACCATACACAAGATCCACACCTTTTTCTCTCTCTACACCACATTGTGCTATTGTAAACCCCTGGAAATAAAATAACAGTGGACGTAGGCTTTTCCTTATAGCCGAACCACTTTAAAATCTTTGTCTCTCATGTGCTTGATTGGATTGATTTTATCTATTTATCGGTGATCATAAAAATGGGATTCGGTCCAGTTTTTTGCATCAATACCCCTCTTTAGAGAGTATTTGCACTTTTAGCAAATATCTCAATATAGAGGTGTGTAGTGAAATTTATCTCCTGGATGAATTTCATCCCACCCATCTATAATGAATATTTTCATTTTTAGCAATTATTTCATAATAGATTGATGCAGTTGAATTCATCCCTTATGGGAGGTAAATTCTAATCCATTCCTTTATGTTGAGATTTTGCATTTTTAACAGTTATCTCAATATAAAGTAATGATCTAGAATTTATTTCTTTGGATGAGTTCTAGTGTACCATTTTATTATGTTAGGATTTGCATTTTTAGCAAATCTCTTTTATTATTTAATTTTCCATTATTAATTCATCCACTATCCTTTTTATTTTTATTTTGTAATTTTTAGTTTAGATTCAATATGAGGCTTTTATCATATCAATCTGAGAGAGAATTTTAAAAAGAGTTAGGTTAGAATAAATTAGGTAGAAATTTTTGTAAATTATTTTTCTTTTTCTTTTTAGAGATTATTGAGTGATAAATTGTGAGTAATTCAATTGAGTATTATATTGAATTGATTATTGTTGGATTCTCATATTGGATGGATTGTGCTTGATTTCAAGGAAGCAAGAGTTCAATTTCACTTCAAGAGATTGGGTTTGATTGTTCTTTTCTCTTCTCATTTATTCTATGCCTTTGATTATTAATTTGTCAAATTCCATACCATGTTAGGCTAAATCGGAGGAAACCCTTATTTGATGTTATTTTAGTTTAATTAGTTTGATTACTTGAAAATTCCCTTTAAATATTAATTTTGATCCCTCATCCTTAGATTTACGCCTCGAGAGAGGGTAAATGATTTTTGAGAGAAAATCGAAATTCTAGTTATAATACTCATTTTAGATTCGAACTAGAGATAGGGGTTTCTTAAGTGGGATGTTATTACTTGAATTTCAACTCTAAATTTATTTTCTAAGATTTACATATATTTTAATTGATCGATCCTTGCGGGTGATTAATTAAAAGGAGTGTAGATCTATTTTCTAGAGTTGTGGGGTGTTAAACTTAATTTTCTAAAATGTTACAATTAAAATTACAATTGCAACGAGAGTTGATTTGTAAGTTTGATATTAATTTGGGAGGATTCAATTAATTAAATTAATTAATTAGAATAGCTAAAATTTATGGTGTAATCCCACTCCTTGATTGTTCTCACATTTATTTACCTCACTTTATCTCTTATTTTAGTGTTAGACTTTATTTTTCACTTTTAGTCACTTTGTAGTTAGATGTTTTCATCTCACATTTTAGTTTAGTGTTAATTAACCCCACCTCACCCAATTGTTTTAATATTGAGAAAGCTAAAAAAAAATTTAGAAAAAGCAAAATTCCAAAATGAAAATAAAAATTGAATTACAATTGAGTTTGTCTCTAGCTTCCCCCCTTGATGTGGATTGATACCCTTACTTATCTCTACACCTTATCTTGTTATATTTGTAGGTAATTTGAGGTTTTGATTAGAGGATCTTTTTAAACAACGATGAAACATACACCGAAAAGTTCTTTCTATCAATTTTTAACCACAATTTCTTCTTTATTTTCATGCCTTGTAGATCGCGATGGGAACACCACCGTCTTTTGAATGAGATCCACCCAGACATGTCCCTATCAGATGTTCTGCAACATTCTTCTCTCTGTGCATCACATTAATTACACGCCTTACACGATGATCTTTTTAGTACGAAAAGTCAAAAAAATATTGATCGTCTCGACCCTAGATTTACGCTTCAGGTCTACAAACAGAGGATGTTTGCCTATGTACCTATTCCCATGAGTTGCAGTTGTCGCTTTCTCCTCGATCTGCTGACCAAAAAGTCGAGCAAATGGCGTCCTGCGCTCATGACCGACAAGGAAAAAGTTAGACTTGTTGTTCCTGAAAGGGTGACTGGCCGGCAGAAATCTACGATAACCCTTATAACTCATCTTACCACTATAATATATCCAACTGGCTTCAGTTTTCTCCCTATATATGGGATATCTAAAATAAATATGCACATTATAACTAGACAAGGTCCCATAAGTAAAAAGGCCGTGGATCGCAAACATCACCATTACTTTAAGTGTGAATTCTTCACCCTTATGAGAGTTGTAGACATCCCATTCTAGGACCCCTCTAAGAACCTATTTAGGTCCCTAGTGCTCACTCGTTCACCGTAAACCCTAGTTCATACTCCGAGTATCGATCTAAAGGCCACTAGGCACTCCCAGGCCCCGTTTGACTCCAGTTAACTTTCCCGCCTGAGTGTAATGTCAATGAATATTTGAAGAGCTCTGAATCCCGTTTCTAACAGTCCATCCCATATGCGAATAAACCTTATGGTATGGATGAATGACCCATTTTACTCCAAAGGGTCACCAGGCGCTTCTGAAGCCCGTTTGACCTCAATTAACCCTCCAAACTCAATGAAGCTGAATAAATCTTGAAGGACACTAAATATCCTTTCCAACGGTCCATCCCATGCACGGATTGGATTTATGGTTCGGATTAACGATCTGTTTTCCTCTAAAAACATCATATCTAGTGCCCAACATGCACTTTCGGGCCCCGTTTGACCTCAGTTATCTCCTAGACTCATGATAGTGTCTCAATGAATTCTTAAAAGGTTCTAAATACCATTTCAAATGGTCTGCTCTGTAATGACCCCACTTTTATATATATATAGTTTGTTTTTACACTCTTGTGTTACTTATTATCTTATAAATTTTGTATTATTAGATATGTGGTATTATTGGCTATCAATATAACAAACCTCATTTTTAATTACGAAGAATCAACTGTAAATTGGATGAAATCGAAGTCTTATGACATATCTTAAGGTAAATAATAAGTTTTGGGGTAGAAAATATAATTTTATGAAACTTTAAGGACTAAAATAAAAATATAAAATGGGTCATTTTGTAAATAAAATATTTTCAAGGACCTCTAAGAAATATTCAAAATATGTAGTGTGAAATTACCAAAATACCCTTCATGTATAAAATGACCCTTATAACCTTATCACCTTTCCACCACGTGCTGGTCACTTCCACCTTACACATGTCATCTTTAGAGAGAAAGCTAAAAAACTTATCATCATTTGGTGTATTAACACTGCAAGACCACTCCGGATCGTGACACCTCAGTGTTGAATCACCACTCCAAAAAGCCTACTCATTAGACACGTGTCAACACCGTAGTACTTTTGGAAACCTATAAATAGGGCCTTAGGGTTCATTTGAAACTCACACCAATTCCTTGAGAATTATAGTAAGAAATGGTGATCGAAAGCTTGGGATTTATCTTAAAAATGAGTTCTATAATTTCGAAGAAAGAATTCATTTCGTAGGTATAATTTTATTTAAATGTTATAATGTATTTTTATAGTTTTAATTTTGTGTTTTATCGCTTTACTTAGTAGTTATGCAGGTAAAATACACTAAGGGCTTCACTAATCAAAACTTAAAGTTTAGAAGAAATCCAAGTTGATTTTATTTTCATGTAAACTTGTTTGAAATTATATAAACGCTTTTAAAAAAATGATTTTTTAAAAGTAATTTCTCGTTATTATGGAATCACATTTAAGTAATTCCAAAGTCAGGCCGGTGAAATTCTGTCTAGATGAGATGGTATTTAAGTGGTGCCCCTGTGACCCTCCATCTCTACTGGGAATGAATCTAGAAATGTTCTGTCTAGAGGAGATGGTATTTAAGCGGTGCCCCTGTGACCCTCCATCTCTACTGGGAACCGACTGATTAGGAAGAACTATGAATTGAATCCTTTAATTACGATCAATGAGTTTTAAAAGTTAAGAAAATGGTTTTTAGTAATCCTTTGAAATAAATTATTATTAAAATAAAATATGTAGACTGGACCTTGTTTAGAACGTATACTTAAACCTTTATCATATTTGTTAGATTAATGTGCGATCGAAGACTCATTATCTATAATTTTGACCTCTATTTTAGGTGAGTACTCTATGAAATTTCTTGCGCATTTTGATTATATTATATTATGCAATCTATGTATATTTTGTGAAATGATTTTATTCTCAAAATGCATCTGATACTGATGATTCCATCGTTTGTTATATGTTTATATCTCTCCATATAAACATCTGATTTGAATTCTGAAATTATTGATTCGGCTTATGGAAACTCTCTTACTATATTGGCCTTGACTACCGGGTGGAAATATTTGGGTGGTACCTTCCCATCTAGTTTATCGCTGGTGTGCCCTAAACAAGGAGTTGCTCCAGTAATCATGATTATCTGTCTTTGATGTTACCAGGTGGAAACATTTGGTAACACTATCTGTCTGGGTATTAGAGCGTTCATGGCCACTAAAACTGAATAATTGGCATATACTCAATTGTTTTATCTGCTCTATTCTGAAATGTTTATTCTGAATTTATTTATTGTCATTTACTTTATATATATTACTTGAAATTCCTATCTCTATGTATATACCTTATGTTCTAAATTGAATAGGTATCAATTTTTTGAAAAATCCTGGAATGTCTGGAGACTGAATCTCATTCTACTTTTAGCTGAAATTGTATAAATAACCATTTTTCAGGAAATAATTAAGCTCGTGAATGGAACGAATAAGGACTATGTTGAAGATTTAACTTTTAAAGCTCTTTTTGTTACCTTAAGTAGAAGTTTATTTAATTAGATAGAGCATGTTTAGCTCTTTGTGTCAAGCTGTAACTCGTTGATATTTTAATACAAATGAAGTTCCCTTTAGAAAGCTCTGATGATGTAATTCCTTCACTTTCAATATTTTACGATTCATAACCATGTGATTATACTTCTGCTACATATATTTTAAAAGAAAAATTTTAAGGCCAGAATATTGGATGACTTGGTGGCATGTCAAGACACTCGTTCCCTACTATTTTTGGGTCGGGGTCGTGACATGCTCTATGCACGATTCTGACTTAGGGATTGTGTTTTGTGACCCTTTTTCCAAAAATACTGTCTCAGACTGTCAAATGGCACCCTCAGGACCCTGCCTATCGGTAGTGTGCCTAAGATCCTATGCCAATAGATAGGTCTGGGATCCTAATGATCGGTACACCTTTGGTCCTATAAATACAGGACATGACCTCACTTTGAAAGACACCCTTGAACATTCCTCTTAGCAATTCAGAGAACATTCTCTTGAATTTAGAGATGTTCCCATCCTAAAAAGCCCATTTTCCACATTCCATTCCATTATTTTCTTACTTCATTTAGTAAATTCCTCCCATCTCTCCATAGCACCTTCATTCCATTGCAAGATCAACATATCTACACTCAAGAGCAACATCAAGCATTTATAAGGAGATCCAATACTTCATCATTTTCTTTAAATTCTCTTATTTTAGTATTAGTTGTTTTATTTCTACTTTAGCACGTTATTCATTACATCACATATATTAATCTCAAGACTTTATTAGTAGTAGTTGCACATACTCTATTTTCATAAAAAATCTAAAAATAAGAAAAAGAGGGTTTATCTATAAATTTTAAAAGAGTGATTCTTACTACACATTCTCAGTTTTAAAGCACGTTTCTTTCTAGACACACACACATAAGAGAAATTCCCCGCTTGGATTTATGGATTGAATCCTTCCCCATGTTATCTTTGAACTATGTGGACTTTGATGCCCCTTGGGATACGTAGGCATCTTGGGTAAATCTCGAGACTCGATTCCTCCCTTATCCATTTATAATATTTTTTTTCATATTATATATATATATATATATATATATATATATATATATATATATATATATATATATATATATATATATATATATATATATATATATATTGTGAATGTGATATTCTTGAATGCTTGTGTTTCGTCTGATATATACATTCATTATTTGATAATGACTTGTGATTCGACAAACACCCATACTATATTTTGAATTATTATTTTCGGAAACACTCATAAGGATTAATTCACTTTATCCTTTTCCATAACGCAAGGTGAATGATTCCATTTTTCATCTATATTATGCACATAAACACACACTTCACGGAGTCTAGTAGGAGAACATTAACACATCCCCATAATTGACCGAAAGGGTGGGATGAGTGCCTAACACCTTCCCCTTTCGTAACTTAGTCCCTGGACATTTGAACTACTTGGTTTCACAAGTACCAATATTGTCCTTGATTCCATTCTCTAGAGGCAATAATATTTTTTTTGCCTATTTTGTGTAAAATAGGTTGGCGACTCTATCTCTACATATTACCCCACATTGAAGAGCGCCCCGAGAAAGGACGCAATCCCAAGTGAACCGAAGGGAACCCCCCCCCCCCCCCCCTAAAAAAAAGGAAGAAGATGGGGAAGCCCCTGGGATGACCACAGTGGTGACTCTGCTGGGGATTTTTTAAGAGGACTATAGTCTATTTCTGCACGGGTGTTATTCTTTTCTTCATGTGTGCATATACACCTACCTCTAGATTTTAAGTTTGCTTGGGTTTGTAAGCTTCGGAGAGGCTTTTTCTCCTTATTATATTAATAAAACGTGTGGGGTTCCGTCCCTCTTTGCTGAAAAAAAAATATGTACCTACCTATATGCTATCTTTTCTCCTCTATCTACTTTTTATATATATCTACCTCATGTATCTATCACTTTTCACCCACTTACACTTGTAGATAGATTCACTTCTACTCACATTCTTCACACATTACTTAGAATATCCATGCTTAGGCTGCACTAGAACACACCCACACTTCTCACACTTGTATATATCTCCATGCTCACTTACACATATCACACACCACTTGTAGTTGAACCATGTATAAGATCATTACCACACATACTCACTTGTAGATATTCACATATCACTTGCTCATATATACCCATGCTTGGTATAGTCTGCATGCTTCATGCTAAATCTACTTTTCATAATACTTGTATATACTCCCTCATTATTATAGTATTCCATTTACTCATCATGCAAATAAAAAATACTCTATCTCCATAATATTCTAATTCATACTCATGCATTTTTACACACTACATCACCAAGAGCATGGCAATATTGACCAAAAATTTGTCCCGTACTAGGGGGTCACTTTGTGATGGGCACTGGTGCAGGGCATAGTTAGCCTAAGTGATATGAATATAACCTTTCATTGGCCTCATACCTTTGACATATATTGAACAGTTCCCCTCGCATCGTACCACTTGACCGAACTCATGACGGGAGGTATACAACAGTGAACTCGTTTATATAGGTCGAGCATATCGAATTTGCTCTCAAATGTACCATCCCCAGGAGGTATATCATGAGGCAATTCATGTACACTCAGGTGTATCAAATGGCTTGTCCACACTACCGATGAATGATTGCCCTTATAGAAAAGAGGTATATCGTGGAAGTTATGCCAAAGGGGGAACCCTTCCACTAACCCAAAAAGTTCATAAACCTCAAATAGATGTCAAACCTAGAGCACTTATATATAGTATTCCAATTATCATGCGAGGGTCCACATACCGATCGAATTTTCACATTATTTCACCTTTTTTTAAAATAGGACCCTGTCCATGAGCCTGAAAATAGTCCAAACCATGTCTTACATATTTGCAAACCCTATTTTCCCAGGCTCGGCTAGGTCCTGTCCAACATTTTTTCTACAATTCGGTAAACCTAATACAAGTGAAAACCTAATAATAATAATCATGCTAAGATTCCTCTTCTTTTTCTCTCCTTTTTAAAAAATAGAAATACCAAAAAAAAATTCTTTTCCTTCTAAAATATCAAAAACTCTCCCCATCCCTTAAAAATTCGAATCGTTTTCTGTCTCAGGTTGATCGCATACCCATTTTGGCCTGGATCCTTATTATTTTTAGTCTTCCGTCAAACCGCCCCAAAGCTCTGCCACTTTTTCTGATAATTCATTTGAATTTAGGATCTACCTCCACGAGCTCTACTTGGAGAACACTGACAAACACCTAATGTTCTGCCTGATCTATTGGCTATCCTAGCTTCAACTCTGCCCCAAGATTGGTAACCTTCAAATCGAGGTCCATGAAATGCAGTGACACCGGGCCTAAATTCTCAAAAAACTCGAGGTTCTCTTTCCTCATGCCATGGGTCAACCCTCACTCGAGCCTATCTGGGTTCTAGAAGAGTATCAATATGCTCCACGTGCCCCGCCTGCCAATGAGCTGCCACCTGCTCAACTCTCGATTCCAAACCTTGCCCTGCCAGGGGCTAATCTTCCAGTACTCATGGATCCCAAATAGGAGGAGCCGAATAAGGTCAGGGAAGACCTCAAATTGATATAAAAAAGTTCGACCAAGCTAAGAAATTTGAGAACTGCATGAATTATACCCATTTATCTCCTTATCCCAAAGTTAGACTACGAGATAAGTTAAAGATGCTAGACATCGAGAATTTTGGGGGAAGATAACCCATAATTATTCACCTTCGAAGCTATTATTGAGACATGACCCTCCTCGGTGCCTCCAAAGAGATAAAGTCCCAGAGGTTTTAGCATACCTTGAAAGAAAGTTCCATGCGGTGGTTTCTGTCTCTTGAAGAATCCAGGATCCATAATTGGGAGGATGCCACTCAGGAATCCATGTCTCAATACAAGTATAATGAGGATCTAGAGGTTACGTGCCGAGATTTAGAGCTTCTTAATGCAAATCTTGGAGAAACAGTCAATAGCTTCATAGGAAGGTGGAGAAAGAAAGCTGCCACCATGACCAACGAGCCTTCCTATGAGGAACAAGTTAATATTATGAAGAACTACTTGCCTCATATTCGAGCATCCATGGGAGGAGAATATTACCCACACTTTTGAGCCCTTCGAGAGGCTGGTACAAAAATTGAGGAAGGTATCACCAAAGTGGAGTCCGAACCAAAGAAAGTGACTGGACAGTTCACTCCCCGAAAGTATAAGAAGCTTGCCAGTGCTAAAATCTCAATCATCAACAATATTTCACAACCAACTACCTCTTGGGCGATAGAAAGTCATTTTAATCTTGATAAGAAAGAGTACACCGAGATCCATACTCCCCTGTCGAAAGTCTACTAGGCCTTGTTAAGCGAAAATCTCATTAAACCCTCAGACTTCTGTCCATTATAAAATCCACTCCCAAAAAACTTCAAACCGGATGCCCATTGTGATTTCCACTAATCCGTAAGTCATACCATCGACCAATGCTTCCACCTTAAAAATGTGGTCTAAGGCCTAATTGTTCGGGGTATCATCACCCCACCAGCTAATCTTAAATCCAATATTATTCATAACCCACTTTTAGCACATATAAATGCCATCTTTCTAGAAGGTGACCCAGAATTTGACCCATTAACTCAAATTATGCCCATCAAAACACCCATCATCCTTATAGTCTCATCCAAATTGCTCAAGGTTTACCCATCCTTTCTCTTTCATCCTACCTGCTTTGTTGATCAAACTTTGTCACTCCTTACAAAGGCCTAATCACCATTCGCACCCGATTTGAGGGGGGAGGCAGGGAGTTATCAATTGTGTTGAACCAACTCTTAGAGTTTAGACTGAAATTTTCCATCGAGATGACGATCGATTATTAAAAATTGAGTGTCTTGTTAATGGAAGCTCAAAAGTGGGCTCGAGAATTAGATGAATGGGTAATACCTGTTAAAGAAGACAGTCTAGATGATATGGTACAGACCATGGGGGATTTATTTTGACAAATAAGTGAAATATGTAGCATCTTTGAGTTACTCACCGCTTTGAAGCTTCAGGAATGGTTGGTCCCTTCACTTCTTCACTTCCCCCTGAGTGGGAAGATTTATACGATGAAGTCGTTGAGGTTATCGAATATATTAATTACTTATGGCAAGAGGACATATTTGCCATTGGGTAGGGGATGATTTTGACAAATCAGATGATGAACCAAGTGAGGAAGAAGTCATTACAATAGTCATCCTGTGTGAAATCCTTTGAGAATTGGTATGACCATGTTGACAAGAAGATGAAACCAGGGCTGGAAATCTTCTTTCAAGACAGTAAATCTTATATCGAAGACTACAAATATGACATGTAGCTTCTCACCAAGAAAGACATGACAATTACTGAGGAAAGTGATTTTGAAGACTTATTCGACTAGCATAAACTAGGGCTGAGTATATGTATGATCCAATAAAATGCCGCATCGTCAGACCTGTCTGCTTAAATCAAAGCTGTTGACATGCCTCTCCTCAACTGAAATACTATACTAGTCCAACCTGTTCAGATTCAACCTAAACTTGCTATTTAACCTATCCAAGTCTCTTCACCTGTTGTTGTTTTTCCTTTTCCTGATATCAATGTTACTGCGACCTCTTTTATCGAGGTTCTCAATGTTGTTTTTCCCGAAAATGAAATGAATGAGGATTTTAGGTATCTTTTTGTGCCTTACATTAATTATCTTGATTATGATGAAACCTTTAATGATGATGGTTTTATAAATGAATAATTATTAACTCATATTAATAAGGAGATAACAAATAACATAATTGCATTCAAACTAATGATGATGAGAATGTTGTTATTAATCTCTGTTCAAGTAGCCATCAACGCGAGATTAGGTTAGGTTCCACCCTTAACAAGCATGAGCATGCACAATTTTAAGCACTACTGAAAGAATTCATGGACATCTTTGCATGGTCCTATGATTACATGACCGACATTGACTTGGATATAGCTCAGCATGAGATCCTGACATTCCCAGAATGCAAGAAAGTCAAGCAGAAGCTAAGGAAACTCTGCACTTAATAGTCACTCAAGGTCAAAGAGGAAGTTGTCATATAGTTGAACGTGGGCTTCATTCCCAGGTCGAATACCAAAAATGGCTCGCCAATATCATCCCCATGCTAAAGTCAGTAGGAAAAGTCTGCATGCGCATCAACTACAGGGATTTGAATAAAGTATCCCCAAACGACGATGAACCATTACCTAACAATGACATGATTATGGAAAACATGTCTAGCCATACCCTCAAGTCGTTTGGCGATGAATTCACTAGATATAACCAGATCAAGATGCATTCTGACTATTAGGAGAAAACCACCTTCATCATCCCATGGGGAATTTTCTACTACACCATCGTGACATTTGAACTCAAGAATGACGGGGTTACCTACCAAAGGGCTGCCATAGCTAATCTTGCACAACCTTATTCATAAGGAGGTTAAAGTCTATGTAAACAACATAATCATTATGTTTAAGACTCAAGAAGGTCATATTCCTGCCCTTCGAAAGTTCTTCGAGCGATTGATATGGTATTAAATATGGTTAAATCCACATAAATGTGTTTTCAGCATCATATAAGGAAAACTCTTGGGATTCAAGGTCAGTGAAAAAGGAATTGAAGCAGACCCTGCCAAGCTGAAGGCCATACTTGAGATGCCACCATTATGGACGGAGAAGGAAGTCCGACGATTCCTGGAAAAACTACAATACATCATTCGATTCATCAGCCTACTAACTGCGAACCCATTTTCAAAATCCTCCGAAAAGACTCAACCAAAGTCTAGAATGAGGCCTGCCAAGAAGCCTTTGACCAAATTAAGAGATACCTCACCTGACCTTCGGTGCTCATGCCTCCGCAATCGAGTCTCCCTCTCCTATTATACTTAACCAGAATAGATACCACAATAGAGGACTAATTTATTGAAGAATCTCACAAGGAATGAGTAATATATTATGCCAATTAAAAACTGGCCGGATACAAAGTCAACTACATTACTTTGGAGAAAGCATGCATTGCCCTAGTCTGGTCGCGCAGAAGTTATGATACTACATTCTTACTTTTACCATTAAACTACCCTACTTTGTCCAGTCAAATGTCTCGTTGGTTGATGTTATTAGCCTAATTCGATATTTAGCACATCACGCATAAAGCTATGAAATGGAAAGCCATCTTTGACTACCTCACTGATTACCCTATAGAAGGAACCGATGTTTGGGTCTACAAATTCCCAAATGAAGATATTATTTGAACCTATCGAAAGGACCTTAGATGGGAAATATTCTTTGATGGAGCTTCCAACAAGAAAGTATATGATGTTGGGGTACTTCTAATCACCATTGATGACTCTCACACCCCCATTGACATTAAATTAGATTTTCCTTCCACCACCAACATGACTAAGTATAAGGCATGATCCGTAGGCCTCAAGATATCCCTTAAGGAAGGTATTAAACACCTAGATGTTTATGTGTATTCTTCCTTCATTATTAGCCAAATCCTCAAAAAATAGAAAATCAAATACGAGAAGCTCCAAACCTTCCATGCCCACATGAAGAGTTGGCCTCCTAGTTCGAAGATATCACCTTTTACTACTTGCCTCGTACAAAGAACACTCTAACTGATGAACTTGATACCCTAGCCTCTATGGTCGATATGCTTGAGGGAATAATGATGGCCTCTTTCCTGGTTCAGAAACAAGCTATGCCTACTCATTGCTACCATATCGAGCTCATCACCGAGGAAGATTCGAACATGGACAAGTTATGGTACTATAAAATTTGGCACCTCCTCAAACATGGTAGATACCCCTAAGACACAAATACGAAAGATCGCATGATCCTTCACAAACTAACTACTAAGTATATCATCTGTGATAAAGCACTTTATAAGAAAAACTTTAATGGAACCCATTTGTATTCCATAACAAAGCTGACGTTGAAGAAATGATGTAGAAAATCCACAGTGAGGAATGTGGGCCCCACATGAATGGTCATATTCTTACTAATAAGATCATCCGTCAAGGGTACTACTGGACCACCATGGTTAAATATTGAACTAACTATGTTCGAAGATGCCTCAAATTCTAGTAGTTTGTCAATTTCCAATAGTTACCTCCTCGAGAACTATGCAACATGGCCTCTCCCCGGCATTTCTCCACCTGAGGTATTGACATCATAAGGAAGGCTATGCCCAAAGTTTCAAACATTCACGAGTTCATCCTAGCCGTCATTGACTACTTAACCAAACGCATCAAAGCTGAGTCATACTCAGTGCTGAATGCCAAGAAAGTGCTAAGTTCATCAAAAAGAACACCATTTACTAATACGGGGTTCCCCATGATTAATCAGATAATGGACTGCACTTCGAAGCCGAGGTCACATAACTGGTCAATGAGTATGGGATTCAGAGACACAAATCTTCTCCCTATCAATCCTAAACCAATGGTACTGTCAAAGCCGCTAATAAGAGCCTCAAATCCATCATCAGCAAAATAACTGAGAATTGTAGAGATTGGACGGAACGGATCCAATAATCCCTCTTTTGCTATCGCACTTTAATCAGAATGCCTACTGGGGCTACTCCTTATTCTCTGGTATATGACAAGGAAGCAGTCCTATCCATTGAGCTCGAAACACCTTCCCTACGCATCATGCTCGAAAGCAGGGTCAGTGAAAGAAGAGTGGCATCAGAGTTATTTTGAAGAACTATCACTCTTGGATGAAAAAAGACTCTATAATATTTATAAGCGTATCATCATGGGATAGCGCAATCATTCAACCTAAGAGTCAAGGATCGTGGTGTTTCGGAAGGACACCTTGTCTCAAGGAGATTATAAAACCCATCTGGGACCCTAGAGAGAAATTCAAACCAAATTGGTGTGGCCCTTACATTATGAAAAATATTTTTTAGGTGACGTCGCTATGCTCACAGACCTCAACGGAGAAGAAATAGCATGTCCAGTTAACATGGACCATCTCAATAAATTTTACCTTTAGTCTTAAATCTTAGCACGCTACGACTTTTCTCATACCCCTTCAATTCTAAAAAAAATCTCTTCATTTCTCCTTACCAAGAACTACGTGGGACTTGTTCCTCTCAAAAAAATGTCTTCCCAAAATGAGGATCATGAAAATTTTCAAAACCCTAGAGGTACGTAGGCAGGCCATACGCCATACGTGGGCATAATACCCTTCTTTTTCACAAA
Organism: Sambucus nigra; assembly: GCA_949130495.1. Classification (NCBI taxonomy): domain Eukaryota; kingdom Viridiplantae; phylum Streptophyta; class Magnoliopsida; order Dipsacales; family Adoxaceae; genus Sambucus; species Sambucus nigra. The sequence goes on along the minus strand of OX422223.1, from coordinate 259,020,897 downwards.
ATACTATTATTTTCTAACCTCTACGAAAGGCGGTCCATTTTATCATTTAGATGAACAAAAGGATTATATATGCCTTAGCGATTGGTATAGATAGTTCAAAATGCAAAACTCATCAAGATGCAAAATAAAATATGATCAAAATCATTTTTATTTCTAATAAGGGAATACATCACCGTTACATGAAGTATTAGTGAAGGGAGTCAAACAGACTCCCCCTTCCACTGACTAAGCCATCCTAAACAAACCTACCTAATCCTTACCAGCTTTATAAAGATTAAAACTAACTCCATAGAAAAACACCAAAATTATCCAAGACACAAATTACCCCAGCTTCACAAAATGTTACCTCGATTTTACAAACATTATCCTCAATTGTTATACGGACCCGCTTCGTGTTCATTTCCTACCCCCAAAGGTCCCCAAGTCTCCCACTCCTGGTTAACACTCCTTATGCGCTCCATAGAGTGATATGCCTTGACAAGATTGGATGAAACTATAATACCCTCCTTCATGGTGTCGAAGGAGATAAACTACCTTTACCTAGTATTTTCCTTCATAATTTTCTCCACTACCCGCTGCCACAGCCACTTTAGGTAGTCCTCAAACACATGCGAAGCCCCTTCTAAATATTGTGATGGATGGGTAGACGAATGACGGTGCTGCTACAAGGAATCAAACATCATCTATAATGATTTAGTCAGGTCCTCCACTGGGGAGAAGTTCGTTATGCGAGGAGGCACAATTTGTTCCCATCCGACTTGGCGTAAAATCCACCAGTGGAAATAAAAGGAAGTCTAACGTAGGCCAACCAACCGCACATATTAGTACTCTCCTTGTTACAAAATAAGTTGCAAGTCTCCTCACCTTGGCACCGACCAACGAAGACACTGGGCTTCGTGCTCTAAAAACTAGTTGACCCAGTTCTCTACTGATGGGCAAAAACTGAAGAAAGGAAAAATTAGGCACACTCGCCAAGGGATACTTAGGAGGGTCCACGATGGAACCTCTCTATAATCCATATGAACAACATTACCGGGATCCCCCCCTCAGAAAATCATAATGACCCTCTTTCCAAGCATGAAGACAGTTCAGGGTCTTCGCCAGCACCACCGCCACAAGATTATAGCGGTAAGACACACATGTCGCTATACAACCACTTGGGGATCAGTTGTCAAGTCCCATTTCACCAATAAAATCCTCGTGGTAAATTGCAAAGCAATAACTCTGATAAATACAGCATCATTAAAACCTTCTTGATGCATTGAATACATAACTGTCTGAGGATAAATTATCCCTCTATTGACCAATGGTCGAGCCGCCAAAGGAGAAATATGGAGTAACTCTGCCAGAAATGCCAGGGGAGAACGGGAAAAATTGGGCATTGCTGCCGCGACACAGGGGATAACTCCCAACATTACTAAGAATTCCTCATAGGTAGGACAAATCTCGTCCGACCAAAATGAAAGACATGGTCCTCGAGGTACTAAAATTGTCCTGATGTTGCTAGAAAGTTCCAGTCTATGGCTCAATTACGCCACAGAGAAATTCGACGCAAACTGAAAGTATAGTAGTCAACCTTATAAAGGCACATTGCCTCTAAACCAAGATAAGAGGAGAATTATTCATACATGGGAAGAGACATTTGGATAATGTAAGGAAAAAATTTCCAATTGAGTCCGTTATATGTTTATTTGACTTATTCCCAAAACAAAACACATTTGAGTCATAGGTAGATTTTTGTCACAATCCCACACAGACAGTGGCATATTAAAGTTTATTAAAGATGTTGCGGCAAAGATTCAAAGAATTTACCATGTCGGTTTATGGTGCATATTTCGTCTTCAAGTTCAATTACATTCCGAGATCACTCAGGTATGGATACGTAATTTTAATGGGACTCGGAATTTATTTTAAAATGTTTAAGGATGTTATTTTATTAAAGAAATGTTTTTAAAATATTTTTAAAAGAGTTGGAAACGTTTACACTTCATTTATTCTGAGATAAAGATGGATTAGAGTTGTGTTAAAATCAAACATACGTGTTTTTTTATTCAAACGGCTCTGTCAGTCGTTTGAGTGACATAGGGATGTCGTTCAAGCGACATACCTATGTCATTCAAGCGACATGCCTATGTAGTTCGAGAAAGATGTCGATTTAAAAAATATTATTTAAGGCGCATTTTCTCAGAGTTTCAAAGGGTGTGCAGTCTGAAATACAGTTTACAAATCAGTACGTTTTCTGCACAAATTTTTCTAAGTTTTTTTAAGTCTAAAACATCCTCAGAGTCTCAAAGATCCTAGTTTTCATTATTATATTCTATAGTGATCTTTGTCATCACCATTGGAGTTTATTCTACATAGAACTTTGCTTGGTTTTACGATGGAGAAGGGGAAGTGTGTTCAACATTGTAAACATTACAAGCCATATTGATGGACACCGAAACATACGTGGAGGCATGTGTTGTGGACGCGTACCGTGGAAGAAGGAGTTTCTGTGTGGGAACTGTGAGAGGAGTGGTTGAAGATCAAAAGAGCGTCAAGTCTCATGGGGATCGAGTCGTTGAGTATGACTTGTGTCTGTTCCTTGTAAATCCACATTCATAGTGATTGTCTATCTTTGGTCGTCCGAGGTTTTTTCCCGTTGTGGTTTCCTTGCACATTCGTCATTGTGACAATTATTTTCCTTACTTTACTAGGTTTAATCACTAGATGCATGTTTAGGATTAATCAAGATAAAATTTGGTTAAGTTAAAATTAGTGCGGTTTAAATTGGAAAAAGGGTTTTCATAAAAAGAAAGTTGGTTTCAAAAATAAGAAGTGCTTCATCATCCTTAAAGCAAAGTCTAATTTGAACAATAAGGGGCCTTCAAATTGGTATCAGAGCTAGAAACACATTTTTATTGTGTTGATCCCTTTTTGCTGTTAAGGATGAATTTTGGCAGTTTTGAAAGTTTCCGTGCTCTTATTTTTTATGGCACAAACTATGCTTATTGGAAGATGAGAATGAGAAGTGATTTAAAATCCATTGATGAGCGTGTGTGGTTAGCGGTTGAAAAGGGTTGGTCATCACCAGTCACATGAGAGGGTGAGGTCACTAGTTTGAAACCCATTGAGTCATGGACCGAGGATGAACATAGGCTTGCGCTTTACAACTCTAAGGGTCTGTACATTATTTCCTCACATGTCACACCTGAAGAGTACACTAGAATCATGACTTTTGAAACATCAAAAGAGGCTTGGGATACACTTTCACTCACTCACGAGGGCACGGGCACAGTTAGGTCGTCTAAGTTACAAAACCTCACTACATAGTTTGACACGATTAAGATGATATAGAGTGAGACGTTTGATGAGTTATACACTAGGTTGTCCACTATTATTAATGCATCGTTTAACCTAGGAGAGAAGATACCCGATAATCGACTCGTAAAGAAAATCTTAAGGTCGTTGCCTGAAAGGTTTTATGCAAAAGTGACTATTTTAAACTCCCTTGGTATGCTAGAGTCGACGAAACTAGAAGAGATTGTGGGTGACCTTCAAACCTATGAACTCGATATGTTTACCTCCAAGCAAGAGCCAAAGAAAGAAAATGGCATTACTTTGAAAGCTCGGAAGGAGGAAACAAAAGTTTCGGATGATAATTCCAATTCTGATTTTGAGGATGTCTCCTTGTTGGCAAAGAAGTTCAAAAAGTTTCTTAAATTTCAAAAGCAATCAAAAGATGCAAAAAAGATTGAGAAATTCAAGAACAACAAGGTACATTCCACTCCTAAAGATAAAAGTGAGAAATTTAATAGGGTCGAGTCTGATAGGTATTTTAGGTCTGAGGGGTATGGTCACAAAGTTGTCAAGTTTACCACTAGACTTAAGAAAGAGGGCAAGAAACTGATAGATTATAGTGCCTCCTTAAGTGATAGTGATCCTAAAGAGGTATAGAGTTCCCCCAATGAAAGCAAGTTTGTTGCTTTCTTGGCATGTCATGTGAGCGACGACGATAAATCTTCCCACGAAGATACTTATGTGCATGACACTTCTGAGGCCATTGAGAGTAAATCCCAAGTGTGTGAGGGTGAAGAGAGTGAAGAGGAGATCAATGTGAAAGATTTGCATGTTACATTTAATAAGTTGTATGCCAAGGCGGTGAAAGTGAAAAAGGCAAACTCTAAATTGCAATCTAGGTTGAATGAGCGTGCTGTAGAAAATAATGATTTTTGATTGAGGATCATAGGGCACGGGAGAAGAAGCTTAGGGAGAAGATAGAGTACATTGAGAAAGAGAGAGATAGCCTTCATGGTTTGATGGAGGCGTTAAAAAAGAAGTGTTAGAGTCTGAGGAGTTTAGGCGTGTGCTTGAGTCTAGGATTTGTGAGATGGAGGAGAAGTTAAAAGACTCGAGTAAGGTTAAGTTTGACTTGGAATCTAAGTCGGAGAAGTTAGATAGGATGTTAGGCATCGTCCAAGTCAAAAGTGATAGGTTTGGTATAGGCTACAATGATAGAGATGTTCCCATTCCCAAAGCCAATACAAATCGTGTGAGAGAGACCATTAGGAACGTGAGGAGAGGTCGACATTTTGGTAATCATTCTCACCTTATTTACACTTGTTCCCATTTCATTAGGAAAGGTCACCTTAGATGTTTTTACTATGACCTTAAGAATGCTCCTAGGAAGTTTAGGAATAAAGTCGTTTCGGTTCCTAAAAACCCCATGCATCATGTCACACCTACTTGGGTTAGGAAATCGGACTTAGAGGCTTTAGGACTTAAACTTCATGGTTCTCATTTGGTTGCACTTGATTCTTCCCATGATAGATCTAAAGGATGATTGTGTTTCCATGTTTGTCATACGCTGGTCTTTGCATCATGATTTATATCTTGCTAGTGTTATAACATGTGTATCATTTTATATTATATTTTTCATTTATTGAGTCTTATTTGAAAAATACAAAAAGATTTTATTTTTGATAAAAAATTTCAAAAAATACAAAAATATTTTATTTTTGGATCAAAAATAATTTTGAAAAGCTCAAAAAAATTAATTTTATTTTTGTGTCATTACTTTTCATGTTTGATGTGGCATATTAGAGTGCTTGGACCCCCTTACTTTCATTATCCATGTGGCTAGGACATTTGGTCATAACTATTGATGCTTAGAATGATCTTAACCATTGTATTATGGGGTTGTTTCGAAGTTGATATGCATTTTGATTCGACTTTGTTTATATGCCATAATTGCACACATGCACGATTTTATATGGATGTTTAACTACTCTTGCATATTTGAGTATGGCGAGACTTTATTGTCTCAATTTTGTCATCTTTGCGTAAGTAGACTTAAGAAGGAGGTGTTCATGTAAGAACCGTTTATCGTGAGGATTGTAATTGAAAAAAATGACGAGTGTTCATGGGAAAGGGATGCGAGAGTGTAAACTTGACTCGTCGTGAAAGCCACCATTTAAAAGAGCCCAAAAAAATTAAAGGCAATAAAAAGAATCATATGCCAAAATGGGCCAAATTAGTTTATGTTCATTCCAAAAGAAAAATACGTTATATATTTGAGGGAGTTTGGATGGATAAATTAAACAGGTTTGCACCACGAATCCTAACGTTGAAAATCGTATAATGATGCTATTGTTTGTAGAATTGTCAAAATTCTGAATTTATGTGAATGATGTTTGTTTAGTTCATTAAGCTCACACTTCTTGATCATTTCGATGTGTTGGAATTGTGATTCATTTGTTGTAGTTCACGCCCATACATTCTATGTTCATGTTTGAGCACATCGGTACTATGTTAGCATGTAACTCATATTATTTTTTTTGTTTTTCACTAATGTTTTGTAATTTTATGCCACTTCCTATTAGTTTTTCAAGAAATTGTTTCGCTAGTCGAAGCTATTTTATTTTTAGAACTGGATGTGAGAGTTTGACTTTCTCGTTCGAGCGAGAAACTGCTGTCGCGCGAAGTTTTTGTCGCGAGAAGCCTTTGTCGTTTGAGCAACAAGTTTTCTGTCTGTTTCAATACCTTGGTTCATATGGTTACATATTTTTGGTACTGCTGGGTTGCTTCTGGATAGTTTATATGCAGAATCATATTGATTACATCTTTGACTGCCTTGTGTTCGTTTAGTCACACCTGCTTAGATTATTGATTCATGTTGTGTGATTATTGTTTGATATATTTGATATACTTGATCTTTATTAGCTGGTTGTTTCTGTTTAACTGGCATGAGATAATATGCCACCGCTAGATATGTTCATCTTTTCACCAGGTTGTCTATTCGAGACAAAAAGGGGTAGAGGTGTATGTGATGTAGGGGGAGAGTTTGCTTGATGAGAAGATACATTTGTTGCATTATTTTTTGGTATTATATTTGTGATCATATACTTTCAAGTTTATATTGATTAGTTTACATAAATTGATATCATATTGTTTTCGCATCGGTACAAACTGGTATCCTGATTTAATTGTTTACATACTGATATCATGTTTTGCTCACATAACAAATAATTTGGATTTAATTTTACATATTGGTTTATATCAATTGTTCATCCATACTTCACGTGGTATTTGTCTATTTCATGTGTGTAGGTATACTTAAGAGGTTCGAGATTTCAAGACTACAACACATTCAGACAGTTCATGCTTGCCGGACCATCATTTACTAAACTTGTCCTCTAATTTTTTATTTTATAGGATGGGATTTAGGCATCATACGGCTTGACGGCTCGACTTAGGCATTTCACTGCTGGTTTTGTCCTGGAATAGTCAAAGGGGGAGATTTTTAAGGACATAATTTCTAATTGAGTCCGTTATATGTTTATTTGACTTATTCCCGAAACAAAACACATTTGAGTCATAGGTAGATTTTTGTCACTATCCCACACAGACTATGACGTATTGAAGTTTATTGAAGACGTTGCGGCAAATCTTCAAAGAATTTATCACGCCGGTTTATGGTGCATATTTTGTCTTCAAGTTCTATTGCATTCTGAGATCACTCAGGTATGAAAGCGTAATTTTAATGGGACTCAAAATTTATTTTAAAATGTTTAAGGATGTTATTTTATTAAAGAAATATTTTTAATATGTTTTTAAAAGAGTTTTAAAATGTTTACACTTCATTTATTCTGAGATAAAGATGGTTTAGAGTTGTGTTAAAATCCAACACGTGTGTTTTTTCGTTCAAACAACTTTGTCTGTCGTTCGAGCGACATAGGGATGTCGTTTGAGCGACATGCCTAAGTCGTTCTAGCAAGATGTTGACTTAAAAAATATTACTTAAGGCGTGTTTTCTCAGAGTTTCAAAGGGTGTGCAGTCTGAAATACAGTTTACAAACCAGCATGTTTTCTGCACAAAGTTTTTAAGGTTTTCTAAGTCTAAAACATTCTTAGAGTCTCAAAGATCCGAGTTTTCATTATTATATGATATAGTGATCTTTTTCGGCATCATTGGAGTTTATTCTACATAGAACTTTGCTGGGTTTTTGCGGTGTAGAAGCAAGAGAGCCGTGTTGAACATCGTAGACGTTACAAGACATATCGGTGGACACCGAGACATATGTGGAGGCATGTGTTGTGGACCAGCATCGTGGAAGAAGGACTTTCTATGTGGGCACTGTGAGAGGATTGATTGAAGATAAGAATATCGTCAAGTCTCGTGGGGGTCGAGTCGTTGAGTAAGACTTGTGCCTGTTCCTTGTAAATCTACATTCATAGTGATTGTTTGGCTTGGGTCGTCTGAGAGTTTTTCCCTTTGTGATTTCCTCGGACATCCTTCATTGTGAGCATTCTTTTCCTTACTTTACTTGCTTTAATCTCTAGATGCATGTTTAGGATTAATCAAGATAAAATTTGGTTATGTTAAAATTGGTGTGGTTTAAATTGGAAAAAGGGTTTTCATAAAAAGAAAGTTGGTCTCAAAAAGAAAAAATGTTTCATCAACCTTAAAGAAAAGTCTGATTCGAAAAATAAGGGGCCTAAATATAATAATAAATAAGAAGCAAGAAAAGAAATGGGGGTGTTGATGAAGGAAACACAACCCATACCCCTCCTTTTATACCCAAAATCCTTGGCAAAAAATAAAATTTAGGAAATCCATTTAATTTTAAACCCTAAAAAAGTACACGGATATGCAAGAAAGTGAAATCAAAGAATATGAGTGAGTTGTCATCACCCCTTATCGATAGGCAGGTCAAGAGGCATGCCGATCAGCATCCTCATATTTTGGAAAATTCCATTTTGCCTAAAATAAATTTCCAAAAAAATTCTTATTTTGAGAAACTACCCGAGTCATTCCTTTTAAAATTACTACTTTTATTTATTTATTTAATAAAAGTTTTCCTCAAAAATCCTTTTCATTCTCAAAACAAGTTCTTACTAAAAAATCTTTTCCTTTTTTGAAACTCAAAATTTCTTGCATTGAAAAGGAATATTAACCCTCAAGTTAATTACCCTTACTCTCATTTTCCAAAAGAAATATGCATTTTTCATTTTTTCCACATCTTCGCATAAAATAAACATCTTTCTATATTAATCATGTAACACCCCGTATTTTTAATGACTTTTAAAATAGGATTAATTAGAATTAATTATGAGATAATTGAAAATTAATCCTGATTTAAATATTACTCATGAGTAAAGTAATATGTGATTTATGTTGAATATTACTTGGTGATTAAAAGTAATATATGTGATTATGAATCTACATATGATTATGATTTTATAAAATTATCGCGAGTGATGAATACGACAATTTATGAAAATTAAGTCGGGGTGCGCATGTGAGTTGTGTCGGGACTATATTTAAGTGAAATGAAAAGTAAAATATTTTTGTGTCATTCAAATGGTCATTTTGAGTGCGCCAATATTCCCGAAAGGGTCAAGATAGTCAGAAAAGTGTACCGGGGGGTTTAGTTTGGGTCCCGAGACTATTTTAGTCCAAACCGACACCCGGGAGGGATATTTTGGTCATTTACATTTTTTGGGGTAATTAAACATATGAAAATTAAGAGGTTATATCTGATGAAAACTAGAGCCTTCTAGGGTTAGAAACACTTGAGTTGCATAGAGGCTAAGGAAGGGAGAAGAGAGGAGGTTTCCGAAGGGGAGAGCCATCAATCCTACACCGTTCTCACCAATTCCACCACCAATGCGTAGACCGGAGAACGAGGAGCGTAATTATACCTATCATCAGACCTTCGAATTCCAGGCAAGTATCTATCTTTCTAATCTTGTGTTGATAAGACATCCATGTTAGAATAGGATGAATAATTATATGTTTTCATGAAGATTTAATATTGTTTGGAAGATTAAATTCACATATTGGGTAGGAATCTGTGACACCCCGCTTATTAAAATAAGAGGTGGCTAGCCTGTTACTCCAATAAAAATAGGAATCTCAAACGGTCCATTCTTAGCATCACTGTCGCATAATAATAATACGAGATAACGACCAAATATTTTTGAAAATGGATGTCATATTAAATTTTGCAAATTTGATAAAAGAATTTTCCATCATCTAGTTTATAACAAAAGTTTGATATATATAGAAAAGTTTAACCATAATTCAAGAAAGCATAACCGAATAAGCTACCGGTTAACAGACTAATACAAAAGGATTAAGCTAAGTATAACAGTATGTACAAATACTAAGTTTGGGAAACACGCCCAAATATACAAACGGATCATAACTATAGTATCAAAAGAAAATGATGCGTCTACTACAAAAATCCTACAACATAGCTCCTTAACACTCGAAAGGAAAGTCAAAGCGGGCGCGCGACGGAGCACCTGAACTTAAATAAGAACTACGCAAGATGAAGAAATATAAACTGGTCAGGGCCCGGTTTGATATGATATACATGTGAATAAAATGCATAACAGTTATGAATGATAATTTTCATAAACAGATTAACTTCGCTCTTCATTCAAATTATCGTCCTCACCTCTCTTCTAAATGCACATCCTAATGCGTACAATTCAGGTTAAGTTAAACTACCCATTTACTTAATAGGAGCAACCTAACTCTATTTTACTTGCCAAGTTTACCGATGTAATAAATACTCTCAAGTCAATAATCATTAGTGACCATATGCAATTAAAGTTGGTTCACAGTTTCTTTAAATCAATTAATCATTCGTATGAAATTCCATTACAGTGAGAACAATTACAATCATATAATAACAGTTCTAAGGCCATCCTTATGGGAGTCACCCCACTGGATGCTCCCCTAAATGCTATCATCTTCCAGGGCCTATAACCTAGACCACATGGGTATCCTAAATCGTAATGCATAGGAAGAGGCCATATACCTTCGATAGTGAGTCATAACCATACCCCGAATTACCTCACTTCGAACAAAACAAACATACAATGCAACAACCGGTACGATGGCCTGAGGATTATACTCTCTCTGCATGATTAGCCAGGGGATTCACCTCTTTCGCGTAACTTCCCTTTATATTAGCATTTAGAGAGGTATGTAGAAATGTGGCATAGCCACAAAGTATATTAATTCAAACATACGATGTTTTTTTATTTCCGAAACCATATGTGCATACAAAGTTGACTACAAGAGATAATTACTCTCATAGTAGCCCCCAAAGGTCTAACACAACACTACCCGGCTCTATAATAGTCCTACTCTTGTGTACTGGATGAAATGAGACATTAAGTTCTTCGAAATATTCCCCGAAATAAGCCCGTATACCCCCTTACTGACCTAGGGCATTAATCCCTCTTATGTGAGACCCTAATACTCTTTAATATATCATGTGAGAAGGTTCCTAAGCCTCAAACCTAAAATAAAAGGAGGAGAAACCAAGTTAGAAAATTTTCATAACACAACAGGATTTTCGAATCGATTCGCCTAGAGCTAAATCGATTCGCCCCTGAAAGCGTATCGATTCTCATAAAAAGTGAATCGATTCAGATGAGAATACCAACCTTATGTCTAAGCCCGAATCGATTCGGCCTTAACCCGATTCGATTCGGTTCCTCAGACCTCTAGCCACCATTTTGGAGAACGATTCGCTAAGGAGGGAGAATCGATTCGCCTAGGCTGAGAGGCCCAGTTTTAGCTACGAGTTTGTTTTAAACCTAAATCCCCCAAACTCTCTCTTCTTCCATCTAACCCAATACCACTAAATCACTCCACATGATATCTAACTAATCCAACAACTGCAATTCAAGTCTAGGTCTTATATCTCAAGATTTAAACAACTAAATCCTTAAAAATCACTTAGGGTTTCAACTCAAGAACACAAACCATAAATGTAATTTATTCAACAAAATCATAAGGTCTTTCAAGTTTAATAACTTACCTCAAGATTGTAGTCTCGGAGTCTTCTTCGTTGAAATAATTCCGGGCTCGAAATAACAAATCTCCTATTTTCTCTTCTTTCTCTCAAGCTCTCACTTCTCTTTAACTTTCTAGGTTTAGAAATACACAAATGAGATGTAAATGCTTTTGAAAGAGTTAAATGACTAAATGCATTAATTCCTACATTAAATGCTACTACATATTTAAAATAACCCGTAACATCATATTTAAGTCATAACTAGCCAAAAGTACCCCCGGAACCCAGAAACACACAAAGCACTTATTTTGACTATCTTAACCGTTCCTAGACTAACTGTTCCCTTTAAACTGACATTCAGAATATTGTTCATTATTTTCTATTCCAACGTCATATTAACATTCTAATAATAACCCGAATGATATATAAATCATAACCATCACTTAAAAGCCCAATGACTCATCATAAGATAATATTACACTACTTAGATTCGTGTAATGGTAAATATGCAATACTCATAAATATAAATTCTTAAATTACTTAAATTAATATTTACTTTCATTCCCCTTATGTTATATAACTAACCCATATGGCAATTTAATATAAAAATAATTAATCAAAAGTAAGGGGTATTTGAGAATCATGTTAAGTTAACTTCCTTGATC